>BROG01000003.1:1187500-2387500 GCA_030159075.1 Atrina japonica
TCAACCATAAATTACACGGTCTGCAGATGCACACACTCTTCAAAACGAATTTATGCAACTACTTACTTGCCAAATTCCATCAATTTTGAAACGGTCTTTAGTTCCTTTGATGCTGACAATGCCTCTGTTTATGGGACGATGATTGGAATGCTGTGTTTGTATTTCATATTTGTTTTATGGCTCCGACGAGAAGACAAAAAAGATATTGAAAAGGTTAGATTCATCTGTATGGCACGACAGAATTAATTACATTAATGTGTAAATTCTAATTTTTTCTCTGTTATACGTGGTTTTTTCTCACCTAACCTAGTTTCTCTCGGTTTAATGTGAATTTTAAAAAGTGGTGATGTGGAGAAAAACTTCTTTTGAATTAACTAACTGGGCCTACGTGACCGAGTTGTTAGAGGGCGAAAATAGCGAAAATCTGAAAAATAAGTATTTTTGGTGTTCCGAAATCCAGATCAATTTTATATATATTAAAAGATTTTTAACAAGGTCTTCAGAAGTACTGTATAACGGCCTACTCAAGAAGCGGAGTCAATCAGATGTGGATCCTAAAGAATTCAAAGGAATTGTTGGAACATTTAAAATCTCCAAATTTCAAACATATTACAAGCATCAAGTCTTTTTTTACAACAATCCCTCATCAAAAGCTCAAAAACAAATTAAAATCTATTATACAAAAATAGAAATCGCAGATATAAATATTTGTTGTTATGTCATGAAGAACCCTATTTTGTCAAGGAACACTCTGATTCCAATAACAAGTACACTGAAGACAATATTATCAAGATGCTGTGGTTTCTAGTAGACAACATATTCGTGGTTTTTGCGGGAAAAGTTTTCCAACAGATTGTCGGCATTCAATGGGAACCAACTGTGCACCTCTCTTGGCTGACATATTTTTGTATTCATATGAAGCGGAATTTTTACAGTCTCTGCTTTCCAAAGGAAACAAACAGTTAGCATCTCGGTTCAGTTTTACTTACAGGTATATCGACGATGTTCTGTCCATAAATAATTCAGAATTTCAGAATTACCTCGGCCAGATGTATCCTGTTGAGCTGGAGATCAATGAGACGACAGAGAGCAACACGTCTGCTTCTTACCTAGATTTACTCCTGTCGATTGGAAAAGATGTCAACTTCATACATCCCTCTATGACAAATGAGACGATTTCAATTTCCATATCACAAACTTTCCGTTTCTAAGTAGTAATATTCCATATTCACCTGCCTATGGCGTTTTCATTTCACAACTTGCCGGGGCATGCTCTTCTTATGGATGTTTTATTCTGAGAGCAAAACGACTAGCCAATAAACTACTTACACAAGATTACGTTGTTTAACGCTTGGAGTCGTTGTTGAAGAAGTTTTACTGTCGATACGGCGATCTTGTTAAACATTATGAAGTCCCCCTCTCAGAGATATTAGATAGTGACTCCGTTTCACCAATCATGCTTTTCACCGAACTTGACCTCATCACCAAACTTGACCTTTTTACCGAATTTGACACTTTCATCGAACGTGAAAGGTTTCCATGGAACATTTGCGACGGGTGTGGCATGCCAGCAGAAGACGCTGACTTCTTCCGGGCACCTGGTCTTATCCCGTTTGGGACTCGTAATTGTTCTTCATGTTGAGACCATTTGGACATCTAATTCGTCGTGTTATAAAAGACTTGAGTTTTTTATCATTGATTGGTACTTCTTCAATTTTACTTTGTATTGCTTTAATTTTCAATGTCTATTGAATTAACTGTTAATTTTGTGTTCATTTCAGTGGGCTGTTAATTTTCTCTGTGATACAGATCCGGAGGATACATATTTTTATCAAATTTCCGTGTACACTGGTTTGAGAAGGAGCGCGGGCACAAACTCTGTGGTTTATCTTATCGCCTCTGGAGAACATGCAGACACCGGTATTCGTGTTCTTAGTGATGAAATGCATACGGTAAATATTTTTTTCTGAATTTCCAATCATTTATAAGATTTTGAACAATCTGATATATTTCAATAAATTACTCAACATTTGAATATTCTTTGTTAGCTAGATCTACAATGTTTTACATTTTTTTCATTTACTTTTTTATTTTAAATTATTTACAGTATTATATACCGCTACTCTTTCTAAATAAAATCAATTGTAATTGTTTCAGTGGGCGCAGTGATTTATCAAGGCATGATCATTCATTTATTAATATTATACACATAATACCCAAGTTAAAGTATTGTAAAAATCGGTATAATAGTCTTGTTTGCGATGACTCTGTTTCACTAAATGAAATGTTGAATTACCTTTTCGATAGTTGTCCTTACAATTGTGACGAGCATTTCTTCCCACTTATTTCATTTGAATTTGACTGTGGACTCACGACGGGTGTAACCCGTCAACAGGGGATGCTTACTCCATGACTCCTGATCCCACTTCTGGATTACCAGAGGTGTTTGTTCAATATTCACTTGATTAGTATATGTATCCAGGACATTCTGAATATTTATATTTTTGTATATAAAAAGTCTCAGATACCAAGGTATAAATCACTAGGATGTCGAGGATAAGCACCCCCTGTCGACCGGTCACACCCGCCGTGAGTCCACAGTCAAATTAAAATGACATACGTGAGGAATGAATCCTCATCATAATTGGTACAGACGTCTCAACAACCGCCATCGAACATATAACTTAACATTTCACTTAATGAAACAGAGTACACGCAAACAAGATTAATATACCGACCGTAAAATTTACGGAACGTTGACATCAAATGCGGTTCTTGGATCAATAATTTATCAGTGAGTACTATGAAATGTTCATATGTTGAACACGCTCTGGTGTATCGGATCATTTGTGAAATATAAACTCCACATGCGGGTGATTGTGGGGCATTACTACTTAAATGTTGAAAATTATATCTGAGATTTTATATTTTGTTAAGCTGGAAGGTAAAATAGATCTAGAGTTCCGAAATCATACATGACCAAAAATATTCGATAATTTTCCTAAATATGTCTAAGAGTAAACACTAAAAACATGACTATGTTAGCTTTTTAGAAGTTTAGAATTTTTAAAAACGGTTCTTTCAGTTCGATGTTTAAAAATGACGCCTTAATTAGGATTACGTTTTGTTTTAGACTACAATTTGGGTGACCGATATGGATTTTCAGTCCTATGTTTTTATCTCATAGCTTTCTTCAGTTTACTGCATTTTAATTGTAATTTTTTGTGAATTTAGGTGCAAGAGACACTTTTTGCTCTCTTTGTGCTATATCTGATAAAGTATTGTGACATGACAACAGTATCATGACAACGATTGTCACTAGTTGTAATAGATAACATTGATATCAATTTATTGAAGGGATTTTCGACTGGAAGTGTCAAAAAGTTTTTCATGGGTACTCGAGTACCACTTGGAGAGTTATGTTACATTAGAGTTTGGCATGATAACTCAGGAATCGGTGCTTCCCAGTCCTGGTATTTAACAAAGATAACAGTAGACGACCTCCAGGAATCCAAAAGGTTTGAATATTTGTTGCACTTTTATTATATTTCGTGTTTATCACATTGCCATGTTGTAAATCTGGAATTTACTGGGTGGGTGTAAATTACAAAATTTAAAACATGACAACTTTTTTAAATTTGTATTTACACCCATCTGATAAACTTCCAAATTTGCACAATGACAACGTTATCTAAAACTTTCAGTTAGTTTTAATGGAAAAGTTTCTTTAAGGACATTTCCTCTAATGTACTGAAATATACCTGTATACACATGAAGAAACATTTTGTGTTTGTTGTTTTTACATCCCTTAATATTTCTTTTATACTGAGATGTGACCAGTTTTAGGTGATGTGTCACATATTTTTACCTGCGCTATGGACTGACCTCCAGTGCAGTGAGGGTTCTTTTACGTGCCACGCCTTCCGCGACACGTGACATCGGTTTTAAGTCTCATCTGAAAGACCCTTGAATTTCACTTCGTATTCCGAGCGTTTTGGAGAAGGAACAGTCACAAACATTTTTAAAACGTCTTTGGTATGAGACTTTACTTTGACGCAGTTTTGTTTTTGAAATATATTGTAACTGTTGTTGACAGATGGTTGACGACAAACATATGGTGTAGATTTCCTGATAATTACTCAAACTAACTGTAATTTGAACAAAAACTATATAATCATTTAGGAAGCAAATGAAACTGAAGCATGAATAAAATGTTTGAAGTCTCCTGATAGTGTCAACTGTATCCCGTTCTAACATTATTGCAAAACGACTAATGATATTTTACTAGAGATTGTTTTCTCTTTTCTTTGTAAAACGTTTCACATATAGTTGTGTCTTTTACGATAAAAAAGTATCTGTATATGTAATTTTGAAATAACTGAACATAAATCTTATTTTCCTAACGTCATCACATATAGTTGTGCTAAAAGGTATACTCTTACTAAACGCATACATCATGTTTTCCAGATATGTTTTTAAATGCGATAGATGGCTTGCTGTTGAAATTGATGATGGGCAAATTGAGATCACATTACCTGTCTACTGTGACGACGATTCGTGTGACTTCAAATCAAGGTTCTCGGAACAAACACAAGCGAATGTAACGGATAACCATCTATGGATGTCAGTTTTCCTAAGACCTGAACACAGTAACTTCACAAGAGTTCAAAGGCTAACTTGTATTTTGGCAATGTTGTTTTTGTCGATGGTATGTAATGCCATGTTCTTTAAAGAAGATAATGTTACGACAAATTCTGGTGAAATTCAGATCGGCTGTATTCACTTTACCCTGCAGGACCTGTATATCTCTTTTATCGGAATGATGATAACGACTCCGCCTATTCTACTAGTTGCGTGTATTTTCAGGAATATAAAAACCTATCCTTTTAAAAAGATCAATGGAGCCAAAAATAATACTACCAAGCAAACTGATCACGTGTACAGAATTTATGAATCAGAAATCAGAAGCTGGCGATCAAAACTTGCTGTGTATTTTGCATGGATAATCATTTGTTTGGCCGTTCTTGTACCGGCATTTTTCTTGATTCTCTATAGCATGGAGTGGGGGAAATCCAAATCAATAGAATGGCTTGTTCAATTCGTCCTCTCATTAGCGCACTCAATTCTTATCGTTGACCCTATCAAGGTTAGTAATTTTCATTCCATCAGATAACTATGAGTCAGATAGTTAGAATTTCATAACAACATGTTTGCAGTCTCTCTCTCTCTCTCTCTCTCTCTCTCTCTCTCTCTCTCTCTCTCTCTCTCTCTCTCTCTCTCTCTCTCTCTCTCTAATACTAATAGAAGATAGGCAAAATGAGTTTTATTGAACTTTGTCTGGTCAATTTCGTTTAAGGTAGTTGCCATTTCAACGTTGTTTGCGGTTTGGTTTAAAAGTCATCGCAGTGGCATCTGTCCTGATGTAAACATTAAAAAGCTTCAAGAAGTTTCGAATCAATTCAAAGAATGTGACACTAGCGCATTGATTTGTAAGTCACGACAAACTATTGTAATATCATTCTTATCTCATATACACTAAAACTTTTCACACACACTCATTTAACTATACACAGGCATACACCTAAACATATCTTGTTAACTTTCCTGAGGGTCTCCGTGGTCGAGTGTTTTGACCCATGAAGTCTCTCACGTCTGGTCAGCTTATGTTCAAGCTTCACTGGAACCCCAGCTGATTTTTGTGCCAAAGTTTGCCACTTTACTTGCAGAAGGCCGGTGGTCTTTCCCAGGGTACATTGTAACAGGGTTATCTCCTTCACCTATAAAAACTGGTCGCACCACATAACTAAAGAATTGTTGAATATGGCATAAAACACTATTATTAATTCAAAATTCAAGTTTGTTATCCCTTTGAAAGATATTTTGACTTACCGTATCTGTAAACACAGGAAAATAATACAAAAGAGAGATCGAAAATAGGAGAGAGGGGGCATGAGTTCAGTAATTTATACATCTGACATTTTTCAGCCTTCCGAACTGGTGTTTTGTCTTCATCACCAAGACCACATCCAGAAGATTTGGAGAAATCTCGTCTGAGACGGAAACAGGAAAAACATGCAGAAGATGTGTTGATTCAACTTATCGTGTATGGAATACTTGTCTTTGTAATTTACAGCATCAGCTATATCAACAGAGATTCTAGATCATTTGCATTGAAGAACAATATAGACAACTATCTGGTGAAGACAAGTAACACTTCATATGGTTTTGCTGAGGTAATCAGAAATAAAAAATGTATTTGCAAAACACTCTTATTCTATTAAAGTGATCAGAATACCAAGGTAAATTGACACGTGTTCACAAACTCATCGAGTCTTAATTAAATTATAATAGGGGTGACAGGTCACTTGTCATCAGAAATATGTTAGAGTTTCAGTAGTGCATAAAATCCGTTTAAGGTAATATGTTTTATCTGTACAACCTATTTTTGGAAAATAGACCGTAACATTTTGAATTTTGATAGGACCCGGATGTGGCGCTTTACCTTGGTAGATGTATACTATATAGAAGAATTATCGAAATATATGTCGATAGGTGTTAGAAAGATAAGCAAATGTCGACTATATATATGAAAATTTAAAAAGTTTCGTTAATCATGCTCGACCGCAATCGATGCTACAGCCATAATACTTGTCACGCGATGATCTGTTTTCAGTGACGTAATTGCGTTGTGGTTCTTTGCTTGTCAAGTAGTATTTTATTATGTCAAAATGAATTGTTGATTTGATGAAAAAATACTATTTTTTTATTATTGCATTTTTAGTTTTAGTATACAAGAGTCAAAGTAGGTTTAGATATATTATATATACACCATTTGTCCTTGTTGGTACATGTTTCAAATATAGCGTGTTCGATGTATCAACTTCATCAGAAGTACATTTCTAACGTCAAGAAAAATATTTACCCTCGATATGAATATAAACACTTTCAGTATAAATGCTTTTTAATAGAACGTAAGGAAATAAATGCTACGAAATCTTAAGCTTTTATCCAGTTTCATAGATGTATACAGCAAAGTATTCTAGAGCAAATTACTACCGTTTAAGTGGAATGTTTAGCGAGACGCAAATTTAGCATTTTGTCCTTTAAAAAACTATATAATTTTAATGAGAACAGAAGTAATTTAATGATTCCAGACAAAAAATTAAACAATGAATGAATTCTTAGCGATATTCAATTTTTGCGATCTCATTACTCTCGCTAATAATGCCAAAATTGAATCCTCGTTAAAAATTCTGCTTATACGGTATTAACATCATTATCATCGTCGTCGTCGTCATCCTCGTCGTTATTTGATGACGTCATTATTATTTTTGTTGTTATATTTCGAATTATACATTTTATTTTATTTTATTTGGCCAGGTAAATAACATCAAAGATTTCGTGAAATGGTTTACTGGAACCTTTATTCCTAACTATTATCCACAACACGATTGCTATGGAAACAGGGTGGAAACTCCGTTTTGGTTTTCAGACTGCGCCAACATAAGAATTGGTTCAGCGCGACTTCGACAAGTACGGATGAAAAAAGGTTTGCGCTTCCAATGTTTGTAATATCACTTTCTGAAAGGTGGCTTGTACCGAATTGTATTCCATAATTTGTTACCTTGAATACTACAGATACAAGACACATCCTAAAGATGGATCTTAATTTACTATTTTCTATAATCCCCGCCTTGTAGAAGACACCTACAACATTATACGTAATTGGTTACTGCAAAATTAGTAGACATTCAATGCGCATCATACAAAGGTTTAGTAAAACCCATATAACGTGGCGGGCTGGAGTCTTGTGATTCCTTTCTTGACCTAGACGAGTTTAAATATCAGGTAATAAAGCAAAGCATTAAAATTACACTGACTAGAGTAATCGTTCCTACTTGGCACCATACATAAGAGAGTATTGAGAGTATTCAGTGAGTAATCACTTGGCATAACCGAAAAGTCCGTGGAATCATCATTTATCAATATGATAATAAAATGTTTCTCCGCCCCACCATCTTATGTGAATCGGACAATACTCGACTGGTTAAGAAAACTAACTTTATTTTTCGTTTCAGTCACCTGTAAGGAAAACACTTTCTTCGAAGGATATCCATGTGTTCTTGGATACAAAGAATCCACAGAGGAAAAAAGGAAATACTCCCCAGGTTGGAAGCCATTTGACAGAAGACACTGTGTTCATTCACATGTAGATGACGTGTTAAATTGCAATGCATGGAAATATATATCTAGTTTAAAACTTAAAACCATTCCTATCATTGGGGAATACAATACATACAGCGGAGGTGGGTATGTAAAAGCTCTGCCTAAAACAAAGAAAGACGTTTTACTTTTATTCAAGACAATGATGCAACAAGAATGGATTGATAGGGGTACGCGAGCTCTGTTTCTTGAATTTACCTTATACAATCCAAATGTAAACTTATTCACGTGTGTTATATTCTTGGTAGAGTTTACAGAGATCGGCGGGGCATTTCATTGGACTGACGTACGTGTTATTCGACCATACGAAAATATTGGCGACACAGGATTGTATGCCACATTATGCTACGTAATTTACATAATCGCACTTGCTTACGGGACAGTAAAATCCATTATAAAGCTGTACAATTTGAAACTCAGTTTTTTCCAGACAACATGGAATGCAATAGATTTCAGTTCTGTGATCCTAAGCTATATCGCACTAATTGTGTTTATAGTAAGAATGGTTTACGCCAAAAGGGCCATGGATACGTTTTATCACCAGCTAGAGACCAAGCTGGATTTCATCAATTTTCAAGACATTGTTATTTTGGACTATGTATTCAATTGCATTGTGGGTATTATACTTTTCATTTCTACACTTTGCATATTACGCATATTACGTTACAACAAACGTCTGACACAAATCATTGACGTAATCACGAACGCACGAGAAGACATCACGGGATTTGGATTTGTTTTCGCTATTGTCTTTCTTGTTTTCGTTGTATGTGGTTATCTTTTCTTCGGTTCAAACGTAGCGGAGTACAAAAGTGTGTTCACGACGCTTGGAAGTCTTACGAATGCGCTAATTGGTAAAAATAGACTTGATGTTATAATTGGCGCTTCGCCAAATATCGCTCAATTATATTACATCGCTTATGTTTTCTGTGTTGTATTGACTTTGCTTACAATATTTACGGTAATACTGAACAACAGCATCAGAGAAGTCAGACAAAAAGTCCACAAGGAGCCTGCAACGTTCGGTGTTCTTGATGTAGTAATGAATTCCTTTCGGAACATTTTGGGCGTCATGGTAAACAACAAAAGAATGCAATCGAGTTTTGGGAAAGGTAATAATACGAGAAATATTATTTTTAATTAAAAATTATATGTTTTCAGGCTTTGAAATACTTATTGTCAAGTGTGTTTCAAATTCTACTTCAGCGTAAATTTACATATCAGAACTGAGATATTTCTTCTTCTTATGTTATTAAAGGGGCATTAGCTGTGTTTACCAAAATATTATTTCCGATTTCTTTCTACTTTTACTGCGTATACCTGATGTTCAATAACAAATAAGAGCTATACGCAGGCATAAAAATGTTACATTCCTATATATTTTGTGAAAATAAGTTCAGGTCCAGTGTAGTATGCATATACGAATAGTAAAGTTGAATTAATCTATCGCAAGTGAATAATTGCCAAGCTGGGTTTCTCAAGCTATGTTTACAAAATATATAGGAATTCCAGATTTTTTATGTCTTTGTATATCTCTTCTTTGTTATTGTATATCAAAAATTAGGAAAAAATACACAGCGAATGCCCCTTTAAGAATTTGAATTTTTGCAGTTTGTCTGAACCCGGAAGTGGGTTAACACATACATCTTACAATTTGGATAAATTAAATTGGGAAATTGTAAAGCCCTGGAATAGTAGATTGTAGATATTATTAACATAATACCAAAGTTATAATGCTCAAGACGATACCGTTTCTGTCAATTAGACTTCATCAGTTGCTCCAATTTGAAAAGTATGTGTTTTTTCTAAAGATAAAGTGGTGTCATACAGGGCCAAATAATATATCTAAAAGTATAGCCGAAATCCGTCTAAGAGTAACCACTGTAAAAAAAAAAATGACTATCTTAGCTTTAGAAAATTTTCGAATTTAAATGGTGTCAACAGTGCCAAATATTCCTTTAGTATAAGATGAACAACTGGTATCGAAATACCAGGTACTAGGTTTATGTATACCCTCGGGGACTCAAACGGTCCACCAGCAGTGGCAACGACCTAGTGGTTATAAATATTATTAACATAATACCAAAGTTATAATGCTCAAGACGATACCGTTTCTGTCAATTAGACTTCATCAGTTGAGCTCCAATTTGAAAAGTATGTGTTTTTTCTAAAGATAAAGTGGTGTCATACAGGGCCAAATAATATATCTAAAAGTATAGCCGAAATCCGTCTAGATATGATTTGTCTTTGTGTTTGTATGTCAACAACTACGACCCTCTTTATAACTTTTGTACCAATTAAAACTTATGTTCTATATTATGCCGTGTCAGTACATTTGGGATGATTTTAAAATAACTTTGACAACCATAGATAAAAAATCAATTACAGTCAAACCTGCCTTACAGGACATCTGTTTTCAGCAGCCACTCGTCTTCAACAGCCAGTTTCTGTTTTCCCCCAATCAATTTCACTATATAAACATACCTTAACCCGCTGCCACTTGTCTAACGTGGCCTGCGGCCAGTGAGATACAGAACAAAATGCTTGGTGCTTGTTTTCAGCAGCCATTTTATTACAATGTTGATCACATGATCTATTTTTAGAAAACCTGTAAACAGGTTAGCTGGGCAGCACTGTAATGTACATGGATTTTGACACCTGATCATCTTAACATCAAACTATCACGTATTGGTATATGAATATACATGTGTTGCTATAAACTGCATAATGGACATCAATTTTCTTGTGATTTTTGTCAATCTGGAATCAAAGGTCACCTGTCTTATGCAGCCACTTTTCAAATCTCCCTAAGTGGCTGCTGAAAACAGGTTTGACTGTATATCGTTTTGCTCGGTAAATGTCAACTTATAAAACATTGAATGACAATTAATCAGTAATGTTGATTTGTTAGAATTCAGCAACGTGTTTGGGGTATTTGTATTTACCATACACATTTCATCGTTTGAGCTATGCAGACTTTAAATAGCACAGTTAATTGGAGTGCATAGTGATAGAGGACCAGTATTTGACTAGCCAGTAGTCGGCTATCACATCATATCGGTTATATCGAAGGCGATTTTGTTAGATTTCTTTAAATCAATCATATGTTGTAAGACCTTTTTTCTCAAACAGAAAGACAAAAATATTGTCGCAGTACATACCAAAGAAGAAATCACACCATAGCCGACTACTGGTCTTATAGCCGTCTACTCGTTCGGTACCAGTAGGGTTTATATATCATAAAATATCAATTTTATTTCTGTTGAAGAATCTGCAAATCTTAAGAAAACGAGAAACAAAATAGACAACATCAGCATTTTAACCCTTGTACGTGACATCTTTGTACAGCATTCAAGCAACAGCACGTATGAGGTATGTACTTTGTTGATACAATTTTATGATAGTGTTTGCTTTTCTCATCCATACTGGTTTTTCCCATATCAATTTTAATACGTCCACAATTCGTTAAACTCTGTTAAGTATATATATCAGGGGTCAACCATCATAAAGACTTCCAACTGTCCTGCAGGACAAGTAGTACTGAAATCTATTTGTCCGAATGCAAAATTGACTTGTCCGAAAATCAAGTGTACACATTCATAGCTATTATTTCGTTTTTAAACAAGTATATATAATCTTTATCAAATCAATTTTTCTTCAATATTTTCACTTGCCCTTTTGAACAAGTGAGAAGTAACTTTGTCCAACCACGAAATGGACTTTTCCCGGACAACTGGACAAATCTGATTGTTGAGTCTTGCGTCTCATTATGTTTCAGTACAATTACATTTTTGCTGATTGCAGGCGAGCTATATGGACTGCCTTATAGTATATACAGTACATTTTGCCTTAGATATATGACAAAAGTCAAAACATAAAGGATAAGAGGTGATACGAGCATATTATACGAATATGAGGAACATTGAAGAAACACCGAAAATCTTATGCTCCAGAAGTGGAAGCAGGTGTGTGCAGGAGTTAGGATACCCTGTCCACCGGTCACACCTTCCACGAGTCAAAAATCCAAATAGGAATAGATTTTGGTCACAATCGGTCATAATTTGAGGTTATTAATAATAACTGCTTCTAAATTCTCTACATATGTTTTTCATATACATTGATGAAATGTTAATCAATATTCAAGTTCTTGACTTAGATGCTGTCTATATTTAACACGTATACATTTTGCTATGGTAAAGATTTCAAAAGCCAATTTACTTTTATCGAAGTCTATCCAGAGATCCTTTGACAAATTCTATATAACACTATATTCATAGCTGAAAGAACGTTTTTCTTTTTTCTTTGACAGTGTAAAATGTCTGGAAGAATGAGAGAAAGAAATGAATCATCAGTTGACTGCAGCATTCTAAATTCACCAAAATCAATCAAAAATATTAAATACGCATCGGACCCGGATTCAGGCGTAAATGAAAACACGGATTTAGAAAAGTATGGTAGCTTTGAATTGGAAGAAAAAATCAAATGCCAAAACTACGGAGAACGTAACGGACAAGATTTGCCTGTACAACTACTAAGTCGTGGTCAGACACTTCAAAATATTCAGGTAGTGTTCGATGAGGAAGTAGAATCTGGTGTATAGTCAATCGATTTTTTTTTTAATTTTGAAAAAAGTGTTTTACGCCACATTCAACAATTTTTCAGTTATGTGGTGTCGGCCAGTTTTTATTGGTGGAGGAGAGAACCCGATTACTATGTACCCGGGAAAAGACCACCGACCTTCCACCAGTAAACTTGCAAACTTTCTCACAAAAATCAGCTTAGGTTCCGGCGGAACTCGAACCGGCGCTGACAAGAAGTGAGAGACTCCATGATTCAAAGCGCGATGTTCTAACCATTCGACACGGAGGTCCCATAGTCAATAGATGTGTAGTGAAAAACACAAAAACATTCTGGATATGGATATTCTTCAGGACGGTGTAGAATACGGATATTCTTACGGACGGTGTATTGAATAGTTCCAGAAATTCAAATGGACAGTGTATTCAATGTATTCCAAGGATTTTTAAGGAGGATATAGTTTAAAATGCATACCAGTGGTTCTGATGGACTTTTGTTTTTGAATTCTAAATGACAGTATATTAAATGCTTTCCCAGAATTCCGATGTAGCGTTTATCGAATGCCTTCCTACAGTTCTGATGGACAGTAGATTCTATATTTAATTAGTTCTAAGGATTTAATTCGTTCCAACAGTCTTGAGGGACCTTGGGTTAAGTAAGTTCCAATAATTCAGAAGGACCGTGTATTTAATGTGTTTTGAGATGGACGGTGTTCCACAAACAATTATTTACATCCAGTTAAAAAAAGAACCTTAATTTAGTTTAGTGTAAAATATGTATATGTATGTATGTTTGTATTTAGAAGAATGTGTGGTATTTTTTTCTTATTGTTGACATTGTTTGACGAAAATCTCAAACCAGGGTTAAATACTTTTCGTTATATCGTTATCAATATATTTTTTCAGTTCATCTACACTGACGTTGTAGTGGTATTTTATGGGTTTTCGCCTTCGTCATCTAAAGTATAGAAATCAAGGGGAATGCAAAAATGACATTACACTAGCAAAACAAAGAATGAGAATTTTTTCCCAGATTAGAGGTAATAACATAATAATGCAGATTTGAATGGTTCAATATGTGTAGTGTTAAAGAAATTATTTAATGGAATTATGTATTTGAGTAGTTATCATCCTTTCCTCAAAAGGTTGGAATTGATGTTTGCCGCAATTCACATCTAAAATGATCGGGGGAAAATGAACGTAGTCTAGAATATCATAACAGACAGATGGTATTACTTTCCCATGATTAAATATGGAATATGACTTTTCAGTTATGGAAATGCCACTAGTTATTGTTGAAGTGCCACAAATTTTAACCTTTTGAGTTTATATGCTAATACAATAAGGCTTCTGTAATATGCCATGCCTCCAATGGCACGGACCTCAACTTGAGGGCAAGAGACTTTTACTTATTATGCCGTGCTACTGGCGATACACCTATTACATGGTGTAAGTATGACCCCGGAACAGAAATCGAAATCGGTACCTACCGCTTTGAGAGTCGATTCCACTACCACAGAACCCGTCTGGTGATTGAATTACCATGGCTACCAATAATATCAGGTCAACAAGTTAGTGACCATTCATTAAAACTTTAAGGTTTTAAAATGTTTTACACATGAGATAAAGTAAGCAAGATATTTAGTGGAGTAAGTAAGTTTGAACTTTAATAGCTGAAACATCAATTTTGTTCGTAGATGCCAGATAGGGCAGGGTAATATTAGCACGAAATGAAATCTGTTAAATTTAAAATATTGTATACTGCCATTAATATCTTTCCCTCTCTCTCTCTCTCTCTCTCTCTCTCTCTCTCTCTCTCTCTCTCTCTCTCTCTCTCTCTCTCTCTCTCTCTCTCTCTCTCTCATTGTTTTATGTGCTTACAATTTGTATATATGTGTAATGTATATTAATAGTATATGACTTTTGTCGGAATGAGTTTCATCTACTTCCATCTGTAAATAAAAACGTCTGGCGTAACAAAACGGACCAAATAATTGGAACTTTAGTATCTTTGAGAATACTTGTGTACATACATGTATTGTATTGTGATATTGCAAACCATTTTGCTAATGACATAATAGCAAGAATTTATCTTCAAATATAAATAAAACTTATTGTTGACTTATAACGGTGTTTGAAAATGTGTTTTATTAATAAATTTCAAGCTACAGCATTTACGTCTTTCATGGGATTCCATAATTGTTTATGTGACGTCATTCATATGCAGATAAGTAAATCCCTGGTTCTAAAATGAATTCGTATACTACATAGACATAGCTTATCGTGCTTATACCAAATCGATAACTGTAAACAAGTACGTAAGAGCATAGCAGCCCCCGTGGCGAAGTGGTTAGAGCGTCGCGCTTTGAATCATAATGTTTCTCACTTCTTGCCAGCACAAGTTTCAGCCCCGCTGGAACGCAAGCTGATTTATGTGAGAAAGTTTGCCAGTTTACTTGCAAACTCAATGGTCTCTCCCCGGGTACATTGTAACATGGTTCTGTCCTCAACCATTAAAAACTGGGCGCCACCATGTAACTGAAAATTGTTGAGTGTAGCGGTAAATAATTCAAAATTTAAATTCAAATTCCTAAGACCATACCTTAATACTGTGAATATAAGCATGGATATCTGGAGGATACGGAGGTAGGATTTGGTGCAATGGAGGAGTTACATCCCCTTCCCATCAGCTGTGAGTCTGAATCAAGTTCATATAGGAATTACGTCTTGTCACAGTAACTTTCACTGTTTGTAATCAAGTCCGAATTGGAATTACGTCTTGTCACAGTCACTTTCATTGTTTGCAATCAAGTCCAAATAGGAATTACGTCTTGTCACAGTCACTAGGGATATTAGATATCTATTTTCAAAATGGTAGAGACTATGCAGTATAGAATGGTAACATGGTTTGAGAAAAAAGAAAGAAACAGTTTGAAGTGTATTCCGTATTTTATAAGATTATCTATAAAAGTCTATTTTAAATTTACCTTTTCCGAAATGTTCCGTTCCGCCATGGTTCGTAATAATATCATGAACCTTCAATGAAAAATGTGTCCTTCATAACTTCCGATTAATGATTTTATCGCATAGGTGACCAGAAATATGTATTACGTACAGTGAACGGAACCAGATTTGACTTTACAAGGATGAACATTTAGTTTAACTTTTCCCCCAATCAAATGACCTGAAATAATATATTATTGAATGTCGTTTATATAGACATTACGAAACCGGAAATTACCTACGCGATGTGAATACAAACTAGTCCACATAATTGGACGGAATGAGACAACTGAAAAAGGTCTATTGGAGTTCAACTGATGAAGTTTAATTGACAGAAATGATCGTCTTGACCATTATAACTGTGGTATTATGTTTATAATAATTAATGATTGTTAAACATAAAGCGTGTTTCAGGTTTATAGATAAGAATGACAGAAGCCAAGTTGTTTTAAAACACTGTAAATCGCTTATATTTCGCGACGACATAATTTATTTTAATCATATCATTGACTTTCGTCAGTTAATGAATTCGCGATTTTAAGGATGCAAAATACTTTAATTTTGTGAGTTGCAAAGTGGTTATACTAAATATGAAGATTTTTGTTTGTCGTTTAACGCCCCATTCAAGAATCTTTCACTCATATGGGGACGTCATCAATTGCCGGTGAAGGGCTTCAAATTTTGGCCTATGCTCGGCATTTACGGCCATTGAACAGTGAGTGTTCTGTAACGTGCCGACACCTACTGTGACTAGGGACCTCGGTTTTCACTGTTTCATTCGAACAAACAGGAAACCAACCTGCCGCCGGCGGGACTCGAACTCACGATCTCACAAACAAGAGTCGAGCGCGATACAAACTGAATATATAAAGAGGTTTCTATGTTTGTGCTATGATTAAATAAGGTTCATGTTAAGAGTATATTTGATGCTATTTTCCAGACGTTAGCTTCTTTGAATAATTAATACTGCTTGCAATGATGTGTATACTAAACGTTTTATAGAGACAATGCGATAGCCACAGTGCTGTTATATAGGGGACGATGGTTTAAGGTATCAATTGTATAATACCAATAAGGTCAAAATGTTGTGCCTTGTAAGGTTCTATCATGATTACATATTATAATAAATAGGTATGTACCATGTACAGATATAACGTTTTAAGGGACCAAATATCAAAGGGGAACAAATGTTTCAAATAAAATTTGTCAATTTCTTGTCAAATTACTCATCTTCAAGTTTACCTACGTAATAGACATAAAACATATTTGGATAATTATTCGATAATTCCCATACAATAACCGTTAAAATATTTTATTGATATCAATTACAACTCTTTCATCTAAAAAAAAATCATTTTCAATATCCCGAGGAAATTCACTTTTTTCCCGATCTTTCAAATTTGCGACGGAAATATCCGAATTTAACATACTGATTTATAGATTACTACTTTAATACAATTTTTGGTATAAAGCCACTGGTATTAAAACAATAGTCGGCTATCATGTGATTTTGGTTATATTAGAACACGATTTTGTGAGATTTGCTTGGGTCGGTTTTCTGCTAGAGGACATTGTATTCAAACAGGAGAAAATATGCATTGCTGTAGTACATACTGAAGACGAAATATCATAATGGCCGACTACTGGTGTCAACTAACTACTGATATCTTAGCCGACTACTAGTGTCAACTAACTACTGATCTTAGCCGACTACTGGTGTCAACTAACTGCTGATCTTCAGCCGACTACTGGTGTCAACTAACTACTGATAATGGCCGACTACTGGTGTCAACT
This sequence comes from Atrina japonica, assembly GCA_030159075.1. Taxonomy (NCBI): domain Eukaryota; kingdom Metazoa; phylum Mollusca; class Bivalvia; order Pterioida; family Pinnidae; genus Atrina; species Atrina japonica. The sequence continues at coordinate 1,205,098 of BROG01000003.1, forward strand.
AACTACTGATAATGGCCGACTACTGGTGTCAACTAACTACTTATCTTAGCCGACTACTTGTGTCAACTAAATACTTATCTCAGCCCGACTACTGGTGTCAACTAACTACTGATAATGGCCGACTACTGGTGTCAAACTAACTACTTATCTTAGCCGACTACTGGTGTCAACTAACTACTGATCTTAGCTGACTACTGGTGTCAACTAACTACTGATCTTAACCGACTCCTGGTGTCAACTAACTACTGATAATGGCCGACTACTGGTGTCAACTAACTACTTATCTTAGCAGACTACTGGTGTCAACTAACTTCTTATCTTAGCCGACTACTGGTGTCAACTAACTACTGATCTTAGCCGACTACTGGTCTTAGCCGACTACTAGTGTCAACTAACTACTGATCTTAGCCGACTACTAGTGTCAACTAACTACTGATCTTAGCCGACTACTGTTGTCAACTAACTACTGATCTTAGCCGACTACTAGTGTCAACTAACTACTGATCTTAGCCGACTACTGGTGTCAACTAACTACTGATCTTAGCCGACTACTGGTGTCAACTAACTACTTATCTTAGCCGACTACTGGTGTCAACTAATTACTGATAATGGCCGACTACTGGTGTCAACTAACTATTTATCTTAGCCGACTACTAGTGTCAACTAACTACTGATCTTAGCCGACTACTGGTCTTAGCCGACTACTAGTGTCAACTAACTACTGATCTTAGCCGACTACTGGTGTCAACTAACTACTGATAATGGCCGACTACTGGTGTCAACTAACTACTGATCTTAACCGAGTACTGGTGTCAACTAAATACTTATCTTAGCCGACTACTGGTGTCAACTAACTACTGATAATGGCCGACTACTGGTGTCAACTAACTACTTATCTTAGCCGACTACTGGTGTCAACTAACTACTGATCTTAGCTGACTACAGGTGTCAACTAACTACTGATCTTAACCGACTCCTGGTGTCAACTAACGACTGATAATGGCCGACTACTGGTGTCAACTAACTACTTATCTTAGCAGACTACTGGTGTCAACTAACTTCTTATCTTAGCCGACTACTGGTGTCAACTAACTACTGATCTTAGCCGACTACTGGTCTTAGCCGACTACTAGTGTCAACTAACTACTTATCTTAGCAGACTACTGGTGTCAACTAACTTCTTATCTTAGCCGACTACTGTTGTCAACTAACTACTGATTTTAGCCGACTACTAGTGTCAACTAACTACTGATCTTAGCCGACTACTGGTGTCAACTAACTACTGATCTTAGCCGACTACTGGTGTCAACTAACTACTTATCTTAGCCGACTACTGGTGTCAACTAACTACTGATAATGGCCGACTACTGGTCTTAGCCGACTACTAGTGTCAACTAACTACTGATAATGGCCGACTACTGGTGTCAACTAACTATTTATCTTAGCCGACTTCTAGTGTCAACTAACTACTTATCTTAGCCGACTACTGGTGTCAACTAACTACTGATCTTAGCCGACTACTGGTGTCAACTAACTACTGGTAATGGCCGACTACTGGTGTCAACTAACTACTTATCTTAGCCGACTACTGGTCTTAGCCGACTACTAGTGTCAACTAACTACTGATCTTAACCGAGTACTGGTGTCAACTAACTACTGATCTTAGCTGACTACTGGTGTCAACTAACTACTGATCTCAGCCGACTACTGGTCTTAGCCGACTACTAGTGTCAACTAACTACTGATAATGGCCGACTACTGGTGTCAACTAACTATTTATCTTAGCCGACTTCTAGTGTCAACTAACTACTTATCTTAGCCGACTACTGGTGTCAACTAACTACTGATCTTAGCCGACTACTGGTGTCAACTAACTACTGGTAATGGCCGACTACTGGTGTCAACTAACTACTTATCTTAGCCGACTACTGGTGTCAACTAACTACTGATCTTAGCCGACTACTGGTGTCAACTAAACTACTGATCTTAGCCGACTACTGGTCTTAGCCGACTACTGATCCAGTATCAGTAGATATTTGAAAATTAATCTTCCACGAAATAACTGTGATGTACAGTAGTAATGACGAACATAGAGATAAAAACGACACTAAAATATTGGATGAACACACATATACGAAATGTACAAGTGGTACGTACTTAAATAAGATTGATCTAACAAGTAAGAACAATATATTTGAAATACTAGATGGATTTATTGTATCTTCAATGTCCCGAAAGTGTCGCGTGTCAATTTGATGGTCCATCAGAATACTTACACAACCAGACAAAAAAAAATATTTGAAAATAACAGCAAATGCCCCATTTAATTGTGACACATTGCATGCGATATCACCAAGAGAGAACTAAATTTTTTACGTTTAGATAGATTACATTAACAATATGTACTGGTCCCGGCACACAAAGCCTCAAATAATATAGTTTTTATTTTTTGCAAGGTACATTACTGTCTTTGTTTATTAGAAGAGCTAGGGTTTAATATACGAATTCTGGTAATCCTACATACACAAGTAGCTCCCTTTCAAAGGACGATATCCTTCAAAATCACGTGTCCGTATTACGCTCTTCTGATGTACCTACAACGGATACCGATTTTGAGCTACCATATTTATACTGGATGCCTAAACTTCATAAAACCCACATATTAGCAGAGGTAAATAGCAGGATCCAGCAAATGTTCTACCAAAACCTTTAAATTTAAATATCTAGTGATCGGTTATCATGATACTTATTTTGTCAAACAGCACTCTGATTCTACACATAAATATACTTAAGTTGATCTAAAAACATGCTGGAATTTCTAATAGACAATATATTTGTAGTGTTCGAGGACGTTGTCTATCAACAAACTGTCGGCATTCCTATGGGAACCAATTGTGCCACTTTATTGGCCGGCCTGTTCCTTTATTCATACGAAGTAGATTTCATTCAGCAACTGCTGAATCAAAAGAAGTAAAGGTTAGCGGTGTCCTTTTTCATATTTAGATATATCAACGACGTTTTGTCAATTTAATAATGACAATTTTTCATACATATGTCAATGCGATATATCCCAGCGAACTAGAAATTAAAGATACAACAGAATCAAATACACACGCTTCATACTTAGACATTTTACTTACTATAGACACAAACGAGAAATTGGCAACTAAGCTATACGATTTTGTGAGATTTGCTTGGGTCGGTTTTCTGCTAGAGGACATTGTATTCAAACAGGAGAAAATATGCATTGCTGTAGTACATACTGAAGACGAAATATCATAATGGCCGACTACTGGTGTCAACTAACTACTGATCTTAGCCGACTACTAGTGTCAACTAACTACTGATCTTAGCCGACTACTGGTGTCAACTAACTGCTGATCTTAGCCGACTACTGGTGTCAACTAACTACTTATCTTAGCAGACTACTGGTGTCAACTAACTTCTTATCTTAGCCGACTACTGGTGTCAACTAACTACTGATCTTAGCCGACTACTGGTCTTAGCCGACTACTAGTGTCAACTAACTACTTATCTTAGCAGACTACTGGTGTCAACTAACTTCTTATCTTAGCCGACTACTGTTGTCAACTAACTACTGATTTTAGCCGACTACTAGTGTCAACTAACTACTGATCTTAGCCGACTACTGGTGTCAACTAACTACTGATCTTAGCCGACTACTGGTGTCAACTAACTACTTTATCTTAGCCGACTACTGGTGTCAACTAACTACTGATAATGGCCGACTACTGGTCTTAGCCGACTACTAGTGTCAACTAACTACTGATAATGGCCGACTACTGGTGTCAAAACTCTAACTATTTATCTTAGCCGACTTCTAGTGTCAACTAACTACTTATCTTAGCCGACTACTGGTGTCAACTAACTACTGATCTTAGCCGACTACTGGTGTCAACTAACTACTGGTAATGGCCGACTACTGGTGTCAACTAACTACTTATCTTAGCCGACTACTGGTCTTAGCCGACTACTAGTGTCAACTAACTACTGATCTTAACCGAGTACTGGTGTCAACTAACTACTGATCTTAGCTGACTACTGGTGTCAACTAACTACTGATCTCAGCCGACTACTGGTCTTAGCCGACTACTAGTGTCAACTAACTACTGATAATTGGCCGACTACTGGTGTCAACTAAACTATTTATCTTAGCCGACTTCTAGTGTCAACTAACTACTTATCTTAGCCGACTACTGGTGTCAACTAACTACTGATCTTAGCCGACTACTGGTGTCAACTAACTACTGGTAATGGCCGACTACTGGTGTCAACTAACTACTTATCTTAGCCGACTACTGGTGTCAACTAACTACTGATCTTAGCCGACTACTGGTGTCAACTAACTACTGATCTTAGCCGACTACTGGTCTTAGCCGACTACTGATCCAGTATCAGTAGATATTTGAAAATTAATCTTCCACGAAATAACTGTGATGTACAGTAGTAATGACGAACATAGAGATAAAAACGACACTAAAATATTGGATGAACACACATATACGAAATGTACAAGTGGTACGTACTTAAATAAGATTGATCTAACAAGTAAGAACAATATATTTGAAATACTAGATGGATTTATTGTATCTTCAATGTCCCGAAAGTGTCGCGTGTCAATTTGATGGTCCATCAGAATACTTACACAACCAGACATAAAAATATTTGAAAATAACAGCAAATGCCCCATTTAATTGTGACACATTGCATGCGATATCACCAAGAGAGAACTAAATTTTTTACGTTTAGATAGATTACATTAACAATATGTACTGGTCCCGGCACACAAAGCCTCAAATAATATAGTTTTTATTTGCAAGGTACATTACTGTCTTTGTTTATTAGAAGAGCTAGGGTTTAATACGAATTCTGGTAATCCTACATACACAAGTAGCTCCCTTTCAAAGGACGATATCCTTCAAAATCACGTGTCCGTATTACGCTCTTCTGATGTACCTACAACGGATACCGATTTTGAGCTACCATATTTATACTGGATGCCTAAACTTCATAAAACCACATATATTAGCAGAGGTAAATAGCAGGATCCAGCAAATGTTCTACCAAACCTTTAAATTTAAATATCTAGTGATCGGTTATCATGATACTTATTTTGTCAAACAGCACTCTGATTCTACACATAAATATACTTAAGTTGATCTAAAAACATGCTGGAATTTCTAATAGACAATATATTTGTAGTGTTCGAGGACGTTGTCTATCAACAAACTGTCGGCATTCCTATGGGAACCAATTGTGCCACTTTATTGGCCGGCCTGTTCCTTTATTCATACGAAGTAGATTTCATTCAGCAACTGCTGAATCAAAAGAAGTAAAGGTTAGCGGTGTCCTTTTTCATATTTAGATATATCAACGACGTTTTGTCAATTAATAATGACAATTTTCATACATATGTCAATGCGATATATCCCAGCAAACTAGAAATTAAAGATACAACAGAATCAAATACACACGCTTCATACTTAGACATTTTACTTACTATAGACACAAACGAGAAATTGGCAACTAAGCTATACGATTTTGTGAGATTTGCTTGGGTCGGTTTTCTGCTAGAGGACATTGTATTCAAACAGGAGAAAATATGCATTGCTGTAGTACATACTGAAGACGAAATATCATAATGGCCGACTACTGGTGTCAACTAACTACTGATCTTAGCCGACTACTAGTGTCAACTAACTACTGATCTTAGCCGACTACTGGTGTCAACTAACTGCTGATCTTAGCCGACTACTGGTGTCAACTAACTACTGATAATGGCCGACTACTGGTGTCAACTAACTACTGATAATGGCCGACTACTGGTGTCAACTAACTACTTATCTTAGCCGACTACTTGTGTCAACTAAATACTTATCTTAGCCGACTACTGGTGTCAACTAACTACTGATAATGGCCGACTACTGGTGTCAACTAACTACTTATCTTAGCCGACTACTGGTGTCAACTAACTACTGATCTTAGCTGACTACTGGTGTCAACTAACTACTGATCTTAACCGACTCCTGGTGTCAACTAACTACTGATAATGGCCGACTACTGGTGTCAACTAACTACTTATCTTAGCAGACTACTGGTGTCAACTAACTTCTTATCTTAGCCGACTACTGGTGTCAACTAACTACTGATCTTAGCCGACTACTGGTCTTAGCCGACTACTAGTGTCAACTAACTACTGATCTTAGCCGACTACTAGTGTGTCAACTAACTACTGATCTTAGCCGACTACTGTTGTCAACTAACTACTGATCTTAGCCGACTACTAGTGTCAACTAACTACTGATCTTAGCCGATTACTGGTGTCAACTAACTACTGATCTTAGCCGACTACTGGTGTCAACTAACTACTTATCTTAGCCGACTACTGGTGTCAACTAACTACTGATAATGGCCGACTACTGGTGTCAACTAACTATTTATCTTAGCCGACTACTAGTGTCAACTAACTACTGATCTTAGCCGACTACTGGTCTTAGCCGACTACTAGTGTCAACTAACTACTGATCTTAGCCGACTACTGGTGTCAACTAACTACTGATAATGGCCGACTACTGGTGTCAACTAACTATACTGATCTTAACCGAGTACTGGTGTCAACTAAATACTTATCTTAGCCGACTACTGGTGTCAACTAACTACTGATAATGGCCGACTACTGGTGTCAACTAACTACTTATCTTAGCCGACTACTGGTGTCAACTAACTACTGATCTTAGCTGACTACAGGTGTCAACTAACTACTGATCTTAACCGACTCCTGGTGTCAACTAACTACTGATAATGGCCGACTACTGGTGTGTCAACTAACTACTTATCTTAGCAGACTACTGGTGTCAACTAACTTCTTATCTTAGCCGACTACTGGTGTCAACTAACTACTGATCTTAGCCGACTACTGGTCTTAGCCGACTACTAGTGTCAACTAACTACTGATCTTAGCCGACTACTAGTGTCAACTAACTACTGATCTTAGCCGACTACTGTTGTCAACTAAACTACTGATTTTAGCCGACTACTAGTGTCAACTAACTACTGATCTTAGCCGACTACTGGTGTCAACTAACTACTGATCTTAGCCGACTACTGGTGTCAACTAACTACTTATCTTAGCCGACTACTGGTGTCAACTAACTACTGATAATGGCCGACTACTGGTGTCAACTAACTATTTATCTTAGCCGACTACTGGTGTCAACTAACTACTGATCTTAGCCGACTACTGGTCTTAGCCGACTACTAGTGTCAACTAACTACTGATCTTAGCCGACTACTGGTGTCAACTAACTACTGATCTTAACCGAGTACTGGTGTCAACTAACTACTGATCTTAGCTGACTACTGGTGTCAACTAACTACTGATCTCAGCCGACTACTGGTCTTAGCCGACTACTAGTGTCAACTAACTACTGATAATGGCCGACTACTGGTGTCAACTAACTATTTATCTTAGCCGACTTCTAGTGTCAACTAACTACTTATCTTAGCCGATTACTGGTGTCAACTAACTACTGATCTTAGCCGACTACTGGTGTCAACTAACTACTGGTAATGGCCGACTACTGGTGTCAACTAACTACTTATCTTAGCCGACTACTGGTGTCAACTAACTACTGATCTTAGCCGACTACTGGTGTCAACTAACTACTGATCTTAGCCGACTACTGGTCTTAGCCGACTACTGATCCAGTATCAGTTGATATTTGAAAATTAATCTTCCACGAAATAACTGTGATGTACAGTAGTAATGACGAACATAGAGATAAAAACGACACTAAAATATTGGATGAACACACATATTACGAAATGTACAAGTGGTACGTACTTAAATAAGATTGATCTAACAAGTAAGAAACAATATATTTGAAATACTAGATGGATTTATTGTATCTTCAATGTCCCGAAAGTGTCGCGTGTCAACTTGATGGTCCATCAGAATACTTAAACAACCAGGACAAAAAAAAATATTTGAAAATAACAGCAAATGCCCCATTTAATTGTGACACATTGCATTGCGATATCACCAAGAGAGAACTAAATTTTTTACGTTTAGATAGATTACATTAACAATATGTACTGGTCCGGCACACAAAGCCTCAAATAATATAGTTTTTATTTGCAAGGTACATTACTGTCTTTGTTTTATTAGAAGAGCTAGGGTTTAATACGAATTCTGGTAATCCTACATACACAAGTAGCTCCCTTTCAAAGGACGATATCCTTCAAAATCACGTGTCCGTATTACGCTCTTCTGATGTACCTACAACGGATACCGATTTTGAGCTACCATATTTATACTGGATGCCTAAACTTCATAAAACCACATATTAGCAGAGGTAAATAGCAGGATCCAGCAAATGTTCTACCAAACCTTTAAATTTAAATATCTAGTGATCGGTTATCATGATACTTATTTTGTCAAACAGCACTCTGATTCTACACATAAATATACTTAAGTTGATCTAAAAAACATGCTGGAATTTCTAATAGACAATATATTTGTAGTGTTTCGAGGACGTTGTCTATCAACAAAACTGTCGGCATTCCTATGGGAACCAATTGTGCCACTTTATTGGCCGGCCTGTTCCTTTATTCATACGAAGTAGATTTCATTCAGCAACTGCTGAATCAAAAGAAGTAAAGGTTAGCGGTGTCCTTTTTCACATTTAGATATATCAACGACGTTTTGTCAATTAATAATGACAATTTTCATACATATGTCAATGCGATATATCCCAGCAAACTAGAAATTAAAGATACAACAGAATCAAATACACACGCTTCATACTTAGACATTTTACTTACTATAGACACAAACGAGAAATTGGCAACTAAGCTATACGACAAACGCGACGATTTCGGCTTTACCATTGTAAATTTTCCACATTTAAGCAGTAACATCCCACAGTCACCCGCATATGGAGTTTATATTTCACAAATGATCCGATATGCAAGGGCGTGTTCAAAATATGAACGTTTCATATACAGATGTAAACTACTCACTGACAAATTATTGACACTGGGATATCGAGGACCGCGTTTGATGTCAACGTTCCGCAAATTTTACGGTAGGTATAATAGTCTTGTTTGCGATTACTCTGTTTCACTGAGTGGAATGTTGACTTTTCGTTGGCGGTTGTTTGGACGTCTGTACCAATTGTGAGGAGGATTGGTTCCTCACGTATTTCATTTGGATTTGACTGTGGACTTAAGGCGGGTGTGACCGGTCGACAGGGGATGTTTACTCCTTGTCCGTGTTTGTCTATTTTTACTGGATTTGAATCTGTGTCCTGGACATCCTAAATATTTATACTTTGGTATCTGAGATGATTTATATTACGTACTAAAGTTAAAATCATAAACACCAAAGTGTTAATTAACCAAACAGATATACATTGTGTAAGATTCAAAACTTAAGCATTATAGAAAAACACAGATTACAATCGATTCTATTAACCTACGTACAGTTTTATTACAAACATGATAGATTATTAGACAGACAGACAGAAGAATAGATAGATAGATAGATAGATAGATAGATAGATAGATAGATAGATAGATAGATAGATAGATAGATAGATAGATAGATAGACAGACGGATAGATAGATAGATAGATAGATAGATCGAAAGATACGTAGATAGACAGATAGATAGATAGATCGAAAGATACGTAGATAGATAGATAGATAGATAGATAGATAGATAGATAGATAGATAGATAGACAGACAGACAGACAGACAGATAGATAGATAGATAGATAGATAGATAGATAGATAGATAGATAGATAGATAGATAGATAGGCAGACAGACAGACAGACAGACAGACAGACAGATAGATAGATAGATAGATAGATAGATAGATAGATAGATAGATAGATAGATAGATAAATAGATAGATAGATAGATAGATAGATAGATAGACTGACAGACATATATACAAACAGACAGATAGGTGTACATGGACTGCCTTCATGCTTATCATATCGTGGCCTGACCTGAAAGTCGAGGTGATCAAGATAAAGATAGACAGTCATGGCGGACGAAAGTTTTCGATCCAAACTATACTCATGTGGTGTTGTGACTTTTCTCGTTTTATATTTTGCTGTCTTCGTCAGCTTTACAATTGTACAAGTCCGCAAAACTCAAGACTTGGAAGCCAGACTAGACGAACGGAGACTTGCTGTCAGAAATCTTAGTTTGAAGTGTAATGACCATTCAGAAGACTCAAAGAAAGTAAATATAATGTCTTTATACTTATCTAACGTATTGTAAGTTATATATATATTATGTTAAGTGATTACGTTCTCGTTACCTTTTTTGGAATTTTCCACAAACGAACAATTTGATGCGCCGTTTTAAAATGAATCGATAATTTAAATTTTGGTACTGAATGTGTCATCGAAATATATTGAATATGCCCTATGTAACACTGAAGATGTCATATGAAATATATTGAAGATGTCATATGAAATATATTGAAATAAATAGAAGGTGCCTCATTGAATATATTAGATATGTCATATAAAATATATTGAAAATGCTATTTCAAATATATTTTTGTTTGTTTGTTTATTGTTGTTTAACGTCCCACTCAAGAATCTTTCACTCATATGGAGACGTCACCAAATGCCGGTGAAGGGCTTCAAATTTTTGGCCTATGCTCGGCACTTACGGCCATTGAGCAGTGAGGGTTCTTTAACGTGCCGACACTTACTGTGACACGGTACCTCCAGTTTTTACTGTCTCATCCCAAAGACAGGAAACCAACCTGTCGCCGGCGGGACTCGAACTCACGACCTCACGATCCAGAGTCGAGCGCGCTACTGACTGAGCCAGGCCGGCTCTCAAATATATTTTAGATGTCATGTCATTTTAAATGTATTGATGATATCATACAAAATATTTTGAAGATTTCATATGAAATATATTAATGACGTCATGAAATATGTTGAAGTTTTTTGACATGTATAGAAAATAGAAGATGGCATACAAAATATATTGAAATATATAAAAATCTCTTATAAGAAATACATGAAAGATGTCATATGAAGTATATTGAAGATGTCACAGAAAATGTATTGAAGATGTCATATGACATACACAGGTATATTGAAAATGTCATATTGAATATACTAAAATACAATTTATATAGAATATGTTATATATAATGTATTGAAATACACTTTATAGAGAAGATGTATATTAAAAAGTCATATGAAATTATATGAAATATATCGAACATGCCATATGAAGTATATTGAAGATGTCACAGGAAATATATTGAAGATGTCATATGAAATACACATGTATATTGAAGATGTCACATTGAATATACTGAAATACAATTTATTTCGAATATGCAATGTATTGAAATACAATTCATGAAATGAAATGAAATATATCGAAGATGTCATATGATTAATGAAGTATATTGAAAATGTCACAGGAAATATATTAAAGATGACGAAAAAAATTATATGAAAAATTGAAATAAATAGATGTCGTATGCAGTATTTTAGAAATTTTGTATGAAATATATTGAAGACATCATAGGAAATATATTGAAGATGTCATCTAATATATTAGAATATATAGTAGTCTTATGTAATATATTGAAGATACCGTAAGTAACAATGTGTGTTTTATCAGGTTATAATACTTTATTTTGTCAAATAAAATATGTTTCTATAAATGTTACTGCTTATTCATGCTTATTTGACAAAACAGATTTCAAAGCAGGATTTGTTAAACAATAAAGAACGATTTCACGATTTACCCTGTGTCATCTGAAATATTCTCGATTTCGTCTAAAATATACAAGATGTATTTTCCTGTTATCGTAATTAATTTGACACACAAAGAAACATTTTATGCTTATTTTACAGAAAAGGATCATACGATCCATACAGAATTTGGCCAAGGAAGACGAGCGTTTTACCGAAATACTGAAGATGGTCGAGAAAAGACAATCGTCGTCTTTCTCATCACTGATGCAGGATTTGTTGCATGCACAAGTATAGTGTACATTATAATTCATAATGTTTGTGTTTGTAACGTAATGTGTATATACATTTGTTAAGAACTATCTAGTAATTATTCGCCGCCAGGAGGCGGCGAATAGATTTCAAATTAAGTTAGGAAGTAGTATATGGAAGGAGCTGTTAGTTTCTTTGAATGCGGAAGTAATGACGTAGTAATTTTATTTGAGGCAAAAACGCTATTAAATTTCAGATATGAAAGTGATGTTGGTTTGTTTCATAAATAATCAGCATCTAAATTTTTTTAATGCAATTAAGGTATAATACCGCGATTCGTATTTTTTGTAGAGACATAGACATAAGAAATGAAATAACGATAAGTGGGAGACATTAGTCGAAATGATGGGAGCAATCATTACGTGATTGCTTTTGATTTTGATAAGAGCATGATATCCTATTATATAAGTTTAGTGGACGACGAAAATTTGGAACAAAATGTTTTTTATCATTTAAAAAGATTTCGTTTGTGCAAAACGGAATAAATATAACACCGAAAACGAAATGTGTCGTATGAAATATTGATGATTGGGAGAACAACAAAGTGAAAACGGGTCGGACGATTTACCGAAACAGACCTTAATTACTGAAGCACACCATTTTTACTTTTATTTCGACATAAAAACTGTAGTACATGTAGTACATGTTAAAGTCTACATATAATAAAATGTTACTTTTAACACGAGTTTTGTGTAATAATGGATAAAGTCAGAATTATCATGTTAAACAAGATCGAACCACTCTAGCCGGCTAGGCCAACAATGAACGAAACAGACTGGAATATGGACTTGTTTTAAAAAAAATAATTCTGAATTATTCCATAAATGTTTTTTCTAAATTACGTTTTATATACATGTACATGTATACTTCCTTTGAAATACCTTTGGCGGCGAATTGATGCTTTGCATCAAGTTTTTCTTGTTTTGATAATGGTGTGCTTGTAATGTTTGCTATGGTGACGCTCACAAATAGAGAACAGATATTTGACTATTAATATGAAAGGGACTTCGTTACGTATTTAATTCTAATTAAAATCATATTGTTACTCATTATATCGAAATTATGGTTTGCTTTTAAATGCGGTAAAATCGGAAATTTATAAAAATGTTTAAAAGTATTTTGTCATAAATATCAACATTTCACTGTAATTTGAGGTCAGAACATACGAGGATGATAAAAATTCAATTTGACTACATGTTTCATTCAAGTAATTTCGCAATGACACAGAAAATATTAGATTCAATGTTTATAATTAAATTTCAATTTCAACTTACTAGATACTAGAACATTTGTTTATATATTTTGGTTTTTTATAACTCATACAAACAAGATTAGCTTACGCGCGGTAATCACGGCCTTCGTGGCATCCTACATCAAGAATACCGACACGTCCTTGGGCGTGGTTAATTAATGTTCAGGTCATTGAAAATTGATCCGAATGTTTTCTGTCTTTTTAACAAATGAAATCATCAGAAATTATCAATTGTGACCACAGATACTTCTTATCTTAGTATTTGATGTATTTACTATTTTGCTTGTAGGAACAGATATTGTTAAATACTTGTACTCCAGATACTGTTATATGTCTGCCAGGTAAATATCATTTATTGTTTTTTATACGATCAAATTTCACATTTAAATATTGATCCACCGATGAATGGAACACTTAAGTCTGTTGTTACCTTATGGAAGTTGGAAAATAATCCTTTTTGTTTTTTTACATTATATCGCATGTTTTGTTTTGTTTTTTTGTTTTTTTATAACATTTACTTTATTGATAGCTTTAGCCTATTCAACATCTATTTTTTCTTTGTCGCAGATATATTCGGTATATCAGAGGATGGCTTCATCGATCCTTTTTATTTGGAAAACAGTCTTTTGTCATTGCATGTTCTCCATAGCCCTGTTCTTATTTTGAAAGGGCCTCCGTGACTGACTACATCGCGTTTTAAACCTTGAAGTACCTCACCTTTAGTCCAGTCGAGTACTGCAGGAACGGCTGGGCTGATCTTGTGAGAAAATTAATTAATTAATGTCGATCGTCTCTTCCCAGGAACATTGGATGTAGGTCGTCTCATCCACCACTAAATACTGGCCGCTACCATATGCTAGAAAGATTGTTGAGTATAGTGAGTGTAAAATAGCAACATGAATCCACTCATTTATTTTTTTATTATTATTTTTCAAGAATATTTCAAAATAATCTTCTTATTATTATTTTTACTTATGATTCTGATTTTATCTCCTCGGTAAATATAAATGCATTCAGTGAGACGTTGCAGTGACATCCCCTAATTATCCCTCGTATAATTGACTTTAGATCGGCTCATATTAATCAAAAGATCAAGTAAAACTAATTCTGAATTTCAAAGTCTATTTTGTATTCAATTAGGTTCGAAGGGAGAGCCAGGATTCAGAGGAGTAGCTGGTAAGTTTCATTTTTATATACGTTACTTTGGAATTATAACCAAAACTGATTATAATTTCAAGAAGTTTACATTATTGAAAGCAGGGACTTTCTACACTCCGAACTTCTCTATTTTTCAAACTTTATTTGGATTTTACTTGGTATAACATATTTTATAATCTTATTAATAAAAATATATCTTGTTGATATTTATAAGGGTCGATCGGTCCTAAAGGTGGCCAAGGAACAGAGGGACAAGACGGTGATCAAGGAGTGCATGGGAGCGATGGGGAGAAGGGAGCCCCCGGACCCACCGGTGATAAAGGTGTAAAAGGTGACCCTGGGTCACCTGGAAAACAAGGAGTCGTTGGTGATACTGGCAATAGTAACAACAGTAGTTTTAAAGGTTTGAAGGGAGAACCAGGTCCTGTTGGATTACAAGGTGATCCTGGCGATCCGGGAGAGAAAGGAGACATTGGCTTAAAAGGGGAATTAGGCTTGTCAGGAGCTAAAGGGGATATTGGACCAATTGGTACTTTTTATAACATTATAATATTTAATTTTAATGTGTTTTTACAAACTTTCATAAAGTTTTATACATTTTGTCTTTTTAAAATTTTGTATTAAGGCATTCATTGTATAAAAAGTAAAACGTATATGCCTTGTAAGACACTATTATTATTATATTGTATGATAGATATACAGATAAAAGGGGGTCAAATATCGAAGGGGGATAACTCTTGCACATCAGAGTTGTTGTCATTTTGCGTTATTTGTCAAATCTGATGACTGATTTGTAACCATATTTGTGATAAATGTTTGCTGATTTCTGAACAGTAATCATTCACAAATCTTTAATCAATATCAAATATAAGACTTTCTTCTAAAAACAACTCATTTTAACATTATTTCAATGAAATTAACTGGAACCGTATTTACCGAGATCATGATAGAACTGTAAAACTTTATGCAATAAGTTATAATGCTAAAGACGACGATCGTTTTTGTCTATTAGGCTTCATCAGTTGAGCTGGAATTTCTAATAGACAATAAATTTGTAATGTTCGAAGACGTGGTCTTTCAACAAACTGTCTGAATTCGTATGGGAATTAATTGTGCTCCTTTATTGGCTGACCAGTTCCTTTATTCATACGAAGAATGCTTCATTCAGAAACTGCTGAATCAAAAGAAGAAAAAGTTAGCAATTAATAATAATATATTTATTTATATATGTCAATGCGAAATATCCCAGCGAACTAGAAATTAAAGATACAACAGAATCAAGCACACACACTTATACTTAGACATTTTACTTACTATAGACACAGACTGAAAATTAACAACTAAGCTATACGACAAACGCGACAATTTCGGCTTTCCAATCGTAAATTTACCACACTTAAGTAGTGATATCCCACAACCACGCGCATATGGGGTTTATATTTCACAAATGATCCCATATGCCAGGGCGAGTTCAACATATGAACATTTCATATACAGAGATAAACTACTCACTGACAAATGAATAACACAGGGATATCAAAAACCACGTTTGATGACAAAATTCCGCAAATTTTACGGTAGGTATAATAGTCTTGTTTGTGGTTACTCTGTTTCACTAATATAAAACATCTCAGATACCAAAGTATAAATGTTTAGGATGTCCAGAACACAGATACAAATCCGGCAAAAAAAGGACAAACACGAACATCTGGATTCTAAGAGGTGGGATCAGGTGCCATGGAGGAGTAAGCATCCGAAAGTTGAGTTGGCGGTTGTTGGAGGTCTGTACCAATTGTGACGAGGACTCGTTCCTCACGTATTTCATTTTGATTTGTCTGTGGAATCACGGCGGGTGTGACCAGTCGACAGGGGATGCTAACTCCTCCATGGCACCTGATCAAACATCTTGATTGCAAAAGGTCTGTGTTTGTCCATTTTTACCAGATTTGTACCTATATTATGAGCAACCTAAAGATTTATACTTTGGTATCCGAGATTTGTTATATATTGGGCTCCAATTTATAAAAGATGAATATGTTCTAAAGAGAAAGTGGTATCCTACAAAGCAAAACAATAAATCTAGATGTATAATAAAATCCGTCTAAGTGTAACCACTGTAAAAAGATGATCTTATCTTTTGAAGAATTCAGAAATTATTTTAGTATACTAAGATTATCAGCTGGTACGGATACCTTAACAGCGCTAATATTATTATTGTATTTTTTTTAAAATAAATCCTCAATTAATACACGTAGGCCTGCCTATAGGTCTGCCAGGCTAACTTGACACATGTTTACCAACACAGCGAATCTAAACTGAATCATAACAGGGGTGATACACTTGCTTTCGGCAACAGACATCATTAGGGCTACATCAATACATGGAGTCACGTTTGCCTGTTCATTTCTATCTTTGGACGATACCATATTGCGTTGGGCTTTGACAAAATTGGATGTGCCACTTTACCTTGGTAGACCCAATCATTTACACTGTTAGTCGTCGGCCTTCGCACTCTCGAACAATCTCCGTCAACGTCTCGACTTTTTCCAGTTTCTTGAAAAAACTATAAATCTACTATTAATTTTGCTCTTTGCAAAGTATTTTTTACATATGCTTTTTTTTATTTTAGTCCTGACATAGAATATGATACTATTTGAGGCGAAAATACCTTTTTTAAAATGACTATGAATATAGGAACTATATTTTTGCGAAATGTATTCCTATTCTGAGTAATTTGGTTATTATATTCATTCTGTTGTTTACATGATCACGTGGGGTTTTTTTTTTTTGGGAGGGGGACTGTTTTTAAGACGCTGACAGAGATTGTTCGAGAGTTTAAGGACCGACAACTCTGTGTAAGAGATTGTGGTAGACGTATAAAATCTCTTTGTGAGTTCATTATATAAACTATGTAAACAAATACAGCAAAACATCAAATTATTGGCATCTTTTATTATACGTGTTGTTTAAAGTCGATGACGTCATGTTTAACCCATCAAGTGATTAACAAAAACATAAGTATATAGGGTTCTGTACCATCATACGACAATTTGGGAAAAGCACCTTTAAAAAGATTCAAACAGGAGAAACATATTTTGAAATACAGTCAAACCCACTAATATTGAACCCTGTTACATTGAAATCTCGCTTTATTTAAAATGATTTTGATTCCCCGGCCAAATTTAATTATTACTACTATAACCTGGTTATCTTAAAATTCCTGGGTTTTTTAAAGGAAATATTTATTCCGTTAGACTTCAGGATATCCGGGTACGACTGTATATAGGTATATCTAGTGCATTTTATAAACAATATAATACTTTTTTCTTTAGCTTATTGTTACTTATTACAATTGTGTGTCCAAACACTTGTAGGCCCAATCGGACCAAAAGGATTTAAAGGTGATTCTGGATTGAAGGGCTCAACTCCGTCAAGTACACAACAATGTGACTGTATCAGTAAGTTGATCCATATTTTATTAAAAGTCTTCTATTCCACCAGCAGTTTTTATTTAAGGATTAACTTTAACACTTTTGCAATGTATTGAAAAATAATATGGTTTGAGGCGGTGCACACTTGAAAATCCACGAAGAAGCGGATTATAAAGTGCGCTGAAACCATATTATTTTTCAATACATTGCAAAATTGTTAAAATGAATCCTTATAATTTAATTCAAGACAAGAATAAATTGGCTTCAAATTTTTATTTTTAATTGAAAACGTCAGCTGAACATAAAAATAAAAGCGGAAGAATATATCCTCTTCTGTCTGTTGCCCTTAGCACAATGTAACGAGGGATGTTTATGAAAAGAATTTTATCTATTTAGATTTAAGTGAAAGATACAGTTGGCATTTGAAGACTTAGACAGAGTTCCGATCGACAAATTGCGGGAGTTTAAAGTGAAATTAGAAGGCACGGTAGCTTCATCCATTTTATTTTGTGCGACGACATCCTTATCATGACATCTAAGAGCATGTCCGGAAATGGGCGTGTCTAAGAAACTTAACCATTTCATCGAGAAATAAAATAAATACAACGGTCACAGTTGCTTTCTTATACAAAAATCAAATTATTTAATCCAAAGCGTAATTCTTGCTTTACTTTTTTGTACAGAAGCGCCGGGTTTAAGTCTTAACGAGACAACAATAAATGCTCAACTTGGAAGTAGCGTCACACTGAATTGTTCATCAGACGTCCAACCGACGCCAAGTGTCACATGGTATAAACATGATGACGATGGATGTTTCAAAAATAATAGCGGCAATGTTGGAAGTGTGTTGACGATAGACCCTTTACAACCAGTTGACCTTGGAACATACACCTGCATACTAAGTAACATGTACGGGACAATCTCAAGAAACATAACTGTTGAAACAACAGGTAAATATGTCCTAACTTTTTTCAGAAGTATCCGACTTGTTACACTTTTTTCAGAATTATACCCTTACTGAGTCTTAACTATTATAACATATATTTAGGGAGTGAAGCTGAATTATGGAAATTTCATTTAATTCCCTTAAATTCAATGTAGTAAGTTTTGAAATACAATCTCATTTCATAGATACATTTATATTATCGAATAACACTGTGGAACTAACAAACTGGTTTTTTTCTACTTTGAAATTGATTGCTATTTTTCGGATTTATAGATCCAACGGATGTATTTAAATGTGATTTTGAAAATGGCCTATGTCTTTGGAAACAAACGAGAAATGATGATATTGACTGGTTGATGGGAAATGGCGATACATTTACTTCCGGTACAGGACCATCGGTTGATCACACTATTGGAAATGGTAAATTTCCCTTATGACTTTTTTGTTAATATTTTGAATGTGTTTTCTACAAATAGCAAATATAAGGTATTGGGTTCGAATGCCATCTGTACCAATCATTATATCAATAACAGACTGCGATTGTTTCCTCATAAAAATGATCTGCTGTTGACATAAGTATCACTAGCTATCACGTTATATAATAATGACGTCATTCAAATTGTGACGCAAATTATGGTTTAACACTTGGCACAAGCGACAAAACCTATAAATAAAACAGACGATTCTGCAATTTTTAGTGACCTATCAAAATTTAGAATTACAAAAAGTTATGTTTTATACATGTAATCACCTGAGTTTTTCTTTTGGTGGGGTGGGGTGATTTACGCCTTAGTCAACAATTTTTCAGTTATAAGGTGGCGGCAAGTTTTGATGGAGGACAAAACCCGGTTAGAATATATCTGAGAGGTGACCCCAATATTGGGCCATCATTACAAGTTAACTTACGATTTGCCAACAACATCCTTTCCTAACTGATTTAGTACTTTGTGATTGGAAACATTGTGTACCCTTAACAATATTCAGGTTTAGCTCTCTCTCTCTCTCTCTCTCTCTCTCTCTCTCTCTCTCTCTCTCTCTCTCTCTCTCTCTCTCTCTCTCTCTCTCTCTCTCTCTCTCTCTCTCTCTTTCTCTCAGGATCCAGTCCATCTTGTCTACATTACATGTAAGAATTATATCTATTATAATCTTGTCTTTTGCACAGATAAAGGACATTATATCTATTTAATGGCATCGAACTCGTCACGGAACGAAAAAGCACGTCTGGAACATTTGATGATACCGTCCGATAATGATCGGTGCTTGTCATTTTGGTTTAATATGTATGGTTCACAGATAGGAAGTCTATCGATACTAGCTGAGGTAATTAAAGAGAGAGAGAGAGAGAGAGAGAGAGAGAGAGAGAGAGAGAGAGAGAGAGAGAGAGAGAGAGAGAGAGAGAGAGAGAGAGAGAGAGAGAGAGAGAGAGAGAGAGAGAGAGAGAGAGAGAGAGAGAGAGAGAGAGAGAGAAAGAGAGAGAAAGAAAGAGAGAGAGAGAGAATGGTATCTCAGTCTACGGTCCTCATAATTTCTCTTCTTCATCATCTACTCATTTAACTTTGAAATCGACCAATTTAATTTATATAATGCGACATATTTATCTGTTTGTTTATTATCTAATTGTTTTGTTCTGTAACATCTATATCTAAATTATCTGGTAGGATTGTAATGGAACACAGTATTTACTTTGGACTAAATCTGGAAACCAAGGTCAAAGATGGCAGAATGCAAAGATTACCATTCCCAAGAGTATCCATGGACAAAAAATTATCATAGAAGCTTCTAGAGGAAATGGAATATTTGGCGACATTGCCATAGATGATACAATGATAAATAACACGCAATGTGCTATCGGTACTATCATTTACTACTATCTAACATTTAACTTTTCAACCCGTGTATACACATTTGAACTCAGTCATTTCAATGAACAGTAACGTCCACCGTCAGGATACAGGACTGTATGATTTAGAATCCAAATTTTATAATAAATCTACATGCTATATTTACTTGTTCACCCCTAGATTATAACAGTAGACCATTATATTTACTGTTTTTGACAATTTTTTATGTGACTACAGGTGATGATGGGTTCAGGATAAGATTCCGTTATCTGGGTCCGAAGTCAACAAATTGACTCGGTATTCAAACTCCACCTGCATTTTTAAATTTGAACTTTGCAAAACGTTCTGAATGTCACTGAATAGGAAACACGTGAATTTGTTGGTTTTTTATCATTTTCTTGTAAAAGCACAGGATCAAATCTACGACTTTCCCCTAAAAATGACGAAACTTTGAGTTTGATACTCAAAATTTTCTATATTCTGTAACAGACTTATGCATATAAATATATATATATACAAAGATGAAACATAATTTTCAGCATGAACAAATAGTAATCAGTATATATTGTGAATACTTTTACATGTTTAAAAGAAAATACATTTCGTATATGGTCAACACAATATTATATTCATATAAAGTATCCTAGCTACAAAGTTTTAGCAGGGAACCCTACTATGTCATTTTTGCCTTCTTCGCCAGTGTACCCTGTGAGATTTTTGTACTGCCATACACGTTTCCATTAATTGAATTAATACATTATTGTGACGCTGAAGATTAGTCTACAGAATATATATAAATATGATATTTAATGTTTGGAGAGAAAAAAGCACTTCGATATGTTTCCTTTTTTCTATAAGTATCCGATTTTGTTGCGGAATGGCTGACCTTGTTCAGAAAAAAAACCTGCTCCTGAAATTTACAGCTGGAACACTAACATAATGTACATGTTTTAAAAGATTGTAATTTCCTACTACATTTTACCTAACTGGTTTGTAAGACATCTAAATACATTGCTTTATACACTTTCGTTTATAGCAAAACAACCCCCAGTGTAAGACAGCTAAATACACTGAATTTTACCGTATCGTTTATAGCGAAACAATCGCCAGTGTTAGACATCTAAAAACATTGCTTTCTACCGTATCGTTTATAGCGAAAAAGCCGCCAGTGTTTTTAACCAACAACGAACTTTTTCAACTTAGTGAGTCTGATACTGCTACGCTCAATTGTTCTGTCAGTGGATATCCACCACCAGCAGTTTCGTGGTCAAAGTTGGGTGCATGCCATCCCCAAAATATATCAGCCGTGCAAGGAGAATCATGGCAACTTGTAAATGCGAGTGTATCTGATAGCGGGATATACAAGTGTTCAGCCACTAACAGTCTTGGCACAGTTGAGAAATATATACAAGTAGTAGTTAATGGTAAGATTTTTTTATTTATAACATTGGATTTATTAATTTATTCAAAATAAATATCAAATAGTCATTAGCAATATCAGAGTAATATATTTTAGTTATACATTTGTTTGATTTCAATTTTGTAACTTGGTAACCTTATACATGTAACAATTTTCATAATTTGGTTGTGTGTGTGAGTGTGTGTTTGCGTGCGAGTGTCTATGTGTTTTTTATCTTATAATAATCTTTTTTATTATTATCATTATTTTTATTTTTTAGTGTTGCATTACAAAATGAGCTATCACAACAAGATACATAACAACACATTCTCACCCACTTACACATTACACACTCAAAACATGAAACAGCTGACCAAAATATATTTTTGGGTCTTTAATTTGGCATTGATACTAATCAGTGATATGTTATTCTGTGCACGCATATACACTTGTATACATTTGTAATGATAATATAAACAGAATAAGTGTTTTTTACTCTTTTTGTGCTGAGAAAGGGACATGTCGTTCTGATGTTTGTCCGTGTCGTTCCTGTCGTCCTGAAAATTTGACTATAATTTTGTCCGTGTCGTTAGTCATATATATATATATATACATATCACAAATACAGAAATAAGAAACTCACAATGCAAAAACTCTCGCCCTATGACACCAATGTGTCTGGCTCCCATGCATAATATATAGTTTTTTTAAATTTCCAAGACGGTCGTTTCTGTCAATAAAAGATATCTAAATACTAGGAATGAAGTCTTTAACTATGAACATTTTTACATTATTTACTGTTTCGAAAATGCAGAAATATGCATGTTAATTGCTTGGTATTTGAACAGAAAGTGTATTTAAATTTTAGACACAAACACATGTACATTCGACGTTGGAACAAGTATTAATTCCTGTGGATGGAATCAAGTTAGCACTAGTATGGATACCATGGATTGGAGTATACGTAAGGGTCCCACACCATCATCGGATACTGGCCCTAGCGATGACCACACTCAAGGAAACGGTCAGAAGAACTCTCTCGCCAACTCCCTCACTTCCTCGCTCGCTAACTTAATCCCTCTCTCTCTCTCTCTCTCTCTCTCTCTCTCTCTCTCTCTCTCTCTCTCTCTCTCTCTCTCTCTCTCCTCTCTCACAACCTCTCTCTCAACCCTCTCTCTCTCTCTCTCTCTCTCTCTCTCTCTCCCTCTCTCTCTCCTCTCCCATCAAACTTCTCCTCTCTCTCTCTCCTCTCTCCTCTCCTCCCATCTCGCACTCAATCATCTCTCCTCACTCTCTCGTCCATCTCATCTCTCTCTCTCTCTGATTTTGTTATCGAACTAAATCTAACAATACATCAAATACTTCAGACACTTTCTTTTCAGGTACTGGCCAGTATATGTTTATGGAAGCATCCGGTCGTACTCGTAAAGAGAATGATACTGCAAGACTTCAGTCAGTTCTACTACCTGCAGGCTTTAATTTCTGTATGAAGTTATGGTACAATATGTACGGGTCAGAAATAGGATCACTGAAAATCATACAGCAGGTGACGTATCGTGAAAATATGACGTAATAATTGTCATAAACATTTCTTTCGTTCTAACTCTTTGAGAAGGCTCTTTCGCCGTTCATTTTTATACAATTATGTGTTGTTTATCGTTCTGTTGTTATCTTTTTTATAAATATTAAAATGCTTATAGAGAATTTCACGTAATTTATATTTCATACTGAATTGTAGATTTAACTTGTTCATCTGTGTTCATCAGTGTCGAATGATCTTTATTCTGTTGCAATTTTATGTACACATGAAGTGTTCCTCTACTTATTTCTGATTTACTCATGATTTGTACTTTTAATGGTGTATTTGGAAATTAATCCTAGAATTGCCTGTACCAAGTTGTTAGAAGAATGTAATCCTCGCTTATTTCATTTGAATTTGACTGTGGACTCACGGCGCGTGTGACCGGTAAACAGGGGATGCTTACTCCTCCATGGCACCTGTGTTTGTCAAATGTTCACCAGATTTGTATATTGTATCCTGGACAGAAGATTTATAATATGGTATCTGAGATTTTTATATATTTACAGAGTTGTAAAACTCAGACGGAAAAAACTTTATGGCAACAGAACGGTAATCAAGGAACAAAATGGCTGCATAAATGTGTCGAGGTCAACCGAACATCAGACGATTTTTATCTTATCATAGAAGGGGTGAGAGGACCAGGGATTCACTCTGATATAGCCATTGATGACATCACATTAAAAATGGCTAAACAGTGCGACTGTGCACAAGGTAAAATGGATGATACAAACTTAGATATATCCCAGAAAAGACAAACCACATGTAATTGTATTTACGATTGTTTAAAACTTGACTTGAATTCATTTAACCTTGCTTCCAAGTTTATAAATAGATGTCAGAAAATATATATTGTACGATCATTTCATGATTTTATGTTCACACCTAGCGTTAATATTGTTGGAGCTAGTAGTCTAGTCCCATAACATTCAAAAGTGGGAAACGCCGGTATCCATTCCCGGTGTTAGATCTTACCTAAGGCCTTTAAACAGACGCAACTGTGTTCCAGCAATAGGCAAAATGTTGTCCTTTTAACAAATTCCTTTCCCTGACCTGTCATTTATTTGTAGACCCAGCAGAAGCTTATAGCATGTCTGTACTTATCAGTTATTTATGATCCATATTATTATTAGTCAACGCATTATATTGGTGGCAAGGATAGGACTATAGAATGTATAGATCTATACAATTTTCCGGGTTTTTTTCTGAGAAAATGCTGTCCCTTCAAATTCATATCAGGACCACTTAAACTGTCCCCCCCCCCCCAATGCTTTAAAGCTCAGAGTTTTTCGGATGGAATTTTAAAAAAGTCCCAATGTCAGACGTGGCACGCCACATCTCCGAATAAGTGAAAAAATTCGAATACCAAGAAACACCAAAAATAGACGAATGTTCGAATACAAATCGAATAGTGAACACGAGTGTTTTATTCTGAGTTTTGGTATTCGTATTTACTTTCCGGTACAAGATTACTTCATCATTCTATTGGTCTTTGTACGATTTATAGATTATAATGGGAGCAACATTTGACTTTAGTTGGAAAATATCCGTTTACCGTTTCATGTGTATACATAAATCGAGAAAAATATAAACTTTCCAATTTACTTGTTTTCGTTATTCTCCAGCAAGTAAAATCTGGAAAATTACACCCAAATAACTCATTTTAACCGTATTTTATATAAGATCTTGTTATCATCCTAGCAACTCGTATAAGCTGTACTTTTGACACCGATTTGTGCGGATGGACGCAAGGAACAACAGATGATTTCGACTGGGAAAGACATTCTGATGACACAGCGACCATAGATACTGGTCCAATCTCTGATCACACTTCCGGTTCGTTTGTACCTCGTACAACTATGACTGAATGTTTATTTTATTTTTTTTATTTACTTATTTATTTATTTTTTTGTTAACCCAGGTAGGAACTAGATTCGGTTGATTAGTACCTAAAGGTGCAATGTGGTTTGTACTTGAGTTACCCTGCCACCCAGCACAACGAGTTTCTCTAGTTCCATAATGGCGGATACAGTACAAATGATGTTAATGAATATGATGTTTTTCTCCAGTTTTTCACACTGAAGAATTGGCGAAAAGCGAAGCTAAAGTGAAATGACCTCTGATAAAAAATAAAGTACATCTCTATGTGCAATGCAGTTGATAAGATATGGATAACCAAGGAAACTTATTTTCGGCGAATTCTACTATCAAGGGGACATTATCGCGTCTAGAATTGAATCACATGTTCAGTGCTGATACATAAGACAAATTCAACAACTTCATCGTCAGCAAATCGTTATTAATAGTATCAATATATATCACAGTGATAAATTTGGAAATAAATTCAAAAAGTAATCTATTAATGGTTCCAACCTTGGTTAACAAATATTAATGACATGGCTTTTAATGATATTTTAGATATATAGGATTTTAAATAAGCTTTTACCAGATATATGGATTGCAAATGTATGCAACTAATAGATTTACTTCGTCACGATTTTTCATAGCAGTAAAGGTGTTATATAAATGCAGTTTAACCCACTTTTAATGAACCTTGTTACATTGAAACCCCTCTATATTTTCAATTATTTTGATTCCCTGGACAAATGTCTTTATTACCATTATAATCTGGTTATTTTAAAACTTCTATTTATTTGAAAAAAGTTTCATTCCCGTTCGATTGTAATATACCCGAGTTTAATTGTATACATATTTCATTATGAAGAAAACCTTTAGCCATCGAATTGTTGGTACGTTTATAGAAACCAAAGATAAACATCGGAAATACTTTAACTAATTTAATTTTAAAAGACAATGGTGTCATGCCAGTTCAATTCAGGTAGTTATTTGTTTTGTTTAAAACAGGAAACGGATATTACATGTACATAGAAACATCGAATCCCCAAGTATCGGGACAAACAGCGCAACTACGCTCGCCTGATTTATCTGGGGGTATTGAATATTGCCTCGACATGGCTTACAGTATGTTTGGAAGCGATATAGGTGACCTTGATATATATACGCAGGTAAGTGCTAGCGAATACACATACTGATCAGTCTCCGTTTCATTAGAACCGAGTTTTTCTTCATGTTATGAATGTACATTGATATTTATAGTTAAATTTGATTTCGAACTATATACCTAAGTACTACAAATGAGAATAAGAAATGGAATGCAAATGTGTTTAGATGAAATTTGAAGTTAAAAGATTTCTTTTTCAAAATTTAAAATGTTTTGTAACCCTGAATGAATATGTAATAAACTTGATTATAGAATTCGATTTAATTAACCCGTTTTGTTCAATTAACCATTCATCGTGCAAACATAACAATGAAATCGTGGAATATACAGCAGTGACAAACAGCCAATGACAAATTGGCTAGTTTCACATGTTTATCATTTGATTTACTAGAAAATAGGTCTGTAATCCTTAGAGAGAATATTTTTGTGGTAATTTTTTTTTTTTCAATGTAAAACATTTTAGGTAGTGGGAGGCGGTAAAGTCAACGTGTATCATAAACAAGGAAACCAGGGAATGGACTGGCATACAGAAAAAATACATATACCAAAACAAATAGGCACTTTCAAAGTGTTGATAGAGGCAACTAAAGGACCCGGATTCTACAGTGACATCGCTATCGATGACGTCACGATCGTGACTGGGCAATGCTAACAACATCGCTATCGATGACGTCACGATCGTGACTGGGCAATGCTAACAACTTTATGAGTATAAACAGAAAATGTTTATTTATATTCTTTGTTGTTATTGATGTTCTTATTGTTGTTAAAAGTCGTAAAATTTAGAGTATACTGGACCCGAAGTCATCAAATATACTCGGTACTCAAGCTTAAGTAATTTTTCATGATTTTAAAGTATAAATCAAACCATTTATGCTGCAACTGATCATGCTTGTATATTGAAGGCATACAATTGTAAATAATGATGGGATATGTTGCTTATTTGACGAACACTATGTACTAGTAGTTCTAGTACCGTATTCAGCATATTTATTCATTTTATACAGGAAAATCTTAAAGAACCATTAGCTGTGTTTTTTTCATATTGTTATTTTTTCCTCTTTTACAACTCAAATAGATAAACAACAACAAAACAGATATACACAGGCATAAAAATTGTTATATTCCTATATATTTTGTGCAAATTGCTTGAGAAACCCAGGTTCTGGTACTTTCCACTTGCAAATGATTAAGGTAATCTTACTATTTGTATATAAATACCGTACTGGACCTGACCTTATTTTCACAAAATATATAGGAATATAAGATTTTTTTATGCCTGTGTATAACTCATATTTGTCATTTTACATCAAGTTCAAAGTTGTTAAAGTAGAAAAAATCAAAATATTAGATTTTTTGTGAACACAGATAATACCTTTTAAGTCTGACCCCATTTTTGTGGATGATGAAAAATAATAATGTGCTTCATTCAAATCCAGAAGTTTTACAAATGCCTTTTAAGTTAAAGCAATAGAATAAACGCTTAGCTTGAGTATTCAGTAAATTTGATTACTTCGGGCCCTGGCGTGATAAATAAATCTTATTTTGAATCTTTGCTCTTTCGAGAAAACTAGCGTTATCTCGCTTTCAGCATGTTGTCCAGTATCCACAGAATGGAAGTTTGAATAGTGTTTTACGCCGCTCTCATATAAACTTTTCAGTTTTTTTGGCGGCGGCCATTTTTACATATTGGAGGAGAGAACCCGGTTACAATGTACCGGGAAAGAGACCACCAGCCTTCTGCAAGTAAATTGGCAAACTTTCTTACAAAGACCAGCTCAGGTTCCAGCAGGACTCGAACCTGCGCTGACCAGAAGTGAGAAACTTCAAGATTCAAAACGCGATGCTCTAACCATTCGGTCACCTAAAAATGCAGATGGACTACATATACATTGTTGGAAATATATTAAGTGTTTTGAAACATTTTCCAAACATCCATATTTATTGATTTATCTATTTTGTTGGAGCTTATGACAATTCTTTTTTCCCCATTTTCAAATCCCGTAATATGGCAGAATGTAGTAAAATTAAATGCTACAAATAATTTGTACCTGACGGACGACTCATAACTACAGAAAAATTAACAGTGCCAACGTTATTAGAAGAAATCTTAATCTCACGTACATCCGTACATAAAATTTTGGTGAGGATGATATGAATAACAAAGTCGGGCATAATATGTCTGAAAGATTTACTTAAATATAAACATCTAAAATATAAATAGACAATATACATGAGAGACTTTTTATCACAGCACAGAATAAATATAAACATTTGAGCAAATATAGGGTTAACAGGATATACATGAGCATTTATTTACGTACACACTATAAATTGTATTTACAAATTCTGTGTTTATATATTTACATAAATGAACAATTCAGAATTTCAACACATATTTACTAAGTGAAATTTTAATCACACATGAAAAAACATATCGGTAAATTTTCTGTATCAGTGATGGTACTATTCTAACTATTGTACTGAATTCAAATCAAAATGAGAAATAAAGAGATACCATATGGAACTATTAGTTCTGGATGATTTGTTTACATAAATCTAGGAGGGATACAAAACACATCTGCAAAGTGAAGGACTGTGAACACCCTAAAACATTTACTAACACTTGTGTCACAGTACTAAGCCTTTTTTTATAATTAATACTGATCAAGGTACAGGTCCAGTAATCATTGTTTCTGATACATAAACATCACACATTGTAAAAACTGGGGACGGATTCATGTACATGATGCTCCAATATACTACATAAGAAAATTAGTACAGTTTTTTCAAGGTGCTATATGATAATCATATTTAAAAAAAAAACATGAGACAAAACAAAATTAAGAAAAATCTTATAATCTATATTCACCATAAAAATTGTATCCCATATCAAGTAGATTGTGTAACATTCAATTTATAACATTATTCTGTTACGTACTCTCTCTTGAAAGTTAATTAGTTTCAAATGAAGGATGAATGAAATTTACAATTTTTCACTAATCTTCATGAAAGTTAACCCTGAATATTCCAGAAAAATACTCAAAATACCCCGGATATAGTACAACAAAGATCGACCCTCATCTGCGTTTCAAAGATTCTCCTGTTACATATTGATAAACATGTTATTACTTTTTGATACGTGTTGTTAAAATTTATTGCCATTTCAAGTTAACAAAAAGTTCTGGTATAGAATTCCATACGTAAGAGATAGTATTGATTCAAGAAATAATATCTCATTCACCCCTAAATACATATTTGGACTGGTTTAAGTCACTGATTTATAGAAGAGTCCATTGTTTTTCAGGGGTTGATGAGTTAAAGTTTCGCAACATATTCATAAAATAGTGATGTGCCAATGAGTACCCTTTTGACTCCACTTATTTCAGAGTTAATTATGTCTTTAAAATCTAAGTATCTCCCTCAAAATGTATTTAGATTTTCCTTTTCTTGAACTTGATTACAGTTGTTTAATTGTGGAGTTTTTTGTCTTCGTCCATCTGCTGATTTTGTATAGCGCAAAGTTGCATCAAGACCGTTGGAATTTTGGACAGGATTTACTGGGCCTCTGTTCCCACCAGCTTGGGTAGGGGGACGACTTGACTGTCTTCTAAATGCGTCGGAGACTGGAGGTTTGACTTTGTAACCTTTGAATTCGAAAACAATATTCATGAATTAAACTGCCAATGGCAAATGTTTGATATCATATTATATAGATTCTATACAATTTATTACATTTCTATTTGACAAAAAAATCACTAACAAATACACAATTTATATATATATATATATCTCAACCATTTCCTTGTTGGCTTTTTATCATAATTTTACTACAAATAACAAATCATGCTATTTTAAGAAAACCCATAAAATGTGAAATGTGAAATTGCGCTGTGAGGAAACTTTTCTGTAATACTGACATACGTATTACTTATGAAGTCATTTTGAAATCCTGATCGTAAGGTACAGCAAGTGTCAAACGAATGGTATGTTAAAGATTTAAAATAATCAGGTTCTAGTTTATGTTTGTGATAAATATGAAACACTGTCACAAATCAAAAAGTGTCAAAACATACACTGTGATATAGATTGTTGTATTGTTGTATTATATCCAGCAAATCATTTATTTTTCTCTCAGATAGAGATGTCACTAGCTTAGGTGATGTGCCACTACATATGACCTGTGCTAGGACTGACGCCAATACAATGAGGCGTCTTTTATGTGGCACGTCTAGCGTAATATGTGATATCAGTTTTAAAAATCATCCGAAAATACCCGTGACTTTCAATTTCTGTTCGAATCGCCAACGGTAGGCCGTAGGTTCGATTCCTGGGACCGGATCATAAGGTTTGCCATTCGAACAGAAATAACGACAACAAATATATATTTCCTCGGTCTATCTACACCGCACCATTGTTTATAAATCGGGTCACTTACACCAATGTACCCATACATGAACAATACATCTATATATTTGTCTAATTCGTTCTAGAATTCGTTCTGAATCGGGGGATCTTCAAATGTTAAATCGCAGTGTAAAACAAACTCAAAACACTTATAAAACGGTGAAATTAATACGAAAAATTGTGTATTCATTTAAACATTGACAAATGTGAAAAGAAAAACTCAAAATCGTGTTCAATTATATATACCTCGTTAAATCCATGGGGTTGGGGGTAATACTCTGCAAGACATTTCATTCATTACTGATTAGCTATGTTAAATCTTTGTCATCATTAAAAGTGCTCTTTTACAGATAATCAAAACACTTCATCCAAAATTAAAAACTATGGCATTGGATTAAATCTATATCATCTAAGACGCTTAATTATTTTTATGTGGTCAATCTTAGACATATTTCGCAATACATTTAATCATTTGGCCTTGCATGATACCATTTGCTCTCTGGGAACTAGGAATTTATTTCAAATTCGAGCTGAAGAACTGATGAAGTTTTATTGACAGAAACGATCGTCTTGAGCATTTGTTTTGGCCATTTTTTGTAAAACTTTAACTTTGGTATTATGTTTATAACTTTTTGTAAAACTATAATTTGGTATTATGTTTATAACTTTTTGTAAAACTATAATTTGGTATTATGTTTATAATTTTTATAAAACCATGCAGAAAAATGTCATATGATACGCTTTTTCTATCATTAAGCGGTGCTCGAACATGTTCTGACCAGAAGTGAGAGACTTCATGGTTCATAGCGCGATGTTCTTACCACTCGGCCATTGAGGCCCTTAAGGGGAAATGGAATTTAGACCTTACACACGCTAATCTGAGAAAGAGCACCTTCAGAAAAGGTCAATAATAAAAACGTTTCAGTAAATTAGATATAGTATTAAAGTAATTTCCGAGGATGTGTTAATCTAAGAGAAAATATGAAAATTATAGAATGTGTATGATCAAATATGAAAAACATATGATAGGATCAGAAAAATGACATTAGATGACAAGGGGTATTGTATGTATAAGTAGCTAAGAATTACATGTTGATTATTATGTTAACTGTAAAACGTACCATCATCCAGTGTGTCTGGTATTGTTTGTTTGGGGGCAGGTACAGCTTCTTCTGCTCTTTGCATTGCCGTTTTGGTAGGTTCTCCTGGAACACCTGGATCATCTACGACGAGTCTGAAAATATATAACAATGGTAATTATTGTAAGAAAGTTAGATAATAATAATAATAATAATAATAACAATAATAATAATAATAATAATAATGATGATGATGATGATGATGATGATGGTGATGATGAACAACATGACGATGGGGATGATAATGATGAAAAGAAAGAAGTAATATTAATAGTAGCAATTTTAGATGAAGACGAAATGTAATCATCATCATCATCACCATCAACATTATCGTGGTCGTCGTTGAGTACCAGTATTTTTTACTAAATACATATCAGAAAACAATAAACAGTTATACAGTTATATTACTTTTTATAAACACGTTAGTACCTATCGATTTTTCTCTCCATTCCATTACTGTCGCTTAGTTGGAGCGTTTGTTTTGCTTCATTTATTGGAGGAAGGATGGTTCTGTTTGGATCCGCCTCAACAAATTCTGGTTGTACATCCCTCTTAAAATATTCATCCTGTCCTGAAACAGCCGCTTTGATAAGATCCATCACTATTGTTTTTTCTGTGAAAAAAAAAATAATTGTCAGAAAAATAATCTTTTTTTAGAGGAATGTCGTTATTAAAGTTTTCCATCCAATGTACATGTAATTGCATTTCATACAACATAGCAAATTTATCACAAATCCTCTGTGAACTGATATAATAATGTGAACACCACGAGTATCAAAATACAAAACGTCATTATGCTATAGTATGTACCTCTGTCTCCAGCTGAACACAGCCATGCCTGAACAGCATTGACATCCTCGGTTTGTAGAATCTGGCAAAGCATCGTCATCACCTGAAGAAGGAAAAAACGAATCATTATCGGGAGATAGCAAGACACTGAACTACTCAAGAAGGTTCTTCAAATTTCTTTACACTTTACAATTTATACAATGTCTGCAACTAAATTATTAAGATTCTTCTTGGTACGTTTCTGAATTTGCTAATACTCTATCATATCTAAGACATACACAATATGCTTTTCACAGTCTAAAAGTAATACATATTTTTGTGGAGTTGTTCAACAAACATGTCAAATATAACTCTAACCATTTGTTCCGAGCAGTATCTTCAATATAAAGATATGTCTTAACCTGACATGCACAGCAAGGTAATCCTATTATGGATATGTGCCATTTATAAAAGGTATAGATACTAAAGTATATATATATATAGTTATGTATATACAGCATGTGTCATGTTTGTTTCTATTCTATGTCGTATTATGCTATTCTCGGCATGCACAGTATACAATATGGTCCACTCTATCTAGACCAGTACAGAATATACCACAGAGAATCCTACTCTAAACCTGTAGAGTGTATACTACGAGCAACTCTGAACCGGACCACCATCGATCTGAATGATACAGCGTATATCATGATATGTTTAATATTGGTTTTGAACCATATAAATTATGTATGTAGTTATCGGTTTTTTATGATACAATATTTGTCAATATGAAATGAATAGGTTGTTAGGAAATAGATCACATGATCAGTTAATTAATTTGTTAAAATATTATACCATTGACTCAACGTCTGGTTCGCCGGAAATGTGTTGTAGGTTACCCATAAATCCTCTCTGTCCTTGCCTAGATCCCTGTCTAGAAATACCACGTGACATTGCACGAGATGGAGGAGGAATCAAACGACCAGTAGTCTCTGAGTACTGAGTTCTAGGCCTTTCTTGTATAAGTTGTGGCTGTTCTTTTTTCTTCATGTCCTCGTCCGTTAGACCTATGGCTCTGGTGAGGGCTTGCAACTCGTCTCTCCATGTCTCGGTCACTGGCACTACATTTGTAAAATAAATGATTTTGTTTATAATCTCGTAAAAGGGTGAGTATATTTCAATAAGTTAGTACCAAAATAAACAATATCCACACCGGAAATGAAATTCATGTTGTTAAAGTTACAAACGTCCTTTGATAGTGCTATCCGTTAATTTAACAAATCCCTGATATGACTTAAACAAATACAATAAAACTCATGACGAAATACAAAATCTGAACCCCCTGAACCTTATCCACTATTATACGATATCACATTATAATCCATCGCGCTTGCAAAGAATATATATATATATTTATATATATATATATATATATATATATATATATAGAGAGAGAGAGAGAGAGAGAGAGAGAGAGAGAGAGAGATTGATTAATTGATTATATATAGAAAGAGAGAGATAGCGAGAGAGAGAATTGATCGATTTGTTAGTTAGATAGATAGATAGATAGATAGATAGATAGATAGATAGATAGATAGATAGATAGAAAGGTAAACAGATAGATAGATAGATAGATAGATAGATAGATAGAGAGACAGACAGACAGACAGACAGCCAGACAGACAGACAGACAGATAGATAGATAGATAGATAGATAGATAGATAGATAGATAGATAGATAGATAGATAGATAGATAGATAGATAGATAGATAGATAGATAGATAGATAGATAGATAGATAGATAGATAGATAGATAGATAGATAGATAGATAGATAGACAAACAGACAGACAGACAGACAGACAGACAGATAGATAGATAGATAGATAGATAGATAGATAGATAGATAGATAGATAGATAGATAAATAGAATTAATCAACTGGACGCCCTTTTCCTAAATAAAAGTATATATAATTGTTTTGTAGTTTGATATCTAATGATTTAAATTACATCTGCGATAAATGACAGTTATATAAGTAATTGACAAGTGAGTACCGATGTTAGAATAATTTTTATCAATCTGCAATCTAATAATTTTTTATTGAAGAAATTCGGAATAAAATATTTACGATACAAATATCAGTAAAGGGAATAAAAGAAATAAATTAAACGTCATAAAAGATTAACAGATAACGGATATTCGTTGTCGTCCCAGTAAAATGAGATAATAATAATATCATATTGAATTCAAAATATTCTTTGAATGAAATAGTTTAGGGTATGAAGAATAATTTCACGAAAGTGATTCATATACAAAAGTATAATAATGAGAAAGATGTAATGAAATTGACACTTTGAAAGATTAGTGATCGAATGTCTATGAAATTGATAAGTGAAGGCACTATTTGACAGTTGGTATTGGTGCAAAAATCTATTTAATCTAGGAAACACATAGCTTTACTACATTCAATTCATGCTTAACAAGACATAATATAGAAATCAAAACTTAGGCTAAGCTTCTGAAAAATAAACAAATCTTATAGATTAACTGTTGTTGATTTCACGATATTATTAGACTCCCAAATCACCACGAATAATAACAACACTTATACTTTTCCATCTCCCAAAATTTTATTAAAAATTGCATTTTAGTTGATTAGCAAATCTTCCCTTTCTACAAGTCGACTGTTCAACATTAATACACTGGCACACAAACACACATACAGATCATGTACGCAGTCATACATTCATATATTTATACAACCACAAACTGAAAATACAAAATAGCTCAATAAAATGGCAAGTTATTCAAGAATTACACATGAGTAATTAGCATATCTTTCTTCACTTCATATATCAGTACACTTACACGCACATACTTTCATTAAATATATCTACATATGTGAAAAGATGTACATATTGATACAAATTCAAAAAAATTATTACTTAGAATAATTCTACAAGTTCATATTTGTATAGTCTTTACAAGGTTAATCTAACACATACATAAGATATACATAAAGTTAGATGCATTTGTAATCATTCATAATTGTATAAGATATTCCATAGTGAGTGATAAAGTTGGAAACGGTAGAAACTTATGAAATAAATCCGGATCCATCATTATGCAAGCCAACGAAAGCGTCCAATTAAGTGAACAAAAGTTTATGGTGAAAACGTCAACTTTGAAGCTTTAAAAAGTGGTTACGACAAAACAGAAGCAGTCGTTAGCACTGCACGCTGGTAAGTGCCCTCTAGAAGCTATGTGGTGAATACCGACCTCAAGGGACATCACAAAAAGGATAGATCATAATGCCAAGACGATGCTAGGTCGTCCTCCTCCCCTTCACTTTCATAAAAGTCGCGCCGCGGTAGCTCTGTCGACAGACGTAGCTCCGTGCGAGGGCGCAGTGGTATCAGAGGGAGAGGACGCAGCGACGATGAGCTGGGACGCAGCTCATTGCTGTTGGGACCTGTTAGACAAAGCAAAGAGAAAGCAGGTGAACTTTCCACTGGTCATTCTAAGGTTATGGGAAAGTGTATTACGTTTGTTTGGGTTAGTACAATAATTCCAATAAGCGTGTCAAAGATTTCATCACAGATTTGAAATAAAGCGTATATACTAAATGTCTGTGTTTTGTGTTTGAAAGCGTGTACAATTGACATAGTTATACCTGTACCGAACCTTATACCTAGACTGTATCATTTTATTTTTAAGTCACAAAACTCTACGATCAATATGATGGCGGATAAGTACTTATACTTCTTTTTGATTTTGTGGATTTTATTTTGCTTGTTGTTTTTATGTTCCACCAAAACCGTTTTTCTTATATGGAAATGTCATCAGATATAAGTGAAGTGTCACATATTTTGATTTGTGCCATGGACTTTTATCAATAACCTGACAAAAGAAGTTTGTTACAATCCCAGTGATGCTAATTTCTTGAATGCCGACCCCTTTGTGGATGAACAGTTGCTACCCTTTTAAAGTCTAAGGAATGATCGATTAGCGGGAATGAAAAATAAAATCCTCTGCAACTAAACCACCGCGAGCGGTTTATTAAACGTGACCATGTGATATAGATATTTTTAGAACTGCTATGTTCTACTATTTTTCCTTTGTATCTTTATTTACAATATAAAAGTTTCCATTTAAATAAATAAAAATCGTCTTCGCCAGAATGAAACACTGATATGAAACGAAGAGAGTGGTTAAATGGAAATACGAGATATATAATGTCTCATCGCAACATTTGTTTCTCTTGATCTCTCGATCTGACAAAACATTTAAACGGTGTAATTGAACGAGGGATATTTAAAAAAGACATTATACGACATGCTTAATTTAAACCATCGAACATTTCATTGGAAAATAGACCAACGGAAATTCCTTAATAACTCCCTAGTGTATTTGTAGATAAATATGTCACTCTTGATGCTATGTACATATCACTTTAGCCTGTTGACATTTTGAATTCTTTTTCTGAGTAGAAAACTACCGAATTGATATCACCGTGTTGATTGTCATTTCACCGTTTTACCTATGATTTTTAAAGCTGTTTGATTAACGACTCAATCCATTCCGTTCAGGGGTTGAACTATTGATTTATACCAAATATCACTTATACAAATATAAATGTGATGAAAATTTTTTTAGTATGTGAGTATGTTGATTTAATGTCCAAACCCAGAGTCAGTGACACCCTAAAAGGCAACAGTGCTTCTCAACTTGAGGTTTAACAGGAATTGACGTTCGACGAGAATTGTATTTCTATCTTTCAGTACTAGGTAATTAGAAGAGAAACGTGAGTGTTTTAACGACCTTTAGTACTCAAAATTAATTTGGGACGATGAACTTTTGTACTTTTAGTAAGTTTGAACGCCAGGTGCTGTTTCATGTGTACTTATGTTGGCATGTCTAGATTTTACCGCATATGTAGTAATTTTACATTTTCGCTGATTCATACATTAGTTATATGCATACATGTATAGATTTGGTATTAGTATTTATGCATCTTTTTACATCGGTTACTCTTAGACGAATTTGGCAGTGCATATAGATTTTTGGCTTTGTATGATACCACTTTCTCTTTAGAAAATATATTTCAAATTGGAGCTCAACGGATGAAGTCAACAGATAATTAACAGAAACGATCGTCTTGAGCATTATAACTTCAGTATTATTTTTATAATATCTATAATCTAAACACTAACAATCTTCAACCAGAGAAAAGCCAAATTATATACAGTAAAACCCTTTTATGATGCCCCTTGTTTCATTTACCACCTCGCGTTACGCCACAAATTTTGAAAATTTCACTTTTCCAATTCCCCATATAATTTCATTTAAGGTTCGCTTCAACCTATCGCCAAAACCCTTTATAATGCCAAATTTGGGCTGAACAACTGGAGGTAGTATAACAAGGTTTTTCTGTATATTCCGTTTGTATTGATATAAAGACAGTATTTAAAACTACACAATTTCGAATTACATGTTTCGAAGGATCACTTACTTGCATCAATACAAAAGAAATAATGTGTAAATATTTTTTTTTGCTTTGTATTTGTTAATTATTCGAAATTTATTGCTGATTCATCTTTCTATTCATTTATCTATTTTCTGTTTAATTCATTTTTCATTTATTTATCGTTTTCATTGATTAATACATTTATTCTGAACGTGGTTTTAGATTTCTTTTTTTTATTTGATCGTTTTGCAGACATTACAGCGTTACACGTCAGCAACTAATTCATATGTACATAATTGAAATTGAAATTTAACTTTTCATTTGACACACACAGTTTAGTTAAATAAATACTGTTCTCCAGCATGTGTGATATGATGTTTGCTTGGAAGCAATATTGGCCACGATTTTAATCCTTGGTCGATATTTTCCTGTATTCTAAAACACATGAAAATTCACTCGATAGATTGCTGAACAGTACGACACAAAAAAGTTCTGAGGCCAAAGTCACAAAATTTACTAATTTTTTTATTTCATTGAAATGGACTATTTAGTCCTTTGGAAAACATCCGAATTTGGATAAACCCATTGGCTGCTACATTAATAGAGTTAATGTAGGCTCTCACTGCTGCATTAATTATTCATAATTAAAAATAATTAGGATACTCTTTTGATTTCAGATAATTCAAAAAGTGTACTAGGTACAGATTGAAATAAAACATACATCGAAATGTTTGTCAGTGTTTATACTTTATAAATATGCTATCACATCTTGAGGAATGTGTGATTGTACAGGTAAAAACCCTGTATGACAACATCTATAATGATGAGTCAGAGAAACAACTTTAGTTGTGCGTAGCACTCAATGACTATTGTTTGTGGCACAACAACAGTTGTGCGTCGCTGTCTAAGGGATAATAGGAAACATATTATTATTTAAAATCATTCAGATATACATTTTTGCATCACACTTACTACTAGTACTTTCCTGTAAAATTGAATAAATATGTTTGAGTATGATATTCAAAATTTGAGTACACACTCATACAATATTTTATTATTTCTGAAGTTTTTTTCAAATGAGCAATAATTTTCTCCATTATTTAAAATTGTATGTCATCAATATACCAACATGTCCAGTTACAGAGTATTTTTGCGTGTTTTTGCCTTAAAATCATGAAAAGTTAGTTTAGCTTGAGTACTGAGTAAATTTGGTGACTTCGGGACCCAAATGTTTTATCATATATCCTTAAACTGTTATCAAAGATTGTACGACAATGTGCACATTATCTAAAACTACATATGGCCTATATCTATGGAAACACATTTTTGTAAATCGTTACAGAAGTTACGAGAATCGACGAGGAAGACGTTTTGTGGTTTTATACCTACTTCATCTTAATAATATCAGTGTGTATTTAATTTTCTAGAGGATCTGTGTTTTAAGGTAGTTCTTTATCGGACTGATACAGAAATCATGCTCCACAATTTTTTTTTATTTATTACAAATACTTAATCTAAACAGACATGAGATGATTTATGAATGAATTGTATAAATACAAAATTATCACTTCTGTAATTAGTTTTCAACAAATTAGACGCCCTCAGAATGTAGAGGCAATAATTACAATACACAGAAACAACTACCCAATGGAACTAACAAAAAATAACATGGGAACAGCACCATATGCCTTAAGAAGTAATTAAGTATGAGATGTTTACTCAACTTTGGCTATTTCTGAAATCTGATCGGCTAAGCTTGACAAATTTTGAATATTCTCAGAATTAAGTAAATTCCTAAGTTGCATGGTGTTGGGCCCTGAAATCAAAATGTCCAAGGACCCTAGGCCATTGCTTTAACCAGTGGTTGTGTAAAATGTGTTTATGTGCAGTTCTAAATACGATGCGGTTGATATGTCTGTGTGTATATATGTTTGTACTTTTATGATATTATGCCACTCAAAACAACGATAATCAAATGGTTGATTGATGTGATTACTTTTATACTACACCCTGTAACGTAAACATGATATAAATTTGCTCTATGAATTACAACAAAAATGAGCTAGTCCACTCCAGAATTACCAAAATGGTGATAAAAAAGTTCATGCAATACGGACAAATTTATTACTGTTTTTAATTTCTAGAGCAAAACTAAATAGTCCAGTTCATAATCTGTCATTTTGTCTCTAAAACCTTTTCTTTTTTTTCGCTATATCAGTGTAAAAAATAAAATGAATATAAAACGGACATATTTTGTCCACAGCATTGTAATGGTTTTCAGTAAATCACATGTACAATGCCTGAGGAAAGAAAAAAACAGTGTATGCAAAACAAATGCTCTCCAATGTAAAATGTTTGTTTGTCTACATGGCGTTTGTGAATACGTAATTTGTTTTTCGTTTTACTTACCTAGACCAACCCTTGGAATAGCTCTTTCTCTAAATGGATAACTGTTGAGACCAGTAAAATATTGTAGTCCTGTTACAGTATTAATTGGATGAAGTTGTGAATTCACATTTATAGCATTGACTGGTATCCGTCCTTGCCATTTGTTTAACTGTTTGTTATTGAATGTATTTGGTGGAAAATTTAACGAGTACTTTGGACTTGCAAAATATCCGTTGTCATTCACTGCACAAATTGGAACATCTAGAAGACCTGGAAAAAATATATAAAACTTATTTAGGTCACTGATTTTCTTGATACAAATGCTAAGCATTCTATGTGTTATATAATTTTTAAAATTCTAATATAACATGTACATTATCTTTAAAACTATCAGGGTATTGCATGGTAAAATTAAAGTATATCAAATCTAATATTTTCTAGTTTCGAATGCAATCGACTGTGTACGTGCTTTTGAATGATGGGATTACCATAATAATTAATTGTTACACGCGGGACACGGAATAATTCAGAATAATGCGATTACATGATATGTTATGTAAATCTCTCCATAGGCTATGTTATAGATATTACGAGAATTACATGCCACTTGATCATGTACATATCAGATTTACGTCCCTTGAATAAGAAACTTTTTATCAAATGTTTATTGCAATATCAATTCAGAGTAATGTCTGATGACGAAAATACAAAAACATCGGGGCTCTGCAATGTACACATTTGAAGGTTTCGTTTCTTGCAAATGAATATGTCCTACAATGTAAATATAATAATATGACGTAAACAAACTACAAAAAAAATTATAGACCACAGTGTGCATCTGAAATGTGTTTTCGTAAACGCGTTCTCTTTTGTCTTCGAACAAATTTACAATGTTTACTCTACAGAAATCTGCCATTCATATCATTATGAATTCAATTAGTCCTATATCAATGGAAATCATCATTGACACAGTTGATTGGACACTTAAAATATTGGACAGCATATTTAATCTTGCAGATTTTCGCGCAAAATCAGGGGTGCGCTTAATTGTTATGTGCGATGAAATTGACAAATGAATAAGACATAAATATTCACTGTCGGGATATCTAATACGAAACTGTGGTTGTTATTTGGCTGATTAATGTAGCCAATATGAAACTGTGGTTGTTATATTGCCAATTAATGTAGACAATAGCTGTTCCACATGGATTGTTCCTGCAAGAATGAATGTGATACCTCAGTCCAAAGATTCTATATGTAGCCGACTTAAACAATGTGTCTGACATTTTTGCAACACTGATTTCAAACATATGAAATAAATAAAACGAGATACCAACACATAAAATTGACAAATTTAAATCACGTCGAGTATGGAATAAAAATTACACAAGGTTACTAAGAGTCGCCAGGTTCACAATTAATCTGAAGCCGTCATTACAATATGTCTAATATTTCTGTATACAACAACTGTCAAATTTTAAGTGGGTTTTTTAAACTGGGAATAATAGACATTCGGTCTTTAAACATGGTTAACAGGTAGAAGTATACTTATTAAAGCTTTAGACATAGTTGTCCTACACATAATGACAATCTTTTGCTCCTAAGAAACCATAACTAGATTGTCGATAACATTTCGTAATACCTGAAGTTCTGTATGCAGAGGAATACTTCTGTGTAATTTGTTTTCTTGCAGTTCAAAGCAATTATCTATATCACACATATAATTTCTGTTTACCAAATCACATATATTTACATGATGTTTCCAATTGTTATATATCATAATGTTTCAAGATATTTAAATGAAATGCATTTAGATTTTGTATTGAGTAATACCAACATTTATAATTCACCGTCATTGTCTCCATGACTACGAATGTACACATTTGTAAATGTAATATTACAAATAAATTTTATATAACATATGAGATTGGATTAATGTATTGGTAAAACATACTCTCTCTCTCTCTCTCTCTCTCTCTCTCTCTCTCTCTCTCTCTCTCTCTCTCTCTCTCTCTCTCTCTCTCTCTCTCTCTCTCTCTCTCTCTCTCTCTCTCTCTCTCTCTCTCTCTCTCTCTCTCTCCGTAGCCTCGGTTAATTGCTAGTGAACGTATGGTATGAATTGGTTGTCACATAGGGTAGAAAACAATATAATTCACATATAAATTGAGCAAACTGAAAAGGTATACATTCAACACATTTAGTACACATTCAATTCTACATTTTATGAGTATTTTAAAGTTAATTTACCTTTGATGTGGCGGACTCTGTTTGGATGAGGATTGTGGCGGGTGAAAAAAGAGTTTTGACTAAGCTGTCCAAATCTGTATCCAGATGCTGTGGAACCCTGAGTAGCTGGACGTTTTCTGAACGCATCCATGGATGGCATATAACCCTCATCCACGGGACCTGGACGTGCCAACAAATCGCCATTAGAAGGGCGGAATACCTCTGACTGACTCATACTGTTAATAAAATAAAATGATATCAATTAATTGTATGACATTGTGTTGTTTATGTCGTTTTAACTGATACGCAAATACACGAATCACGTATATATCATATCCTACAATAATACAGATTGCCTTTGATCATAGTTTCACTGCTTAGGTTTGTTCAGGAAACATTTGCTATGATCAAACGTCTTCGAAATAGTATTTGCATGTCGGCCATCAAAAGTAATCGAGAAACGTGAATGAATAATGCTGGCAAATTGCCTAGCGGACAAGACGATGTATCTTAGTCCTAACATTCTAATATAAACCAGGTTTATGTCAAACCCTTTGCTCCGGTAAGTATCGGCAACCGTGTAATATACCAAATCGCATAAAAAAGTATCAATACTTATATCAGTGGGTTTTTTTATTTGGTGTATTGAAATACTTTATGTTCTTATTTTATCATTTCATTGAATAACAAGTGGATTTTTAGATTGTCAAAAACCAAAATAATATATATAAAAACAATTTGCATACGGCAGAATCTCGATACATATAAATCACAAAATAAAATAAAACAAGCGATAAACGAATGATTTTACTAACTCATGGTCAGGTGCGTTGTCTTTGTATATAGAATCCAGAACATTTCGCACATCAACAGTTCAATATCTGATTAATGTACTCCTACGAATTTCATTTCTTTACCGGTCACGCGTCGACGTTTTATTCTAATTGCACATATCAAGTCACTAAGTAAGTCGGATTTTTGTCAATTCAAACAAACCAGTGTGGCGAATAACCAACAGGCCGAACAAAGTAAAACGTCAATTTAAACACATTATGTATACCAACATTTCCAAACTGTTCCGGTTTTTGTATACTTAAACATGTTTAAACAAATATAAAACACAGGCTTCGTCACTTAACATCACCTGTGAGAGTATATTCGCAAAAGAAGTTTATATTTGCGTAAAGAATCACAGTTCTTCAGTTATCAAATATTGCACTGCCTAAATTTTCAAATTGTTGGCATGAAGGTTATTTACTCTATCATATATGATGAATGACGAAACGGATTAATAATGTTAACAGGTTTGAAATATGACATATATCTATGTAATAGTACAAGTATATATGAACGGTATACTTAAAATACCTAATGTCCACTAATGAAATTCTGTTAGTATAAAATTCGAGATGGATTTATTACAGTTTGGTGGAGAGTTATACCATATACCATACCACAATCTGTCCTGTGATAAATTGCAACCAACAGAAATTAATCATCGATTAAAAATGAGCTCTTTCGAAGTACAAAAAATCACATGGTATGGTTTTAAGTTTATAAATCATGCTAACAAGTTTATTCAGTTTAATTCTTTTTCTGTGGCCATTTGAATAGCCATTTGCTACAGAGAGACAATTTAGTACGACAAATATTATTTGCCATTGTAACAATTAGATTGATGCGTAGTAATACATTAAAAATATTTGCCCCTAATAACGTTTAACCACGTTATAAACGAGACAAAATTTGGCACAGTACGTACAAAAACTAAACCGGATCACACAGTTCAAATAACCCGTATTTTTCATATACATACAATGTATTAATTTACTTTAAAAATTAATCTGCATGTAGTTAAAATTCAAGTGATTGAACTCTT
This sequence comes from Atrina japonica, assembly GCA_030159075.1. Classification (NCBI taxonomy): domain Eukaryota; kingdom Metazoa; phylum Mollusca; class Bivalvia; order Pterioida; family Pinnidae; genus Atrina; species Atrina japonica. Next base: position 1,250,079 of record BROG01000003.1, read on the forward strand.
ATCGAGGAAAAAAGATATACAAACTACAAACAAAGTTTTTATCTTACTTAATGGCAATAGAATGTAGCCTGTATGATAAAATATTGCTATTTCATTTAACAAACAATTCCCCGCGGTTTCACAAGAAACACTTTTTATCCTCCTAAGTGTTTGCCCGGCATACGCAATTTGAAGAGCATACGATTCAACTTTAAAATTTAATACCTTTTCTAAACAACACACAAACGGGAACGTCAGACAAAAAAAATCAAAGGTTTACGTTTCACTCATCAGGAGAGAACATTAAATATTATATTTACACTTGCATGTAGCATTTCAATCAGTCGGAAGCTTATTTACCGTGTATGTGCTTATTTAGAAGTGTTTGGACTAGTGTTGTGTCTCGTTCTTGAATATTCTTACTTTTATTTGTATTAACTGACCTGACTTTGACACGATTTTGCCGGTGTCGTAACTATCTTGTCGGTGTCTTGATTGTCGTAACTCTGGTATATTTGTCAGTGTGGTGACTGTCCCAACTCTGATGTATTTGTCGCTGTTGTGACTGACCTAACGCTAACATGATTTTGCAAGTACCGTGACTGTCCTAACTCTGATATATTTGTTGGTGTCGTGACTGTCATACTTCTGATATATTTGTCGGTGTCGTGAGTGTCCTAACTCTGATGTATTTGTCGGTGTCGTGAGTGTCCTAATTCTGGTGTATTTGTCGGTGCCGTGACTGTCGTAACTCTGATATATTTGTCGGTGTCGTGAGTGTCCTAATTCTGGTGTATTTGTCGGTGCCGTGACCGTCCTAACTCTGATACATTTGTCGGTGTCGTGACCGTCCTAACTCTGATATATTTGTCGGTGTCGTGAGTGTCCTAATTCTGGTGTATTTGTCGGTGTCGTGACCATCCTAACTCTGATGTATTTGTCGGTGCCGTGACTTTCCTAACTCTGATGTATTTGTTGGTGTGGTGACCGTCCTAACTCTGATTTATTTGTTGGTATGGTGACCGTCCTAACGTGGGTGACTGTCCTACTTCTGATATATTTGTCGGTGTCGTGACCGTCCTAACTCTGATGTATTTGTCGGTGTCGTGTGTCCTAATTCTGGTGTCTCCTTCAAGTTTTATGTCATTTTCATCATTCAGTTTGCCTTTTACAGGCCCTCAATGCATTTAAGGTTGAACTATCAACTGAAGTTTAATGTCCATTGTCAATTCTTTTCTTTTTATTCGGTTTTTTTTTTTCGACACAATTCCAAATCGTTACCAATGTTACTTTGTTCAAACGTTTGAGGCGGATTTCTTTCTATTTTAATTAAGTCTATGTAATTTGTTTGACATCACTCCAGGCACACGATATAAAACGAATACAAACACGTTTTGCTTTTCTTACCAAAACTTTAATTATCGGGTAGCTAGCTGTTTAATTTTTCATTCATGATTTGGGAATATAAACTGGTTTAATTAGTTTCACGGTCATTTCCTAGTGGTTCATCTGATTCGTCTATGTTTCTATCAGTAAAGCAGATCAGAGATAAAAACAAGTTATTTAAACGATTGCCTTGTTGATGTTTAAATAGCATCAAAATGTGACACTGTCCTATCGTCTTGTATCGTGTTAAAGTAAACAAGATAAGACATGGTGTTAGCAAATGGTTATTTAATCTTGGGGATTAATCTAACATCAAATTAATTACATTCAGAAACATGTTTTAATTTAAGTTTTAAATGTTTCAATATCATTTGCATGGACTCCGTTAATTTGCTTTTTTCACACTCTAAGCTTTCCGCTGCATAACATTTAATAACATGTCTTCATCGAAATATTGATGTCTGCGCGCGTCTTTAGCTACAAAAATTGACTAAGTAATGACTAAATAATGGTTGTATATGTTCAGTCATATCCAGTTTATTACAAGAAAAGCTATTATCACAATATAATAATTCTTACATTACAAATAGATCAGGGTTCTCGGGATATACAGATTTCATTTTTGCAATACAAGGACAATAATATCCACGTCGTTGTTGGTGATAATGAAGTTAGTAAATTAAAAAATGAAAGCAAGTTGTTTGGGAGTTGGATTATATTAAATGATAATGCGTATTTTGCATTCCGTTGTTGTATTGTTGTTTCACGTCCCACTCAAATCTTTCAGTCATATGGAGACTTCACCAAATGCAAGGTGTGTGTGTGTGTGTGTGTGTGTGTGTGTGTGTGTGTGTGTGTGTGTGTGTGTGTGTGTGTGTGTGTGTGTGTGTGTGTGTTCCCATTGTCAAAATAAGTCTTCTTGAATCAATCTTGGTTCGTTAAGCTTCATTTTATATGAATATTTTAATATTATATGGGTATTTATATATGTTAGCCTAGTTGTCTTTCTGGCTCCCCGTTGGAATTTTTATCGCTGCCAACATTTTCGATGATGTACAAAGTATTGCTAAACACACCATAAGATAAATACGAGGACCAACAATCGGTGAAATATACAATTGGCTATTTAGACCCCAATACTGACTGAATCAAAGAGGTCTGATTGGAGACGTGGTATCTTCATTGAGGGTCTAAACATATAACATATAGTAACCCTTGTTTTATACCACGTTCCCTTTAGAAAAATATCTATTTAAAACTGAAGCTCAACTGATGAAGTCTAATTGACCGAAACGATCGTCTTGAGCATTATAACTTTGGTATTATGTTTATGATATTTATAACCTGGCGGAGTGGAGTCTTGTGAACTCTTTCTTGAACCGGACGAGTTTAAAGTTTAGGTAATTCATTAAAATCACACTGTCAAGAGTAATCGTTCCTGTTTTGTTTTCATACGAACGGCTATTTAGTTGGTTATAAAACGTTATTCACGTGAAGCCTGTCGTAACAGAAAAGTTAGTAGAATCGACCGTATGATATCCAAAAGGGTACTCCGTCCACCAAGTTATGTGAATCGGAGAATATTCCTTAAGAAAGTTTTTATGTGACTGAATTTCTGATTTTTTTAAGAACAATATCAGTAAACTCCATTGTCTGGATTTTCTTTTGTAAGTCTGATGTTTACTCTAGAATGTTCTTCAAACAGTTAACTTAGTTAATCAATCAGATATGCAAATTTCTTCTTGATTAATGGACTACAGTGTGTGAGCGCCGGGAAACATTATCGAAATCGACATACCATCAATCAAACGGTTTTATGTTGCATATCTTGTAACGGTTTGTTTGCAGGTAGACGTTGTAACTTTCATAGAAATCGATTACAATTTATGTCACATTTACATCGATAACAAATAAATTACAGTCCTTGTTTACTTCTAAAATGCCACAATGCTAATATATTTTTGCGTCAGTTTTGATATGAATACATTAATCGTTAGAGATAGCTACTGCTCCGTTTGTCATGCTCTTAGGGGACGTATCATTTGAACTTTAATGAGACGTTGATATTGATCTGAATAATCTATACTTAAATAAATCGCACCGCTGTTTTATGGTATCGATATTTCGTTTAACATTGGAATCCTAAACCTCTTTCACTTGTCAGTCTATAACAGTCATGTAGCTGTCATTTAATTAGTTCGCTAAATTTACACTTCAAAATTACATTAAAAATTCTAACTTGACATCAAAGACACCCGGAAACTGATCGTAGATCAATTTCCATTCCAACTAAACAAATATTTACTGGTAAAACGGCGAATAGTTACGAAATAAATCTTGATAATTATTTTATTTTATTGCAGTAGTTCCAATAGAAACTTTGAAAAAAAAAGAATATAAGCTTCTCTGAATAAAAAAATCATAAAAATTTCTCCGAAAAAAAATGTTCTACATTCATGGATCGCTGATCAAAGCTGTAATTCAAAAGTTGTTATACATGAAGCAACATGAAACCACATGTCCGGTCTTTCACATATGACATAGAAGTTGGACAAACTTCATCGCCACAGGAAATATCTGTTAAATTGTATTGGGAGCCCTCTTAATTTAATGAGAATTGATTAATTGTTTAAATTGGTTTTGTTAATGGGTTTATTTTAAGGTCGTGGAAGACATGTGAGACCTTCATTGTTTTGCACGTGTCCTAAAGCGTATACTTAAAAAATGTTCGAAGTTGAATACACAGAATCGATTTCAAATTATCGTACTTTTTCTATCCTAATCCAAAACGATTCATTTTCAGAGCTTTTAACAAGGCATTAGGACGTAATTGATGATGAGAAATATATTATCACGCTTTATGAAATGAAATTCACGTCGGAACTCATAAAGTAAATTGACTGATAAATGATAGGTGATTGGTTAATCGATCGAATGGTCGGTCGATTTATTGTATTTATTGACTAATTCATTCATGCGCACACCCAATAAAGAAATCATTAATTAAATGGCATAACCAGAAAGATATTGGAAACTTGCAACAGTACATAATATGTTTTCTTTTCAGGATTTTCTTTTGTGGTATGGTGTTCGAGGACAGTAAGGGATATTGTTGTTGTTGTTGTCTTCGTTATTGTCAATAAATACAAAATCATTCAGCTATAGAAAAAATCATTTTCCTACTTTCAATGGATACATTTTACGTGCAGAATTTCCTGTTCCAACAACAGACATGGAATCAACAACCACCAAGCAATTCAGTTAATTAGCACTGCCATAAAGTTGAAATACTGACTTAATGTATCTTCAGTGCCAAGATCGTGTTCGCGATAGAAGAAAGAAGCGGAAATGAAATGTATGCTCGTTTGATTTATTGAAATGTATTATTGATAAAGATATCACATTAAAATAAGAATGGCATACAAGAATTATCCCTGGAAACTTCATCCGTAAAGAAATTAAGGTTCGTTGTCATTGCAAACTACGACAATGTTGTTTTGAAAACCATACTCTGGAACAGCATGTTCGATACACATTCTAAACATGTGTTTATTTTACCCTTAAACAATGTCAACCATACCTAAATTCAATTATTTTATCAATATTCCTTTTAAATAAATCAACCGAAGCATCTAACAGTTGTCTGTGTGTATAGAAGCTATAGTACGCAGAAAAGTTGAAAAAAAAACATTAACATCGACTTTAAAATGAAGCTACAACAAACAACCATACATAGAATTGATTTGTAATAAATAATGCACAAAATAAACAATGCTTGTTGATTTTAAAAACGTTTCCAGTAGCAAAAAACAGCATATTGAATCCCTCTGGAGGAATGAACGGACAAACAACTTGGGTCGGTACCAAGTTTTGGGGTTATATGTTCTGTTATTAGTTGATACAAATCAAAGGCAAAAGAATAAGCAAACGTTTAATAGTGTTGCACTGAATTATTGAAGAAAATACAGAAGTTATGACTCGCGATCGATGAAGTGCTAGTTTTGTATACTATAATGAATTATACTTAGTCTAGTGTTTGCCCTGTAGTATGTGGAATTAGTATGAGAATATATCAGCAAACAATTATATATAAATACTGTTTTTGTTTGTTTACAACTACATTGTACTGACGCCATGTTGAACATGACGTCATAGTCCAGGTTATTAGTCACGCACTTAAATTTTAGATTTCTATATAAAATGCTAATGATTAATAAAGAATATTTAGAATCCCATGTACTTAAAAACTAGAACACATGTATTTTTGATACGTGGGCGTTTATTTATAGGCAACTTATAAATGAACTAGTAATCGTAGTGATAAATTTTCATGACTAACAAAAATCATAACATTTATTATACAATTATCCACAGATGGAATTTACCTCTGGGGGGGAATAATCTTTTCACTATCTGGTATTAATACCCAAAATAAATAAAATGTAAATATTGAAAGAGTGTCAGTCATTTTTCACTTTTAACAATTTTTATTACTCCTCAGTCCATCATTGTTCACGATATCGGAACGCACCTACATTTGTAATTATATCAACGAAAACGTTTGATATCGACTACGAGCGATATAATGTTGGTGCACAACTTTATCAAAGTGTACGACAAACATAATGCCATTTTCCAACTACTTAAAACGTATTTACTAAATCAGCTTGTAATTAAAAAGACATGTCTATGTGATATGGAAAACCCCTTCACACTGAACAAATCTGTAAAGATAAACTTTAGGGTACCACACCCATTCAAAACAAATTCACACGTCTGCGAACTTTGGGAACAAAAAGTTTTATCAATGTCTTTAAGAATGAACGTTTACAGTAGAGTTTCTGAAATTATTATCTATAATAAAAATACAGAAATCACACCTATACACACACGCGCGCACATACATTTACACACACACACATACACAAGTCTTTATGTACCCCACACTGTTTGTTGCTATACAAAGTTTAAGCCGCTTACTAACATTGTCGTCATGCGCTTTTTTCTTGTATTTACTTAGCGAATTTCACAGCAAATCAACTATTGAATGGTAATTTGGTATTTTAAATGTCTACGCATTGATCAGCGGCAGAACATGTTTTGGGATTATTTTTTCTTAGATATTCTAATTATCAACCTTTGCAATTTATCGGAGGTCACAAATTACTTTAAATTTCATTTAAAAAAAATACTTCTTCTAATTAAGGTCCTCAAATTTTTTTGCAAAATATATATCTATCTATAATTGGTGTATTTGTAATTTGTTTTAAAAGAGGAAAAACTAAATAACTAAGTAGTTGTTATTTCTTAAATTTTTCAGATATTTGGGATGCTGATTTTAATCGATATTCATTGGAGTATCTATGTCACTTGATAATTACGTCACTATAAATGATGTTTTGATAATATATACGACGTTATCGGTACGCTATTCATAAGATGTTACGTTCCACGTCACTTACGTTCGATATTTAATATCATTGTGTTGAAGATTTGTTTCAGTAAAGATGTATTTCATATGACTCGTCTATTGGTATTTCACGCTGTAAATTATGGATATTTAATGTAACATAAGCGAGTTTTGTCACTATTGTTAAACGTTGCTAGCATTTTGTGTACGTCAGTATAGACCAAGCGTTTCACATCACTTCAAATGTGTTGAACATAGGTATCTCGTGTCACTCTATAATATGATTCACAGCTATGCTGAAATTTACGTCAAAGAGGCGTAGATTATCCAGCTATTTTACGTCAGCGTAATAAAAGGTAATTGATATTTGGTTTAATCTAATTAATTACACTGTGGGTGTTTTTGTTAATGTAATCTAAGTCCTTTTGGGTGCTGATTTACTTAAAGGGGGCATTAACTGTGTTTACCAAAATATATATTTAGAATTTGTCTACTTTTACTACTTGTACAATAACAATACGAGCTATACATATATAAAAAAAATCTTACATTCCTATATATTTTGTGAAAAAAAAAGGTCAGGTCCAGTGTGGTATTCATATACAAATAGTGAGGTTGAGTTAATCAATTGGAAGTGAAAAAGTGCCAAACCTGGGTTTCTCAAGCAATTTTCACAAAATATATAGGGATTTAAGAATTTTTATGCCTATGTTGATCTCTTTATTTTTATTGTATATCAATCTAAGGAGTACCAAGGACAGATTTTTCTTTTGGAAAATCTAGAGCTAATGCCCCTTTTAGCCACTGTAGACATCTCATTTCACCACCCAATTAGTATAAAACATTTCATTAGTCTGAAGTATTCAAAAATTAAGTGCGATGTGTATTTCAATTCATTATTGTAGGCCACAGATGTAGTTGACTGCATTATCATGTTACTAAACTAGTTTTACAACACTCCTCGGAAAATTTTTCTCGTGTATAGATGTATCATGTTATTGTAATGTCGGTCGCCTGACGTCTCTGTAATATTGACATTTACGTAGGCCCATATCATATAATTACAATATGTACACCGCATGTATAATACATACATATAATTGTATTAACGAGATTCCAAACCGCAAAAGAAATATCGGTGTGTAGTACTGTACTATGACCACCAACAAATTGGCTCAATCCTCTTTGACCTAATCAAAATGGAACTTTACAATACAAAATTATCTCCCTTGAATGCCTCCAATAATTTTATATAATATCACTTGTACTTTAAGAAGGGTTAGAAATGCTCAATCTCTGAGTAAATTCTGCTTTGACTAAGATTTTTCTCGACAAAGGTTTTGGCATGTCTAACTTTCCTAATGTTTAAATAGTGTATTGAAGCCGTTTGATGACAGTCCAACAAAACAGAGTCGTTTTAAATTTGGGTAGAAAGTTACAATGAGCAGTGCAATATATAAAATGTACTTCAATGCTAGTCTAGACATGGATTTTACCTCAGACACGGGCTTGTGTGTGGTCTCCTCTGCTCAACGTTACCTTGAAATCTGACAATATCCATTTCACAAAAATTATTACATAACTTCACAAGATATGCAGCATGCCAAAATCCAAAGAATGTAAGGTTTTGATGACAATTCGAATCAATCGTTGTAATATGATAGTAACTACTCCGTTTCGCAAGGAGCTGTTAGAACTCACTCCTTATGTAGAGAGTGGCACCAATACTCAAATCCATGTCATATTACGGAAGGCGTTAAGGTTAAGAGACCGATAATAAATAACTTTGTACGTGTCATAGGATATAAAATGATCCCTCGATACCTTGTATATCACCTACTCTAGCACGCACGTGTGATTTATTTATAATAAGTACCCGACAGGCTTTTAAATCTGATCCCGTATACTTTGTAAGTAACATTAGTTAGCCATCTTTGTAAATCCGTAATTCAATAGATACTAAACGTTCGATGAATGGGATTGAAATTCTGTTGGAGCCCGGTGCGAGGTATATGTACAGTAGAATAATTGATGAAGAATAATATTGAAAATAAAATGCAGACAGTTTTGAATAAAAGGGGATTTAAAAGTCAGACAAGGCTAAAACATTCAGGCAATCAACTGAAATCGAAGTCATTATTTACTGTTGTTCATTTGATATTGAAATCTGTTGGTACGTAATATCAATTTGTTGTTTCCTCGGCTTCTGATTTCAGGTTCTCTGAAAATCTTTATTTTAACAGAAGTTAAAATTTTGAGATTTGTGTATGCAAAACTTTTCATGTCGGATTGATTTCTGTGGAAAACAGGGAGAAGTAATGAAATATTTACGTAGTTACGCTGACATCATGCCGAATATTAAGGCCATGTATTATTTTTAGCCAATTTTGCCACCCTGTCAATGAAGCCAAAAATAACTGTCTAAAAGATGTGGACATTTTCGAAGGCCGGAAAATCCGGATCCCTTTCAAATGTTAACTTTAAAAACGAGAATTCCAACCACATGGAATGACTGACACGCTATAACCGATATTTCAAGGTAGGATACAAACTTTTTTCAAAAAAGTTCAAAATTTATGTGACCAAAATAACCACCCTAATTTTGACAAAGGTGGCCAACGTCAAAATATTCCATTTTACGGTAATTACCGTTTTGGTAAAGATTACAAATTATATCAGTTTACAAAGATCACCCCACGCGAACATTCATTTCAACATAAAGAGTATCTTCTGACAGCACAGAATTTTATTTTAACTTTTAAGGAGATAATTTTGTAGCTTCGCCTATTCCCAAACTGTCAATATATTTTTTTAATTATGCATTCTGTCGATTGGCTGAATGTATATCTAACTAGTATTTTAATTACATGTCCTTTAATTCTAACTTCTACTTCTTTTCTCTTTTTTTGTGTAATTTTATAATTTACATCTTTTTTTCTTTTTTTTTTTTGGTTCCTAAAACTAGTCCATATTCGCGTTATCAACTAAACATCTGCTTACATTTTGTAATCTTTAAGGAAACTTAGACTTTAGCATTGAATAGTGCTTGTTTCAAATAATTGGAGTTTCCACAACCAATGAACACTTATACACATATCTAAAACAAAAAATAACGCGATATTCGCCGACATGTTTCCTTGTTCGTCATTTCGGGGTTGGCGTGAAGACAAGGATTTCGATTTAATCGTGTATGTAATATTGGCGTTTATGGGGGGAATTGCAATATTTATTTATGCAAATAATTCTTGTCGGAAAAACTCATTAGCAGACAAAAATCATTCAGCAGAACATTGCTATATAAATAGGAATTCGCAATATCGCATCAGGGATTTATAATTTGTCAATCCATCTACCATTGGTAAATATACAAAGAGCAATTCCATGAAACCGAAAATGACCTATTTGATTTTTGTAACTGATCATTATGTTTACATGCCAAATCAGTTCCAAAATATTAAAAGATGCTTGTTTATATATATAAGATGTGTACGTTTTACATTGTTTTGTTACATCCAACTCGAATCGAACAGAAACATAAACTAAATATGGACCAGGAATCATCAAATTCGGTTATTACTTATGTTCTACTTTAACAGTCAAAATTACATTAAATGCCATAAAGGGCATCTGCTTTAAATGGCTATTCAAACATAACCAGATTGTTATCTTTTTTAATGATTAAACCTCTTTATAAAGGTCACCTGTCTTTAACGGCTAGGCTACTTTTGCCTGTTTCCTTGAGTGGCCTTTATATTCAACATGAAGTATGTCTGTATTTTATTATCTTGACAATACAACTGTTTGTAGAACTTCTAGATATGATTGGCGAAAAAACAAAAATGTTAATTTTGTTCTTCTACATCAGGGCCCGAAGTCACCAAATTAACTAAATACTCAAGCTCAACTTTTATTTCATTATTTTGACTATATATTCCAAACTTGAGTGAATAAGAAACATTATCATTTTATATCGTTCACATTAAATTTTTACACCACACTTACGACTTTCCTGTAAACAAAATAAATACGTTGAGTACGGTACTTAAAATTTGAGTACGTACGTATACTCATTTTTTTTAAATATTTCTGAAGATGTCTTCAAATGAGCAATAACTTTCGCCATTATTTACAATCGTATGCCATCAATATACAAACATGTTCAGTAACAGAATAAATCTTACGTGTTTTGCCTTAAAATCGTGAAAAGTTAGTTGAGCTTGTGTACTGAGTAAATTTGGTGACCGGGCCCAGATATTAAGTCAAATTTATGGGGTTTTTTTCTTCAAAATGAATAAAAAGCCTTAAAGAGTGGTACTCAATTGCAATATATGGGTATGTAATCAAACTACATGTATCTTTTAATTATTTTTTGAAGATTTCAGCAGATGAAGGATCATTTTAATCATTATCTATAACCGTAAGCAATAAATATTCAAAAACGTTCAGTGCTATCGATTGTGTGTGTTTTCTTTTCAAAATTTAAAAAATAAAAATGCCTTGAACTGAAGTATTTACAGAATTGTTGGCACCGGGCCTAGGAATCGTAACAATTGTGTTATTTGAATGTACCCAGTGTTGGTGATGGAGATAGACAGCGTTATACGATAAAAATCAACCATTGGTTCCCATGAGGTGATATTAATACGGCGATATTAAGATCTTATCATCAACTTTGTCTATATATCTTAATCATATATGTCACATAATTATTATTTATGATAGAATCAAAATATCTCGAAATCACGGTTACGCTCTCGGGTACGTACAAAAAACCATATTGTTAGAACTGAGATAGTGTGCCTATTAGATTATGACATTTACATATATGTAGAAGACGAATTGAATTAAGTCCCAGATATCATCTGTATAATATCTGACACATTGGTACTTAAAGTTTATATAATAGGCAAGTACCGTAAATATCCTTAAAAACACGCGCCCCGACGATGTATCTGTACAGGGCCAAGGCCTACACTAGATAACCGATTTACTTACATAGAGCAAGATTGAAATCATATACGATATTAATTAACGACATACTGGATATTAGATATATTAGATATATTGGGTATTAAATTGGGTAAAACGAAATACTCACTGAAGTGTGTATAAAATAAATGTGTTATAAAGACAAGAAGAATGGTCATGCAAATTCAAATCAAATTGGGTCTTCTTGTATATATGAGGGGGTGGTTACTATAAAGCGTTTATGAGATTATCGACTTGTTAATTTGAATACCAACGATTGAACAATAGTTATGAACAGGAGACGGCCTATATAAAACAGGAAGCAGAAAGGATCTTATTGGGTCACCTGGTTCCTCTTCCTGTCTCTGACAGAATCCCTGTCCCAGGGGTGGTGAAATCCGAATTTTATGTTAACCTTACCCTAAAAATGCAATATAACAATTTAGACGAGAACAAAGTCACTGGTTTCCGCAAACAAGTTTCAAATGTTTAGGGGTTTATAGACAGCACATTCTTCAGACGACAATGGGTCATGATAGGTCCTTCTTTACTAAAGTAACCTAAAAATCATCAAGAAGGTATCGTATGCCAACCTTTTATCAAAATACTTCAAGCAAAATTTCGAGATATTCTCAGTCTCTCGTGCTAAGCCTCACGTCATTTTGAATGAGGATTATTCAAGGGAGACAACTACAATGTAAACACAAAACTACATGCAAGTGTTAAAAACCGATCGAGTGTACGGATCAAGAAGCCAAGACTCCGATTCATTTCCCAAAATGTGCTATCTTCTGATCATTTACCTCTCACTCCACGTGAAATCATTCATTACAACTATTATAGGGCCTACTCGTTTAATAGATAGGCCTATCCAGGGCGACCTAAGGTTTTGGGACAGGCTAACTATTCTATATTCCTAAATGAGTTTCTAACATTGCTGCTCTCTCTCTCTCTGTACAATTTCTGAAAAGCATTACATGTACATATTATTAGATAAGATACGGTACCCCTTGTTCGCAATTTTTGAACAGATTACAATTGTACGTGATAAAGGTAGAGTCGTATAACACACACATATATAAACGAACTAAGATATAAATCGACATAACTTATCTTGATTTGATCTACCTGAAGAAAAGTCTTGTGTATCTATGTGCATAATGAATAATGGCGGGGGGAAAGCATTGTAGGAACCCTACAGGTGATAGCCAACCTACTCGGTAGTTTAAAATATTGTAACAAAAGAAATGACTTCAGAATGGTAGAATTAGGCGCAGAGATCATTTCAATTCTGTACGGTGTATTGAATTTTAAAAGAAAAATCAATATTTAATAGAAATTTAATCCGCGATACTTTAAAATCGGTTAATTCAGACTTTGAGTACTGCATTAAGTAGGTTTTAATTGTGCATAAAAGAGGAATGTATTTCTTTAAATTGGCGCTATATAATTATGCGTTTGACGTAGTTATTAATGGAAGAATGTGAATTTTATAGTCATATGTTATCACTGCAGACTCACAGAAAACAAACAATGTACTGTCACATGTTGTCAATATACAGTAACAATCAAAATTAAATACAAACCCCGTCAAAATTTGAACTTAGTATATCTATTGGCTGATTGTAGCATTTGTTCCCGAAAAGTGCATAGAAATTTGAAAAGGCTGAAAATTAAATTATAGCTAAAAGAGGTTTTTATCAGTGATTTAAGCAGATAATTTGATTTTTTGTATCGAGTTCTAAATCTTTGTGATTCAATGTAAAAAAAAAAAAAAACACTGGGGGGGGGTATCTTTTTTGCGATGCACTGTATATATACACATAACCTTATTGTACGAAGATTCTCTCTAACGACGCGTATAATTCATGGGGATGATGTATTATTTAATATTCTAGAGGATTGCTTTCACAGCAATACAAAGGTAAATGATGTATTTTCACACCACCGGTTCCGATTTATACAGACAAACAGAAGCTAATATTATCATACACTCTGTTTTATTGGTACAGCTGAATTATATATTCGTCTGCTTAAAATGATTAGAATATAGATAAGAGCGGAAGACCCAACACAACCGTAACAAGCCGTTCGGTATACTATGTGCAATGTGAGAACATAAGCTATTAAAAACCAGACAAATACAAAATATAAAAGACACATAAATATATACAAAGCATATTTAGGAACGCGCACTCAATAGCTCGACTTTATGAGAGAAAAAATGAGCCAATGCCATTTCGATATAGTGTGGAATGTAAGATATCTCTGATTAACGGTAGCCTTTCAATTATGTTCAGTTCTATGGGCCGATCGTGATCTTTTGGGGGTTGTATTCAAAATGTCTTTATAAATATTATCTGTCGATAAATGTGATTTGCATTTAACTGATCATAATGTTATGGTCTATTATATTAATGACCTTCAATTGTAACAAAAAACAAGTTTTATTCTGTGGGATTTAAAAGATGAAATTTCAGATAATTTTTTTCTAGTTATTTTCGACAAGTAAGTGATCTGCAAATTCAACATGACTTTGTTTCTCGGCGATATAGAATTGCTCCGAGTTGATCGATCCGTCTGCCAAATGCTCCTGTCACATATTACAGCACAAACATACTGAATACACAATATGTACCGAATAACGTACTTTGAACCTTATATAATTGATCGACGGGTAGGTTTTCAGTCCGATTTTAAACTTTTAATTACTTTATAATTTCAAACGAAATTCTACTTTAATGTGAAATATACATCACAAAAAGTAATGAAATTGATTTCAGAAGAGTTCGTATCAATTTAAATCGATTGATCTTAATACGAACGCATTTCTCGTCTCGTCTACTGCAACAAAATACTTTTTACTCGATAACTTCTGATGTCGGTATATTCTAACGTTTGATATTTTAAAAGTCAATCAACTACCATTTTATCATTTTTGTTCTGGTTTCAAAGAGTGTTTCTGACAAAGAAATGTGTCACTTCCTATTGCTCTATGATCAATTTTCGGTCGTCATTTGAAAAGCAGGTTTTTTGTTTTTTGCTTGTTTTTTTTTTTTTTTTTTTTGGTTTTTGCATTCGATACAACATTACGTGTACTCGTTTCACCTGAACCTAAACAGCCGTGAACCTACAAGAAACCAAGTTGTATATAGGAAATACTATTGCCACTCCCGAGACGTATTAGTCCTCTACAAGTCAAATAACTCTGGCAAATATATTGACGAATCAAAATCGAACTCTTTCTGAGCCTTATTGATATAAAGCAAATAAAACAAATTTGGTTAAAATTTCAGGACAGAAAAGAAAGTTATCTGACAAACCAAAATGTTGAAAACAGCCAATGAAGAAACGGACAGAAACCAAAATATTGCAAACAGCCAACGAATAAACAGACAGAAACCAAAATATTGCAAACAGCCAACGAATAAACACAGAAACCAAATGTTGCAAATAGCAAATGCGTACCCGAGCTCGTGTTCACAAAACTAAAACAGACCTAAATCAATTATCATGATAAATATTAACTGCAATAAAGTAAATGAGGTTCAAAGATATGCTTGAAAATTTCGCTGTTGTCAAAACACAGATGAAACTGATCAGTTTTACTTACATCAGTTTCGTAAATTCAAAGAAATCGTTCACGCCCCAAAGAAAATTAAAAAGGCCAGTAAACAAAAATTACTTGCATACGAGTCCCTTAAACATGTTGGCAATCAAATAAGATGTAAAAAATCTTCATTGTGATGAAAATTGACCATTATTCAAAATTAAAGTTAAATTATCAATCTTTCCGATTCCCCTATAGTCAAGACCTGTCGAACCGTGATTTAAAGTTCCAAAAATGGGGATTGACAAAATTCAATTATTTCTCTCTTCTTACCAATACAAAAAGACAAGTCACGAGTGACCAGCTTTTCAGTTAAAACCAAAACAAAACCGTATGTCGCTGAAAGCTAACGATTACTTACACAATAACATATATTTAGGTCTTTGTCTAGAAGGAATATATCGCCATTTACCTGCACACCAGGTAACTCGAGAATGAAAAAAAATATATGTTAAAATGTTAGAGAACATGACATTTCCACATGTATTACATGTATTTATTACCTAAGTTTTTAAACGTATTTCGACACATTATATACTTTAAAATGTGGTCTTTATCAAGTTCCTTAATCCAAATCGCCAGGCTAAGCCGCATAGAGACAAATTACAAACACTGTCAGTTTTCCAAGTATTTTTGTATTTAAAAGAAATGGGTTAAATCGAACAGTCCAAATAAGTTTGCCATAAAAAGGTGAATTGTACCCTTACATTATACAGATTGTTGTATTCCCGTTTTATTTGATAAAAACTGAAGCAATACGAACGAATTACTGGCATAACTTATCACGCCAAATTACAGGCTTACCCACCCATGTCCCTGTGCCGACAGTCACCCACCAACGTCCGTGACGAGTCATCCACCCACACCCCTGTGTCGCCAGTCACTCACCCAACTCCCAGTGTCGCCAGTCACCCACCCACGTCCGTGTCGACAGTCACCCACACCTCCCTGCTTCGCCAGTCACCCACTTACGTCCCTGTGTCGCAAACTATCGATCCACGTCCGTGACGAGTCACCCACCCACCTCCCTGTGTCGACAGTCATCAACCCACGTCCCGGTATTGCCAGTCACACCCCCTCTGTCGCAAATCACATTTAATGTTGTAAGTTCAATGCATAAAAAAGCTCACGCCTGTGCGATAATACAGTAGGGATCCCGTTGTAAGATTCATATCTTTTCAAATTCCCCAAATTTACAAAAAGATCCTGTTTGCTTCACACTGCTTACGTATCTATCGACGGAATTATTGTAGTAAGAATTAACTTAACTATTTTAACATGACTGTATACATAAACGGAAAGACGAACCTACGTACTTTCTATCTAATCTAGAAATTCGCCTTAGCTACCAATAATAAAAGGAATTAAGCATGGCTTTTAAAGTGAATATTTGGTATTAACGTCTTACCACTATAAACTGATAAATTTACACAGGTAGGCTTAAAGAAGTTGCTATTTCCGCAGTCAGGAAATTGTAAAGAATAATAGTCCGGACATTTTTCCATGAGGTTTTACAGGAAAAAATTAAACCGACATATCATTGAATAAAGTATATATGAACTATCTATTTACACATATTGAATGTGGTCGAATCAAACTGGACAAACAAGGATATATTATAATAGCTTATAAAGATAGATTCGTTTCACCCGTATAAATAACTTCACCTCAAAACGGGAAGTTTATTCTACTACATTTTACTAGCCGTTCAAACAAGTTAGGTAATTAGATCTAAATTGAATATATCTTGATGTAAAAGGTAAATACCCGTAGACTCAACCATGTAGGAATTGTCATTTAAATATGACTGAATAAAGTAAAATAAATTTTAACAAAATCCAACAAAACATCATAAAGTTGAAACTGGGGTACTTACCTTTGGCGAAATTTGACTAAAATTTCCTCCAAAAAACGGAAACACAGAGTCCCTAGGCTTTGATCCGATACAAGCTCGTATCGTAGTGTTCAAGCGCCTTGGATTTCGGTAACTAAGGACGCATTCGTCGATCGCACAGCTCCGTCAATAAGCTTGATTAATAAACTCAAATGGAACAATATGTGTGTCGGGTATGGATTAGGTCATTAATATAACACACCGTGTAAAATATTAAGTTGAACTCGTTATTGTACCTTTTTATTTCTTTGTTTAACACTTGAAAAGGTTATCAATTAAATTATTAATTTTCTCCTATTTTTACGACATGTGGTCTGTTCAGATAGAGTTGTTGATTTAAAGGGATCCGATACGAACTCCGGTATTTGAATAAATTCAAACTCTGTTAAGCGATAAATTGTACAGAAAACAGAGTTAGATTTCATCTGACCTATGTAAATGTTAGATTTCATCTGATCTATGTAAATGTTCAGATAATATAATTTTATTTGTCGAATGTTATAATGTTGTGTATGGAATCGAGAACTCGGTGACATAAGTCTTAAATATACTTCACGTAAATTTGAAAGTAAATAGGCTAGCTTACATGTAGGAAGATGAACATGTCATCTTATATTTGCATTTCCTCCTTTCTTAATTATAATGTATACACCTCATAGGCGTCGGAGCCGGGGGGGAGGGGGGGGGCTATTTTTGCAAAGATAGGCATAGGTGTTGAAAATTGGGGCTTAGCCCCCAAGACGTTTCTGGCGTGTGTGTGTTTTAAGTTGGTTTAGCCCCCCCCCCCCCCCCCCTAGTTTCAATTTGCTTCCGACGCCTATGCACCTACATAATTAGACCCAAGACGTTTACCACCACCCCCTTACGGGGGGTCAGGCGATTTACCGTAACAAGAACGAAACATTCCAGTTACTGGGACAAGATACAAAATTGCAGAGAATTCTGTACTATATGTATTTAAAATGTATTTTGTAACATGATTGAATGTACTTATAGATTAATTCTTAATGAATTACCGAAACACACTAGATACAATTACCGAAACAGACGGGTGTGATTTCAGACTTCGCGGGAAGTGTCAAATTTTTATTTTAGCTAAAACCTGGGTTATTTTTTATGCAAGATAGCCGTGTTGGATATAGCTACCAGTACGTCAACTTAAACTAATACATATATAAACGGAACCATTATTACCAAACCCTTAACTTGACGAACGGTCACGGATTCGAACAAAACCAGTCAGCAATAAGACAATAGCCCCCTCCTAGAGGTGGGGGCTAATAATAAAAAAAACGCCTACTATAAGATAGTTTTTTTAATAACGTTTACAGTATATATATATATATACAATGTATATATATATATATATATATATATATATATATATATATATATATATATATATATATATATATACACGTTTGAGTACCGAGTAATGGTCCAATATGTGTGACATTTTAAAGGCACAGAAGCTGTCATTTTAATAATAAAAAAATATATATTCACAATTAGACCAACATTTTTTTATCAAAAATCTAAAAAGATATATTGCTGTTGAAATTTTATAATATTATAGATATATTGTATAGAATGACTGAAATACACTAACCATTGATATTCCTGCCTTCCTCATAAGAATGCAAAATTTAATGTTCACTGTCCATTATTCACATTCTATCACATTCTATTCTTTTTCTTTTAACAAGCTTTCTTTCAACCTTGAATTTTTAAAAAACATTTCCTTTGTATAAAATGTGTAATATATGAAACTTTTAATTCAAACAAAAAATCAATTTTGACAGATTGTATGTCTTTAATTCTAGATTAAGAAATGAAAACAAGAAACACAATTTTCCTGAGATTTGGTTTATTTTGTTGATCATTAGCTGGAATATAGCAGACAATATTGCATAATAATTGGTATAATACACCTTCTTAAAGTTGCACACTTTCACTAATTCATCAGATAAATTAGAATCCAGCAGAAAATTAATTTTAAAAAAATTGTTGATATTTTGACAGCTTTTGTCAAAATCATTATGTACAACCACATAAATCTAAAACTTAACATTTTAGGGGAAAATACCCAATTCTAAATAATTCTAGGACATATTCAAGAATTTTTTTTTTTTAAAAATCTGAACTCCATTGGTTTAAAAAATATGCAAATTCCAGTTCCCTTATTACAAAATAAAAATATTTACATAAGAATACTGCATAAGGTCAGTGTATTTGCATTATATTATAAAGATAACAAAAATAATCAAAATATAAGTGACACTTACACCTTATTTGACTTTGAATATGAATCAGGTATACTCCAATACTCAAGAAATATCATATGTGAAAATCAGATGTGTAGCATTTGCCATACTGGTGTTTATGAAATGTACATTGTAGTACTAGCATTACTAGCATGGCTACAACAGAAGAAAATGTATATTTTTATGTCTGTGATCAGTAGCACTTGGTAAAATATTGGTGTGGTGTTACATATGCACTAGTGTTCTGGATATTTGTAATATATAACACTAGTGTTCCTGATATTGGTATATATGATACATAACAATAGTGTTCACGATATATATGATACATAAACTAATATTCCTGATATCCGTGATATACAGCACCTGTGTCACTGATATCTGTGATATATATGTACAGCACCTGTGTCACTGATATCTGTGATATACAGCACCTGTTGTCACTGATATCTGCAATATACAGCACCTGTTGACACCAATATCTGTGATATACAGCACTTGTTGTCACTGATATCTGTGATATACAACACTGGTGTCACTGCTATCTCTGATATACAGCACCTGTGTCAATGATATCTTTGATATACAGCTCTGGTGTCACTGATATCTGTGATATACAGCACCTGTGTCACTGATATCTGTGAGATACAGCTCTGGTGCCATTGATATCTATGATATACAGCACCTGTGTCATTGATATCTGTGATTTTTATTATATATAACAAAAGTGTTGCTGGTGTTTTGGATAACCAGCACTGGTATCTTGATATCTTTGATAATGCACTTGTGATGATATGTCAATGGTGTCTACAATGGTAAGTCCTGGTGACTGATGTTTTACTTATAATTCTGATTTCTTAAATGCACTGCATTTAGACCAGCAGTAATATATACTTTTACTTATATGTTTGAAGTGACTTTGGCATATTGCTTTTATTGCACAAATTAAAATGCTCCAAAAATCTAACCGACAATGATTGCCTACTGTACCTTCTTTTAGATATCTCAAACTAACTTTAATGTTAATCTTGAAATATACATCGTCTAAGGATGTCATTAATGTTATATAAAGTCATTTGATGAATGATGCATGATATTGATATAACATTCTGTAGATTTAAAAAAAAAATTCAGAATAAATGCTTAACTGTTGATTAAATTTGTAAAATTTTAGTGTCATCAATACTCAATATATTGCTGCTGGTGAATTTTTGTGTGCAGCACTTCCATGTTGTGTTGTGGATTTTATTTGTAAAACTTTAATGTCAGTGATAACCTCAAAATGTAGACTTTAGTATAGTTGTATTGTAGATTAATTTGAATATGTAGTTACTGAAGATTTGAATTGGATATGTAGCACTTTAACATGTTTAATTTAAAAGATGATTTAAATATATATCAGTTAACTCATTCACCCCTAAAAATACATTTGCACTGGTCTAAATCATTGATTTACAGAAGAGTCCATTGTTTTTTTCAGGGGTTAATGAGGGTGATTCTAATATATATAACATTAATGTTACTATTGATTTTTATATAATGCACCTCCAATTTAGATATGATATTAATTAGTTGTCTACCTTGATACTTTTAAAGTGTTAGCTTGAGACGATTTCTTGTGTGGCATAACCACTCAGTGGCCTTGCCACATGAGGACACTGAAGTGCCACAGGCACTATCAACGTTCCTTGTGATTCTTATACAAAGCACTGTAATGCTAATTCTGATAAGCAACAATTAAGTGTGAAATCAAGATGCTGTAACTCATTCACCCTTAAAGACACATTTGGACTGGTCTAAGTAATTGATTTCCAGAAGAGTCCATTGTTTTTCAGGGGCTGATGAGTTAAAGTGCAGCATAACTATTAAATGGTCCTACCACATGAAGACACTTACTGGTAAGTGTCACAGGTGATTTCAATATGGAGACACTTTAAATTTCATGGAGATACTTATGTGTTACAAATGTTGTTACTCTTCAACCCCTGTAAAACAATGAACTCTTCAGTAAATCAATGACTTGGACCAGTCCAAGTGAGTCTTTAGAGCTGAATGAATTAATATGTAGCACTTTAAAGTTAAAAGACGATTTAAATATGTTTAACTTTTAATGATTATCATTTGAACATGTATACAGTGTAAGCATTCTAAGTTTCCTTGGTGATATGTCAGTGTGAAACTTCCAATCCAATCGATACAGTGGATCCAGACTTTACAGACCATCCATCTGTCACTGAAATTTGAGACGGGTAGTCTCTCGAAAGACATTTTATTTGAAGGCTAATTTGACTGTTTGATTTTCAGAAAGTGGACTAAAAATATGGGTTATCTTTTATAAGAATGGTCTACCAGGATAGGGTTCACTGTACTAAAAACATATCTCTTATACATGTATCGTATCATTTTATAGAAAACCACTACTTCTGGAAATCTATTGGTAATTTCAGATTAGTAATGTTTATAAAGTGGCAGATAAATCAATACTAGATTAAAAGGTGTTGAAGAAAAAGTATATAGGTATTGTTAAAAAGCTAATAAAGAAAAACCCCAAAAAACCAACAAAAAACCCACACAAAAAAACCTGAATAATACCCTGAACAAATGGAAATTAGAATAAATTTTGATAGACACAAAACAGATCATTGATAGAAAGTAAGATTATATCAGAAAACATACCAATTGAGAAGCCATCTTGAAATTCTTTTCAGAAGCAAATCACATCATAAAACCCCATTTTTATGTGAACATAATACATTTTAGTACATGTATTACAAAAATCATCTATACAAAAACCTATTGAAGGCTGACCATTGTACCTGAGTAACAGAGTTCAACCAATCACTTCATTTTTAAACAAGGCATCACAAGTGATAATAATCCCCTTGCATTGTAAATATTGTAAAATACTTGTATAGTGACCTGTATACTGGAATGATATAAGTTTCGTGAAATTCTGTTGAGAAATAATTCCAAATTTCATCAAAATCTGACAATGTTGAAATTTTGAACAATCAGAAGCCTCAGTTTGCTATAGACAGCAATAAAACCCACATCAATGAAATTGCAATCCCTTGATACCCATTAATTCCAAATTTCATTAAAATCTGAAAATGTAGAAATTTTGCAATCAGACGCCTTGGTTTGCCATAGACTACAACCAAACCCATATCATTGAAACCCCAATCCCTGAATACCCATAAATTCAAAATTTCATAAAAATTGGGCAATGTTAAAATTTTGACCAATCAGAAGCCTCAGTTTGCCATTAATGACAACGAAACCCATATCACTGAAATCACAACACCTTGATACACATTAATTCGAAATTTCATCAAAATGTGAAAATGTTGAAGAAGCCTCAGTTGGCCATAGACTGCAATGGAACCATATCATTGAAATCATAATCCCTTGATACCTATATATTGTTAATTTCCTAAAAATTGGACAATATTTAAATTTCGACCAATCAGAAGCCTCAGTTTGCCATAGACAGCAACGAAACCCATATCATTTAAATCGCAATTGCTTAATACCCATATATTCCAAATTTCATCAAAATCGAACACTGTTGAAATTTTGACCAATCAGAAGCATTGGTTTGCCATACACCATCTTTTTATGAAGCCACAATATACATTGTGCACATCTGCACACCCAAACCTAAAATCATATGAAGTTTCATGAAATTCCTTTGAGAAATAAAATTGTTAAAGCGCTGACAAAAATATTTCAATGAAATACTCAAAGGGCAATAACTCTGTAAATAAGAGAGTGTGGGTTACGAAACGCAAACTCCTCAAAGATATTACTATAGCAAACCCTTATATCAAGTTTTCGTGAAATTCCGTTGAAAAACAAAATTGTTAGAGCACTGACAAAAATATTTCATTGAAATAAACAAAGGGCAATAACTCTGTAAATAAGAAAGTGCGGGTTACGAAATACAAACTCATCTGAGATATTACCATAGTAAACCCTTGTATCAAGTTTCATGAAATTCCATTTAGAAATAAAATTATTAGAGCGCTGACAAGGAAAGTGCAACATACATACATACGTATATCCCCTCCAAACTTCGTTTGAGAGGGGATAAAAAACTAACAAGATGTGTTTGTGAAACAAGAATGCCCCTGTTCAGCAACAAAGTCCAAAGAAAACAATTGAACATCAAAAGTTAAGGTCACTAGGTCAAAATATTTTGGTCTCAACAGAAAGGTCTTGTACAAAGAATAAACATGTAAAATATGAAAGCCCTATCAATTGCCATTCAAAAGTTATGGCCAAGGTTAAAGTTTTTGAAAAGTAGGTCAAGCGCTAAGGTCAAGGTCACAGGGTCAAAATATTGTGGTCTCAAAAGAAAGGTCTTGTCTTAAAGAATACACATGTGAAATTTGAAAACCTTATCAATTACCATTCAAAAGTTATGGCCAAGGTTAAAGTTTTGAAAAGTACGTCAAGCGCTAAGGTCAAGGTCACTGGGTCAAAATATTGTGGTCTCAAAAGAAAGGTCTTGTCTCAAAGAATACACATGTGAAATTTGAAAACCTTATCACTTACCATTCGAAAGTTATGGCCAAGGTTACAGTTTTTGCAGATAAACAGAGATAGACCAAAAACTACTCGCAAGCAATGAATCTAATAATGCAAGTGACAAAAATCTCGACCAGTTTTTGATGTTACTGTTCATGATACTGTAATTCCAAGATACAAAATAAAATCATGGAAAATTATTTATAATTGCTCTTTAAAAAAAAGATGAAACTGTACTTTGTGCTACTTCAATTCAAAAACTTACTACATCAACTTCACTATCATCATTTTATGTTGCTGTCTGAAAAAATGTAGCTGTATCTTGAAAATTTAAAATATATATATATAGTAAGATTCAAATTTTCAATTTTCTCATAAAAAATTATGAATTCTGAGACAAATAGAATTCTGTTTTTAATGATTAAATCATAGATCACCAAAATAAAAATGATTAAATACAATAATAAATTGTAGCCGCATCTTGACAATTCAGAATAAACAGTTAAGAATAATTTTTTTTATTTTTTCATAAAAAATTATGAATTCTGAGATGTATAAAATTTTGTTCTTTAATGATTTAATCATATTTCACCAAAATGAAATAGATTTTAAATTTAATACGGTGATACAAAATTGGTCTCCATCTCCATCTTAACATACTGTGACATATTTTTCATGAATTTTACAACTGTTTGGAAAATGAGGAATTTAATGAAAAAAATAAATAAATACAAAGTAAAAAGTCTACTATATATATAGATGTTACATTACATGTAATTATTTCATCTATGTACATAAAATGGATTATTTCAGATAAATACACAAATTTTAAAACCATTCAATATAGATCTGTATGTATTTTTTAAAAATATCATATTACGGTGAAAAATCAACACCAACATAGAAAATAAAACTACTCTCATTGTGCCGACTTGGGTGTGTTTTACACAATATGATGTGAAAATAAATATATTTCTAGCGATACATCATGATATATACATTTAGCACTAAAATGACTAAAGATATGGACAGAAATATAATATATGGTACACAATTTTATGATATTTCTGTCGGCTTTGTCAGTCATTTGAGTGCTCTATACAATTGCTTCCGTGAAATGTACTTATGATATAGATTAGACACTTGTAATATAAGTGCTTTGTGTATATATATATATATGTATATGGATAGATATGTATCATTTGTACTGAAAAATGCATATATGCATGCTAATAATATATGATTACAATGTTGATTCAATTCATTTACTGATACACATGCAAATTGTGAACATCTTTGACTGAAGCCTTACAAACAAAGTCCTTCAAAATATCAGGAAGTCATAATGATACGCTAATCACATGTATTACCTGAACACATGATGAACATCCATTCATGGAAATGTACATTTGTATACAATGACCAAAAAGTACCCACATCATATGAATACATACTTGCAAACAAAATATACCTGTAATGAGCATCTATACATGTACATGTATATGTAAAAATACAAATATATCAATTTGAATAGATACTTTCTTGTAAACACACAAACACACCATGACCTTACATACACATATAGGCCAATCAAGATCGACTTGCACATATGGGTTATATATCGGAGACCTAAATAGTACAGTCTATTTTTAAAAAATTAGGGGTGTACAGGTTTAACATTTTGTCTTCCCGATTCCACACATTACTGTTGCTCTAATATCTTTTTACTATCACACTAGCCTGTCACCCAGTTTTATGGTTTGTTTTAGACTCGCTGTGTATGTAAATATGTGCCACTTTATCTTGGTAAATCTGTACGTAACACGTTATGAAAAGTCACACATGACACATAGCCAGTATGTGTGCATTATAACCTTATGTAAAATGCTGAAGGTACACGATTCCAAGACTTGCTTCATTTTATCGTTGTTTTACATCCTAACAAGTAATTCATCTTTCAATGTCTCAAGACAGGTCACAGTAAAGGATGTTTCTAAAAAGCAGTTTCTAAATTCAATTTTTCAAGAGAGGCAGCCATTTGTAGCAGAGGTTTCAAATGCCAGGTTCCACTATACATACGAAAAATATCTTAACTTACATTTGTATTTACTTATTAAATATTTATCATATCTACTGAAATGGCTACATATTACATCAAATGCCTGCCACACAATGCTTTGTATATATATATATATATATATATACAGTGAACCATGTATATAGGGGCCACCCAAGGGACCAAAAAATATCGACCTTTATATTATAGTGACCCTTATACACAGGTTCAATTTAGTTGATGTTTACAGTCAAAGGACTTGGCCTTTATAAACAGGTAATCTTTATATAGAGGTGGCTGCTAAAGCAGGTTTTACTGTATATATATATATATATATATATATATATATATATATATATATATATATATATATATATATATATATATATATATATATATATATATACACACACACACACATACTGTACTGACTAAAAGTAAACACTCACCCTATAAAATCTCAATATTGTACATGTGTTATAGCATATAACATTTGGTCCTAAATGAATTACATATAGATTTAAAAAAAAAAAAAGAAAAAAAAGATGCAAAACACTTTAATTTTGTGAATTGCGAGCAGTAATACTGAACATGTATATACACAGATTCATACATGCATGTCTGCATTTGAGAGTCCAGATGCAGTTTGAAGGAGTAATGTTAATGGTTCTGCACAAGGTAAATCCCTGCAATACGATTCCAGGTGATTTATGGTGAACTTAAAAAAAATCTGGGATCAAATGGGAGACTTTGGAATTGTGGGTCTAACATGGAGAATTTAGATCACTTGGCAGGTATACTGTAATGCTCTATTGAAAAGCTAACATCTTTAAATAGATAGTGTTATTTGTAATGCCCTACATACCAAACATTTTGTACTATAGGACATGTAGGCCCTAACTACTGACAGACAAGCAATGCTCTGCACATCAGTACATAAGTCATGTGTCTAAAATGTTGCTGAGCAGCTTTGTATATAGGGTATGTCCTGTGTCAAAAAAAAAACAAAAACAAAACAAAACAAAACAAAAAAGCATTTCTATGTATATATAGATAATTGTATAAGTGAATTGTAAAGTG
Source organism: Atrina japonica (assembly GCA_030159075.1). Lineage (NCBI taxonomy): Eukaryota > Metazoa > Mollusca > Bivalvia > Pterioida > Pinnidae > Atrina > Atrina japonica. The sequence goes on from BROG01000003.1 coordinate 1,277,256, forward strand.
TGTTGACCAGCAATATCTATCCCATCCTGCACACACACACTTGTACAAGTGTATATAAATTATCTGATTAAAAATATTTTTTATATACATGTATTGGTAAAAACTTTCTATAAATTTCGGTGTACTTCAAATATAATCAATAACCAATGCTCTATGAACTAATTTTCTCTGATCAATTTCAATTTGAAATCTCCGTCCAGTTCAGAAAACCAATTTGTATGACATTAAATTACCAATAAAGAACAGCTTCAAAAGTATAGCCATGGTCCAAATTAATGGCAGTCAACTGCCTGTGGCTACTGAATATTCTCAAAGGCTACTAAAGTCCAATTGGTCAACTTGTTTTATAGAGGTACATGTGCTAAAGTATACCATTTCAAAAAGTTATTCTTTGAATTCAAAAGTCTGACCTAATGCTGGTGGGCTATTATGTAATTGTGCTGGCCCTGCTGGTCCAAATTATTGGCAGTCCACTGCCTGTGTCTACTGAATATTCTCCAGGGCTTAATTTTGTTTCTTGTCCAAACTGTTGGGTTTTTTTGTTGTTTTTTTTTTTTTTGTATATTTTCTTACATGTACCTCTTACATATAGTGGAAGATTCCGACTACGTTGATGAATCTATATGCTAGGTATAATAGACAATATAAAAATCAATCACTGCATATTAGTATATAATCTCAGGAGTAATATAAAGTCTATCTCTTGAGTAATGAGATAATTCCAGGTGTAATTAAGGTACGTAACTGTATCACTAATTTAGATTAATATGAAAATTCCTACAATGAGTCTTGTGATAAATCAAATTGGAATGTATTCAGTTGATGTTGGTACTCAAATATCGTATCTTCTGTAAATTATATCTATGGCACATTGAAATATGAAAACAGTACTTCTAATATAAAAATAACCAAGTATTGAAACGAAACGAAACAAAAATCATGTGGCAAACTTATTATTGCTAAACTATCATATAATAATCACAATATAACGATATACATGCATCCAAACAATAATACAACATTTTAAGTCTATGATATCTTGTACAGCAATCATAAGACAATCTACAGGTAGTGTAATTGTTTGTCACAGGTATTGTCTATGATTTGATTTTTGATTTTACGCCATACTCAACAATCTTTCAGTCATATGATGGCATCCAGTTTTTTATTGGTGGAGGAGAAACCCCGGTTACCCGGGTAAAGACCACCGACCTTCCGCAAGAAAACTGGCAAACGTTCTCACTTTATTCAAAATGACCCTAGCGGGATTCGAACCAGAGGTGAGAGACCTTGTGATTTAAAGTGCAATGCTCTAACCACTCGGCCACGGAGGCCCCCCCAAAAGGTATTGTCATTTCTTCAGCTATCATATGTTAATCTTGGTATGCCACAGCAATCATCTATCTTTCTGGTCTTAGATCATTTTTGTTGCCTTGGTTACCAGAAGATAATCTAAATATACAGGCTACTGAGTTTTTCATAACTTAAAAACAATATTGACTATAGTATGATCTAGAGATATATTCCCCAATTTAATGACAATCTAATTATGTTACCACAGCAAGTCTTGGATAATTTTATCATTTCCATGGTTACCTTAAGATAATCTAAATATATACCGAGTATTCACAATCTAATGAAAATCTGATTATGTGACCACAGCAACTCATAGATACTATGAGATAATCTAGAAATACCCAGAACATTCATAGGATACTCTTGTTATGTGACCACAGCACATCTATGATACTATAAGATAATCTAGAAATACCCAGAACATTCATAGGATACTCTTGTTATGTGACCACAGCACATCTATGATACTATAAGATAATCTAGAAATACCCAGAACATTCATAGGATAGACTTGTTATGTGATCACAGCACGTCTATGATACTATAAGATAATCTAGAAATACCCAGAACATTCATAGGATAGACTTGTTATGTGATCACAGCACGTCTATGATACTATAAGATAATCTAGAAATACCCAGAACATTCATAGGATACTCTTATTATGTGATCACAGCACGTCTATGATACTATAAGATAATCTAGAAATACCCAGAACATTCATAGGATACTCTTATTATGTGATCACAGGACGTCTATGATACTATAAGATAATCTAGAAATACCCAGAACATTCATAGGATACTCTTATTATGTGATCACAGCACGTCTATGATACTATAAGATAATCTAGAAATACCCAAAACATTCATAGGATACTCTTATTATGTGATCACAGCACGTCTATGATACTATAAGATAATCTAGAAATACCCAGAACATTCATAGGATACTCTTATTATGTGATCACAGCACGTCTATGATACTATAAGATAATCTAGAAATACCTGCAACATTCATTATTTTTACTCTTAATTCTGTTTCCACAGCATGACTTGTTTTATCCTCAGCTAACATACGTGTAAATAAATCAAGTACATCTACATATAAACGGCTATATCCACAGCAATCATAAAGTAGTTATTAGCACAGCAAATGACAATTACTTATAAACACAGCAGTTCAAAGATAACCTGATTATTTCCTAAGCTAACATGATGCCCATAATTATGATCCTCAGAAATCACAGCAATCTAATTATTAACACAGAAACCATATGATAATCTTAATATTAGCACAAAATCATCAGACAATCTCAGTACATTTGTATAAGTGCAGAAGTCTTGACCATCTTAGTATTTGCACAAAATCATACAACAATCTTAGTACTAGCAGAAATCATGTGACAATCGCAGTATTTGAAGATATCATATTTCAAACTCATTACTAACACAGAAATATTGACCATTTTAGTATAAGCACAAAATCATATGACAATTTCAGTATTAGCACAGAAATCTTGGCCATCTTAGTATTTGCACAAAATCATACGACAATCTTAGTACTAGTGCAGAAATCATATGACAATTGCAGTACTTGCAGATATATATTTCAAACTCTATACTAACAAAGAAATATTGACCCTTTTAGTATTAGCATAAATCATATGATGATTTCAGTATTAGCACAGAAATCTTGACCAATAAATGTACTATCACAAAATCATATTACAATTTCAGTATCTGCATAGAAATCATATTACAACCTCATTACTAGTGCAGAAATCACATGACAATCTTAGTTTAAACACAGAAATCATATGACAATCTTAGTATAAACACAGAAATCATATGACAATCTATATATAAACACAGAAATCACATGACAATCTTAGTATAAACACAGAAATCACATGATAATCCTAGTATAAACACAGAAATCATATGAAAAGACCATTACTAGAACAGTAATCATGAAGAACCAATTACAAAGACAGGACAAGAAGATACCAAAAATTCTAATAAATTCTGAAACTAGGACAACAAGATATCTTCTTAACTCTAATTTATTTCAACCTTTCAAACCTACAGACCACAATAGACTAGTCTAAGACAATAGAAAAGATCATACCACACAGACACTTAGGGGTAAAATTATTGAAGATTTGTTACTGGACACAAAAATGCAGAATAATGCTTTTCTTATATAAAATCTATACATGGATTAGAGGTAAACAAGAATTTTTTTAAATTAAGTGTATGAAACATGTTTCATGGCCAGCGTAAACAAAATCAAGACATATACTTTGACTATATCTACAGCAGTGTGTAAATATAATTTTCAAATTGTCAGTCTGAACTTTATGACTGAATGTCATGTACAAAAGATAACACTATCAAAAAAAAAAAAAATAATAAAAATAAAAAACACATGTAAACATAGAACAGTTCACATAAAATTACCATAATGTACACAAGAACAGAGCTAGGTGCCAGAAAACTTGAGAATTGGAGAATTGACTCATCTGAGAATATTCTCAACTTGGCCTGCTTAGCTGATCAGATTTCAGGATTAGTCAAAGATGATGTTTTATGGTGCCAGGCCCTGGTTCCATAATAGAAAGTTATTGACTGCATCAGTCTCATAAAATAATCTAAATACACATTCTCCTTATTAAAAGGACAGTTTGACGTATTGAAAAAAGAGTATTCTGTTACAATCCACACTATTCTGTCTCACTATTATACATGTATATCAAATGACAAAAAAAAATGTCTGTATAAGTTTATGTGATAAAGGAGTGTTTTACAATGTATATGTTGGAGAGTCTCAAGTACATGACAAAAATATTTGTTTTATAAGTCAAAATGTGAACATAATACTGTATACAAAACTTGCATGAAAAATGTATACAATGAAACATGTGTTTATGTGTGTGTGTGTGTGTGTGTGTGTGTGTGTGTGTGTGTGTGTGTGTGTGTGTGTGTGTGTGTGTGTGTGTGTGTGTGTGCATGTGTGTGTGTGTGTGCGAGTGTACAGTAAAACTTTGATCAGTCACAGATAGTTCAAGATACCACCTAGAAGTGACATTATGATCAAGACTTCTACTCAGGAATAATAATTAAGAACCATAAGATTCGTAACTCAAAATGTTCTATAGGGCATATATGACTGCTATGGACTTTTTGTGATACAGCTGTTTTTCTTTATAGGATATGTATAATGTACAATAGGCATATTCTTTTTTTGGTGGTTTATGTTTAAACATAACCAAATATAATGGATACTGAACATGAAATTGATCATGTTTAAAGGATTGTTTCTATCTGGATTGCCTTCTGTAAAATGTAAAAATATTACATGTATATCACACTTGAAATTACATAAAATAATGTAATAATAATGAAATATGTCAATCAAACATACATAGATGCATTTCGTTTTTCTAGGAATTATAAATTTATCACATATGTACTATATAAGCTACTCTCTGAAAAAAACTTCTGAGAACAATTACATATAAGATGTATCTCAATCAAATAGTCAGTAAGGATATTATAACAAAATTGAATTATCTTCATTTTTCCTGCAATTTAATTTTGAATTAAACTCAATCAATGTTAAAAGTTATGACTGACATTGCAAGAAAAATTTCTGGTGGTCAAAGCCAGAAATGAAAATTTTATAAACAATCATTTTTAGATATGAAATATCCACAAATACTATTTTGATAAACATTGCAGAAAAGTCAAAAATATAAAAATAGAACATGAATAAATTGTCTGATTCTGATAATGAAGACAATCAAAGTTTGAAGGTGAACATCCGACACAGTGCACAACATGTAATTTCATAATATCAGAAATTTCATTTAAAAAATTCTACAAAATTATTCTTCTGGCTGACATTTTAAAAATAAACTTTGTCATAATAACAAGTTCAATTTGGTGATGAACACAAGAAGTAAAGTTTTATTATTTTCACTACAAATTTCATCTAAATCAATAATTTTTCAAAACAATTTTTCAAATTCAAGTCTGATAAAACATATACCATAGAACTCAAAACATCTCACAGTATGTGTATTTACTCATAGTACTCAAATTTTCAGTTTTCAAGAATCAGCAATTTTAACAACAACAAAAAATAAATTCTTTTATATGTCTCAATGCCCCATTTACACTTAGTAAAAAGAGAAATTAAAACTTTGTATCATGCATATTTTATCAGTACCAAGAAATGAAACAATAGATAGTTATAGCAAAACAAATACAGAACAAATCATTGCTTAATAGACAAAATTGCATTGAAATTGAATAGGAAATGACTATGTAACTTGAGGGTTATTTGGGGTGGGGGTGGGGATATGGTTTTATATGAAATATTATACAGAAAAAATTAAAACACTGACTGACTTTTGTCACCCTGTTGTACAGCTAGATACCAGGGTCTGTTTAAAGTGATATTCCACACCTACTCAATTTCAATTTTTTTGTTTGTTTGTTTGTTTTAATTTTGAGCTAAAAACACAAAATATTTATACTACATCAGGATATTTCTGTATACATATGGCAAACAATTATAAATAATTATAAAAATTATTGCTCATCTGATTTTTTTTGTTAGAAATATCCCAAAATAGTTTTATTACATATTTGGCTTTTGATTACCATATTCAAGAAAATTCTAAGGGGGGGGAGATCATAAATTTGACTTGATCAAAATGAAAAAAAAATACATATACAATGTATTTCCTCATCAATCATAATCATGGCCTAGCATCGTAAAATTTGAGAATTTACTTTAGTCTGAGAATTTTCTCAACTTGGCCTGCTCAGCCAATCAAATTCAAGGATTAGAATAAGCAGCCAATCAGATTCAAGGATTAGAATAAGTAAAATTAAAATTTTTAGACTTAAGTATTCTTAATTTTTATGGTGCCAGGCCAGGATATTTCACAAAAAACAGTTAAGTCAAAAGGATTAAAAGAAACTGAGTTTGAGCATTTATTCAGTTGTATGTGTGTGTGTATGTTGGGTGGGGTGGGGTGGAGAATGGTGGTTCACTCAGACCAGAAACATTCATTTAAAGATGCTAAGACAAGATGAAGATGAACTCTTGACATACTGCTGGATTTTGAATGTATATACATATATAGACATACCGGTATGTAACTATGGCAACAATATGAATGTTATCTATACCTTCTTCTCTGTCTTTGGCAGCAACGGAAATAAATGTTAAAAGGAATTAATAATATGATTATCACAATGTAGCTTTTCAGGACTATGTATCTAGGAGGATTCCAAAGTATCGTGTATTCTACAGTGCCATCTTCACCTATAAGTAGACAAAAGAACAAGAAACATTTGAGAAACAAGTCCCATAACTCTGGTAGAAATACAAACCTGTTTTAAATGAAGTTTTGATACTGTATAATTGGATATTTTTGCTCTCGTTTTAATTTTGGCCATAGAGAGAGGTGAGAGAGCGAAATTAAAACGAAAGCGAAATTTTCAAGCTAAATAATTGATGCACGGACATACAAGCCATCCATGAGACTATGGTGATTAAGAGCAAATTTAAGACGGGGCAAATTATATTTTCAGCCGGAAAAGGGCAAAAATAACCTGGGGCAAAAATTTCATGATGCACAGTATATGCCTTTCAGCTGTACATTATTACTGCATTTAAAACATACAAGAACCTCTCATGTATGTATAGGTCTCTTAGGGCTGGTTAGTTATGGTATTGTAATGTATATACATTGTACATAAATATATTGCAGCTGAAGTTCTCATGCTTGAAGTAGTCTCTCAAAATAACTAAATCCAACTAATCTGGTACTCAACTGAAATAACGCATTTATTTTAGGACAGGATTTTTATATGAAAACATTTCTGTGATATTAGATATGAAAACTATCTCCTAGAAAGTGATTGGAGAATTAGGTGCTACCTACAATGTGAAAAAAATATGCAAATATTTACATCTTTATAGTATCCTGGCAATGAAATAACATTTAAAAAATTCATTTTTTTTGGCACCTAATAGTTGCTTTGTAATACTATATATACATACATCATTGTGTGTAGACTACCCTATAGTTGGCTTATAGCTGACATTTACAGAAATAAACACCGGATCAATGTAAAATTTACCTGTCTCTCACCTGCATTTCCCGTTTCAAAGCTTTGATAGTGTTAATTTAAAAGTTTATTGAGAACGTAAAATGTTCAACTTGAGGCTGAAGAAAATATATGTGCATTCTTTCAAGAGCTATAACACTGCAACTGTTTACTTTCAGATTTAAAATACCTGCGACAACCCTGTCAAATTTAATCTGGGAAAAATTTTCATTAAATGTGCAGCAGATTAATGTCAATTTCAAGTAGATTTGTATGTCATGATGAACGTCCCTATGATCACAACAGATAATTCTGAAGATATACCTGGTCAAAATACCTGTATTCATCATGTTTCTCTCTTTTATAACTTTCTAGTGGTTTTTTAAAATTTTTAAAAATGTATGTATTACTTTCATACACTTGACCTCATTTATGATCATTTTAAAAAGAAGCACCTGTTCATTGTGGCTAGTTTCTAAAGACAGAGGAGAAATCTTAGTTACCGTACTATGTAACCAGGTTATAATATGACCACCAACCAAGACTGAAAGTGAAAGACTGTTGACTAGAGGTGAGAGACTATTGACTGGAGGCAAGACTGCTGACTAGAGGTGAGACCCCTGATAAGAGGTGAGACACTGATTAGGTGAGACTGACTAAAGCTGAGACTACTGACTAAAGGTGAGAGACCACTATCTAAAGGTGAGAGACTGCTAACTACAAGTGAAAGCCTATCGACAAGTAGTGAAGGACTGTTGACTAGAGGTGAAAGACTGCTGATTCGAGATTAAAGACTGCTGACTAGAGGAAATAGACTGCTGACTAGAGGTGACTGCTGACTAGAGGTGAAAGACTGCTGACTAGAGGTGAGAGACTGCTGACAAGAGGTGAAAGACTGCTGACTAGAGGTGAAAGATTGCTGACTAGAAGTGAAAGACTGCTGACTAGAGGAGAGAGACTGCTGACTAGAGGAGAGAGACTGCTGACTAGAGGTAAATAATTGCTGACAAGAGGTGAAAGACTGCTGACTAGAGGTGAAAGACCGCTGACTAGAGGAGAGAGACTGATGACTAGAGGTAAAAAAGACTACTGACTAGAGGCAAAAAAGACTGCTGACTAGAGGCAAAAAAGACTGCTGACTAGAGGAGAGAGACTGCTGACTAGAGGAGAGAGACTGCTGACTAGAGGAGAGAGACTGCTGACTAGAGGTAAAAAAGACTACTGACTAGAGGAGAGAGACTGCTGACTAAAGGTGAAAGACTGCTGACTAGTGGAGAGAGACTGCTGACTAGAGTTGAATGACTGCCAACAAAAGGTGAAAGACTGCTGACTAGTGGTTACACTGCTAATTTGAGGTGGGAGTCTGTTGATTGAAGGTGAGAGACAGCTGACTAAAAGTGAGACTACTGATTACTGAGGTGGGAGACATTAGGTTTGAGGTGAGAGAGCTGACTAGAAGTGAAACTGATGACTAGAAGTATGGCTGCCAACTAAAGGTGATATACTTACTAGAGGTGAGACTAATGACTAAAGGGGAGACTGCTTACTAGAGGTGAAAGACAGCTGACTAGAAGAGACTTAATAAGAGGTGAAACTAGAAGTGAGACTCCTGACTATAGGTGAAAGATTATTGAATAAAGATGAGAGACTGCTGACTAGAGGTGACAGATTCCTGATTAGAAGTGAGACAACTGGCTAGAGGTGAGAGACTACTGACAAGAGATGAGACTGCTGGATAGAGGTGAGAATCCTAAATATAGGTGAGAGACTCCTGACTAGAGGTGAGACTACAGATTAGAGGCAAGACACCCTGACTAGAGATGAGAAACTGAAGGTGAGACTCCTGATTAGAGGTCAGAGACTCTTGACTAGAGATGAGAGACTGCTGACCTGAGGGGAGACTATTGAGTACAGATGAGACACTGCTCACTAGAGGTGAAACATCTGACTAAAAGTAAGACTCCAGACTAAAGGTGAGACACTCCTGACAAGATATGAACCTCCTGACTAGAGGTGAGAGACTACTGTCTAGAGATGAGAGACTGCTGACTAGAGGTGAGACTCCTGCCTAGATGTGCAACACCAAACTACAGGTGAGAGACTACTGACAAGAAATGAGGGACTGCTGACTAGAGGTGAGAGTCCTGACAAGAGATGACAGACTGCTGACTAGAGGTGAGACTCCTGCCTAGATGTGCAACTCCTAACTAGAGGTGAGAGACTACTGACAAGAAATGAGGGACTGCTGACTAGAGGTGAGAGTCCTGACAAGAGATGAGAGACTGCTGACTAGAGGTGAGACTCCTGCCTAGATGTGCAACTCCTAACTAGAGGTGAGAGACTACTGACAAGAAATGAGGGACTGCTGACTAGAGATGAGACTCCTGACAAGAGATGAGAGACTCCTGACTAGAGGTGAGAGACTCTCACTAGAGATGAGAGACTCCTGACTATAGGTGAGAGACTCTCACTAGAGATGAGAGACTCTGTGATTTAAAATGCAATAATCTTACCAATTGGTAACAGAGGCCCATTTATATTATAACAATGAAGTGTTCTTCAACATAAATCATTGCTAAGATTTTATATATGAATTTTACAACTTCACTTGTATTTCCAAATTTCAAGTAGTACTTAGACACATTAGATTTAAATGTGCTGCAATCACACTGTTGTTTGCCACATTTGTATACACATAATATGCTACTTTACGCACATGTTTACTTCATTTTATAACAATGAATTGCTCTTCTAGATTACGGCAACATAAATCATTGCCATGATTTAGATACTAGTATAGCAACTTCATTTTCTTACTGTCATAAACAGGAATATACTTAAAACTGGAGCATGTAGGTTATTACAATCAAACCTTTTTATTGAGCTAATGTTGAAGCAAGAATTCATACCTTACAATTTATGGATTTACATTGCATTGTGTTATTTCCAGAAAGTCTGTATAAAAAAGCAACTAATGTATATTTATGACTTGCATGTACTTTAGACACGGTAAACAATACATAAATGTATTTATCAATTTTACATGGAAGGAGTATGAAGTGATTGAAATGTTTGTTCTTTGTTTGTCTGATTGTCTGATTGGATAGTTTACACAAAGAATTATTCTAATGGATTCATCCCAGCCTTTGCCACTGTTCAGGGTAGCTTGATTAATTTTTGGTCCATGTTTCCTTTACTACTACAGTAAAACCTGCTATAGCAGTCACCTCTATATAAGGATCACCTGTCTATAAAGGCCAGTTTTGAAAAGTCCCTTGACTGCATACTTCAACTAAATTGAACCTGCATATAAAGGCCACATGCACATAAAGGTCAATATTCTCTGGTCCCTTGGGTGGCCTCTATATACAGGTTTTACTGTATATCATAATGTGTGATGCTAAATCTGGTTCTAGTGCAAATTCCATGTGTTATTTCCAGGAAGTGTGTATAAAAGGGTATTTTTAAATTTACCACACACGAAGACCAATGTACCTTAAATTTACAACTTGCATGTACTTTTGACACATGGTAACCAAATGCATAACAAGTAATAAGAACTATTCCAAATATATATATAAGATATGTAGTCATTTTCAAACATGTTTATCGCAAGTTTGAAAAACATTTTCAAACAACATATACAACAAATTTCTGGAAAATAAAAATACAAGTCTCAGTTTAATAAAATACAAGTCTTGGTTTAATAAAATACAAGTCTTGGTTTAATAAAATACGAGATTGGTTTGTGTTTGATTTTTTTCGTTTCTTTTAATGTTCTTTTACATCCCACAAATTTTTCATTTATATTGAAATGTCACCGACTTGAGGTGAAGTGCCACAAATTTTCACTTTTGCTAGGGACTGATACCAATGCAGTGAGAGCGCTTTTATACATGTATGACACACCTGACGTGACGCAAGACCTCATTTTTAATTTTCATCCAAATGATCAATGACTTTTACTTCATATGTCGAGCAATTGGCAAAAAAAAAAAAAAAGTCTACCATTTTTAAAAGTCTTTGGTATGACCCGGTTACCTTCTGCATGCAAATTGACTGTTGTACCACTAAACCACCGAAAACAGTTGATTAGTCTTAGAGAAAAAGTAAAAAAGTTTTAAGATTTACGCACAATGCATGAAGGGGAGTGTTAACAAATTCAAACATCCACTGAACATCTGTATATATATCTTTGTCTGTATACATTCAATTCTTGAATTATCGCGAATAGATTCATCGTCATTCTCGCAATAACGCACATTTTTTTCAGAAACGTTTTTCCTGCTATATAAAAACCAAATTTGTTATCATCGCCATTGACCACTCCAAAGTGTCAGTTATCTTGATATCTAATCCTGCCATAGGTGATTTAGGTCATTATGTCGCTATAAGATCACCAGTGTAAAGAGAGCGGTAGTCGGTAGTAAGTCCAGGTAATCGAAGAATTACATAAACTAGATAATTACTTAATATGAACTGTCGTCCTATTTTCTGTTCATTAAGATATCTATGATGCCAAAGAACCATAACTCTTTTTTCACTAAGATCAGGAGCTCAATTCATCAATGGATACTTTCTGGCTATCACTTTGTACAAAAAGTGCAGTATGGATTACCAAATTATATCCCTATGACTGAAGAAGAAACTGTACTTGCTTATAAAAATGTGAAATAGAGAGGTAGCTAGAAATACATTTTAAATCAATATACCAGGTAATCTAGAAATTTATATACAGGTGCATATATAAATATATACCTGTATTTGAGAATGTATTATAGCAATACAGTAAATCAACATATTGTGTAACACTCGATCATGGCTGACATGTTCTTTATAATACGCGGCGAACATAGGCATAATTACCTGAGAATTGTATAATACCTTAACAAAGGCGACATGCCACTTCAGACCATAAATATTTATGAATTTGATGGAGTTTGCTCCCACCAGAACTAAATTTCTTCTGATCATAATTTATTTGAAGTTAGGCCACCTAAATCAATTTCTTACACAGAGCTATCAGTCTTTGCGCTGTCAATCAATCTCTGTCAATGTCTAAAACGCAGTACCAATACACATGATCATGTAACCAACAGCATGAATAGATAAACCAAATTACTCAGAATAGCAATTTTTATGCCCCCGTCCTGAAAGGTCTGCCGAGGGCATCAACCATTTGGATTGTCCGTCTGTCTGTTTGTCTGTCCAGTTGGGCAACCATATTAGCATTTTCACTTGTCCGAACTCAAGTTTCACTTGTCCCAGGCAATAGGACAACCTTAACTGTCAATCCCTGCCCTTAGATGAAATTACAGTCTAAGTTAGGTTACTGTATCACAATCCAAACTTGAAATATTGCACTTTATCTGTAAGCGGGACAGACAAGTGAATTTTTACATCCATATCATTTCAAAACACACAAAATGATTCTGTAATTGTAAATGATATAATATATTTGAGAAAAAAATATCATATATATACTTGAAACATTTTCTAACTAGATTTATTTAAGGTCATTCAGTGCTGTTTTAAACATTATTTTTATCATTCGAGATTCAAGCAACCAAGAAGGACAAGTCAAATTAATATTCAAAGTAAAAATAATAAGTTAATGTCAATCCCTGAAGGGTTGCTCTCACTTTACTGACATCACATGCCCCTTGGGTGAGATGGGGTCAAATTGTAGGACTTGTGTGTCTGTAATTCTGTCCTGCTTACATATAAAGTGCAATATTTCAAGTTTGGATTGTGATACAGTAACCAAACTTAGACTGTAAGTTCATCTAAGGGTTGCTCACCTTTCACTGACATCACTTGCCCAGGTGGGTGGGGTGGGGTCAAAATGTAGGACATTGCAATATTTAAAGCATACATATTATTTACCAGCAGAGAAATTTGTTGGGACGGGGGCATTGTGTTTCATAAACACATCTTGTTTCACAAAAATATAATCCCCATATTTATAGCAATTTTTGAAAAATATTTTTCGCCTCAAATAATGTTATATTTTATGTCAAAACTAGAAATACATGCAATAAGGCAAATAGCTAATGAAAGCAAAATTTAGATTAAATTGATGTATTTTACAAGAATCTTGTAAACAGAGATGTTGAGAAATTGAGAGAGTGCAAGAGCTGACAACTCTGTGTAAGAGATTGCATATGAATAGATTATCTGGTTCTCAGACAACTGACTGTTAAAATGTGATGAGTTTGTATTTTATATTTTTACTTCCGATCCAATATGGGCAGGGGGTTTTCATGATTTCTTTTAATGTGAAATTTCTTTCAAATGTATGAAGACTAGACATCATTTTTAATTGTGTACAAATAAGACAAATTCCAAGACTCCCAAAAAGTGGCTTTTTTCTGACTTTTGGGAAAATGTATATGTTTTAACCAAAACAGAAAAACTTTATTTGAGACATTTGTTTGAAAGTATCTATACCTTATTCTTTATTTAAAAACTCCAAATTAAACATTTTTTCATATTTTGAGTAAAATTTAACCCATTTTTGACATTGGGAACGGGTCCTGTAACTGGACCAAAAAAATGGCCTAGGAAGATCCCTGTACTAACAAGGTATCCACAGTTTCTCACATACCAGACACAATGTTTACAATTTTCACTCAAGTGAGATATTTCAAGATATGAAACTGACTATGACTTCCTATTACTATTTGTGACAAACAGAGCACATATCAATTTCACTTTTGACACATGTACATTTGACATGCACCCGATAAACACCAGACCCAAGGAGAGACATTCATTTAAGCTGACGTAATTTGTTTTTTAGTTGTTTTAAAATATAATATAGTTTAAACTTCACCAGGTACACTTAATGTTAACTGAAAAGTAACACGGTATTATTTCAAACCCATCCCCTCCCCCGAAAAAAAATTTCACATGAAATATCTTACCTATGACTGCGACACCATATCCCATATTCTCCTCCCCCATCCTATAACTACACGTAGGGACCATGATTTCCATTATGAAATGTTTTGTTTGTTCCAGATTCACCGACATAAAACCCTTCATGTCTGTTAAATCTCTTTTTCTCACTGACCAGGAGAAGTCATCGTCCTTCATGCAATCATCACATAAGAATACAATGGGCTGAAATAAAATATTCCAAGTCTGAATTAACATGGTGAAAAGTCAACAGAAAACAATACATTCCTACATACTCGTATACAGATTATTGACTGAATTGATACAGGTAGTAAAGCAAGTTAAATCACTTAAAGGCGCATTAGCTGTGGGTTTTTTTTTCAAAATCCTCCCCCCCCCCCCTTTTTATTACTTAGGTTGAAATACAGTAACAAAAAAAGATGTACACAGGCATAAACATTCTGAAATCCCTATAAATGTTGTGAAAATTGCTTGAGAAATCCAGGTTTGACACTTCTTCAATTGCAATTGATTAACTCAACCTTACTATTTGCATATGCCTACCACAATGGACCTGACCTTATTTAAACAAAATGTATAGGAACATAAGGTAGTTTATGTCTGTGTATAGCTCTTATGAAAAAGTAGTAAAAATAGGGGAAAATCGAAATAATGTTTTTGATAATGCCCCTGTAAGATATCTAAACATCATTGTTAGAACATAAGTTATTGGTAAAGAAGAAATGACTGGTAAAGAGGAATCAATTTGGACTCAAGCAAATAAAAAAACAAAGATTTGCAAATATAGAAGACCTATCAAAGTTACCTCCCTTTGACAAGCGAACTACCATAGTTATGTGTACCATTGTAGGTATGATAGAGTTATCTCTCTTGCCAAAAATATTTCATATGGTTCTGTATAAGGCCTAATGGGATTTTGTGCATGGTATTGTCCGACTCATATTAGATGGCAGGGCGGAGTAACCGGTTGATTATCATACAGATGTTTCTACTCACTTTCCATTTATGACAAGCTGCATGGGGAAAAAAATGTTTTAGTTCTCAATGGATACTCTCTTATGTATGGTGACAAGTAGGAATGATTACTCTAGGTAGTGTGATTTTAATAGTTTAAACTTGCCCAGTTTATATGGATTTTACTATATAAAGCAAATAAAAGGGAAAAAAAACATCCACGATTATGTTGTCTTCGTATAAAGCTCAAAATTAGTAATATTGGAACAAATGTAAGAAATACAATACCTTATGCCAGTGTCCAGACAGAATCAGCTTGGGCTTCACTTTATTTAAAATCTGAAAAAAGTACAAAAATACAATATTGAAAGTATTAAAACCAACAAACTTTATATACCCTGTTTATCAATATTTTAGGACTTCTAATTTTAAATTTATGTCAGTTTCATTTCAATTTTTATAATGTACATGTACTTTTAATCAATTTTCAAATTTTTTGGTAAATCTACTGTTCAGTTTTGTTTTTGTTTTGTTTTGACAACAGCTGTTTCATCAGAAGCACGTCACTACACAAAATACACCACTGTAGTTACATAATCAATTCCCTGAAATCAACAATACACACTGCCACACATAGACAATAGTGATAACAAAAGTATTCCATAACTTCCATAAATTCACCATTAAAATTTAAAGTATGTCACTTTAAACAAAACGTACCGATAAATTAAATGGGGGTGAGTAGGTGTTAATCACTTTCAATTATTTTACTCATCAACCCGAGAAACAATTGACTCTTCTATAAATCAATTAGTCAGTCAGTCCAAATGTGTCTTTAGGTGTGAATGAGTTAAATACAGAGCCAAGAACACATTTCAGGGTTCGAAATCACCGGAAGCAAGTACATGTAGCAAATATGCTACCAAGCATTTGTTTTTCTATCATGTTTAAGAATCAGTAGCAAAAATGGCTACCATGCTATAAGAGGCAATTTGGATTAAATGTCTGCATTACTCATGTGTTTGATTTTTGTTTTTGTTTCATGTCCCTTCAAGAATTTTTCACTTATATTAAGATGCCACCAGCTTTAGGTGAAGTGCCACAAAATTTGATCTTACATGTGTGTTTTTGAATAGCTTGTGATGTTTACTGATGAAATTTGTTGGCGATATTTAATCTACAAAAAGAATACATAAGGGAATTAATTCTACAATCATATATAGCAGAAATCCTAGCCTATGGGGAAAAGGAAACAAATATTCAAGAATTGCACCAATATATAAAAACTTGGGATTATCCTGTACCATATCACTAATTGACCTTGTACATTATAATTACCTTATATAACCCTGTTTTGAACTGACTAGGTAATAAGGACTGATGGTTCAACATGATCCTGACAGGGGATGTCATTAGGGGTTCATATAAATCTGCTAATTGCTTCCTTTCCATATATGACGCTCCTTGAAACTGAATAAAAAAAATGACAAAAAATGATAAATTTCATGTACCTTTACCTAGGATACATACAAAAATGTTCAGTTAAAGGGACACTTGCTGAGTTGTATTTTCAAAAACATTTTGTTTCTTTTTTTACTACTAAGATTGATATACAATAGCAAAAAAGAGATGTACACAGGCATAAAAATTCTAAAATTCCTATATTTTGTGAAAATTGCTTTAAATACATGTACCCAGGTTTGGCATTTTTTCAATTGCAACTAATTAACTCATCTTTACTGTATATGAATGCCACACTGGACCGACCTTATTTTTACAAAATATATAGAATATAAGACATTTTATGCCTGTGTTTAGCTCTTATTTAATATTTTACATCAAGTACAAGTAGTAAAAGTAGAAAAAATCAAAATAATTTTTTTTGGTAAAAACAGCTAATGCCCCTTTAAAAGTCTGCAATAGGAGTGATATGTGATTACACAATTTATTTTGTAATAAAAACCATCTAAAAGTATTAATATATAATGATATCGACATAAGTAATACCACAAAATCACAGGTATATACAGGTAAGTCATATCTTGAATATAGTATAATCTCAAAACCTAAGGTAATTCATTTTAAGATTTTTATACACATAAAAGATAACACTTACCAAATAAAAGATAAGTTTACAAACAAGAGACCCCTGGGCCACATCTCTCACCTGGACTCTGTTGGTATCTTACAAATATGGGAATCTCAATTCACAAATTATTATAACACTACGTGGAGGAAACTCAAGGGAGAGTTGGTCTTTTATGGGAGGAGTCTCTCAAGCTTCACTGTATATCACTTATAACTCACACCCACATGACAAACAACCGCACAATGACGAACAACAATGGATCACAATAGGCGATTCAGTCACGTGTGAGTACAATGACCTAATTAAAAGTATATTTACCTTGGCAAAATCCATGAATTCAAATTTAATCACACCTGTAGAATCTTCAAAATGTTTGACAAATCTATCAATTTTCTCTGGTGTTCTGAAGTCTCGGAATTCGCCTCCAACATCATTGTCCCCTGGAATGTATATTTTCTGGGGGAAAGATAAAGCATTTATATAAAACCTTAAGAACCTTTTCATGATATTTGCATACACAATGACATTTTAGAAGGCACATCTATAAATACTGTATGTGTAATAATTATAGAGTACTGAAATCCTTTATTTCAGAGTTACATTGTATGCCTGAGTTGTTCCCCTTTCTTTAACTCTTAACACTAAAGCACACAAAAGGTACCCAATAACATTGTCAATGGCAGTGGGTACAACCCAATTTTAAAGTACCTGTAGTCTTGTCTCACAATGCTGTTTTATGCACTGGGTTTTAATTCGTATTGCTACCAGCTGAAAAAATAATCAGTTGGACAAATATTTCAAGTAAGAGATGAAAGACACCAAATTTTAACCTCTGGAAGACCAGTGAGCAAACAGAAGGAAATAATACTTAGGATTTACTATGGCTACCCACATACTGTCCTCAAAGTTATACCCAATATACATTTTATAGGACAGCTAAACTTTCCTTAAACAATAATGACCAAATAATCTATACATAGGACATTAACTCATAAACCCCTGAAAAACAATGGACTCTTCTGTAAATCAATGTCTTAGATCAGTCCAAATGTGTCTTCAGGTGTGAACGATTTAAACTTAAGTACATGTAACACGGCATGTTACCAATTAATGATTAAATTATCGTTATCCTGATCTTATTCATCATGCCATTAGTAATCAGTGTTGATCATAAATTATTCTAGTCATGAGTACACCTTAAGATGCATATATAGATATCAATCCTGCTAAACTAAGTGAACAAACAGGTAAATGTGCAATAATCATGCAATGTATGATCTCAAATGTAAATAATACATGACATGTCACCATGACAACAGATTGAAACCTGTATTGAGGGACCATACAATAAAAAGTTTTACCGCATTAATGGTTTGTCTAACAGACAGACAAATAGAGAGAGAGACAGACAGAGAGAGAGACAGAGAGAGACAAAGAGAGAGAGACAGACAGAGAGAGAGACAGAATAATTGTCCCGCAAGTCAAATGATCTGTCCTAACAATGCTTTCACAAGACAGATGGTCTGTCTAAAGGATGGACTCACAAGAAAGGTAGCAAAATGAGAATGGTCTCACAAGACAGATGGTCTGCCATGATAATGGTCTCAAAATGCCTCACAAGACAGGCATTCTGTCATGAAAATTGTCTCACAAGACAGGTGATCTGTCATGAGATTGGTCTTACAAGACAAAGTCTATCACAAGAATGGTCTTACAAGACAAAGTCTATCACAAGAATGGTCTCACAATACATGTGGTCTGTCATAAGAATGGTCTCACAAGACAGGTGGTCTGTCATAAGAATGGTCTCACAAGAGAGGTGGTCTGTCATAAAAATGATCTCACAAGACAGGTGATCTGTCATAAGAATGGTCTCACATGACAGGTGGTCTGTTATAAAAATGGTCTCACAAGACAGGTGGTCTGTCAGAAGAATGGTCTCACAAGACAGGTGATCTGTCATAAGAATGGTCTCACATGACAGGTGGTCTGTTATAAAAATGGTCTCACAAGACAGGTGGTCTGTCAGAAGAATGGTCTCACAAGACAGGTGGTCTGTTATAAGAATGGTCTCACAAGATAGGTGGTCTGTTATAAGAATGGTCTCACATGACAGGTGGTCTGTTATAAAAATGGTCTCACATGACAGGTGGTCTGTTATAAAAATGGTCTCACAAGACAGGTGGTCTGTCAGAAGAATGGTCTCACAAGACAGGTGGTCTGTTATAAGAATGGTCTCACAAGAGAGGTGGTCTGTTATAAGAATGGTCTCACAAGACAGGTGGTCTGTCAGAAGAATGGTCTCACAAGACAGGTGGTCTGTCATAAGAATGGTCTCACAAGACAGGTGGTCTGTCAGAAGAATGGTCTCACAAGACAGGTGGTCTGTCATAAGAATGGTCTCACAAGACAGGTGGTCTGTCATAAGAATGATCTCACAAGAGAGGTGGTCTGTTATAAGAATTTTCTCACAAGACAAGTTGGTCTATCACGAGAGTGGTTTCTCAAGACAGGTTCCATTATATCATTGTTAGATGTTACAAAAATACCAGATGTTAATAGACAGGTAATTACTTTGATGTTTTGTGCTGGGTTAAAAATGCTCTGAAATCTGTAGTAGTACTCTTTATATTCTTCTTTGGTAGCAACGCTGCCCTCATCAAACAGGTCGCCCAGAAATATCACAGCATCTGGTTTTGTATGAGCATAAGCAAGTGCAAAGGTTTGGGTCAGAAATCTAGACAAAAATATCACAATATAAATTGACATTACAATCATGTTTCAAATCTCTAAAAACTTAAAATTCATTTAGAAGCAATTCAAAATATCAAGTGTTAAAAACCAAGCTTTAAATTTATAAATGGTCAATGTTTACAAACATGTCTTCATCTGTCTATTTCACGGCGGCCTCCATTGTCCGGTAGTAAGAGCATTACACTTTAAACCACAAAGTCTCTCATCCTCTAAATAGCCCAGATTCAAGCTGGAACCAAAACTAATTTGGATAGAAAGTTTGTCAATTTACTGGCTGGTGGTTTCTTCCCGGGTACATTGTAACCAGGTTATCTCCTTCACCACTAAAACTGGCCACCACCATATGACTGAAAAAACTGTTAAGTGTGGCGTAAAACATCGTGTCACAGTGACATGAGATACAATTCAGACTATCTATTTGATATACCAGGGGTTCATACATAAGACTTAAACTGGTACTGGTACATAAGACTTAAACAAAAATGCCAGTGACCGCTATTTGACAACATGCTTTAGCATAAGAAGTGAAAGCCAAAAGACTTTGGAATGAGACTAAAAGTGGAGGTCCTGCATCATCCAAAGGTGTGGCTAGATAAGTATGAATTCACCACATTGGCATAAGTCCATTGCACAGGTCAAAATTTGTGGTACTTCACCTAAATATGATGATGTTTCCATATAAGTGAAAAAAACCATTACCTGGAGATAATACAACAATAAAACATACAAGGTAACATATTCTAAATGTCTGATTTTTTTTTTCACAGCTTCATGTTTATTCATACAGAGAAAATCAAAGACAAATTTTTACACAGACCTTAGATATATATCAACATTAAGCATTAAGCATGTAATTACTCAAAGTCTCACTATTTAGAATTCAATCAAGTCAAATAGACCTGAGGTCTTGCAAGTGACATAAAATTTTACATTCTTTCTCTAAATTCATGGAGCTAAGGAAGAATAAAATTTTTATTAGGATCAAATCCCCATAGTGCTGTGACGTGTTTACATATCAGGAATTGATCGGGTAGATTAAGACATCTACATAGCAAAATAGGATAAACACTCTGAACAGGTCATAATATCTAAACGAACACATATTCTACACACATACACATCAATGAAAACATATGCTTGCATGCATGCACACATACATACATATACACACACACTTCCATACTCAAACACACACATATATATATATATATATATAGCAATTTATATAATATCCTATTTAATATATATATATAATATATATGTTATATTATATATATTCATGTTTCCATATATATAATACTTATATATTTGTATATGTAATCAAAACACACACACATATGTGTAGTTCTGAAAATATGAATTAAATTTTCATTTTTTTTATACTCAGGGATGATTTATTTCATTATTTATTACATACATGTGATAAAAATCAGTCCAACTGCTATGCCACAACTGAAGATTATTAATGTTTTGGCTGGAGTTTGTTATCAAAACTTGAGATTTCTAATCTATGTTTTTAACGATGTTTTGTTGTTATTTATCTTTTGGTTTTTTGCATATTATAACTTTTGATTGAATCCCTTGTTTTCTTCAACTATTTAGCCAACTGAATGCCTTTTTAAGATTTATATAATATTGCATGCATTTTTCAATTTTATACACGTACCAATTGAATAAAAGGTAATAATTTTGTCTATAATCTAAGAAAAAATTTAATTTTTCATAATTTAAATACCAGTCCGGTCCGTTTCTGTTTCTTATACTTACTTCCGGAAGTACGTCTACCATTATATGTAATTTGTGACAATTTAGACCTTGAGGTAAATGCTTTGCATGCTTGATTATAATAAAATGATAATTTTTTTTTTGTCACTTTTTCAATTGAAGTATATTACAAGTATCTCTTGAGACCGTATGATGTACATGTGTAATAACTATTTTTAATAGATGGAATCATGCTTCTAATCATCGATGATCCAAGTGTGTGTCACATGACATACACACTCACTTTGACTTAGTCATATCACCAATTAACTGCCAATCATTGGACGGGACGATGTTATATAATCATTAACACCCTCAATAATTAACATGCCCACAGACTATTTACCTTTAAAAGTGTCAACCGATTGATAACCGGAAATTTGCTGATTAGTAATTATTAGGAGTTTACATGTTGGTCACATTTTTTTTCAGTACTTGAAATTCTGAAACGTGACGAGAGGGGCGGAAGATTTTTCCTCCCACTGAAAGAATCACATGTATGTTATTATAATTTTTTTGTTTCTTTATTATTGCAGTACTTTTGGTTTTTATCATTATTCTTTAAAATTTCATATTTTCATATATTTTTTTTTGTTTGGTTGGAGGGAGGGGGTGGGATTGGATATAGGGATTCTAGGACAAAGTCAATCTCTTAAATACTCTTAATTCATATTTGAATACATACATTCAATTAATCATGATAAATAATCATTTCAAAACATGGTACTGATCCTTTCTGTGATATGATTTTATACTTACCTATCTATATCCCATCTTGACGCTATTCCTATCACAGGAAGTTCAAACTGATGGCCTTGAATCTGTGGATCCGAAACCAAAAGAAGCACTTTTTTGTTACTGAAATGATAAAAATTTGAAATAACAATAAAATCATGACAAAGTAGAAAAAAGTTTAAATACTTGTTTCTCAATCTTACAGCCACATCATAAAATCAATATTTCGATTTAGGAGAGGAAGACATCAAAGGATACAATTAACTTTAGCTTGGTTTGCCATGCATAACATCAGCAGCATGTGTGAGTGTGTGTCTGTGTGTGTATGTGTGTGCTTGTTTGTGATTGTGCTTGTGTGTGTGTGCGCGCGTGCGCACCAAGGTAAATATGAATATGACGTTTGTATATGCATGTATATGTGTGTGTGTGTGTGTGTGTATGTGTGTGTGTGCATGAGTGTATAGAGTGGAACCTTGCATAAAATACCACCTTGCTTAGGAGACCACTTCACTTAGGAGACCACCTCACTTTGGAGACCACCTCACTTTGGAGACCACCTCATTTAGGAGACCACCTCACTTCAGAGATCACCTTATGTAGGAGACCACCTCACTTAAGATACCCACTCACTTTGGAGACCACCTCATTTAGGACATCACCTTACCTTGGAGACCACCTCACTTAGGAGACCATCTCACATAGGAGACCACCTCACTTAGGAGACCACCTCACTTTGGAGACCACCTCATTTAGGACACCACCTCACTTTTGAGACCACCTCACATTTAAGATAGTAAATATTTAGTCTCTTGAAAATCTTCATAAATATTAATTACATGTATTTAAGTCCTGACCACCATTATAGGTTCTAATAATGAGGTTCAACTGTATATCTATATTTTGGGGTGTGTGCATATGTGTGTGTATGAAGTAACATGTAGATGGGCATGTGTATGTGTTTGTGTATCTGTGTGTGCACACATGTGTGTATGTGTGTGTAGTAAACAAATTTCATACTCTATTTTCAGAACTGCATGTATCACATCTCTTACTAAAGTAATTTAAGCTATGCATTCTAAACCCCAAAATCTAATAATGTTTTGATCAGACTAAATTATTTTATATATATTCTGGAGACTCTGGTTGACAATTATATTTTTCAACTAGGTCATGCATAAGGTTACAAAATAACACAGAGAGATTACAACAAAGGATAAGGAACAACTACTATCAGTATGACCAAGTTATGATTATAATTTTATTTCAAAACCTGGGTTTACGTAAATACATGTACATCTGGGCCTGGCACCATAAAACTTAAGGATTACTTAAGTCTAAAATTCTTACTCAACTCTGGCTTATCCTGTAATTTGATTGGCCAAGCAAGGCCTTTGATTTCTTTTATTTTGAAAAGTGTTTCATGCCACACTCAACAATTTTTCAGCGATGATGGTGGCCAATTTTTGATGGTAGAGGAGAGAACCTGGTTACAATGTACCCGGGAAGAGACCACTGGCCTTCTGCAAGTAAACAAGCAAACTTTCTCACAAAATTCAGCAGGGCTTAAACCTGCGCTGATCAGAAGTAATAGATTTTATGGTTCAAGCAGGCACATTTGAGAATATTCTCAGGCTCAAACAGCTTAAACAGCAAAACAGCTAAACCAAATTGTTAACCCAGGCAGACAGACAAACGGACGAAAAAAAAGCCATCATAATTTCAAAGACATGTTCCCATATTTTCTTTGTAATACAGTAAAAAAATTGAAAGAGATACCGTCTTATTATAATTCAAAGTTTCTTACCTTACACTAGGTATATCTGCCCACTGAAAACTCTGAATGATATAAACGATGTACTCATTGAACAATACCGTTAGCAGTAGTATTGCGATGGTGATAGATGTAGGAGTCCATCCCCAACCACATAAAAAGATTACAACACCAGCCATGAGGAAGCTGAACATTAGTTTTGTCCTTTTTACTTCATGCTGTCGCTGAAAATCACGAAAAAAATAACGTCATTATGATTATCTGAATGCAATTTTATCAGTAATGATCTTAAAATGTGTATTCAACGATACATTCACCTTTTTATATTTAAAAAGTAAAAAATTTTGTATATTCAGGGATGAGAATTTCCTCCAGTTAGAGGAATTCCTCCATTTTCAAAATACTGCTGCAATGTTAAATCTTTATGAATTTTGCTTTCCCTATTAATCCCCTACAAATCACCCATATTCCACCTTTTTCACCATTGTGGAATCACATCCCTGTGTATTGTAGATATTTAGTGCACTGGAACCTGTCTTGAGGCACCACTGTCATGAGAGACCACATGTCTTTCAAGAGAGACCACATTAAAAAATAACTTGCATTTTGGTTAAACAATTCCTTCTTTTATAATGACACCAGCGACCACCTGTCTTGAGAGACCTAATTTTCAAGACAGATGGGGTGGTCTCTCAAGACAGTCTCCTCTGTATAAGAAACAGTAATGGGACCAATTCATGTACATGTACCACAAGATACCCGATAACATTTGTGTGGGACTATTATTTCTATTAGTGATAAAATGACACTAGCAGATGATATGCTGCAGTAACGTCATTTCAGCAGAAAGATTATGTAGAGTTACATTCCATCACCATTGGAGACACAAGTACCACACAAAAGTTATTGGTTATCACATGGTGTATGAATTAGTACCATTGTTTTAATGGTATTTTACACCACTCAATAATTTTTAAATTACATGGCAATCAACATTATTAAGATAATGGAGGAGAAATGTCACAAACAATATACAAAAACCCGAAAAGAGACCACCTGCCTTCTGGTAAACTTTTTCACAAAATTCAGCTTAGGTTCCAGTGGGGGAACAAACCTACGCTGACCACAAATGAGAAACTTCATAGTTCATATTATTAACCACGGAACACAGTAATTTACAAAAATGTAAGTACCTGGTGCTTCAGTACCGAGACAAGCTGGTCATAAAATAACTACATGCACATTGTAAAAATACCTCTTCGAGCTACCAAATTTTTCTTTATTTTCTGAAAGGAACAAATGTATATACATGTCTCCTGACCCTCTAGAAGATTCATTTGATCACAAATTATCCACCAAGTTGAAAAATTCTGTTAAGTAAAGCATGTATGACACATTCAAATACATGTTATAACTGTTACCTTTCAGTTTTCCCTTTTTGAAAAATTCCCAGGCTGCTATCGTAAACTATAGATTTAAAGAGCAATATTTTACAACAGAGATTTCTGTTTTATTCTTGCAATGTTATCATTATGTTGTATCATGAGTTAACATGTAAGTGGGCGTCTGTCAAGAAAGATAGGAAATCCAAATGTAGTGCTCAATGAAACGAAAAATAAAACCTACGGAAACTAACTCCAACCAGTATAACTTCCTCATCCACAGATATTTATTGAATAAAGCATTGACCTGGGATTCATGCCATCATGGGTGTTCCTGCTGAGATGTCATAATGGTTTGGTGTGTGTGTCTGTGTGTGTAAGCGAATGAAAATCAATGTCAACAAATTTGTTTTTCTAGGAACAAAATTTAAAATCTATGAAAATTTAATAATTTTACAGTAAACAGAGGAAACTGTCTTGAACGACCACTCTCATGAAAGACCAACTGTCTTCTGAGACCACTCTCTGAAAACCATCTGGTTATGTACTCAATATTAACAAATTTTCGACCCCCTTGGCCCTTTATCTAGTGAAAAACGACAATAAACATGGATAAACATGGATTAACATTTGCAATGAAGGTGTTCATTGTGCAGACTTAGTACTATGTAACTTGTATAGATATTGTCGTCTTTCACTTGATAAAGGGCCAAGGGGGCAGAAATTTGTGAATATTAAGCGTTTTACTGGGTTTTTTTCGCGTAACGATATTTCCCTTTGGAGGACATTGAATTTTACTGGAATCATTTGGTTATGGTTTTAAATCCTTTAAATAAAACCTCTTTTTGAGAGATCACCTGTGACCCTCGAGGTCACAAAATCCTGTAAACCCCTCATCAAGCCTCCGGTTTTATAGGGTTTTGTGGAATAAATGTATCTCTAATGACAGCATATGAAAGAGTCTTAACATACATGTACATATATATTAGGGCTGCCATGTTACAGATAGAGCATACCACAATGTACTGTAATATTCTAGTTATGTATTGTGATACAATATGTGTATTGTCAACAATTAGCACCAGAAATAAAACATCTGTATGGTGACTACAACAAGTACAGTACGGGCCACGCGGATTCCGCAAAAGTCACGTCATCGCGGTGTTCAATATGAAATCTTTTTGCTCAATTAAATTCGCCGCGAATACGGCGATCAGGCTCATTGAGCTCAAACGCGGGTCGCCGCAGTTTTGGCGATGGAAAAAAATGCATCGCGGCTGTTTGCGATGGAAAAAATATCATCGCGGGCAGTTTGCGTTGGAAAAATTTATCGCCGCAGTTCTGCGGCTTTTGAGCAACTTAAATTATATCGATGATTAATTAGGTTATCATTACTTTACACTTGTTAACATTTACTCATGAAAAAATTTCCAGTCCAGCGTGGGTCTGATTTTAAAGTAATTACGATGTTTTGTCAGCATAGTTTATCATTCTGAATTAGTATAATGTGGGATAGCAAACATCATATGTGTTTTATACTGGATTTAAAAACAAATTCTATACGCTGAAAACGGCCAACAACATAACAAAGTGAACGTGTTATCACGGAGCAAAAGTAACGTTTATTTTCTGTAACCTACCATACGCAGCTGATAGCACTTGAATCTCGAATCATTAGCATTATTCATTATAATGTTGTCTTTTTTCTTTACGCGACTTAAAGTCTCGCAGTGTTTCAACTCATGAGTTTAAAACAAGGGGAGTCGCCAACTCAGCATCAGAAAGGATTATTTTAGTTACGCAACCTAGTTTTTTCTAAATATTTAATCAAAATACTGTTCGTTTGAGTATAATGCTTTATCGCTGCCAATAAGTGACGCGAGTCTTCATTCTTTAAAAACATACAAAACATCGACCCGCTTTCGAAGCCGAGAAAAATTGTGCAATGAGAAATACCGATATCGGAATAACGATGGTCATTTGTCATACTTGACCTGTTGGTCCCTCGTGCAGACATGTTTCTTATTTTTGATTATTACAAAAATAATCTTCTAACACAATACAGCGATATATAAAGCTAATCAGCTTTATATAATCGCCTGCACATGATATATTTGATATGGCTGTCAATTACCCTGGAAGGTCCATGAAGTCCAGCCTTTTCCGGTCCAAGTATTTACCCTCCGTGGTGATTTTTTTACCGCCGGCTACCAGGGGGGGGGGGGGGGGGGGGGGGGGGGGGGGGGGGGGGGGGGGGGGGGGGGGGGGGGGGGGGGGGGGGGGGGGGGGGGCCTGTATACGTAAATTTAGTTGGCGGTTTGTCTGGTCAATCATCCGTATCAATTCATGAAGCTCTGTGGGTCATATATATATCGTTTGTTGAGAGAGAAACCTATTAGAAACTAAATGATATATTTCCAGACCAAACTCATTTAATTGTTGTTTATTATATTTGCTACTCTGGGAGAGTGAGATTGTTTGCCTTTGATGGAATTTTCCGTTTTAAAAATTAATTAATTTTGCTTTATACCCCTTGTAAATCTTAATTATAAAAGACAACAAATGACCTTGATTAATTCCTCGGAGGTAAAAATAAAAGATATGTTCACCGTAAAACAAAACTACAAAACTATCGATAAACGAACTGTAGATTATTCACCCAAAGGAGTCAAGTTCAGTTAATTCATTACTTAGACAAAAAATGATCTGGGTATTCAAATTCAAAGGATTGCGAAACTATACCCACAAGCCAAACCGTACAACGGGCTGAGATTGTTCTGTTCATGTTTGCTGTAAAATTATACTTTATACTGGGGAGGAGGTAAATACAAAATGGCAGTTCTGTGATTTATATTTGATAATATTATAACTTTTAAAGTTATTTCTGACGAGGTCATGAATTCGCAAGTATATTAATCAGGAGCAAACGGATCGCTGACAGTTATTAAATTAAAAAAAAAGCCCGTTTTGTTAAATTAGATTATTTTTTATACTTCCTACTCAGTCTGAAAAGGTGGCAATATTGTTAAAAAGATTCTTAACTTCAATATAGATTCCAAAACATGAGTAAGTCAAGAGAATTTTTTTTGCTGATATTGTAAATCTTAAAGAAACGATCGGATCCCAAACTCTACATATTTCTTTTCGAAAAAAAATTCTGTTTGCTTGCCCTCCCCCGAAGATCCACTATCGTTAAACAGAATCCACTTTATTTGACCCAAAGTTACAAATATGGTCTCCTCAGATCAAGACCGCAGACCAATGCTATTACATAAAGGGGACAAACATATCGATTTCTGAGTGAACGGGGTGATCCTTACTGTGAACTTGAACCTATCGACTGCTGTCATAAATTCACTGTCAAAGAATAACTACGGATGATTCGTGAGTTGTATATAATGTGACTGTATGCCTTCATTATCAGAGGCGCATATCGAAAAAAAAAACATTTTTGGGTAATCCATATAAATATACTAAAAATTAAAAAAGGAATATATGGCATTTAATATCTTGTATATGACAGAAAAAAAGATTCCATGTTATGCATTTGATAATACTATTATCTTAATGTCCATCTATGTCAGTCACAGTAGGCATTGTCGGCATGTTAAAGAACCTTTTACTGCTCAATGGTCGTAAAGTGCCGCCGAGCGGTGGAAACGGGACGTTTCGGTCAACGGCACGTTTCGGACCACGGACGTTTCGGCCTAGGATTTTTCATGGTCGCGGATGTTGTTTCGGCCTAGGATATTTCGGTCAATGGAATGTTTCGGGCATTTTTTTATTTTCGTTTTTTTTTTTTTTTTTTTTTAATTATATTAGTTTCAGTTTTTGGGACGTGTTGAAAAACTTAGTAAATGCAAATTTTTTAATTGTTTTAACAATAATGGAACTGGACTGGTCTGTGAAGGGACATAAAGTGTTTTGACAGTAATTATTATAGTAATGCAATGAAAGTAGTCTAAATTAAGAATTTTTCAAACAATCAGTTAATGTCTCTTTTTAACAAAGACTTTTTTATACAAATTAATTGTCTCTGACAAATTGTGTTTTACCAAGACTTAAATACAATGTAGTGTATTTAGAAGTTAAATCTTACTGTCGCTTTGTTTTTGTCTAGTTAAGTATAAAAGTAATTACGTTGACATCACAAAATCAAGTTTTTCTCTTTAAGGTTTTTATTTCTGAACATCTCCAGATAGTATATTTTTTTTATCAAATTTTCGTTAGCTTGTATACTAACAAAAATATACAAGCTTAAGAAAAATTATATAAAGGTCGCATACCAATAATGTAGTCAAATCATTATACAAATTATATCCTATTGATCTTAGTACGTTGTAGTATAGGAAGTTGATCCGTCCCAAGGTCGTGGCGGGCAAAAGCTCTGCCTTGATGGGGTTCATGTACACCAAAAAAAACTGAATCCCAAGAAGTCAGACCAAAATCACCTGGCGTTTGTGTTCCTACGAGATGCAGCCGAAAAATGTTCAGGCACAACTTCAAAACTACTATGAAACACTTACTAGACCCAGCTCTGACCAACCACATACTCACGAAGCTGACCAGAATTCTGTCACAGTAAGCCAAAATGCAGAGACAACAGAAAAAAAAAAATAAAAAAACCAAGAGCTGCATCAAACATGTGACAAACCAAAACCAAGATTTTTCACAGCCTACAACTCAACTCTACCAGACGCTGCCAAACTAGGCCTTCCCAAGTGCAGATAACATGCAAACGTGTGCTCCGTATACCGGTGTACGGTTCTAAACATCGTCCGAAGAGAACCGCAGACTCTACAAGAAATTCAAACAATTGAAGGTTCCGCCTGGGCGATCAATCAGTTGGGGATAATCCGCATGGCCTTTCTTGTTATACGAACAGACGGACCCTAATGGCTGATGAAGCGTGTTGTTATGTTTGCTACTGATAAACATTGTTTACAGAGTCTTGCCGCATCCGATGTCTGGTGTATGGATGGGTACTCTTCGCACATTTCTCCCAGTATATTCATGCAACTTTACGTTATAATCAAGGCCGGGTGTGTTCCTGGTGTATTTGTTCTGTTGAATATATGTACTGTTACAACGTATGACACAGGACAATGCTACGAAATTATGCTGCAGGGTTTTACGAAGAAAAGTGGTTGTTTTCAGTCTGTTGTGAATCATAGATTTTGAGCGTTCCGTTAGAATCTTGCTATAACATGCTGTGTTTCGGTAACCAAGTTCAGATTCAGTTTTTTGCTTCTATCATCTTACTCATGCAACGTGGGAGACAGAGCTCAGATCCATTAGGTTTAACCAATTTGTACAAAGAAGACAACGAGTTTCCTGACTTTTTTAGTGGTCTGTTTAGACTGCACTAGCTTTTCACCCTACCCATTGATCAAGTTGTTGACGGTTATCGGAACATCTTAAGAGGCGACAATGCCAGAATCCCTGTCATGAAACCACTTGTAGATCTATTTGACCGACGTACTTTACGTTTCCTGGACGTTTACGTCAACTTCCTCAGTTACATGGTGATCATGAACTATTTAGTGCCGCTTCCGTATCCTCCGTATTCCGCCAATGTTTTCTCCTGAACAAGTGGAACATGCAATCAGGTTGACTATGGACAATCAACCACGTACCAAACAACATATCGGAGGGCTCTGGAACAACAAATTTCTTTCTTTAGTTGGTGAGGAGCATCCAAAGTGTCTGGAAAACTCATCGAGGTTCTTCAACAAGAGTGGTTGAACGTGTAACCACTGTTCTTCTTCAGAACTCTAGGGGTAATCCGTCCAAAGGAAGCGGTCCAAGAATAGCACTTACCGAGATGCAAAAAATAAAAGTCTGCATAACTCTGGTGTGAAGAACCTCCAGAATGGTTCAAAGACTGTAGCTGGAGTTGTCTCAGAGGTGTTTAGTTTATAAACTTTCGGTTCGGCCGAACCAATGTGTATGAACAATTTCAGGATTGTATTTGAAACTGTAAGAACAATTATTATATACTTTTATCATGATATGTAATTGTGTAGGTGCTTTTAATAAGGAATGTAGTGGTTTTAAAATTTTTAGTGGTAGTTTGCTTCAAGACGAGTATAGTTTCTTAAAGACGAGTGTAGGTGCATAATGACGAGTGTAGTGCTTAACTGACGAGTCAAGTGTTTAAATGATTCATGCGTAAAACTGTGATTGTAGAGTTAAATGTTTAGAACCAAGAGATTAAGCTACTTTGATTGCAATAGCTTACATGTTTAAAGTAGTTCATAAATGTTGAATGTAATTTATAAAACAATTATAAACTGTTTGGTATGTAGTGCTTCTTTTTGTTAAGTATTTTTAAAATCGATGTTCGTTGTAATGTTATTAAAAATGTGTCTCTGTATTAAATATTAATAAATGTAATTACATATGTTTGGTTTATGTTATGGTCCAAAATATAAATTATACAAGATACCAAACAATTTCAATCTACTTGCACTGGAAGTTTTTATACCATGAAATCAACTGGGGTGCGGGCGACATATCTGTTAATACAACCTAAATAATTATGGGTGCTATTGCTTAGATTACTGGTAAAAATTTTCATTATGTCATTGCCATTTAAAAAGATTTTATACAGTTTCAAAGACAGTGAATACAGTTGTATAGTAGGTGTTGTATAAACAAACAAATAAAAAAGAAACATATCGACAAATGATCTTTGATACAGTATTTACAATGGAAAAATATATGTTAAAATATTCTGAATTAAGGAGTTATGAGACCTACAGTGGCACAGATTACTTTACACATTGCTTTGTTTACGTAGTTGACCTAACAATGAAAAAGTATATAGCGCTTATAGTTGCCTAGGGAAACAGTCAAACATAGTATATCGTAAATAAACATAAAAAAAAATGCTTTAATTATGTCTTGTTTTTAACGACAAATGTTTCAGAATGAAAAAAGAACTTCCAAACTTTGCTATCAAAATTAAAATGGCCGAAACATCCATATTTTTCAGTATTTCCCTGGCCGAAAGATCCTAGACCGAAAAAATCTAGGCCGAAAGATCCTAGACGACACGTTCCGTTGGCCGAAACGTCCTACATCGTGCCGAGGGCATATGCAAATGTTTTGGTGACGCTCTCGATTAGACTGACATATTCTTTAGTGGGACGTTCTTAACATACGATAAACAAACGTAGCATTGTGTGAAATATATTAGCACATACAACGAAAAAGTACAATATGGAAATAATTAATAATAAATATCCTAAACTTCTTCTGTGATTTCTCTGTTAAGAAACTTTTTTAATTTATTTTCAAGTTTTTTAAAAAAAACTATTTTACAAAGTTGCAGAAAAGAAATTTCTCCCGACTGATTTCAGAATAGATATAGCTGATACATGAGCAAATATAGTGGTAAGATGAATACGCGTTAAAATGCATGAAAAACTCCTTTCATATTCGATCCGGTAGTTCTAAATGCGTACATCCTTTACGCCTATAATAGTCAATTCTGTTCAGTCATCTGTCAAACCAATCATTTTTGAGTAGGTGCAGGGCAGTATTAAATGATGCCGTAGGGCATATTTCGTGTCACCTGATGTGTGATTGACGGGAATTCTGAAACTAGAAAAACTCCAGAACATTGATTGAAATTCCTGACCTCTTAATCGTTTAAAATAAATATTTCGTTGAGAGCCCGATGTAGGTATCCTGTTTCCTCCCTGATCCAACTGTGTTTTGCTTCGCAGAAATGGTAAGATATAAAAGCCCACTTCACAGAGTTGCTTATCACAATTGCGACTGAACTTTTTTATTCCGGCCAAAGGACACAGTTATAAGGTACATAATAATAGAATTTTCAAGGAGAGGCGTGAAGTTTATTGTGGGGATCAGATACCGCAATGTCATGTGCGAGGGATCATGGATATGAATACTTCGCCGGTAGACGATATGGCCCCGTTCGTGACACAATAGGTGGTGGCACAATGAGAAACCCTCAAGTGTCCGAGCATAGGCCAAAATTTTAGTTTAGGCCTATTGTGATGGGGTGAGTCTTCCATCAGTTTGACTTTTTAGTTTGGCTTTTTTCATGTCAAACATATATAGAACAAATTGAATAAAATGAATATAAAGTTTCGTTGAGTGATTTACATGGTAACTGTTACGGTTGATCTACGTGGTTTTTCATCAAGACATTTGCCCCCACGTTATTTAAAGTGCATAGAACTACCATGTAGACCTTTAAATTAAAACAAAATATCAAAACAAAAATTATTAAACTAAATATTATCTTTCAGTAGCTATAAAAAAGGGGCTATCGCAATAAACAAAGGCTAGGTCTGTGAGCAATCTTCGGTTTGTTTTAAGACTAAATTTTAAAGTACGGTTAACTCCAAATCTGGTGTGTTTTAAAAAATCTTAGTGTCCCCTTCCCCCCCCCCCCCCCCCCCCCCTCCCCCCCCACCCCCCCCCCCCCCCCCCCCCCCCCCCCCCCCCCCCCCCAAGAATCATCTTCGGTTAATCAGAGTTAAGTCAACAGTTACTTGACCAAACTTACAGTTATAATATGGCTCCTCGTTAACGACCGCAGATCATTACATGAAAGGGACAAAAACATCAAGTCTGGGTGAACAGGGTATCACTAGTGAAGGGGTTCATGAAATACGCCTCAAGAGATATAAAACTCACCATTCTATGAAACACAGATATACGCGTAAGTCACAAAGAACTGTATCTAGTTATTTATATATTGCTAATTAAAAAATTAATATGGTATCTTATTTATAAAAATACGGGACTATCAATGCTACATGTATATTTTAACCAAGTTTTATAACAAAAAACATGTATAGTTGTCGTTTGGCAGAAATGCGCTACTGAGTTAGGGTGGATGTAGATATTACACAAGATTACAAATCGAACAAAAATTTTATTTTGAACTGTTAAAATACTAGGCATGCATTACGTCGACGTCGGGAGCCGGAGGCTAGGGGCGGCTAAGCCCCCCCCCGCCACCCTTTTTTTGCGCAATGATCGGCATAGGGTGACAAATAAAACTTTTCTGCGCGTTGGTGTGTGTGTTTTAATTTGGTTTAGCAGCCCCCCCCCCCCCCCCCCACCATTTTGAATTTGCTTGCGACGCCCTATGCATTAATTTCAAAACGTTTTATTTTCAGATTCGAAATCAAATTGTCTTCAAACTGTATTTTTGGATTCATTAGACGCGCCGACATGAACTCGGTCACAATCAAGGGAAACTGTGGCATTTGTAATTGTTTTCTATTTATCTTTTGGTCATTAAACGCCATTTACGGTTTTAAATTATTTTTAAAGAGCCGTAAAAATCTATTTTAAGTACAATAAAATAATTAATAAAGTATAATATATTTGCTAAAATTCAATAAATTCATAGGCGTCGGACCGGGGGATAGGGGGCTTAGATAGACCATAGGTGTTGAAAATTGGGTTTCAGTCTGGTTTGTTTATTTGTGTGTGTGTGGGTGTGTTTTTTTTAAGTTGGTTAAACCCCTCCACATTTCATTTTTGCTTCCGATCAACCATCTTCCACCCAATCATTTGATTGTGTAAGCAGTTTTAATGCGGTCATTGTAATATTTCGTGTCACCTGATATGATCTTGAATATGTATGTATTGGCTGTGATTAGCAACGAATTATGACTCCCTTGTGAGTTTGGATTATCATGTTTTATGTCATCATCAATACCGGTAAGAAAAAGTCACCGCCACCCCACCCAAAAAAAAATTAATGCCTGTTAAGACTGTAAATATCGCTGATAAGACTTTTCCCTTTCATGAAAGTCGGTAGATACACTTCAAGTCTGGGTGATTGGGGTATCCATAGCAGACGGGGTCATAAATCGCTTGTCAAGAGATAAAACTCAGCTTCTTCTGATGTACACAGATATTACGCGCAAGTCAGTGAACTGTATCTAGTTTCAATGGTGGGTGGTTGATATATACGGCTAAATAAAAAACTTGATTACGAATCTATTATTAAAACAGCGGGGAGATTATTAATGCTACATTTAGTATGTTTCAATTTTATGACACGAAATACTTGTATATACATTTGTGTCGTTGTCGTTCTGGAAGAATGCGACTACTGAGTTAGGATGGATGTAGAAATACACAGATTATGGAAACACAATTTCATTCTAAACTGTTAAAATATAGCTTAGCATTAATTTCATATGGTTTATTTTTCAGATTCGAAATCAATTATTAAAATTGTATTTTCTGGATTATTAGACGCCCGACATTTAACTTAGTCACAAACAAGGGACATTAAAAGTCCATCTTACTGTTTACAATTACAATTTTTAGTACAATAAAATAAATTATATGATTGATAATTATGTTTGCACAGATTCAATATATCCATTTAGTTCCATATATTATATATATATATATATGTATATATATTATATATTTTTTTTCTATATATATATATAGTATACTATATATATATATAATATTTATATATATATCCCATTGTAGTACTTTAGTTCGGACGGTTACTTAGTCGGTACGGTTTCTTCCCAGATCCGTAAATTGATATCTATGATATATATACTATTGGTAAATAGAAAGTCCGTTAAAATGCATGTATCATTCTGTGTTTCTTTCTTATGGGAACGTTGGTCAATCACTTTCAAGCATCTTCCATCTCAATCCTTTTGATTATCGCAGACAGTATTTGTGCTGTATATACTGTAATACATTTAATTAATACAATGTCAATGATTTTTATTATTAATTGTAATATACAAGTTTAAATCGTGTTGTAATATTTTATTTAAAAAAAAAACACCAGTCAGACTATTTACCCCCCTGTGCGGTAGTTGACGATGACCAGAATCATTAATCAGATTAATTTGCATATGAAAAATCAGACACCGACTTGTTTCAATTTTGATCAGCTTATAGCTTGTTACAGTACATGTTTGGATCGATGTTTGATAATCGATTTTCAACCGAAGGTTTACTTGCGGGAGGCCTGTGGTCTCTCCCGGGTACATTTTGAAGATATATCATAAAAAAATTAAGAGTTTTTTACATATCTTTTTTTGTTTCTGAATGAATGAAATATCCCAACGATTGCTATTCCTCCAAAACCTGTATAAGTTCAGATTGTTGATGTTAAAATAAGTTTTTCTGGGAATTTTACTTTTATAAAGAGCATCGAATGGGTAAAAACTTTTTAAAAGACTTTTGTAAAAGAAGTTTACCCCCCGCGTGAATGAAATTGTTTGTTTCGTATAACGAAATGGGTACAGATTTACCTTGAAATTTTGCTAATATACATGTATACTTATTCGTACCACTTTTAATCTTAATTTAAAAATAGTTGTACACAGTTGCACAATTACTTTAACTGAAAGTTCATATTAAAGTCGGGTATATAAAAGTATCGGCAAACCCAAAAATCAATACATTAGCTTTAGTATATCATAAACGTCCGGTAGTTTAAGTGGACATGGTCATGAGACCAGGAAAATTCTATACCTTTATACTAGTATCGCAATACATGATAATTCTATTGATGTAAGACTTTTTTGTGATTTTAAAGTCATGATGAACCTTGATATTATATGGCAGGCAGGCGAAGAACTGTTTTAAACCATTAAAACCAATCTGAACAACAACATAGTACCGTTTAAAATTACTTGGGAATGAAGAAATACATCTTTTTGACCGAGATAATATACATGTGTGGAGAGAGAGAGAGAGAGACAGACAGACAGACAGGAGAGACAGACAGAAAAAAGAGAGAGAGATTTCAGAACTTCGAAATTTGTACGGGCTTCCTCGTCACAAATTTGGCTTAAGTTGTTGTTTGAAAATCTGGTTTTATAAACCAGATACGTAGATACTAAACGTTAATACGAAAGTATGTGGATATAAACCTCGCTAGGATTAGTTACCGAAGATTCGTTATTTCTTTTTGTCGATATTTTAAATTGATGTCACACAAATTTGTGTAAATTGAGACAATACGATGTCTAATATCACGGTTGATAGTTGACAAAGCGATTATACTTGTAAGGTAGAAGTTCCCCACGTGTCCAAACTCTGTGCAAGAAATGTGATGCACTTGATAACTTTGACTTGACGGCTTGGGTCAATCAATTTTCATTACATGACGTAGAAGAACTTTTGGAGTTAGATGCACAGTAGAAACAGAATGTTGACCCAAAGTGAAATCAATTTGAAGGTAGCATATTTCGGGGTACTATAGAAGTATACTGTCGCATTTTATACAAAGGGGGGGCAAAAATAGTAATGTATTTTTTTATATTTAATCAATAGAATTGAATCCTCGAATAAAAAAAACAAAACAAAACAGAATTCCGTTCGACAACAGTAGTATACGGAGATCAGCAGCCGCTTATTTGCGTTGGTGTTCAAACAGCGCGATTTGCGAGGAATTTCAACCACCGCGAATGACGGCGATATTTTCATCGCGGGACGACTGCTCTTAACTAACCCCGCCGCGATGACGTGACTTTTGCGGAATCCGCGTGGCCCGTACTGTAGTATTCTTTTAAAATCATTTGCTTTCCATATTTGATCACTTTATTGAAGTACACTTCATACTTCGTGTAGATATTTGCTTTCCTTATTTGATCACTTTATTGATGTACACTTCATACTTCGTGTAGATATATAAGAGAATGAGTGAACATCATCCTCCTGGTTATGCAAGTTAACTTTCAGTACATGTACTTGAAATTTGAACACCAGAAAACATTTGAATTTTTTTTTTAATGTACTGCAACAAAACAGATATCATTTAACATATCTTCATAAGATTTGACGTTCCACCGCAATTTTATGGCATTAGTGTATGCCTGACACTACGTCTTGTGTTTTACGTGAACGTTGTAAAGAGAATAAAAATTCCCATGAGACATCAGTTTTTTGTAAGGAATCAACTCCAAATCTGTGATTGCCACCATTACTGTTGAAACACAATAAATGTTGTAAAGCGCTTAGCGTTATAAAGTGCTGTATTTCAAGACACTTACAATACTAAGGTTATGAAATCGAAAGTAATTTGTCAATTGGTGTATATATTCATGAAAACAACTGAAAGTTGAGTTTTAATTTTCAGAAAATTCATTTAAACAAGAAGAAATGTTAAATTCATAATTTTTTGGCAATATACCGGTACACTGCTGTATTGCAGTATCCATATCATGGAGCAACATATTGCAATACACCGGTATATTGGTTTATAGCAGCAACCCTAATATATATATATATATATATATATATATATATATATATATATATATATATATATATATATTACCTTACATATACATGGATATATAATCCATTTTGGCAGTGCAAAGAACAATTAACTAGTGTAACAAACCCAATATCAGTGTTATCATCTAGATATGAAAGCTTGATAATTTTACCTACATGTATCAACAGGTGTGTGTATAAAAGGTGTCTTCTCATTTGTCCAACTTTCAGATATCACCTATTCTCACTTATCCATAAAACACGGAAATTAAACTAAAGTACACGAGCAAACACTCATATCATACTTTTATCGTTTCATAATGATAAGAATATCAAAAGAGAATGTAGTTTACATGCAAATACAAATGTTGACCTCCTTGTACTTGATTTCACATTAAATGTATTTAGCTATAAAAGAATGTAATATACAAAGATACATATATTGCTACAAGATAGATAAAACATAAAATAAAAATGTAAATTTTAATCTAAAATTAAATAACCTTTAACAACTTCATGTACATAATGTACTTGTTCTTACATATGGTACAAGGATAGAAATTAAACTCTGCAATCAAGGAGCCATCTGGGCTCATATGTCAGGATTTTTTGGAGCTCAGTTGCATGTCTAGGAGCCCAGAAACTTGATCCTACTACGGAAACATATTTTAAAGAAGTCCATACACTAGCTACAAGTAGCAAGGTATACTTAGTTTACAAGAATATCAGTTGGGATTTGTGAAAGTGCCACGTATACCCCCTAAAAGTTCAGTAGCTACCTGGGCTAACACAGTGGAATTTACTAACCCAGCTCAGTTTTTACTTGACATGGGCTACTGGGAACCTGATAATTTCTATTCCTGCAGTATATATGTTTTCTCATATTACATTGTCTAGGTAAGCTTGTACATGCCTACAAGTCAAATTTAGTGATTTACAAGTAACTGTTAATACAACTTTTGGATAGATCGGTGTACATTTTGCAAATATACAAAAATGTAAG
Organism: Atrina japonica; assembly: GCA_030159075.1. Taxonomy (NCBI): domain Eukaryota; kingdom Metazoa; phylum Mollusca; class Bivalvia; order Pterioida; family Pinnidae; genus Atrina; species Atrina japonica. Next base: position 1,317,373 of record BROG01000003.1, read on the forward strand.
CGTCTACATTTTTGTGCATTGACAGGACAAAGTTTAGTAAATTCTAAGTATTATTTCAAATCTAATTTTCGCATAAATTGTGTAACAAATCTATCTAAACATTCTTCCCTTGCTGTACCAGTTACCAAATATTTTAACACGTTTTATCTTATGCAACAAATATAAAATATATTGTTATACCCCCCTTAAAAAATTATTAAAGAACATCTTTTACATAAGTTGCCATTTTTGGTTACTTGGTAATGTCTTATTGTTTAACATTCTTGTAATTATTTTCATTCTTATCAGTGTTCTTTCCCTGGATGCAGTCAAGTCATAAGTAACAAGCAAATCTACGGTGTTGGACACGCCAAAACTGATGCAACTTAAGGGTTTTTCTCTTTATATTTCATGTAAAACCAGAGTTTTAAAAAAAAATGTTTTTAAGAAAGTTTGTTCTTTTGCATATTTATTCAACGTTTTCTTGTGCGTCAAGCTCCAGAGGCAGCGCTATGCAGGAACTACAAGCACAGATTTCCGTAGTTTTTTACTTTCAAAATAATAATAATAGTATATGTAGCTAAAAAATTTTTATCTGTGGTTTTTCCTGGGTGGCATTCGTCGCTGGCGAAGAAGTTGCATATTCTGAAAACAGTATACACGTATATAGGAGTAATACAATGAAAACGCTGAGGTGACAGATAAATTTCTATAAAATGTATTGTATTTATATTTATACTAGCAAGTGTTTCATCATTAAACGCCGGCTGCCTAAATAGCTCGCCAGGCTAATTGCTATTTGTATTGTTGTTGGTTTATAGTAAAAGGAAGAAAAACTTTTAATGTCTCTTTTTGATAAGTGTTTTATAGGGAATGGTGACATAAAGAAATCAGTTTTCTGTTAATAAGATTTCTGAATCTTCAAAGCAGAAAATTTGAACATAATGAGAAAATACACAATTAATCTGTTAGATATTTTGAGTTCTATGGTAAAGTTTTGTCAAAGTTGTTTTAGAAATTTGACTTTCCATGACTGAATGTTTTGAAAAGTTACATCAACTTTGGTACATCACTGTAGAACAGTTATTGAATAATTACATATGACGATATGTACATAAATTACGAAATGTTTCATAAATTGGCAAACATCATTCTGTTAGTCAAAATGTATTCACTGCAGAAAAAACAGAGAGCTTTTTGTTAGAATCTTAAATGCATTGTACAATGTAATGTCAGATTTGTCCATTTATTTCATTCTTACATTGTATTTTATCTGATTTTACTGAGCAAAACATCACCATTTAAACTGGAAAGTTTACAAACATTTGATAAAAAAGTCTGCTGCTGTAATGTATAAATCTCTTGTGCACTTTGAGATTTTATTTGATTTGAAAAACAATCAGTTCTACATCAAAAGTCTCTTGTTTTATTATAAATAAACTTATGGGCTTAAAAATATGATACATTTGTACAATAACATTGTAACCTGTTGTCCGACAATTGTGCCATTGAATGATTGGTCCCATTAGACTACTACTAATAAACCCATACTTTTTAGATACATGTACATGTGCATTTGTAAAAAGTAAAGAACAAGAGAGCTCCAAGGAGCTATATGTCTCGACTGCGAGTAAATAGCAGTTCATGAGTTCTGCTCCGGAAACAATTTTCAGTAACTGTGACCTACTTTCCAGAAAGTGGGTCAAACAAACCCTATAACCCTAAAAGGCACATCTAGGGTACATGGGGGTCATTTGTGCAAAGTATGGTAGCAATCCATCCAGCAGTTTAAGAGTCCTGCTCCAGAATCGATTTTCAGTGATTGTGACCTAGTTTCAAGAAAGTAGGTCAGACCGACCTTAGTACCCAGAAGGCACATCTACATGTAGGGTACATGAGGATCATTTGTGTGAAGTATGGTTCCAATCCACCCAATACATGTAGTTTAGGAATTCTGTTCCAGAAAAGAAATGTTGACACCACAGTCGCCTGTCAGAATTAGTGATCCCTACGTCTCGCCTCTGCTTCACAGGCGAGACAAAAACATAGTAAAATGATACTATTAGTATAATATTTACAATGCCACTGATTGCTATAATTTCAGATATTTGTGTACTTTAGACGAGGCACTATAATGACTAACGATACCAAACAAAAATGAAGGCAAATTTTTGGGATGACATGTCCCTTCATCAGGACTAAAAAAAGTTATTTACAACGACATATATAACACACAAATACACACTAGCACACAAACACACACACAATTAGGGTGGATGAGTGTTTGCGTGTGAGTGTGTATGTGTGTGTTATTTACATTTATGTTGTTGTTAAAAAAAACATTTTATTCCTCACTGGATACTCTATTACCATATGTAAGGTGACAAGTAGGAACGATTACTCCAGCCAATATGATTTTCCTGTTATGATTTATAAACTAAAATTTAAACTCATCCAAGTCAAGAAAGGAATCACACGACTCCCACCCAGTCAGGTTATATAGATTTTACTTTATACATGAACATGAAAATCTTATGACAAATTGGGGTGATTAACTGAATGCATTCTATAAATCAAAGAAGGTTGCTTGGCAATGCAAACTGATACAACATTTTATCTTCGTCACTTCTACCTGATGATTGATTTTCGCATTACTACGATTCAGAAATTAAGGTTTATATGTGACATCTACATCTACATTAATTACGGGATGACTGAGTATCATGAAGAACACCTGTGAACTTCATCTGATTGTTTATTGTTTATTGTGATTTAACGTCCCACTCAAGAATATTTCCCTCATATGGAGACATCACCAAATGCCGGTGAAGGGCTTCAAATTTTGGCCTATGCTTGGCACTTAAGGCCATTGAGCAGTGAGGTTGCCAACACCTACTGTGACACAGGACCTCCAGTTTTTACTGTCTCATCCGAAAGACAGGAAACCAACCTGCCGCCAGCGGGACTCAAACTCATGGCCTCATGATCCAGAGTCGAGCGTGCTATCGACTGAGGAACTTCATCTGAATTGAACTCTGACAGAATTTCATACAATTTAAATTATCATTTCAGATTAATTTGGGGACAATGTATACTTGTGAACTTTATCTTAAATAGTGATCAGCCTCTTTGACAGAATTTCGTAAAAAAAATTTATTCATCATTTTAGAATAATTATGAGACACCAATGTGTAGGGAAAAATACTTGTTAACTTTTTTAAAAGAATTTCGTAAAATTTAAATTTTTTTTCATCATAAAATGCTTCTGTTTACTACAAGAACTTGCTAATTCTATTTCAAAAACATTATTCATATTGACCATTGTTGTCAATTGAAGCCCCTGTTGGGGACCTCTGTGGCCAAGTTTTTAGAGCATAGCTCTATCAAGAAGTCCCTTACTTCTGATCAACCTGGGTTCGAGCCACGCTAGATCCTAAAATTGATTTTGTGAGAAAGTTTGGCAGTTTACTTATGGGAGATTGATGACACTCTCTTCCCTGCTATGTGTACATTAGAACAAGGTTCTCTAAATCTCCTCCACCATTAAAAACTGGCAACCAGCATGTAACTGAAAAATTGTTGTGCCTGTGGCTTAAACACTACGTAACTCATCAAAACCTGAAAAACAGTGAACCCTTCTGTAAATCAATGACTTAGACCAGTCCAAATGGGTCTTCAGGGGTGAATGAGTTAACAACAGGCCCACGGGGCCTTAAGTCACTCACCTGGCAAAATTGGTCAACATTGCAGAAAACAAAAAAAATGTGTAAAAGATAAAATGGCTAATAAACATGAAAACGGTAGGCTTATTGGGGCCTTAATAATCACCTGAGTGAAATGTATTTTACTGACAATATACTGAAAAGCAACCAAGAGCTTGAATAATTCATTGAAATGGAGAATTAACTTGCATAAGAGTAGACTTGCCTTGCCAATATTTTTATAGATCTTTCAAGATAATGTGCAACAACAGTAAACATGCGAAATCCATTTAAAAGGGGAACTTACTTTCACAACGATCACCCTCACAAAGGTTAACCTGACAATTTAATTCCTGTAACTTTTTTGTAGATCTTTGCATACTGAACATTTTTGCTTCTTTCTCTTTCTCTCTATCTATTATACTTTTCAAGACAACAGGAAGAAACTGTCAAAAACATGAAAAATCCACTTAAAGGGGAAATAGCTCCCATAAGGGGCAACCTTACAATTTTGGCCCTTTGACTTTTTTGTAGATCTTTGCATGCTGAACATTTTTGCTTCTTTCACCTCTACTCTACCTATTATACTTTTCAAGATAATGTTAAAAAACATCCAAAAAATCCACAAAAAAGGGAAAATAACTCACATAAGGGTAGACCTGACAATTTCCACCGAAATGAAATATTTGTAATTTTTGCAAGCCGCTCATTTATGGTAATGGTCTTTTCTCTAGCTTTAATAATTTTGGGGATACATATATGAAATAAAAAATATCTGCTGACTTATTCGTTCTATATTTAGCCATGGCAGCCATGTTTGGTCCTAGCCCCTTATCATCTGCAAACTTTATGTGGCTTTACATGGTTATATTTCTTGTCAAGTTTGGTTCAAATTAGTCTAATGGTTCTTAAGAAGTAGTCAAAAATGTTGAAAAATTTACAAAAAAAACATATATTTTTCATTTACTTAGGTGCCTTTGACCTTTAGCTTTAACCCCATGACCTTCAAATTTTGTCAAAATGATCCTCAGATAATTCCAATCAACTTTCTCATATATCTTTTATATACAAAAAGTTGATCAATTTTGAGTTATTAAACAATTTGTAATACAAATACATTTGTATACCCTTTGTTACTGAAGCACCCCCTAGTGGCTTGTTTATGGACAGATTTCATTTTCGTTCGCAAACTTTGTAGATATTGACTTAACAATCATGCATAAACAATTTAAAACTTATCTGATTATTGGTTCATAAGAAGACGATTTTTAAAGATGTACCAAACTTTGGTCCTTTTAGGCCCCTTTTAGGGCACCTATTGGTCCTCTCTCTTTTTCATTCACAAACTTTATGAGGCTTCACATGGGGATGCTATATGCCAAGTTTGGTTAAAATTGGCCCACTGGTTCTTGAGAAGATGTTTAAATGCAAAAGTTAACAGACGGATGTTGCCGCTGGATCTTTGGCTATAGCAATAGCTCACTTGGCCCTTTAGGTCAGGTGAGCTAAAAACAAAAAAACAAAATCAAGACAAGATTCACCAATTTAGACACCTGTGTACATGTAGAGGTGTAAAGGAGCAACACTGTTAAAGATGCTTTGTGAGTTTATTCTATAAGTTCTGTAAAACCCTTATTGTCCTTACATCTTTTACAGAATATGAACCCTTCAAAATATCAACTTGAAATATAAGCTGTCATCAGCGCAAATTAACTTGCGGCTTTCATATCATTTCTTATCTAGATCCAATATATATCAGAAACAGAATAATTACCTGAACAAATGCATGCATATTATCAGAACAACAAGGCTAATTCATAGACTTAATAGTGCTCCACATTGGGCATATTGGCAAATTGTATAAATCGACAAAAACAACCATCTACATCGACATGTACCTGACAAACAAAATAAACAAGGGGGAATAACTCTAAATATTAGGGTAGTATTAATAAAACTTTTGTATATCTATATGACACTCTGTCTTCTTAAAATGTATAATTGCACCAAATATGGGGAGCCTATAGCTACATGTAGTTTAAAAAATAACTAAGCTATGGCCTGAACAAACAAAATCAACAAAGGGATTAACTCTAAAAATAAGGGTGGTATGAGTGCAGTTTTTGTATGTGACACTCCACCAACTTTAGATGTATAATTGTACCAAATATGGGGAGTCTAGTAGAAAAAATTACTAAAATACGGCCAAGTCTAATAACATCAACAAAAGGGAGTAGCTCTAATAATAACAATGGTATGAGTGAAATTTTTGTATGTGGAACTCATTTTCTTTTTGAAAGATCTTTACTTGCATAAAATATGGGAAGCATAGTTAAAGAAATGAGGAAGATATAGCCTGGACAACGCTTAAGGACAGAGGAACAGAAAGACGGAAGGATGGACAGACAAACGAAAAACTATGTTCCATGGGAACCGGCTGGGATACTAATAAACTTGCTAAACATAACATTTTGTATCTATACTTTTGAATCCACAATCACTCTGACCATCGCAAATTAATTTTTGTTCTGGGAAGATTACCGAGTATAAAGGAACCATATGTGCAATTAGCATCAAACAACATTTTATTGCTGATGGAATCAGACCAAACTCACCAAAGTGCTTGAATTTATTGTATCCAAAGTCAGTCTGAGATCTAGCTTTTATTGTAATAAAATGGTTAAGAGATGATTTGAAATTTTTGAAATGTTGCTGTTGTCATCCATTCATATTGCTTTAAGCTTGACATGAGTATTACATACAATATCTGTACATAAATGTACGAAGACAAACATACATTATATATATGGTCTGGATCTACTTTCCTTTGTAAAAAATCACTTCAACATTGTACTAGAATATAAAACAAATACAATAAGACCATACTGCCAGGTTAAGGCTTTGAAAAACTTCTATAAATAATTACAACAACAAGCAGAGAGTATTAATGAATCAATACATGTCCCCTATCTTTGAAATCATTACTAGGTGAATGGTGAGCAATTGAAAAACTTAAACCCAAAATTTAACTCATTCACCCCTAATGATGTATTTGGACTGGTCTAAATCACTGATTTACAGGAGAGTCCATTTCTTTTCAGGGTTATGAGTTAACCAAATGGACTGATAGATCAGATGCACTTAAAACCTATAGACCTTCCTTTCTGGTTTCAACAGTAATGATAGTATGTCTGCTGGAAATGTGAGAATCCTTGGAGATAAGAACAATTGTCATTTTACTGTTATTTTATGCCACACTCAGTAATTTTTCAGTTCCTATTGCACGATGATGACCAGTTTTTGGTTGAACAGAAAAACTGGGTTTTTTCATTGGTGGCAGATGTGCCATATCAATAAAAAAAACTCTCACAATATTACTTAAATCCTTGCCTTACTACCTTAGCACAGGTCAATTTTTTGACATTTAATGTACAGCTGGAGATGACAAAAGTAGCCCATTTTAAAAATCAAATAAACAACAGAGGGCTGAAATTTCTTAAGTCAGAGGTCTGGGATCTGTGCTTGTATTTCACCTTACTGTTTTAGACAGGGTCGTCATTTCAAGTGGTGTGTGTCCAAGGACCAAACAATTCTGAATCTGTGAATTTTTTTTTGCTATTTTTTTCTAAACTTTAACTGACATGCTACATGTACCATCATAAAGTTCATCCATCTGCAATACCCAGTCCACCGTACTTGTGTTTGACAATGGTAAAGAGTGATTAAATCAGTCATTTTTCATTCATTTTCTAATACGATATTTTTGCATTTTTATGTTTTTATTACCATAATTAATATATTAAATATCTGATTACATTTTATTGTAATTGAACCTAGGTGTTGGGATGTTCAGACCCAGGCAATCTTTACTGAAAAAATCCTGGACACAACTGGGGCTGAAAATTCCTTCAGTCCGAGGTCCAGGACCTACATATTTTAGTTTTGGAACCCGTTCTTTTCTTGCTGTGTGGGTGTGAGGACCTAAAAAGTCTAAATCAGTGAAAGAATATTCTGTCAATTTCTTTCTTTGTAAACTTCATTTGTTTCCTTTATAAAGTTTAACCATCATTTCCTAATATGATTTTGTGGCAATTTTTTGTTTACGGTATATAATTTTGTGTTCCTACCTTTGATAATTGTTATATGTACCGGTATTGATTAATTACATTAAAAATCTGACTAAAATTTATTGTAATTAGACCCATATGTTAGAAGACCAGACCCAGGCAAAATAAAACAAAAAAGTCATGGACCCAAGCAGCTGAAAGAAAATGTTCACCTCCTGCTCGAGTACATGTAGCTGAAAGAAAATGTTCAGCCACTGAAATAAACAATCCTGATTGTATGTTCTATGTAGGTTAAAGGAAATATTTTACACGTCATGCTAGTGAAGTGAACATGTAACCTGATGCAGACAGGACAAGCCATGAAAATTTTAATCATCATTCTTTTAGACCTCAAAGGGAAACATACATGTACACATAATGTACATGTAGATTCATATACAGTAACAGGACAAAAGTGAGCCCTCAAAAAGGAATTTAACTATTTACCCTTAGTAAATTAGCATTTTTCCAATAATTCTTCTAGAATTTTAACCAAATTTCATCCACAGAAAGTTAAGGTTTTGATACTTAAATAGTAGAAATTTCATTGCAATCTATTCATTAATTCAGGAGAAATACACGTACAGTAATACCTGTGTTTAGCGGACAGTTGTCGGACTTATCAAATTGTTTGTTATAGAGATGTTCGCTGAATGAAAACTGACCATTCACTGCTAAAATATCACTATGTAAAACCAACACAATTGTTCTTGTAATCAACTATTACGATGCAATGCAACGGAAAAAAAATATTGAGTAAAACACTAAACAAAAGACTACAGAAGTGTTTTTCAAGATACAAGTCAGGACTTACAGCTTAGTGAGAAATCGCCTATGGAAGTTGATCATAGGAAGTCTGTCCACTAACTGTACATATACATGTATATTTTTTCTTTGTGACAGTAAAACTATTTATAGTGAGGTCATTTACATGTTTATTAAGAAGATAATGAATAAATGTGTGACACAATTCATAATCACCAAAATAAAACCATTGATACCTAAGTAATTTATGAATGTAAACTAACAAAAATATTGTCAAAATTAGGCCCAGATCTCCAGGGTTAAACGCATCATTTTTCCTCAATTTTGGATGTCTACCAAATTCAGAGGACAAAATCAAACAACAGCAGAATTACTATGGTTTTATATATATATATATATATATATATATATATATATATATATATATATATATATATATATATATATATATATATATACATACAGTAAAACCTGTATATAGGGGCCACCCAAGGGACCAGAAAATATTTATCTAAGTCCTTAATGTGCAGGTGACCCTTATATACAGGTTCAATTTAGTTGAAGTATGCAGTCAAGGGACTTGAAAAAACTGGCCTTTATATACAGGTAATCCTTATTTAGAGGTGGATGCTATAGCAGGTTTTAATTTACTGTAGTTAAATTCATTTTTGAGGACTCATTTTTGTCCCATTACTGTGACCTACATCAGTTCATGTACATGTGCATGAGAAACTACATCTAAGTACAGTTAAGTTCAAGGATTTAGAGCAGATCTTTTACAAAGATAATATGTTCACGCATCTGTTTTGTATAAGGCCAAATATTTAGAACATGTAGAATAAGAAAAAAAAATGTTAGATGTGATCCAACCAAACCATTTGAAATGCTATGGCCCCAGCATAATTTGAAGCATTTAATACTATATATTTTTCTTCTGAAAAAGAAATATAGGAAATTTTGTCTGATTTACATATTTAAATTCAAATTTTTTTCTCTTTTTTGCCTACAAATCCATTGATTTCTCTGGGCATGTAAAACAATTACAGTAAAATATTGTCAATGGTCTGATCTACCTACTATAGAAAACCAGTAGGCCCCTACATGTAGAAAACAAAAACATGTCAGTATGTATTATAGCGATAAAAACTAAACCAAAAATCAAAATATTTTTCTTTGTCCTGTAACTGTGCCATGCACTTGACGAGCATCACAGCACAGTGGTTTAAACGGTTAGAAAATATGTGGTGGTGCACATGCTGGTGGGGTAGAATGTTTTAAATACTGACTTGCTTGTTTATCTGGGAGAAGGTAAAGACAATAAACTCTCATAACAACTAAATAAGTGAAAGAAAATATCTCTTTAAATTTGAGCTCCAAAGGACTAAACATTGCATAGGGTACGTGTCTGGAACTGAATTGTTCTAAAATAATTTTAAATTGACTGAAATTGATTTATATGGCTTTGATGGAATACATGTACATTGCATATAGTTTAAGTTATTGAATGACCAAAGATACATGATATTGGTGATATACATGTCATAGGCATCGGAAACAAATTGAAAGTGGGGGGGCTAAACCAACTTAAAACACACAGGCGCCAGAAACGTCCGGGGGCTTAGCCCAAATTTTCAACACCTATGTCTATCTTTACAAACAAGTGGGGGGGCTAAACCCCCCCCCCGGCTCAGACGCCTATGCATGTAGACATGAAATGTTGAAGTGTATAACTATAAGAAATAATTTATATAAATGTTATAATAAACATTATACATTTTATCATCAGACTGAGTGATATATGAATACCATGAATATTATAGATCTAGTAAACAACTGGAGAGAGAGAGAGAGAGAGAGAGAGAGAGAGAGAGAGAGAGAGAGAGAGAGAGAGAGAGAGAGAGAGAGAGAGAGAGAGAGAGAGAGAGAGAGAGAGAGAGAGAGCTTTAAAATAAATAATGTTTCTTACTTATCAATCAAATACAAGTAGCATTGACTCCGATTCACTGCAGATACGCAACTCACAACTGGTTAGGACTTCAGCAGCCGACTGCTGCAACACACTTATAAAATACTTTTACAAATGTTCTTTGGAGTTTAGTACGTGTTTAGCCGACATAGATCTATGTATGTCAATAATGAAACACAGTATACACACACCTCTCAATTTAGTATTACTATTTACAAAAATCGATGTGGCACAGAACCGTGGATATCAAGTCATTCACCCTTTACAGTTGATGACGCAGGCCCTTGTTTGCCTTATAATGTGCCAGGCTGAGCACATACGAAACAGGTGCGTGTTGTCGGTAAAGCCACGGATTTTCCTTTCGACTTCCTACTTGGTTTGAAGCCATGTAACTCTGTTATTCTGTACAATGTTATGATGACAAAGTTACTTTCAGTTTATAAACTTTAAAAACAAATCGATAACTAACCTATGAGAGTTTCCATGGGCGCATCATGGGAGGCGACATATTGAAATTTTCAGGAAAGATAACTCTGGCTACACTGTTCTCGTTGCTTTCTCCGTTTCTCGGTGTAAACGATATATTCGTGATAGATCTAAATCTATAGTATACTGAGTATGGTGATTTATGTGGGTATTGAACATTTCATATTCCTCTATATATTTCATATAAATTCAAATTTGTTTTTAAATTTAGGTGAAGCCATGTTTTATTACTAGATTAACAGCAATATATAATGGCATTATGATATCGCTGCTAATACTGTCCAAATTTTCTGTTTCCAAGATTCGGTTATTTAAACAGAAAATTAAACTCTTTGCGTCATCAGAGACATAGTATTAACACTATTACAATGGAAACTCATACCAAAACCGCATTGACTCTTAAACTTATACATACCGGGTATGTATGATTAACAGAGGAAACTGTATTGAAATTGATAACGAAATTACTTTGTAATCGTTGTTTGAAAAAAATGTGGGTTTTATATGAAATACATTGTATATCTAGAGATAAATAAAATGTTTATTTACTTTAGTAAATAGTTTAATTAGGAATCCGCCTTTTTAATCTTTTATGACTGACTAGCAGCGATATCTGTAACTATCTATAACTATTTAGTCTTGAACACATAGATCTACTATATAATATGCAATCGGGGACCGAACTCGTCACCAAATTTTCTCAATACTCAAGTTCAACTTTTATTTCATTATTTTGACTTTATAATCGTTTGTAAAACTTTTGTATTTGAGTGATTAGGAAACATAATTATTTTTCATCATTTACATATATTTTTGCGTCACACATGATTTTCATGTAAAAATTAATCGGTAAATACGTTGAGTACGTACATATTTTTTTATATTTCAGAAATTTTCTTCAAATGAGCAATAATTTTTATCAATATATACAATTGTATGCTGTCAATACACAAATATAAACATGTCCAGATACAGAATAAATTTTGAATGATTTACCTTAAATAATGAAAAGTTAGTTCCCACTTTTTGGTAAAACCCCGGGTAAATCAAAAAGTTAAAACCATGATAGTTGAGCTTGAGTACTGAGTAAATTTGGTGACTTTGGGCCTGGAACATGCAAATTTACATTGCCGACATGTCTGTGATGTACCTTGTGTCAGCTGCAGTGATTACTACATTTACGGTCAAACTTATCTATAAAGGCCACTCAAGGGAACAGTGAAAAGTAGCCGTTGTAGATGGGTGACCTTTATAAAGAGGTTTATTAATTTTAAAAAGTTAACAAAGGTTATGTTTGTGTGACCTTTATAGGAAGGTGCCCTTTACACAGAGGTGCTCTTTTATGCAAGTGACTGTATGCTCTGTGACGCTCAACTAATGGCTGATTCAGAAATTCACACTGAAAGGGTGGTATCTAGAATTGTAATACAATGCACCCCATTAAAGAAGCATTAATTTCCAGCTTCTAGATACAAAATAACGACCTGTTCACTTGCTTCAGTACCTTAATATTGAATGATAAACCCATGAAAAAAGTTGTTTCAGCACACAATTTTTTGAGACAAAGACTAGGGAACCAAAAAGCATTTTATTTTCAAGCCCTAGGAGACCATTTTGAAGCTTCTCGTGATACACAAAAAAATCATGACTCGTATATCTTTCAAAAGTATCAAGTAAGTAAGGCATTCATTTGGTAGATTGATTTACTTGGTACCAAACAATAGGAATTCAACGCATCACGCGCCAAATACGAAGATGTTCTAATTCAGGAGTATGCTCCCCTGGCACATGTTTTGATATTTTCAACGGACACATAATTAATATGTTAGGGATAGTATTACTTTTAATTCTATAAGCCGAGTGACGCCATTTCGTAGTTCCCTTTAAAAAGTATCGATTTGATTGAATGTCTACCCCAAACGATGTGATATCCGAGTGGACAGAGGCCGAATGTCAGTTTCCCTGGTGCATTTTTGTTTTATGCGAGGGAGGCACGGTAGCCGTTTCGGAACTGTTTGGTGAGGCATACAATAAGGTTTTGCTAGAACACTTCTCCTGGAACGTCTCTATAAAACAGGAAAACCCGCAATTCCTGTTATATAATAAGAGTTTTCAGAAGACAACTAAGCTTGCCGAAATGGGTGTAAATTTTAGAAATAGATATTTGACCGACAGCTGTAAGGTTTTTAGGTCAAAGGACTGGTAAAATTTTGACTCCTTCAGGTCAGGTTAAATATTTTGAAAACTAGGTCACAGTCCAAGGTCAAGGTCACTAGGTCCCAAGGTACCAAATGAAAGCTCTGGTCACAAGAAATCTATAGGTGATATTGTGGCTGATTTATGACATGCTTTTCGTTATTTCGGGACGAAAAGACGACAGAACAAAAAGACGACCAATAAACATTTTGTCGTGTTTTCGGGGCGAAAAGACGACAAAATTGAGGCGAAAAGACGACAAAATAACCCGCACATTAGCGACTTACGTTTGTCGTCTTTTCGTCTGGCGTTTTGTCGTCTTTTCGCTCCGAAATAACGAAGTCGACATGGCACAAATCAGCCACCATAATGTGAAATACCAAAGTCCTACGACGACGCCTAACCCGAATAATCCAGTCGCTATATCCCGCTGATCTCCGATTGCTCCATTAACTCGAGAAACGATAGTGGATAGAGGGCGCTGCGATTATTCGAGTAAGACGACGCCGTGGTATGGTCTCGGTTCGGCGGGCTAAAAAATAACAACGCACGTTGCGTTAGTACTAGTTTCAAATGGCTATGATCGATATGGTGATCTTGTTAAACAATTATTAGAAGCCCCCTCTCAAAAATATAAAATACTTATTCAGGATTACGACCATACGGAAGCCTATAAGGGTCGCTCTGAAAAGAAAAAAAAATATTTATGTCGTTTTAACGCGTTAATTTTCTTGTTTATACGCGGTAGTTATCGCGTTAAAACGCGATAGTATCCGGTTAAAACGCGATAGTATCCGGTTAAAACGCGTTATTTATCTCGTTAAAACGCGTTAATTATCTCGTTAAAACGCGATAGTTATCTCGTTAAAACGCGTTATTTATCTCGTTAAAACGCGTTATTTATTTCGTTAAAACGCGATAGTATCTCGTTAAAACGCTGTAGTTATCTCGTTAAAACGCGATAGTATCCCGTTAAAACGCGATAGTATCTCGTTAAAACGCGTTAATTATCTCGTTAAAACGCGATAGTATCTCGTTAAAACGCGTTATTGATCTCGTTAAAACGCGTTATTTATCTCGTTAAAACGCGATAGTTATCTCGTTAAAACGCGTTATTTATCTAAAGTAAAGTCAGTCAGTAAAATGAGTGAAAACCGCTGAATGTTACATTAGTTTTCAAAACTGCATTTTCCGTGATAGGGGCCTACGCCATTGCAACGATTTGTAGTTCTTTAAATGTTGTTATTGTCAATGCAATTAATGCAAGATTTACTGCTGACAAATGGTATTAAACCTTTATTGTTTATATCGGCTTTTACATTTTTTATACGAGCCGGCCTGGCTCAGTCGGTAGCGCGCTCGACTCTGGATCGTGAGGTCGTGAGTTCGTGTCCCGCTGCCGACAGGTTGGTTTCCTGTCTTTCGGATGAGACAGTAAAAACTGGAGGTCCCGTGTCAAAGTAAGTGTCGGCACGTTAAAGAACCCTCACTGCTCAATGGCCGTAAGTGCCGAGCATAGGCCAAAATTTGAAGCCCTTCACCGGCATTTGGTGACGTCTCCATATAAGTGAAATATTCTTGAGTGGGACGTTAAACAACAATAAACAAACAAACAAACAGAAATACATTTTTATACAAGAAGTTTCTATGTTTATATTTGCATTTAAACGTTTGTGATGAAGTGACATTTGCTTTACACCCACGTAAGTGCACAGGAAATTAATTAGCGGATACGTATTGAGTTTCGAGTAGTATATATTTGCCCTATTTGCGCGTCCGTGTCCGAAGAAGGGGAGGGGGTAGTTGAGGGTTAAATGGATGGAGTATAGGTGAATTTGGGAGTAGGTGGAATGAGAGGGTTAGGATATGTGGGGGTGACACGGACGCTGACGTACAAATAGGGCGCCTAGTGCTCCGTATATTCTACTGTTTGGTGGGACTATACTTGTAATGGCGCGATACTCCCTAACTACAATAGTACCTGTCCACAGCAGCATAAGAAATCCAAGATCACTTAGTATACTATATATTTGTTTATAACGCGTTTTAACGAGATACTATCGCGTTTTTAACACCATAATTAACACGTTTTAACGATATAAATAACGCGTTTTAACGTAATCAATAACGCGTTTTAACGAGATAAGTAACGCGTTTTAACGAGATAACTACCGCGTTTTTTAACGAGATACATAACGCGCATTAACGAGATACTATCGCGTTTTAAAAACGAAATAATTATCGCGTTTTAACGAGATAAATAACGCGTTTTAACGAGATAACTAACGCGTTTTAACGAGATAAATAACGCGTTTTAACGAGATAATTATCGCGTTTTAACGAGATAAATAACGCGTTTTAACGAGATACTATCGCGTTTTAACGGGATACTATCGCGTTTTAACGAGATAACTACCGCGTTTTAACAAGAAAATTAACGCGTTAAAACGACATAAATATTTTTTTTTCTTTTCAGAGTGACCCTTATAGTATTATATGGTGACTCATTTTAGTCAATCTCGGTCCGACGTCACCAAATTCAAGATCAACTTGTATTTCATTATTCTCACTATAGGCTATAGTCGTTTGTAAAACTTCCCCAATTAAGCAATAGGAAACGTATTATCATTTTTATTCATTCACAAATTAATTTTTGCATCGCACTTATTATTTTCCTGTAAAGATGAATAAATACATTGAGTACGGTACTCAGAACTTAAGTAAGCTGCGTACTCAGACATTTTTAAATATAACAAAAAGGCAATTGCTTTCCCAATTATTTACAGTTGTATGCCATCAATATACAAACGTGTCCAGTTACAGAATAAATTTTGCATGTTTTGGCTTTAAAATTATGATATTGTCTGATTCACATAAGATGGCGGAGGGGAGTAACCTTTTGATAATCATACGGATGATTCTACTCACTTTTCGGTTGACATTTAGATATATCGACGACGTTTTGTCAATTAATAATGACAATTTTCATACATATGTCAATGCGATATATCCCAGCGAACTAGAAATTAAAGATACAACAGAATCAAGCACACACGCTTCATACTGAGACATTTTACTTAATATAAACACAGACGGGAAATTAGCAACTAAGCTATGCGACAAACGCGACGATTTCGGCTTTCCCATCGTAAATTTTCCACATTTAAGTAGCAATATCCCTCAGTCACCCGCATATGGAGTTTATATTTCACAAAGGATCCGATATGCTAGAGTGTGTACAACATATGAAGATTTCATATACAGAGGTAAACTACCCACTGACAAATTATTGACACTGGGATATCGAAAACCGCGTTTAATGTCAACGTTCCGCAAATTTTACGGTCGGTATAATAGTCTTGTTTGCGACTACTCTGTTTCACTAAGTGAAATGTTGATTTGCCTTTTCGTTGGCGGTTGTTGAGACGTCTGTACCAATTGTGACGATGATACACTCATCACGTGTTTCATTGGACTTGACTGTGGACTCACGGCGGGTGTGACCGGTCGACAGGGGATGCTTACTCCTCCATATCACCTGATCCCACCTCTTGGTTTCCAGAGGTCCGTGATGGTCCATTTTTACCGGATTTGTATCTATGTCCTGGACAGTCTATTGATTTATACTTTGGTATCTGAATTTTTTTATAGTATGACAAGCTGCACGGGGAAAATGTTTTATTACTCACTGGATACTTGTAGACATCGTGACAAATAGGAACGGTCGATTACTCTAGCTTGTGTAATTTCAATGTTGTTATGTTTTATTGCCTAAAATTCAACCTCGCTGAAAAAAGAAAAACAAGAGGCCCAAGAGGGCCTCAATCGCTCACCTGAGAACCATCTACAAATGTGTAAAGAAGACCAAGAAGAATATGTATATGTAGGTTGATCTGGCTAAGAAACTATTCCTGTTTTAAGAAATTCAACAAAAAATCTAGAAATCAAATTTTAGCAAAATTCTTGGACAAAAACATTTCTTCAACTATATACAAGTAAAACACTTTAATGAATCATTGTGAATGCAAGGGGAAATAATTGAGGAAATCATGCAAAAATGAGTGAAAATGACAAAATCTTAAAAAAACGTGTCAAAAATTTAAATTCCGATTTCTTTAAAAAATACAAACATGAATCATACATCCATGTAGATCACTCAAAAACAATCCATTTTTCAATTCATGTAGTAGTTCTGGAGATTTTTAAAGAGGGTACCTTTTAGGAATTATTCTGCCCCGCCCTGGATCCACCCCTGGGCCAAACTTGATGAAAACTATAAACTTGGTAAAGGACTTTGAGCACTTGCTTCCTGCAAAATTTCATCAAAATTCCTTCAGCAGTTTTGAAACAAAAGCTGATAGTGTGAAAAATGCACCCACCCTATTTTTTCAGTCTTAAAAAATTCATAAAAAACTCAAGAAATTAAATTTCTGCAAAATTCTTGCACAAAAACATTTCTTCACCTAATTACAAGTAAAACGCATTAAATGAATGCATCAAAGTGAATGCAAGGGGAGATAATTGAGGAAATCATGAAAAGACTTCAAAAACGCATCAAAAATTAATATTCCGATTTTTATGAAAACTACAATCTTGAATCATACATCAATGAAGATCACTCAGAAACAATCCATTTTTCAATTCATGCCGCTGTTCTGGAAAAGACGATTTTTAAAGAGAGGTACTTTTTGTGACCTATTCTGCCCCGCCCTGGATCCACCCTGGGCCAATCTGGCTGAAAACTACAAACGTTGTAAAGGACCTTGAGCACTTGCTTCATGTGAAGTTTCGTCAAAATCCCTTCTGTGGTTTCAGAGAAGTTGAAAATATGAAAAGTTTATAGCTGGACGCAGGACGTCAGATGATAGATGGGGAGTGATCACAACAGCTCACCTGAGCTAAAAAGCTTAAGGGTTCATGAGACTCCACCTGACAGGTTATGCGGATTTTGCAATTGTCCTAAGTGTTGAGATCATTATCATATCCTATTTGTCGCATTCTAATGGACCAGGAGTTCCAATATCCATTGGCACTTTTTTCATTATCTATTTTTAACTTTTAAAAAACATAATAACCAAAGGTTTAAATACTTTTGCAATTCAAAGTTTACTACTGTAACAGGATATGTCTGAAGTGAAAATAATATGAGAGAAGACGCCTTGTGTCAAATAGTTATGAAAGACCATATGTGTTACGTATGAAATATATTTTACCTAGTGACCGCCGATTAATTTATTTAGTGGCCACCAGTTAATTATCTGGCAGCCATCAGATAAAATATATTTTATATGTGGCATCTTTGGGCTTCCATAGATATTAGTCTTCAAATCAAATCTGAAGGTCTTCTTGATATTTCTGCATATTCTAATTTACGGTACAATTTTATCACTTAAATCCCTACATTAACATATTTAACCCTTACACCCCTGTGTACCTAAATTATATGCTCTTTTCTATTGCTTTAGAAAAGTCTATTGTGTTGAAAAGGTTAAGATTTGACTACTTTTTACTGACTATAATCGTGTAAAAATTCATGTATCACTGTTAGCATAATAAATGTACTTGTAAATAACAGAAAACGAAAGAAGTAGAAACAGCAGGACTCTTCCTGGACTAAAAATCTAGCCTCCCAAGATATTTTTAGCCAATTAAAATTTTGATTAGCCACAATTCAGGTCAATGAATATTGATACCGAATACAATTCTAATTTTACGAAACATGTTGGTGACAAGTGAAAACTATATACAGCAAAACTTGTGTTTAGTGGACAATTGCCTGACTAATCAAATTGTCTGTTATAGAGGTGTCGGCTGAATGAGGGATGACCATTCACTGCTAAAACATTCATATATGTATAATCATGTATATATATGTACATGCAGCATAATTCTGATGCTGTGTGGATTGTCAAACATGATTGTCTGTGATCATGCCAATTTTCTTCTCTTTTGAATGACAGCATAATACCCACAAAACAAGTACCAAAAATAATAGCCAGAAAATTAGCCAATTACAATTTTTTAGCCAATCTTGATAAAAATTAGTACTGGTAAATGGCTACATTGGCTAATGACAGGGTGAGCTCTGGAAACAGGTACTGCACCAATTCTCTATCAGTGTGTAATACCGTATAAGCAGAAATTCTACCTAGGGTTCAATTTTGGCATTATTAGCGAGGCTGTTGAAATCATTAAAATTGCATTTCGTTAACAAATTATTCTTCAACGTATGTAAGAGTTATCCTTTTTTGGTAATCAAATTGCTAAAATTACTCCTCGCTAAAATTATATACACATGTACCACTTTTAGGCCAAAACACTAAATTTGTGTCTCACTAAAATTTTCACTTATATAGTATATAGAATGACAACATAAATACTATAGTATCAGATTTAACATATTTATTGACAAATTAAATCTCTGGAACATGTGACTGACATCTGTCAGAAATTCTTAAATAAACAAGTGAAAATATAAATAAAGAGTTAAATCCTTGCATAGAATATAAAAAAACAAACACTTGGTGTTCAATAACAACTTGTTCTATAGTGATAATTTTGTTCTGGCAGTACATGTTAAACTGAGAAAGAAAACATTTCAAGACATGGTAGAGAATGCATGGTGTATGTAATTTTAATTCACAAAATCTAGAATAACTGGAATCCTCTGGAAAAACAAGACAGAAATGATTTAGGGAAAGACAACACTTTTATCTCATTCATCCCTAAAGACACATTTGGACTATGCTAAGCTATTGATTTATAGAAGAGTCCATTGTTTTTCAGGGGTTGATGAAGACAATGAGGAATCTCATATATTTTGTATTCATTGCAAATTTTGATGTACAAATAATGTTGTCACAAAGAATAAAAGTACAGTATATATATGACTACTGTGGAAATGAAATTCTTTTAGAATCCCTGTATTCTTGTATACATGTGTTATAGCCATATCTGATTTACTTCGATGATTCCAACTTGCTTTAATTAATCAAATGATGTCAAACTCCATACAAATCATGACAGGGTTGCCACCATTTAGGTAAAAAAATAAAAACCCCAACCACTTACTGACCAAATTATGATTTTCCCTGACCGATATTACCCTATTTCATCAGCCTTCTCTTCCCTTGAGAAGTCTTTTCCACCCATTTAACTCATCAGCCCCTAAAGAACAATGGACTCTTCTATAAATCAATGAATTAGACCAGTCCAAATGTGTCTTTAGGGGTAAATGGGTTAATGTTCATTTTCACCAGATAACAAATAGAGCTGTTATCATGACTAAAATTATTATTGTGATACTGGGGAGTTTAGTTGATATCATTGCAATATCCCATAGATATAAATTCAGTAGTTTTCTGGCTACATATGCCAATCAAGCAATGTTTGTTTGTTTATTGTTTATTACATGCATAGTATCCCCCCAGTAAGATGGACACATAATGAATGTAATGTTAAAAAAAAAACTTTATTTTTTATCAGTTTGAGTTTCACAACAGTGCATGCTATTAGTATACATAATGTTTAAGCAGCTCAAATACATAAAAACTTAAATTTCTGTTGGGGGATGTGATATTGAGACGCTCAAATATTTTCACAATATGTTAGGTTTTCGGTATCGTGATTTATCACGAGGAAGATATATGATAACAGCTCTGACAACAAAAAATCCAAAATATGTCAATATATGAATAAAACATTACAGATACTGTATATTTTGACATTTTTCATCCGATTTAATTTTCGTCCTACTGTAACATGAGAGGGCGATTTTTAAATGAAAGTAAAATCTTTAAGCTACAATAAAGAAGCTATACAAAGAGGACATATATACAGACCACAAAATAACATGGGAGCGATCGTTCAGGTTACATGAAGGTTACGATAATAACAAATCATGTAACCTCCTTTTTGTTCTTGATGATTTTCATTTTTAAGTCTTCATTATTGCTATGGTAACCTGCAGGTTACCGTCATTCCTTTTCGAGTAACCTGCAGATTTCTGTTATTTTGCGGCCCGATATACCATCCATGAGACTATGCTGACTTGGGGTGATTTTTAGACGAAGTGAATATTTTTTCTTTCGTAAAAATGAGAAAATAACACAGACAAATATTTCCAGATATACAGAAACTATTTTTTTCAGTAACGAACATTACCAAACTATCAACAAATACATTACCATACACAATATTACATGTAGTCAGCGACTAATTTCATTTCCCCCTAACTGTGCTAAAAATTCATTTTCACTGGCCAATTTTCAAATTCCGGCACAATTCACAGACCTTTCTTTATAAAAAAAAAAAAAAAAAAAAAAAAAAAAAAAATCTCCAACTTTTCCAGCTGGGCAGCAACCCTGTACAATTCAGTGAGAATATATTCCCATGTATAACAATTACTAGAATTAAATATATCATTTAACAAATCTTGAATTTAGAAAATTTTGGCCAAGGAATAATGAGTCACTGTTTACAAAATGCAAAAGAAAGTGCTTAGTCATCAGATAAGTATTGGATTTCAATTTGTGAAAACAGATATTATCAAATACTGTTTGGAGGTATTTACTTATACTGTCCGAGGACAAAAGGGGAGGTAATTCAAGACATGCTAGAAATGTTTGCAACATTCTAATGTCATTGACAAAATGCAATGTCGGCAAATACTGGGATATCTGATGAGGAGTTTGCTATCAGAACCAGCCTGATAGAAATATGTATTACATATCTTTCTGTCCCATTTTACTATCGCCACGCTGAGGCCGGCTTCATTTTGGGTTTTGATACCATTTTGGTTTTAGTTGTAGTTGTTCTTGTTGTAGTTTTACCTGCAAAAAATGAAAAAGAACTATAGAATAGAGTAAACTATCTTTATAACCAACATGGTAATTCCTTTTTATGCCAAAAATATCAAATAATAGTCTTTTTATGCAAAAAATGTCAAATTATAGTCTTTTTATACAAATGATGTCAAATTATAGTCTTTGTATGAGAAAAAATGTTAAATTATTGTCTTTTTATGCAAAAAATGTCAAATAATAGTCTTTTTATGCAAAAAAATGTCAAATTATAGTCTGTTTATGCAAAAATGTTAAGTTAAAGTCTTTTTATGCAAGACAATGTCAAGTTATCTTCTTTTTAGCTATTCATATTAATTTAAGCTGATGAAGTTATGTTCAACTCATCTAAACATCAAAAACATGATGATTTAAACCTCCCACTTAATGGTATGCTCTCTTCTATTGTTTTAGACCAGTCTATTATAGTCTGAGGGGATGCAAGGGCTTAACAAGATAATTTTTTTTTACCTTGGGCTTACAATCCCATAACCTGAAACAATACATATTTTACTCCTAAAGACACAGTTGGACTGGTCCAAGTCATTGATTCACAGAAGAGTTAATTGTTTTTCAGGGTTTAATGAGTAGATAGGATAACTAAGAACAGAATAAACATTTTCAGATAAATCTTGAATAAAGAAAACTTTTTACTTCCTTTTGGATAAGAATATGAATCTGTCCATGGAGCCAAATAATATTTAATAGATTTTGTCACTACAGTGGAACCAGTCTTGAGAGACCATCCCATCTGCCACTGAAATATGGTCTCTCAAGACAGGTGGTATCTCAAAAGAGGTTTTATTTAAAGGATTCATTAGCCCACTGTTTTTCAGAATGTGGTCTTAAAAGACAGGTTGCCTTTCATTAGAGTGGTCTTTCAATACAGTTTCAACAGTAGAAGTTTTTGTTCAAATTTTGCAAGTGTTAATACATCTTGTAAGAATGCCCCATACCTGCTGTTACTACCGGTTTCTTAATCTTAAGTCCCACTTGAGACTGTTTACTGTTCCCAACAGCTGTGCCACTGGTTTTTGGTTTCTCTCTGAAAATATAGACATATGTATATGAATAGGTACATTTTGACTTGTAAAATAATAGAGTGTTTGTAGGCATTATACCTAATACATTTTTGATTCTGAAATATAAGGATTTATCTTTCATATTTTAGTTGGTTTTTTTTCAGTGTGAAAAATAACACTCAATCTTAAATCAATGTAAACTGTGTTATTTTTCACTGGTCCAATCACGAGAAACTTCGTCTCAGACATCCAGTCAGACAAGCCTGATTCACTCGCACTCTGTCACCACCATATAAAATATTTAGGCTAATATCGGATTCTTCTGATAGTGAATAAATTCTCAAATTTTCATTGGCCTACAATGTAGCTTGTTTACATGTAGCTCTAACGGCTCTGTTCTGTGTCACCTCATGGGGTTATTTTTTACACTTAAAAAGTTTTGTATTAATGTGGCAGCATTTTTTTCTAGGGGTATAAAATTAATGTTTAAAAGAACATAAAATATTACATGTATATGTATTGCTATCTAAAATAAATCTGTATCTGTTATGTTGATATTTCTTGTGTTTTGAACATTGTATATTTTCACATATGAATACACTATTTTCTTAGCAGCAGAGTGATCAATTTCAATCAAAACATAAATTGGTTTGTTTACACTGCACAAGCCGTGAATACATGTACAAATCGTTGGGTAATGAAACGTGTGGAAAAATGTAATAAATAAAATATTTGCCTTTTTTTTTTTTTTATGAATAACATTTTTATTTTATCAGGTGAGAATACATATTTAACCATTTCACCATTACAGACCATAATATAATGGTCTAAGACAATAGAAAAAGCATACCACTCAAATATTCAGGGATGAAAGGGTTAACACTTGTACTACACATTCGTGTAAAATATTATTCTTCTGCCTCACCCAATGAAATAAAATGTTAATCATCAAAAATCGGTAAATATCCTCCACATGTATCTATTTTTCAGGCAGTGAATTGATTTGTATGAAATTCTAGCGAAAACATTCATAGCTATTTATTTACTCATATATTGTCTAAATGAAAAAAAAAAATAGATCTAATACTTTTGTATAACTTTGAATCTGGATACATATGTATAATTATATCAATTATTTACCTTAACGACATACAAGCTATCAGAATGATTTTATATTTTTTTGTATTAATTCAAATAATCAACATTTTATACACGTAAAATGTTCTATAAAATCCCGGGTTGAAAAAAAAACTTGTTACAATGTTGTATTTGTTAAAAGAATTTGAATGTGAAGGAGGGGCAAGTAAACATTTTTCTTCTTACGTGGATGGTAGGAATATCAGTTGTCAGCATATTTCATTCATTCTAGGCAATAGCTGCATGATACATTTTTTGGCATGTTAAAATTTTCTACAGCAATGTATCTTTTCAGCCTTTTTAATCAAAGTTCTGGTCATATTGTGGGATATATATTTTAATCAAAACGATAGCATGTATGCCTTTAAAGAATAGCACAGGGAAATATAAAAAAAGCTGCAGTGGTTAAGTTCTGTTCAAAATCAAAATACTGGACATGAATATGAATCTATAAAATTGAATCATGTATGTGTATGATGTACTTGAGTGACTGGTTTATGAATATTTTTCCTCTTAATTCAGACTGAGAAGAGAAAATGATGATGCGATGACAAAATGTAAATGAAAGTAAAGAAGACATCAGAAACAATGTAGTTGTCCCATCACCTGTTAATTTCATATATTAGTTTTGATTTCCCATACTCAAGATCATTCCTAAAATACATAGATCTAAGTAAGAAGATAATTCCTAAAATATACATGTATAGGCCTAAGTACATGTAACTAGACCATTCCTAAAATATGTACGTTCACGTAACCTTATTTAACTTACGTACCAATCTTTCATTAAGTTGTCAATAAAAATATCGTTTTGTTCCACACATTTTGTTACTGATGAGACATATGGAAAAAAAAACTCAACTTAGACTGATGTACAATACAAAGATTTTTATCCCTCTTTTTTAGGGGCCTCTGTGGCCGAGTTGGTTAGAGCACTGGAACCTAGGCAGCTGACTTTTGTGAGAAAGTTTGTCAGTTTACTTGCAGGAGGACAGTTGTCTCTTTCACTGTAACTGGATTCTCTTCCCTGCCATTAAAAACCATTGGCCACCACCATATAAAGGAAAAGTTGTTGAGTGTGGGGGTAAAACTTATCCCTCTTTCAGTCTTATCAGAGATAAAATCACATCAATAGAGCCCTGGCATGTTTTGTATAATGTTGATTTTTCATGAGTTTTCCTATGACATATTTATTTATTAAATCAGATGTAAATGTATACTGCATAGTCAAAATCTCATATATTATTTAATAAGAGAGCAACATTATTGACAAATTCAAACAGGACTTTTCCATAGCACTGTAAAATGAGAAGAATTCCATAACTTTTCCTAGACTTTGAAAGTCTCAGAAGTCTGAGTCTGAGGTATAGGATACAGGAACACATGTGAGTACATGAACTACCAAATGTCTCACTATTTTATGACCAGTTTATAAAATTGCAATGTAAATTTACTTCTATACATGCTCTCCACTACCAAGGGCAGATAACTTTTGTGGTAAATTTGGTAAACCTACCTAGCCGTGTGTTTGACACCACTATGAGCTCCAGCATTCTGACCATGACTGGAAACTGGTCTCAGGGCCCTGGAGAAAAGAAAGTGGAAGTGACGTCGTAATGGACCACTGTAAGGAAGACCAGATATATACAATATACTTACCACCTATTACCACAACCTAATCGCTCCCTTTTCCCAACTTTTTGTCTTTTCTGGTCTTGCATTTTTAATGCTTAATTTTTTATAGGGGTATAATACAGTTGAAATACATGATTAGTATGTTAAAGTTGTGTTAATACGTGGTCCAGTAAATTGGTTTGCATGTCATACAGAAGTGACTGAAGTTAGACTAGTTTTGGTTTAAAATTCCAGCACTAATTGTGAAACCAGAATTTTAAACCAACAATGTTCTCCAATGGTAAATTGTAAAAAGACAATAAAATGATA
Source organism: Atrina japonica (assembly GCA_030159075.1). Lineage (NCBI taxonomy): Eukaryota > Metazoa > Mollusca > Bivalvia > Pterioida > Pinnidae > Atrina > Atrina japonica. The sequence goes on from BROG01000003.1 coordinate 1,343,515, forward strand.
TTCTGTGATTTTGTTTATACTCAAAAAGAAAGAAAAATGGAATAAAAATTGATCCAAATGACAGCAAAGTTTTTTTTTTGGTTTCAGTTTTTAAAACACAAAAAAACAAGATAACAATATTTCTGAGAGTACTGATGAATCAATACATGTCTCCTACCTTTGAAACAATCATCAAATGAATGGAAAGAAATTACAAAACTTTACCCAAAGGACAGACTGACAGAAAAAGAAAAGGGATTGAAAATTTTTAAATACACGCTTATAGAGTCAAACTTGACTATAAAGATCACTTAATACAATAGGCAAACGTAGCCTTTATAGACAGGTGGCCTTTATAAAGAGGTTTATTCGTTATAAAAAGTTAACAAAGGTTACGTTTGAATGGCCTTTATATAGACAGGTGCCCTTTATACAGAGGTGGCTTTTAATACAAGTGTTGACTGTATGTGTATATTTATGTGCTGAAGTTACAGATGAAGAGGGGATATCAGAGTTATGATATTTTGCATGTGTTGATATCCTGATATATCTATGCTGGGATATGTGATATCTGAGACTCCACTGTAGCAAATATATCAACGTGGTCAATTGCCTTTTCCATATTCTAAATTTGACAAATTCTACTGCACAAAAATACGAACATTTTCTGCAATAATTGGTAAAATAGACTGAAATTAGTCTATTCATGCCATTATAATAAAAGAGCACCTGATTTGATATATAAGTGTAATGTATATTTGTGCTTAGGGTGAAACTGATAAAGCAAGATGTCAAATGATATCTCTATATATATGGATATATTTGTAGTGAAGATATGATTAGATTAAAGATATCATGGCTGTGAAAGTGATATCTGGATATCTGCTAACATCTACAAACTCCTACAGAAGACTGACAACATGAATTTGTGGTTAGGAGTGGGAAATGTCAAATGATTTGTCATTAGATGTATACAAATGAAGACAGAAAAAATGCAAAGAAAATCATGAATTTGAATTGGTAAGTTGATAAAAGGATAAAGTCTGATGAAATATAACAACAAACAGAATCAAATGATATCTTGAGTAGTCTTTGGTTTTTTCATAGATGTTTATAATACACACAAACATTGATTAGAAACAAGGCACTCCATACTTTGTGAAAGTTACATACATCAAAATATCAACAACAAAGATGTAAGTGTTAAATGCCAAAACAGCATCAAATTTCAGCTAATAGCTAAATAAATATTGCAAAAAGGCCTCACTGGTTACCCACGAGCTCCACCCTATCTACAAAATCTTTGAGTCCCTATGGGTCATGAAAATTGCAATTTTGCATACTAAATTTGAACATAATTGAGGCTACCAAGGGGAAGTTTGCACCAAACACACCCTCAAGATGCATTTCACCAGATTGCAGCTTGTCAACTGACTGACATAAGTGACCTTACAAGAATTATTTATTAGTCCAAGTATTTCATATCCTTACTTAAAGGCATACAAACTGTCAAAATGAATCTGTTTGTATTAAAAGTTTAAAATATCATATGTTTTATAATAAAATGCTCTTAAAAAGTCTCAGATTGAAAAAAACTAATATCATAATTTGTGAAAAAACATTGGATTCTTTCATGGATGAAAGGAATATCAATCGTCAGCGTATTTCAATAGTTCTGGGCAATATATGCATAGTATGTTTAAATTTTTTTTTTCAGCAATATAGCTTTTTAATTTTTTAAATGAAAGTTTAGGTATAATGGCAGGATTATCCTAATGACAGCCTTTATGGCTTTAAATTAACATCATAATTTTTGTCACATCTCAGCTCAATAATCAATTATCCAACATACATGTAGAAAAATAGCAACAAACTGCCCATGAAAACAGCAAAAGTACAAACAAGATCATTCCAATACCTTAAGTTATTTCATTAAACAAAAACAAAGAAACAAATATTTGGAAAAAGAAAACGTAAAATTCAAAATCTTTTCTGTTACCTTAAATCAATAGAATGATTATGGTGTGAGTTCCGAGTAATTTCAGATATCTGCGGTGCAGATCGTGGTCGTAAGTTCATGTCACCAAAAACTGCAATTTCTGCTTCACTGTGAATATGTTAAGGACAATTCAGATCATACATTTAAAAGTGAACTACACTCTGGTAAAATCTGGATTATATCTGTACATTTGTACAATTAAAGTACCGAATCATCCTGTAACAATTGGTTGGTGCATTGGTATTGTTCGATTCATATGAATATGTTTTATTCTTCACTGGATATTCTCTTATGTATGGTGACAAGCAGGAACAATAACTCTAGGCAGTGTTATTCTAACGGTATGCTTTAGTACCTAACATAAACTTGTTCAAGTCAAGGAAGCTTCCACAAGACTCCACCTCGCAAGGTTGTCTCCCGATATTTTTTTATCATTTTAATTGTGTTTAACACACGCAATTAACAATTTTTTTCAGTAACATGTTTGCGGCCAGGATTTTAATGGCGCAGGAGTGAACACAGTTTTAGTGTAACTGGGAAAAGAGCATCGGCCATTTGCACATGACCCGTTTGACTTTATCACAAAATCAGTTTAGTCCCTTGAACCTGCATTGACTAGAGATGAGCGACCTCATAGTTTAAAGCCTGAGAAATACTATAATCACTTGGGCATGGAGGCCTGTGATACCTTGTAAACACCTCTGATTAAGCTGCTGCCGAATAAATGTGTCAATGGCCTTCACTAGCACTATGAAAAGTACTAAGATAATTTTTAACCCGGTGCCTTATATGAAACCAATATAAACAAGCATTCTGTGAGTAATGATGAAACAATATGTCTCTCCTACCTGCAATATCATACTCTAATGATTGGTGTGTTTTTATGAAACTTTAACCAAAACAGATAATCTGACTCCTGGCCATCTATTGGCATCTGGCATTGGCATTGCCATTTGTCAGGTACACAGGTATGGGGGTTTCTAACTTGACTGTGAATTGATCTTTTGCTAAAATCTCGATACTTTTGAATTTACAATCCATTAAATGTCCCATCAAACATTTGTGTGATCGTGACGGCACAATCAAATGATAACAAATAGTGCACACGGAGTGCGATGTGTGAGACATTTGGTGATAGGTCAATGGACATCAAACTACTCAAACCCTAACTGCCTTCTGCTAGGAACACATTATAGATCAGTTATAAAAGCTGTAACACTTTTTGTTTACGGGAAATTAAAATTTTCTTAAATATCGTAACACCTGTAAGGTAACTAGTTTGTTAAGTAAAGGATACTGAGCTCGTCTCTTTCTTTCCATTGCCTTCAATGTTGCTGAACTGACCTTTGGCTGTGAGCTGGATACACTAAACCTTGTGGTGTTCTACAAAAATAAAAAAATGTATGATGGACAATTATAGTGAAATCTGTCATGAGAGACCACCCCATCTGTCAGTGAAATGTGGTCTCAATAGACAGGGTCTCTCAAAAGGGGTTTTATTTAAAGGATTATTTAATTAAGTGGTTTTCACAATGACAAAATATGTCTCAAAAGACAGGTGGTCTTCCATGAGAACTTCAAGGAGCACATAAAGCTGAAAAGATTGGATAAGTCCTCACCGTATCTGCAACATTGATCTAGAATTCACTAATTATGGCAGTTATTCTAAAGATGATATATACATGTACCAAATCTGAAGGGCAATGACCATGCATTTATTTTTTTTGTAAATTTGTGTATAACAAAAAACCTACTTATAACAATGAAAACTTTTCACACTCTTATATTTATATCAGATATTTCACCGGTATATAGCTACATACAAAATTTGGTTCTCATTGGAAGGGAGAAATACTAAAGTATTAGAAAAGTATTTCATAATGTTGTAAATGGAGGAAAATGGCTCATTTGTAGGGTTTTAATGGGGAAAATAAAGATTTAACATTGCAGCAAAATTATGAAAAAGGAGGAATTCCTCCAACTGGAGGAAAGATCTCATCCCTGTATTTAACAGACAATAAAAAACAATATCCCCCAGATCTTAGGGAACATAAAAATGTGTTGATATGTTCCTGTATCTGAACTCTTTATTAAAAATACTAGTATTATTTTCACTGTGATATATCATGTTTATTTTTCTGCACACAACACTTACGCTCTCTCTTAATCGCTTTTCTTCCAACAGCTGTCTTGAGTGTGCTATGAGGCTCATTCGCTCACTTACGGGTATAATAAAGAATATCTCATGGATGTCCAACAAAGCTGCCTGCAGCTGAAAAATACAGAAACAACATATTAAGATGAAAACAATAAATTACAATAATGCAGAATGTGTGGAAAGTAGTTCAATATATATCCCCCCCCCCCTTCAAAAGAAATCTGGATGGCACAAACTACGATAGTTACAGTATAGGTGGATAAAACCATTATGGCAAAAATATAAAACAAACATTCAATAATAAGACTACAAAATTGAATGAAATCTTATCCGATTATGTTTTCATTCTATTGTTTTTACGTCAAGGTAAGAATTTTCCACTTGTATCGAGACACTAGATATTGGTGTCACAAATTTTGACCTCTGCTATTGACTGATGCCAATGTCTGCTGTGACACTGGATCACTGTTGTAAGTCTCACCAGCTATAGGTGAAGTATAACAAATTTTGACCTGTGCTATGGACTGATGCCAATGTCTGATGTGACACTGGATCACTGTTGTAAGTCTCACCAGCTATAATTGAAGTGTCACAAATTTTGACCTGTGCTATGGACAGGTGCCAATGCACTTAAAGTTTTATTAAATACCATACCTGTGATAACACAGAGTATAAGCCAAAAGTCACATAATTTATACTTATAATGCAGAACATATGGAGCAGGAACAGTCATGAACAATTAACTAAATTACGATCCAAACACCAGAAATCAAACCCTGGACCCTGATCCCAGAAATTGATCCCAAGATCCTGATCCCAGAAATTGATCCAAAGATCCTGATACCAGAAAGTGAAGCCAGGACCCTGATACCAGAAAGTGGACTAAGGTCCTCCCATTAGCAAGGTGATCTCACAAAGTAACAGGTCCACTGTTAGCAGTTTCTACAATAACGATAGCAAAATGTGGATGAATCATTCAATTCAACAATCCAAAGAGGGATGACTATCTTCTATAATGATATCACAGATGTACAAAACAAACTTTCTGACTGTACTGATAAGTCCCCTACCTATGAAATCATTATTAGAAGCATGTTGATCCTTTACTCAAAACCTTAACCATACAGACTGCAGCAGACAAAACCTGTCAGTGTCTGGATTAGCCTATAGAGCTAATCAAAAGTTACCTGAGCAATAATTCTGTCCAAGAGATTTCTATCCTGATTTGTAAAATTGCCTCTTTTGATTGGCGTCTCTGCTTGGAAACTGTATGCAAAATTCTTGGTGTCCTGTATCAAAGAGTAAAATTAAAACATTTACTATGAACATCTAAAATGAAATGAAAACATTTTACCAATACAACTTTTATTGTTGTGTACAGTATAGTGGTTTTTTCTTTTAAATTTAATTATATAACAAAAGTTAGAAGATTCTCGACAAAGAAAAAATTTAACAGATTAAATAATTTATATCCCATCTTATTTTTCAGACGTTTTCTGACTGAGGATTGTCATGCACTGCAAAAGGCTTTCTAAAACAATGCCATTCATGGTATCTTTGCAGTACAGTGGAACCTCGCTATTAAGACCATTTAACTGACTCAAAGTGGTCTGATTAGTGAGACGGTGAAGCCCATCACCAGCATTTGGTGACGTACGTCTCCAAATGAGTGAAAGATTCTTGAGTGGGATGTTAAACAACAATACAACAACGTAAGTGATGATTTGGATGTATTTAGTGTTAATTTGGAGATATTCAAGGGACTGAACAATTATGGTCCTAAACGCAAAGTGGCCTCCTTAGTGAGGTGGCATTTTGGCGGAGTTCTACTGTAAATAGAAATATTTTAGGATACAAAATTACAGAATGAATTTTATGAAATTCCGTGAAAGTTTACCTTCAATACATATACTTTTAGGCATACATGTACATGTATAGTTATTTCAAAATACAGTGGAATTTCATTATGTTGGAATTGGATGAGTCGAAATTGCAGTTTAAGTCAAAGTTAAACGGCCAGTTTTTATTTTTATGGATACATTTGTAGATAAAATTGTTAATTAAAATTTCAGTTTTCTCAGATTCCGGATATCTCAAAGTAATAGAGAAAGTCCTTTGAATATCAAGATCACAAGATTCTACTGTACATATATCTGAAGATTCAATTCCCAAATTTTGTCCAAATGTATGATTTCTAAGATTTCATATTTTTGTGCGAAGTTGTAAGTTTGTCTTAATTCATACTTACCCTGATTGTTTTGATCAATTCTTGCACTTTTTCCGTTCGTAACAAACGACGGGTCAGGTATCCTTTAATACAAGCTGATACACGGTCAAAGCAGCGTTTCATGTCAGGGTCATGTACCTACAACGGAAGAAATAGATTACCCTATAATGATAATTTTCAGGAATATCTTTTAAAAATATCCTTGACTAGTAATTATGTAAATAAGAACCCTATAAACATATCTTTTATTTGCCTAATTTACATTTTTTTTATTAGTCAAAGATATAGTCCATAATAAATCAACAAGTAAGAGTCCCTTACTTGTGAAACCATTATAAAGGAAATGGTGAGCTATTACAAAACTTTACCTGAAACCTTAAAGGGGCATTAGCTGTTTTTCTTTTTTTAACCCCCCCCCCCCTTTTAACTACTTAGATTGATATACAATTACAAAAAAAGAGATATACACTGCCATAAAAATTCTTAAATTCCTATATATTTTGTGAAAATTGCTTGAAAAACCCAGATTTGGCACTTTTTCAATTGCAATTGATTAACTCAACCTTACTACATGTATTTGTAAATGAATACCACACTGGACCTGACTTTATTTTCACAAAATATATAGGAATATAAGATTTTTTTTATGCCTGTGTATAGCTCTTATTTGTTATTTTACATGAAGTACAAGTAGTAAAAGTAGAAAAAAATCAAAAATATTTGTTTGGGGTAAACACAGTTAATGCCCCTCTACTGATGGACTGCAAGGGCTCAACAGATATGTTTGTCCGGTTACAGTCCACTTTGCGGTTGGACAAGTAAATGTCACTTCTCACTAGTCCAATAAGAAAGGGAAATCTCAACCCCAGAGGTAAGAATCTGGTTGGCCAATCCGCGGGATACCGTCAGTTTTACAACCAAATTCCTACAACTCGGGTTCAGATTTCCTTATCAACTCCACACACAAATTTTAGATTCTATTATTCCTTTCCAAAGAAAACAGGTATAAATATGTAAATGATGGTAGAACATATATCATGACACATTGAACAAGAAGAAGAACATGTAAGAAAATGGAATCCAGGCTGTATAGTGAATACAAGTACACATATGTATGAAAATATGGAAAAAAAAAAATAGAAATTTCAATGAAATTGACCCAATATGGTATTTTTTTTTTTATCAGAGCAATGTTGTTGACAGAAATTATCAGAGCAAGAACTTGGATTAGACTAAAAGTACCTGTAGTCATAAACACAATTATTGTAATCACTCGTACTTGTATATGTTACTACAAATACATATCTTGGCATATACACAAAAATTTGAAATATTATAATCATATGTAATTAGTTTTAAGGAGTACTTAATACTTATTAGCATACATATTGTATATACACAAATTTTGATTCAGGCAAAATGTTTACTTAATATGCAAATTTTTATAGGTGACCCTATTTCTTTTGAAAAAAAAAACATGACAAATTATACATGCAAAATGGTAGGGCCACTTTGATTACTTTAACTAATGGCTAATACTCTTAACAGAAATTAAAGCAGAAAAATAACCTATAAAACTTATTTAAATTTGTAATTTATTACAGCTATTCTGCTGGCCTATACATGTACATGTATCGTAAGTACCAGAGTCCTGGAATTTGACATTATCATGAAAGTTCAAACAAACAGTACTGGTATTGGCTTATTGCAAACATAAGGTTCAATCTGGTCTAATTTACATATCATGGAAATGTAAAGGTCACATAACAATTTGATATTTGTTAATGTTAAGCACCCTTTATTGTGAGTTCAAAGATGTGGTGTCATTTTTCAAAAGAGGGGCCCAATAAGGACCTTATCTGGATGAGTCCAGAGGGCCAATAAGGGCCATATCTGAGTCAGTCCAGAGGGCCAATAATGGCCTTATCTGGGCCAGTCTAGAGGGCAAATAAGGGCTTTATCTGGACCAGTCCAGAGGGCCAATAAGGGCCTTATCTGAGCCAGTCCAGAGGACCAATAAGGGCATTATCTTGGCAAGTCCAAAGGGCCAATAAGGGCCTTATCTGGGCCAGTTTCTGAATTCCTCCCTTATCTACAAAACAGTTTAAATCCTTGACCAAACATTTTTGTTACCATTAAAAATGCTGCATATTAAATTTGAACAACATTGGCCTAGTGGGTTTTTATTTAACAAAATGTTTAAAAGTTAACAAACAACTGTAAGACATATCCACTGAATGGCAATGGATCAAAATAGGTCACATAAACTACAAAGCTGATACATGTATGAGGTACCATATTTTTTTAAAAACCACGTTTTTATTTTGAGCTGCTTTAGTACTGGTCAACCTCTTGTGATAGTCTAACCATGGCACGTTCAACTCACAAGTGAAAGGTTCTGGATTTGATTCCTGGTACCCGGTTATACCTAACTTAGACTTTAAAAAAAGGTACAGTGACTGTCCCTTTGCCAAGTGCTCAGCATGGGAAATGAAAGTCATAGGTCTTTCAGAAAATATAGCATAGGCCAAAATTTTCACATAAGTAAGTGAAATTTACATATAGCTTTTAATATTTTGGTTGAGATGTAAAACAACAATTAACTAGATAAACTAGACCTTTCAGGCCAGGGGCATAAAAAGTGCCATCCCTAATGTACCATTCACACCATATCATTTGGAATGTATACTAAAGAAGTGTAATGGATGTAAAGATATGTATAAAGTCCTAAGGGACAAAAGTATATTCTTTTAAATCTTTTAAGTCATACAAAACATTTTAAGAAATTAATTAGATGTTATTCTTTTAATTTTAAAAAAAAGTATGAATTCTTAATTTAATATGATAATCTCATTACATTTAAAGTTCATTTCCAGATTAATCTTTTTATTACTTACGGCACATTATTAAGGTCAATGGATTAGAGTGAATTTCAAGTGACTAATTTCAGAAGTTAAGCCAAATGTGAACATTTAATTTCTCACATTTCAATTTTTTTATCAAAGGTTAAAAATTCTGAACAGACCGACCAAATACCATCACACCTAGGATCAACACCAGAACAATGAGAGGATACACTTAAACAGCTTGATCTTATGTTGAAACTTTTCTTCTGATTGTGAAATGTTGAATAATATAAATAGGAGACAAAATGCACATACAATTATACATACATGTATATCAACACATACATATATAAATCGCGACAAAAAAAAGGTCAACAGCAGTTTAGATGAGGACTGACAAAGACTGTAGTTTCCAAATAAAAAAATGTAAATCATTTAAATGATTTAAAACTTCTCATATTTAGCAGTGCCATAGCTTTTAAAAATGTAGGAGTCTAATGTCACATTGAGGTCCCAAGGGGAGTCAAAGTCAACAATGTAATTGGTAGCCATTGATTAAGGCCTCAAAAGCTTTGTGATAATGAGGGTATGTATTCACGAAAATACAGTTAGGAGTGGCTTTTTGTTTTCGACATTTAAAAAAAAAACCAAATGTGGGATGTTTTTTGCATACAGGCACATATGGCATTTTAGCCACAAAATATATTGTGTTGTTGGAGTAAACTAGATAGCATCTAGTTTACTCCAACAACACAATATATTTTGTAACCACTCTCCTCAAAGATAAAGCATTCATTATTAATTAATTCAGTCATTGGTTAAAAAAAACACATCCTTTAATTCTGACTTTGTACTATGTGGCAATCTACTGATACGTTATATATATCTTTTCACATTATCTGCGGCCCTGTAACTTTGGAAGGCAAAGTAATACTGTTTCCCACAAAAAACATAAACATTGTCAAAGTAACCGATTGTTTCATGACATCATTTTCTGGGAATCAGTATCATTTTGCCATCCAAAGTTGCAGGACTGCAGCTTTCATGAAAAGGTACTACTCTATTCCTCAAAAAGGCATTGTTCAAATGTTAGATAGAAATGGAGATGAATCACAAATAAGAAACAGTCGTTTAGTAATTATCTAACCACCGGTATAAAACAACAGAATTAACGTACACCTGAATCAAATCAAAATGACGGACACATCCATCACCTGGATGAAATTGAAACTTCACTAAAGCATGTTAATCTGTATGCATGATGTAAAAATGTCATGTTAGGACTGAACCCAAGTAATTATAAACCCTTTCTGGAGAAAATGAACTTAAAATTGTTGTGTTGTATGATCATGACCTGCAGAAATGAAACTTATTTTATTTATAAGTTTCATTTAATTTTACTTTTAAGAAGAAATAGAGAAACATTTATCGCCCTATTAAAAAAGAACATCAACATCAACAACCAACAAGGAAACAAGATCCCATCCCCCACCCCCCAAAATTGAAATAAAACATACAAGACAAAGAACTAACATTCATAAAATTAATAAGACAAAATATTCAAGAAATATTTACAGATACTTTTAAAAAGAATAACATATGAAAAACTGCAGAAAATCAAACAAACACCAAACTCCAAAGTACAGGACGTCATATGGACAAACATGTTATGGTGAATAAATATCATACTCCACAGTATGGGACCTCATATGAACAAACACCACACTCCACAGTATGGGATCTCATATGAACAAAATGTTATAGTGGACAAACACACACTTCCAGTACAGGACGTCATATGGACAAACACCACACTCCACAGATGGGATGTCATATGGTCATGTTATAGTGGACAAAAAATGTTGGGGACAGTGGACAAACACCACACTCCATAGTATGGGATCTCATATGAACAACATGTTATGGTGGACAAACACACACTCTACAGTAAGGGACCTCATATGGACAAACATGTTATAGTGGACAAACACCACATGTCTACTGGTGGACAATATGAACAACTGTTACAGACAAGTATGGGATCTCATATGAACAACATGTTATAGTGGACAAACACCACACTCTACAGTAAGGGACCTCATATGGACAAGCATTACACTCCACAGTATGGGATCTCATATGAACAAACATGTTATGGTGGACAAACATCACACTCCACAGTACGGGACATCATATGGACAAGCATCACATTCCACAGTATGGGATCTCATATGAACAACATGTTATGGTGGACAAACACACACTCCCAGTACAGGATGTCATATGGACAAACACCACACTCCACAGATGGGATGTCATATGGACAAACATGTTATGGTGGACAAACACTACACTTTACAGTATGAGATCATATGGACAAACACCGCACTCCACAGTATGGGACATCATATGGACAAACACCACACTCCACAGTATGGGATCTCATATGGACAAACACCACACTGTTATGGTGGACAAACACCACACTCCACAGTATGGGACATCATATGGACAAACACCACACTCCACAGTATGGGACATCATATGGACAAACACCACACTCCACAGTATGGGACATCATATGGACAAACACCACACTCCACAGTATGGTGGACAAACACTACACTCCACAGTATGGGACATCATATGGACAAACACCACACTCCACAGTACTGGATGCCATGAATGAAGCTGTAATGGTGCACATGGCTTCTGATAATATTTTCTTCCATAACAGTCTTATTTAGTTTCATTAAAAGGCATCATTTTTATCAATGTTATAAACTACTCTGTCAACATTGACATGTATTTAATTTTTTGCTTGACAGGTCAGACAATTGCCATAGTGTGTAATCTTTATGTGCAATTCAAATTTAAACAAATTCAGTGAAAAAAATGTGAAACCCACTGCATTAGTTTTTAATGAATGATATGAGACGTGAATTGCAAATTCCAAAGGGTTATTCATTTATTTTCCCTTTTGTTAACTTTAAAAAAACAAACGGTGAAAAACTGGTTTATCACACTTATAAAATCTGTGTGAATTACAACTTTCAATTGTTCTTTTACCTGTAGCGGATAACTGTACAAGTAGTTTGGGTCGAGGAAGGGAATTCCTCGTAACTAAAACGAGATATAAATACATTTGTATAAATGCTTGTTTGAAGTACTCCACAGAATTATTTAGGACTGTTGCCTTATAAATCAAAATCTATCACGACAAAATTTTACTCTTTAGTGGTGTCACTGCTTTTCAAGAGTAAAACTTCAAAGAAACTGAAAACAAATATCAGATGAAAATGAATGGACTTTGTTCTAAGCATAAATTTTCTTAAGGTGCAAAAAATTTGTTTGGTATAGAAAGCTATGGCAAAATGAAGTTACATGTAATTGACTTATTTATGGCACCATATTGTATATCACCTGTAAAACACCCACCCACCCACCGACACTCTTATTACAGTGGAACTTGCCTGCAGAGACACAAACATCTGCAACAGAAATGTGCTCTCTAATAAGAGGTTTTATTTAAAGGATTATCTAACCAGGTGGATTTAAAAATGTGGTATCAGAGGACAGGTGGTCTTTCGTGAGAGTGGTCTACTAATGCAAAATCCACTATCTCCAGGTGATATACAATATGGTGCCATAAATAAGTCAAATACATGTAATTCCACTTTGCCATAGCTTTCTATACCAAACAAACTTTTTTCACCTTGAGAAAATTTATGTTTAGAACAAAGTCCATTCATATTCATCCGATATTTGTTTTCAATTTCTTTGAAGTTTTATTTTGAGAAGCAGTGACACCACACTAAGTGCACTAACTATGAACAAAGAAGGAATAGACTTTGTAAATTCCGCTTGTCACTTACAAATGCTTGCAGTTTTTATATCCAGAAATCGGCACATTCCAAACCACTTTAGAAGATAAATCCATAGACATCCTAACAAATTTGCAAAAATTTACGAGATAAGGGTAAACCAAATACATGTATTTAAAAAAAAATGGAATACAGAAAACTATGGGAAAATGGCACAAATTGACTTATTTTATATCACCATAGAGTAACTTCATAAGTTGTTTTCTAGTCAACAGAAACTTGTACAGACAGTAATATTTAAAACTTATCAACATTCAGAACGATTATATATACATAAACTATTGCAGAATAATAGAAACTTATTACTGTTACACACAGATAATAATCATAAGTATCAATTTGAAAAAAAAAAAATGCATGAAGTTATATTATTTGTAAAATACTTATTATATATATCACTGTTCTTGACAAAACACAATCCACATTAATCTTAATGTGTTAATCTGTTAAAAGTTAATAATATGAAAAGTTACATAAAACATCTAATAATAATAATCATAAAAAAAAACAAAAATAAACAAACAAAAAAAACCACTTTTTGGTCAAAAATCAATTATTTTCATTTATATGGAAAAATTACAATTTTCAATTTACTATGAAATAATTTTTTTTTTTTACATGTGTTAGCTTTGACAAGCTACATGTACAGTGTTTAATTTGACAAGCTACAATGAATCTAATCAAGAAATATTTTAGATCTAGAAATCAATACAGCATACATAAAAAGCCTGCATGTAAGTACATTTAAGACGACAGAACATTTCTGAGAATGAAGGATCATTACTTGTGATTAACTTACCCGTTCTGGTATAATCATTCTGTTGCTGACCTTTGGAAGGGATGGATTTTTAATCGGAGATCGTACTACTGGGTTGTATGGTTTTGGTGATGGAGTGGACTGGTTCATGTTAAACTGTAATGACTGTTTGGGTGTGGCTTTACTGAAGGTGCTGATGTCTGATCCATTCTCTCGGTCACGTGGGTTAAAGTATAGGCTAGGACTAGATATATAAGGGTATGTTTTGGTGGTCTGCTGTGATTCTTGTGTCTGCCCTGGATTGTAGCTACCACTCACATCAAATGCCTATGAAACAGACAAAAGAAACTATTTATTCAATCATGGAACAGAAATTTGTACGATAGAGCTGTATTACTCCTAAATTTTAAACAAATATATAAGTACATGTATATATGCATATACCAGTAATTTATCTCATCAAATGAACGTCTTGTTTTAAATATCTACAATGTAGATAATCACTCTCTTAAAAATTTTGTCAACTTTCTTTTAAGCTTTTCAAAAGCAAACTTATGTCATTTTATGTACAAGAATTAATGTATAACCTGCATATGTCTTTCTATTCCATAAGCTGCATTATTTTCTGGAGAATGTTCGACACCCGAGATGTCATGTTGATCTTTCAACTGCTGATGGTAGCTTTCAATTTCATTTTGCAGTTGCATCTGCTCCCTTCGCTGGTGAACAAACAACTCCTCAAGTTGTTGTTTTTGTTGTTCAATCAGAAACTTTCTTATCTTATCAAAATGTTCAGCCTGTATTTTCAGTAATTCCTCTTCAGACATGCTCTCAACAGTGTTTAAACTTTCGGTGAATGATTTAATAGCTCTGTTGACATCAAGTGGTGTACCTGGTATATTAGCTGCCATATTGTTGAAAGATTCAGGAATTTTTGCTGGTGGTGACGCATGCTGGGAATGATTTTGTAATTGTGAGAGATAGCGTTGAATGTGTTGTGCTTTTCCTTGTTGCTCTGTTGACGAATCAACTGAAATGTTTTGTTGTTCTACAGTATCACTTATTTGTTGTTGTTGTTGAGTTATTCTTGAATCAACATTATCTAAATTTAATCTCCTTTGAACATTTCTGGGAGAACTACTGGCAGTAAAATCTTGCGAGGCTGCTTGTAAAAGAGCAGGCGATGCCTGTGGCAATGTATAAGAGCCTGTTCGGACATGTCCCTTGGTAAAACTAGGCTTACCATTTGTTTCCAAATTATGTGCCCCGTTCTCCATTTCAGGAGATATTTTGGATTTATTGTGACCTTGAGAATGATTGACATGCTGAAACGACTGGTCAATTTGTGGTTGATTACCATAGTAACTCTCCTGCTGTGATTCATTGGCCACATAATAATTTGAGTCGCCCACATTGAAATGCTGCGGAGGCATTGCAGCTTCACTGCCGATGGTTGACGATCCTCTCATATATTTTTCAAGGTCGGTGCTGTTGGTGCCATATTGACCATGGGTGTCAGTACCCATCTTATAATTTGTTATAGTTTCAGTTTGCATTGTACTGCCACTCTGAATATTGAGATTTGATTCTCGAGACTGAACCAAATCTTGACTAGCTTTTAAAGTACTACACTGTGAACCGTCATCCGAATTTAATAACTTTGTAACATTTTTCATTAAATTACCCTGAGAATTGTTTATAACTACACCATTTTTAGATGACGAAGCAGATGTGGACTCTTTTATGCTCTTTGCATGAGTAAATCCTTCTGATGCAACAACATTATTCAGTTTATTGACACATTCATTTTCTTTGTCTGAAGTATTATAGTCTATTTCCCCAGTATAACCATGGAAAGGAATGCCATTTCTTCCAAAGTTATATTCATTCGGAGTCCCAGGTGATTCTGACGTTTCTGGACTTAATGCAACTCTACCTAACATAGAGTTGGGCTGTTCTTCAATCAGTTCGTTCGAAGTGTCTGAATCCAGATTTTGAATATTTTGAGCGGTACCCATTTTTAGAGTTAAAGGATGTGAAGTTGCATTGGAGCATTCATCAATACGTTCCCTATTTACATTCTCTGTGAAGTCTATGCTATTCTGGGGAGTAATGTCCAATTTCCTAACAGAGATTTTACCCTCAAGAGACTGACTAGCACTGGTGCTTATCTCTGTTAGAAACGAGGAAAAATGTACTTTACTTTTGCCTCCTTTGGGACTCATTCTTCTACTAGCCTGGCTACCACTTACCGATCCTCCAGAGCTCATAATCGAAGCAGATGCCACACTAGAGTGTGACCGATTCCCGTTACTTCCACTTCCTTGATCGGTACTCATGACACTGGAGTTATGTGATGATAATGTTTGATTTTGAGAAATTGACGATTCATCAGAATTCAAATCTTGTGGTATAGTGGGAAGCTTACGACCTCTAGTCTCTGAGCTATGACCTCCTGAAATTTTTTGTACAGGAAGAGTTTTCTGACCTGGCATATTCCGATTAATTTGACCCGCAACAATCGGAACGGGTTGTTTTATTTCTGTGTTATCAATTTCTGATCCCGTAGATGTCATAGTACTCAGTGTGTCTTCAATATTTAAACATTTCGTCAACTTGGCAAGAGAATGAGCAATCTGTTGCTGACCATATGTAGAGAGAGGCAGCCCACCAAACTCCTGTGGCAATGAATTACAATCCTCTAGCGAAGCAAAGTCACTTAAACTTTCTATTCCTGCCTCAGTGTTACCTTGTTTTTCAGGCAAATTATCAGTATTTTTTACAATTTTTTGTGATTCACTTGTTAAATGTGAATCTTGTCTCTTCTGCCTGTGATCGGCACTAGAATTACTTTGATCTTGATCCTCGTAATCTTTATTGTCTTTCATCTTGTCTCGCTTGCTTCTCCGTCTACCTACCAACGTTAAATTAGGCGTACTTGCAGAACTTTTTAACTTTGATTTTGGTGATAATTTAGTTTGTGTCTCTAATTTGTCCGTTGGAATAGATATCACTTTGTTCAAGTCTGTAAGATCCGGATTAGATACACTGTATTGCGAAGACATAAGTAATTTTTCTCTGCGTTTTGATGGACTTTCCTGAATTAGAGATCGACATGAAAGTGAGTTTTCTGAATCGGATTTATCTATATCCAGCAGATCTGGTTGAGAAATTGAAAACTGTCCAGACATTAAAAGCTGTGCTCTGCGAAACTGTTGTTTTGTCATAGGTGAAGATGGAGGCTTTGGAACAGGAATGCCTTCAATTTTGGCAGGATTAGGTAACGATGACATAGATCTTGCCCTCTTCAAATTACTCATAGTTTCTTCACTTTTACCCTTTTTAGGGGTTGGAATTTGAGAGGTCTGTTGTTTAGATTTATTTTTGTCTGTCATGACTTGTTTATTAGGTTGTGCACCTTTATTTGAAGATTGCTGTGAGAGTTTTTTAGATGCATTACTATAATGTGTTGCACTTTTTGAACTTTGACCTTTAACCTCTTTATTCCGTTCCAAAGACTGCACATCTGATTTATCTTTTGTTTGTTCTTTCCTGACCAAAATATTTCCTCCAGCACTTTTTTCGTTTGAAGTCTTTGAATTATCCACATGTCTTGTAGCAGTGGTATTTTGTTCAGCCTCTGGTTTATAATTCCTGTTTTTAACTGGAAACGGAAAGCTCGGAAAAGATTTAACTGGCTGACTGGGAGAAATTTTACTGGAAGAGGTGTCAGAACCAGCGGGGGATGGTGGAACAGACTCTACTTTCCGAGCTGCTCTTTGTTCCTACAACAGAAATAAGTACTATTTAAAATTTTAGTTGATAAAAGAAAATGTGACAAAGTTATTCAAATTAACGAGTGAGTGAATGATTTAGTAATACATGCAGGAATGAAAAATGAATAACAGTTTGTGATCAATTAATGGAATAAAAAATTGAAGTTCTATTACTTTTTTCAACTGGATACTATTTACGCCTATATATACACCTACATGTATGTATCTTCTACTGATTCAGAAAATCAGGAAAATTGATCAAAAATCAAAATTGACAGATTTTAATTATCAACTCAACTAATGCAAAATAAAATGAAATATGTGAAACAAGCCTTGAGTGTACTTTTAATTCAAACTTGAACATGGTTAAGGAATACTAAAATCAAGGAGTTTCTTAACAATGGAGGATGAAGGTATTCCATTAAATTATCACATTCTGAACATGCAATGTATGTGTACACAAAAGTGGATGATTTCCATAGGTGTTGTAAAACTGAAAAATGTTCAGGGTTAACAAAAAAACTCTAAATCTAGAAAGTTATCACTCTACCATTAAAGCTACAGTGAGTATTATCACTTACCAGTAGCGATAGAAAATATACACTTTGTCATGTTTCAAGAATGTCCCTAATACATGTATGTAACATTTCCATCTAATTTAGCTTTGATTCTGATTTCCAATCTTTTATACTTTTTAGATCTCCCACATATAACTTTTAAGTTCTAAGGACCATTTCCTGTCACATGTTATTCAAATAGGGTACACTGTATCTATCACAAGTCTTTAAATTGTTCAGAAACACTTTATGACATTTATGTACTTCTTTAACACATGATGACCTTTTTGGACTTCCTTTATAACCTATCACATTTTAAAAGCATACAAATGAATGGTTACCTGTACCTGTCATAATATATCACTAAGGTGTTCAGTATGATCTAGACTGCCTTACTGACACCCCCCCACCTTCTTGTATATAAAGGCTTTGTCTTATGAGGCTTTACTACACAGGACTGCCCAACAATACAGTGGTCCCTCTATTTGCGACCACTTCCTGTATGAGATCAAAGTTTGAATGCATTAGCATTTTCTAGTGAGAAATTCCCTCTTACAACCTAAGCGACCAATCCTCGAACCAAACCAATGACCACCTTCAAATAATAAAGTACAATCCAGACTGCATTAGAGACCACCCCTTTATACAAAGGCTCTTTGTCTTACAGACCGCCCTAACTACAATTTTTTACGTAACTGGTCTGCAATAAGTGACTCCCTCCTTCTTTACCCACTGTGGCTATACAAAAGTCAGTATCAAATGACAATGAGGCAATCTGAATGATGAATTTGGCAAGAAAGAACTCTGTGATCATTGTAAACATATTTGCTTTCAATTGTATATTGCTGTAAAGAATTCTTTTAATTACATAGTTTTAAAATTATTAATTGATTAAAAAACAAATGCATCTTTCTAGACTGTGTTCTTCTTAAAAAAAACATTATTTTTATCAAAACATAAATATTATTTGAAGATATTATATTTAAAATATGGAATATTAAATTTCACTTAAAATTTTACTTAAAATTAAATACTCATGTAATTAAATTATGTTAAAAATGTCTCTTATTATAGATAACATTTATCATATCACTATAAAAAACCACTACTGTATTGTGTAAATTTGTGATTAGAAGAACTAAGTGCTCGTTTTAGGGAAAAAAAGCCTGAAAATGGTGCCGGTGCATGTGCACTCCACACACTGTGATCACGATAAAACAAGAAATAAAAAACAAAAACAAACAAAAAACTAAGGTATATAAAAATAAACTACAAATCTAACTACAAACATAGGGTGGTATAAAGAAATCAAATGGTGGTTCTTACTCTGGATATCAAGAGAGCCACTAAGTAACAGTTGTGAAATGCAGGGATCCACTTAGGGTAAAATGTAAAGGGAAGGGATAGCACTGGAATAATGGCTGTTTTTAGTCCAATTTTTTTTTTTTTTTAAATTGGACAAAAGAGCAGCTATAAGAAAAGCTCCTTTAAGGTCTAAGGTTTTCTTTTATGTACTCCAGATATATATTTATAGAGTCAATACACTATTACTTGTGCATTGTACTAACATGCAGGTTTTTATGGAAGGTCAAACATACAGAGAAAGTTACTAGATACAAGTACTATATGTCAATGCAAGTTTTCTTTCTTAAATTTTACAGGAAGAACCAATTATTACTGTATAACCTATATTAAGTTCATGCAAATATTTATAAGATGTGACATCAGTGTAAATTTTTTAAAAAAAATTTTAATATTGCAATACAGTTGGAAGATACCTAACTAGAACAGATTCATCTAGGTATGAATTTTACACTTTACTGCAGTAAATCTACGTGACCACTTGCAAACAAGATTTTGATGAACTTGTTTTAGTGTTAATGTGAAATATTTTACTGCAACTTAGATCAAAAGAATATTGGTTGTTTTTAGTTGTATTTTTTACCACACTTGAATTAAAAATGTACCTCAGTGAAAATGAATTAAGATTTACAAAACCCAAAATTTAGAAAAATCAGCAAAAGGAAATATGGAATGTGAACTACAGTAGTAAAAACATGTCACATGCAGCCTGTATACTTGAACTATGCCTGGGATATGAGAGATTTCAGTCGCTCAAAGAAAAAAAACCGAATGATATCTACACCGTATGTGAAATCTACACCAGGTGTGAAAAAATTCTATAAAGTAACAAATATACAAGTAAACTCATTTAAAAATATGTGGACTTGTAAATGTTATAAATAATCCATATAATGATACTTAAACAACAACAACAACAAAAAACAACAGATTAGGGAATAGAACTTTAGGATCAAATGACTAAAGTGCCCAGGGAAAAGGTCCCTGACCACAGTATTATAGTACTATACACAGGGAGAATATCAAAATACAGAACTATATATATACATGCATACTTGCCAAGTCTCCCCCATAAATAGGGACACTCCCTATTTTTATGTAAAATTTTGATAATTTATTCAAGAAAAATGCATATCTCCCCAATGAAAAAGTTAAATTTTCCTATTAATTCTTACTAAAATTTAGAGTCTCCCCCATGAGATTGAAAAATCTCCCCCATGAAAATTTTTCAAGGTTGGCAAGTCTGTACATGCAGGTCAAAGGAAATAATCATGAACGATAGTAATATAATACATTGTACAAGGTTTGCAACTGAAATATTTTACTGCATATTATGACCTTTCTTCCCTCCCTCCTTATGTTTGCCTTGTCAAGACTATGCCACAGACATGTGAAAGGTATTGTGTATAACATGTCATGCCTAGGTATCTTTCTCATACTCTGACAAGTAGATATTACATGTACATCACTTATTTTAATGCATAAAGTTTTCAATAACCCGCCTAAATCAAAATCTGTGTTTTATAAAAACACAGGATGGTAATCTGATTTTAGTGCTGTCAATATCAAAAGGCTGTGGCACAAAATCTAAATTTAACTATGATTAGGATGACTTTTTTTTAAATTTTATCAAATGTCATCTATTTACGACTCTGGTCTGAATGTAAATTATGAATGTAATTTTGCACAAAATAACTGATAAAAATATTCATACGAACACTTATAAGAGTGTACAAATTATAATCAAAGAATATAAAATTCCACACATCATTTGATGGATTATAGCCTAATGAGTAAATTTATCATCACTGACAGATCATTTCGCTAAACAAGTATCACTGACGAAATACAGTAATGATTAAAGCTGACATTACTCATGGAAATTACAATCTATCTGAATAAATCTAAAATCGTCTGAACGGAAGAACCTAAAATCTCCTATTTCTACCTTAATTTAATGTTAATAAGATCTGTTTGAAGAAAATTATACCCCAAGAGCTAAGTCATTCATATAGATTTTAAAGTCCCATAACTCTGGTAAATATTGCTGAATGTTGGTCATAATCAAAGTCATCTTAAATCTTACTGATTAAAGCAACATACAAAATGTGGCTAGAATTTGAGAAAAAAAAATTGAGTTATTTATAATGGGAACCAAAATGTTGAAAATAGTCAAATAAAAAAAAATAGACCAAAAAACAATTCGCCATTTGGATGATTTATATAAAATGCACATCAATTTCAATAATAACATACTTGCTTTTGGTTGATAATTTATCTAACATTTACATATTTTTGAATCACTTCCTTCAACAGGTCTTTTTTCCATCATGATTTACCCTGAGTATGTAAGAATCTATTACAATGCAAGTGACAACTAGTCCAGGAAACACTGTGTAAAGCAATCAATACTGTGTATATTTCACTGTCCAGAAATACACATCATGTGTGTATATTTCACAGTCAAGAAATAGACAATATGTGTGATTTAGAACACAAAACCCAGTCTGTGGCAGATATATATTCCTTCACCAACATCAACCTTGAGTATGCCAATTATGTCAAGACTCTTAAAAAACTGAATTGATGCATTTAGATAAAAAAAATTGACAAAATTGTAATTTTTACAACAAACAGGTTTCCCACAAGTGCCTAAAATTTGGATCTAGAGAGGGCTTGTTACCTACATTTGACTGTGAACTCAAATTTCTTTGTCTTTATCAAAATCACAAAACTAAAATAACTGTGTCAATGATTTGTACGCTGTATTGTTTATAACTGGAGTCAGAATACTGAAGATAGAAAAAATATTTCAAAAAATTTTGTTTAAAAAAACTCTAAATTAGCCAAGTCTGATTTAAATTTGAGACTTCTTCATGCAGAAGGTTACTGTTAAATGTATTCTACATGGTCTAAAGAAAAAAATTTCATAATATCAGAAAAAAAACATGCATGAGGGAAATCTTGAACAGGAAACTGAAGTTTTGAAATTCTTATCAACTCAGCCAAGAGAGTTTTTAAGCTAGTGAATAAACTTACAAAAAAGAAGAATGAAATATTGGTAAAAAAAAAAATCAATAACAGACTCTGTGTAGAAAAGTGAGAAGATATGAAGCAATTCACTGGATATACTTATTTTCTCAACCTCAATATATATATTTTTTCTCAGTTGAAATGATCTTGGCTTGGCATACACAAAGTACGTATTAAGTCACAATTCAAGAAATATCAGAAAGAAAAAGCAAAGTCAAAGAAGCTTTTTGTAGTTCGAACAACGTACAAGAAGCTTGGAAATACCCGCGGTACGAGGCAATCGACTTCGAGATTTTAAGGACAATCCTTTCTGCAATGTACAGTGATTTCATTGTATTATCAGTTAGTAAAAACTAAAATCAAAATCTGTGCGCAAAAAAATTAACATCAAAACTTTTCGTAAAGGCATACCAAAACTTTCACAACAACAAAACATTCATGTTAATCAAACAAAAATACCATGTGTTAATTTGAAAAAAAAAATTAAGTTTCATCACATCCCATCAAAATATATAGTTGTACATCCATTAAATTTCTGGTTGTAAAAACTTTACTTTTAAAATGTTTTTATTTGTGTATTATATTTCATGCATAGTACATGTAGGTCTTACAATGTATAAATTAATCTAATACGTTAAATATATCAAGCTTGCTTCTTGTCTAGTATTTTTAACACAATTATATTAATACAGAATTCTAAAATTTAATTTTGTGATTAAACAAATCTTTGTGAAAAAACGTTCACATGCAATTTATTTTTATGATAAAATTGCAAAACAATGTTTGTTATGCGCTAATTGAATAAAAAATATATCTATATTTGATCAGCCATTTTCTGAATTTTCATGTGTTAACCAAATGTACAATGTAAAATAAAAGCTGATTTTTGTTGTCATTTTTTTGGACAAATATCAAAATGAAGAAGACTGTTGATGGCATCAAAAGCCTGTAATAACTTTAGTTTCTAAATGTTAACTATTAGATTTCCAATGATTTTACAATGTGTTACCAAATGAATAAAATGTAACCCAACATAAAATTTGTATGTGACCTATTTTTGTATTCTACTTAATTTCAGAACAAAATACACATATTAAATAAAAAGTTCCTGTTATACAAGATAATACAGATTCTCCCACCAAAATAACCTATTCCACCAATCAAATTTAATATTTACAGCAGTAAAAGATAAAATAAACACATGTAATTATATAAATTTTCAGTGATCCTTTCCATAATTCATGTAATTCGTACAATCAAAATATGCGAATCACTTGTCTTTCCTCGCCTGGTGGACATAAAAACTTGCTGGATCAGTTAGAGAGAGTGCCTAGAAAGTTGTAAGAACTTGTAACTATCGTAACTAAAACTTTTAATTTTTGAATTTTTTTATTTTGAAAAGTGTTTTATGCCACATTCAACAATTTTTCAGTTAAATGGTGGCAGCCACTTTTTAAAGGTGGAGGAGAGAGACCGGGTACAATGTACCCGGGAAAAGACCATTAGCCTTCCACAAATAAACTGGCAAATTTACTCACAAAAATCAACTTAGGTTCCAGCGGGAGCTGAACCTGCACTGACCAGGAGTGAGAGAATTCATGGTTCAGAGCGCGATGCTTTAAACACTCGGCCACGGAGGACCGACTACTTAATCATTTTGAGTAATATCAATAAGATATGTTCCAATCAAATCGGGTATTACGATAAAAATGTAGACCAGTTGATACATGTGACACTGGTTGCTCCAATATACAAATGTTTTATGTCACCAAGGACAGATTTTTATCACAGACCATACATGTGTATATTATTGATATTAAATTTTCCCTTCCTCCCTACCCATTTCTTCCAGTTTCCATTGAAAAAAAATTATTGATACCTCTACTTCTGCAACGATGGATTGCACTTTTGCCACCAATTGTTCTCGATGTTTTAATTTTCTACGATTTTCTCTTTTCATGGCCATCCTTCTGTAACTTTTCATTTCCTCTCGACGTCTTGGAGTCATCTAAGTTTAAAGAAACATCAACATAGGAAACTATTAATAAGGACATTGTCAAAATCGTTCCATTTGATCAAATAAATATTTGAAATTTCAAAAGTTATATAATTTCACAAGCCTATATATAGTTATCTTTTAAAACAATATGGAACTATAAATATAAGTGCAGAATTAAAATTTGTTGATGCAGCTAAATCATGTCTTGAATTGACAGCAGAGTTTTTGAAATCCGCCAGTCTTACCGGCAAAACTGGTAAATTTGACAAAAGTGCGATGAAATTCGTCAAAGGACAAGTACTGAAGTAGTTACTGACCCAAAGTAAAACGTTTGGGCAAGTGCCCTACCGTCCTGCTAAATTCATGTCACAGCCGTCATTTATTTACAAGACAAGACATTATCCTCAATTTTGTGTCAATTTTATGTAATATCTTATGCAGAAATGATTACGTCTGATCATGTGACAACTATGTGATTAAACATTGACCTGTCATGGCTGACGGCGAGTATCACATACTCCTAGTGAGTAGTATGGTTTAAAAGTTGTTCATTCCCGAGAATATTAAAGATGTGTTTACTGGAAAGTGCTTGTAATTGGATAGAATAGACTTCAATGCAGCTAGCAGTGGCAGAATTCCTTCTAATTAAAATGCATTTAAGTCTAGTGAAGTAGTTTATATTTATTCGTCTTCAACATTTTTAAACTGTCATCACTAACAGATTAAATAGGGTCAGGGATCATTCAACCCAAAGTTTCTATTTTCAACTGAATTCACATTTGACCCAACGACAAACATTTGTTATATCCTTTTAATGTGCATTAAAATAGTTGTTTATAACTGACCCAGTGTTTGTCTTTCACTAGTTTTTTTGGGGGGAACTGAGATTCCCAATAAGATAGATGTTTATAATAAAAGGCTAAAGACGTGCAAAAAGTAATACTATTCATACATTTTGTACACTATTATCAGTGATACTGTTAAGCATTTTACTATATAAGTATATAATAATATATTCTATATAAAACCCATCAATAGAAATTTCAGATTTAAATAGAAAATGTTTTCAAATGTTATGCTTATTTCAACAGGCCTAAAAATTTTCTAATTTGGAATTTCAAAATATTGAGAATTAAAAAAAAAGTAAAAATTAGATAGCACAATTCTACTTACCCATACAGAAAGTTTTGGTCATAAAAATAAAACTTTCTGATTTAAAAAAAAAATCCTTTAATTTTTAATTCAGAAAATCAAAAACAGAAAAACATAATGAAACTGAATTTGTTTAACTGTTAAATTTTATTGAAATGCAAAAATAAATGACTTCAGAACACTTTGAGATATATATGGTTTTACATAAGAAATATAATGATATTTGTCCAAAATATTTGGGCCACCATTTTATCATTTGGACCAGTAGTTCTTAAATTTTACTCACCCAAAAAGAATCTTTTGGGCCAGCCATAGACTGACAGTTTGATGAATGATATAGTGACGGCGATTGAGCAGGAAAATGAATAAATAAATGAACATATACAACAGTTTATTTGTCTATTGCATTTTTTAGTAATATGTATATGAACCGGTAAAATTTTGCTATGACCACTGAAATTTAGTAATTCACTGGTCAGGTTGACCAGTAAATTAATTTTCATTTCAAAACCTCTGTGACAGTATCATGACCATGAAAATTTTATGTATCAAATTCTGGGAGATGAATTTAAATTTTATGTTTTTAGATGAACCTATAAATTGATCTATGTATTAGACCAACAAATAATTTTTGATTTTGATTTGATTTTTTGTTTTACGCCATACTCAACAATCTTTCAGTCTTATGATGGCGTCCAGTTTTTATAGGTGGAGGAGAAACCACGGTTACCCGGGTAAAGACCACCGACCTTCCGCAAGAAAACTGGCAAACTTTCCCACTTAATTTGAAATGACCCTAGTGGGAACCAACAAATAAAAGTGAATGCTAAAATTGCCTTATAGGTAAACTTAGATCCAAACTCATCTACAACTTATGCACAAACCAGGACGAAGAAGAATAAGTACAGTGAAACCTGCATATAAGGGCCACCAAAGGGACCAGAAAATATTTACCTTTATGTGCAGGTGACCCTTATACACAGGTTCAATTTAGTTGAAGTATGCAGTCAAGGAACTTGAAAAAACTGGCCTTTATACACAAGTAATCCTTATATAGAGGTGGCCGCTATAGCAGGTTTTACTGTAAGTAATCTTATCTACAGAACTTCTAGACCCATTTGCTAAAAAATCAAGTAGTGCCCAAGTCCTGAGTATTTTACTTAACTTCAGTTAATCCTAAAATCTGATTGGCTGAGCAGGCTTAGCTAAGAATATTGTCAGACTAAAGAATATGTTTTGAGCAATTGAGTTCTGACCCAGTAGTAAAAAATTTCACAATCTTTTATATTCACCATACAGCTGCTGCTACATGTACAAACCAAATTTGAAGAAAATTGACCAAATCATGAAGTGGTTACATGTACATGTATGTACTGTATATATAAGATGTGGGATGGCTATATCTCAAGCACGATGGTTTCAAATTTTGGTCCAGGGTGAGACTTGCCGTGTATGAAATACATGTATGGGGAAAACTGTCACAGGCATATTAAAACATTCTCTACAGCTTCAAACCTCTATTCTGTATTTACACTTCCAATAACTCACCACAGGAGGTAGAATAGGGACTCCATTGAACATGATACAAGAGGTAAACTTGCTGTCTTGGATGTACAAGTATTTAGAGGTAGCTTCCTTGTTGTCAAGGTTACGGCTCTGTGCCTCAAAGTATTCTAATAAATCTGCCATGATGGATTGTGGTGAGGCCTGTAATAAGAAAGAAGTAAAAATAAGAAATTTTTAAATGAATTTTTCATCTAAATGAATGAGAAAATGGATTATACAGTTACATAGAAGCATTGCCATATATACATATACATAAACACAATGATTATGAATATGTACATGTATACATCTAAATTGTATATACCGGTACAATATATTAAAGGAAGGAATATGTACATATATTTCCTATGATAATAATGTACATTTTCATTAGCTGAAGGGTACAAAATATGTATCACAAAAATGTACATGTTTACATAATATTCTCAGCTGGTTCATTCCACATTGTATACATATACATGTACATTCTCCCTTCAATTATAAAAAATGTCAGCATTCTCTTTATTTCAGCTGGTCCAAACAGTCCAGCAGGTTAACAGGACCCAGTTCCACAATACATGGTTAAATTTAACCTACATGTATAGTTAGCCTATCGGTTTAACATTGGTTAACTTCAAGTTAAATTTAACAACATTACATTCAAGATCCATACAATTTGTTATTTCAGAGGTTCTACATGTATATGGTATATACATGTACAACTGCTTCAAAATATAGTTAGTACTAAAAATTAAATAAGAATACATGCATCCCTATGGGTGCTGGAACAGGTAATGTGAAAAATTATCAAGGGGCAATTTCCTACACTTGTAAATTTCGACCTCAAATCAGAAAAAGGGCTCCAAATTTAATCGAAACATCGAGAAATTTGACCCAAGTGGCGGTAAGTAACAAAATTAATCTAGATTTTGTCAATAGTTCATAACATCAGGAAATTTGACTCAGTGAAGTCCTACTATATTTACTTGTATTCTGAAATCTACATACATTTATAACTCAATTTGTGCATTTCAATTCAATATGAAATTTTTATTGTATACCGGTAAGATCATTTTTATTGTATACAGATTAAGATCATTTTTATTGTATACAGGTATATAAGATCATTTTTATTGTACAAGATCATTTTTATTGTGTAAAATTTATGTATGTTTATTTAAAACACATATATATCTTTTTTCAAATAAATATGTCGATCAAAAGAGTGTCGAGGGGGGTATACACGTATTCTCAACAATCGAAGCAGATCAAAACTGAAAATGAAATGTATTTCAATATATAAGTTAATCAATAAGTATTAACTTGTAAAATCTAATACAAGTTTAAATTTTTTATAATGTGTGAAACATTGCATAGAAATAAGTGAATTCAATTTGCTGATCAGGTGAACTTCTGTTAAAAGTCTGGGTAGATAACCATCATGTTCAGTGTTCACCAGACCAAATGTCTCGTAAAGTGTTCAGACACCTTCTTAAAATGATATCACTAATCCATTGTGTGTATACATGTAGTGTACCTGTATACAGATACGTGATACTCAATATCTTTCTGGTCACAGGTGATTAAAAATGTAAACAATGTAAGCATAAACTAGCATACAGACTATTTTAGTAAATTAATGTTACAGAACAAATGACATCAGGAATACTGTAAACAATATTTTGTGTGTGTATATATATATATATATATATATATATATATATATATATATATATATATATATATATATATATATATATATATATATATATATATATATATATATTTATATTTAATATACCTTCTGTTAAAATCTGACTGGTTCAGAGAGATGTGAAAATTTTCAATGTCACCCGCTCATTTAACAAAGATAAAGAAACCAGGGTCACAATCCAAAAAAATGTCATATGTGCCAATGTTCTGCGTGTACAGTTTGTCACAGTGAGCCTGGGTGACAATCCAAAAAATTATACATGCGCCAACTTTATCCAAGTACAGTTTATCCCAATGAGAGCTTTTCATCGTAGCCAAAACGCTTGTAGGCTATTTGTTTTGTACTTTTTAGCTTGCTGGTTAATAGTTGAGATGTAAAATATCCATGGTAATATGTTAAAGCAAACAAATATGACACTTGGTATAATAAAAAAAATATTACATTCATGAGAGGGTGATATTACATATTTACACCCCTTGGAAAACATTGTTGACTTGGCTTCACCTCAGTCAATTATGCTTCCTCAAGATGAAAATATGCAATATCACCCTCTCATGAATGTAATATTGATATGATATTTTGTTTTTGTTTCTATGGTGTTATATACATCAACTCAACAATTTTTCGGTAGTATAATGGTGAAGCCAGGTTTTAATGGAGAAGGAGTGAACTTGGATTACAATGTACTCGAGAATAAACCACCTGCATACCGCAAGTAAAAATGGCGAACATTCCCACAAAATCAGCATAGCATTCACAAAAGAAAATAAAATCTTATGAGTATTTAAAAAAATAGTTGTAGGTTACATTGTATATGTACATTTTGGTATAACTTGCCAGAAATTTTTATCCTCAAGTGTTTTTTGTGAAACAGCCACAGATAATATATCAAAAAATAAATGTGATAAAATTTGTGACATCAAAAATACTGTTTACAGTCTTATCGGTACATTTATACATTGCGAAACCAAATATTTTGCAAAATAAATAACATCAGAAATACTGTTTACATCACAGCTGTAGTAAAAATTGGCAAAAGTTCAACAACTAGTAAAAAGAACTTAGTGAATTCTCATGTTATTTATACAGGACTTAAGAATTGGGGCTAAACCATGTACATGTATCATCCACTAAAACATTCTCAAGCAAAATAAATCACTATCAGAACAAATAATAACAAAGGATCGATTGTTCAGGCTGTGTGGAGGTTACAACAAATACAAACAATGTGTCCCCTTTTTGTTCTCTATATTTCATTTTTTTAAATTGAATATACAACATAATGTAATGAATAGAAATATATATACAGTAAAACCTGCATTAGTGACCATTTGTGTATAAGGACCACCTGCTATCCCCGATAGTACCATTTATGTACAAATCAACCTCTATGTAAAGATCACCTCCCTAGAAAGACAGATTTTCTTTTGTCCCTCAGGAAGTCGTTATATACAAGTTTCATTGTACATGTATTTTAAGTCTTCATCATTGCTATCGTAACTTGTAGGTTATGGTCATTCCTTTTAGCCTAAACTGTTGTTTGAATGATACATTACATGTATAGTTTGTGTGATTCTGTTAAGAATTAGCCAAGGTACATGAATGGCAGCTTTTTAAGTTAACATACTAAAGATTTGACAATGTGTACATGCTTTTAACTCATCAACCCCTGTAAAAAATGGACTCTTCTGTAAATCAATGACTTAGGCCCGTTCAAATGTGTTTTGAGATAAATGAGTTAAATCTAACAAGAGTTTTGTAAATGGTACATACTCGTAAAATGCCTGTCATGAATAAATTGTGAAAGGATTTATCTATGATAAAAAATGTTGGTATTTATGTGTTAAGAAAATAAATGGCAGACTGTCAGTGACCTTGACCTATGAGGCATGACCGTCAAGGTCACGACACACAACCTTTACATGAACAACTTTTATGTTAAGTATGAATATATTCTGCGAAGGCATAGAGAAGTTATGGGGCAAGACAAGAGAACAGACAGGGGGACAGACATCACCATACATGTACCATAATACATCTCATCCAATGATGAGCATGTAAAAACATGTCAACATGTATGATGTAGCTGTTTTAAATGTACAAAATGCATGTGTATACATAAATACAATACCTTTAATATTCCCTCAACTGAGAACAATGATTTGCACAAATTACAATAATTTTCAACAAAGTTTGATTATGTTAACTTTGAGTATTTGGAGTATACTTAGAGTATTCAATGAGAAAAAAATGCCCCCCCCCCCCCCACCTTTTTTTAAATATAACTTTACAAAATTCTCAGAATGCAAATATTCTTACATTAAGTACTTATAATCATATTTTATAAAACATTCCTTGAAACACTTACCAATTACAAAATGTAGTAATTTCTAGTACACATAATTAGATTTACGTGAACTTTTCCTCATACAAAAATCCATTTCTTTCAAGACCTGCACTCCTATTGCATTAATCCATACAATCTTGGCAATGTGTAACAGTTGCCATACTTCTCTACTACACAAATCAACAAAGGATGACTGTGTATATGATTTAACAAAT
This sequence comes from Atrina japonica, assembly GCA_030159075.1. Lineage (NCBI taxonomy): Eukaryota > Metazoa > Mollusca > Bivalvia > Pterioida > Pinnidae > Atrina > Atrina japonica. Next base: position 1,375,065 of record BROG01000003.1, read on the forward strand.
TAATTCCAATCCTGAACTAACTATCTACAATGACTCATTAACTTAAACACCGAAAAATAAAAAACACAGTGACCATTTCATAATTGAATCAAGATTATTTATCTTAGTCCCACCTCGTTGAACCAATGTTTTGGCACTACTCGTTATTGGAGTTGAATTTAGAACCATACACAAAAGCTTTCTCTGTGACATATACTTCAATGTATAAAATTTATACGAACCAATCATGCTGGCAAAACTCCAAACCTTTAATAGGCTAGAAATATCAATACTTTACAAATGCTTTAAAACATATAATTATATATACATGTATGTATATATATTATTAACCTGTAGATAGATATATCTATAAAAAGCTGTCAACTCTTGTATAGTAATCCACACCATACACAAACAGAACAATATGGATTCTTAAATGTGGCTTCTATAATAAATGAAATCTATCATTTACACAATCACACACACACACACACACACACACACACACACACAAGCAAATCTCACACCTCACACAACCAATCTCTCTCTCTCTCTCTCTCTCTCACACACTCACACACACACACACACACACATGTATGAAGAACTACAGATTTTGTACATGTTACTGTATACAGTACTTTGGGTTACTCAATGAACAGAACATTCACTTCTCACCAGTATTAAGGAGTTCCAGGGTTCAATTCCCAGTTAAGTTCATACTTAAATTTCACCTTTCCAGCTGCTGCCCTTTGTATTTTGGATATTATTATTAACTTACATATACATGTAAACCTAAAACTAAATCCATAATCTACTTCCATACCAATTTGTAATAGTTCCTGGGCCACTAGTACATACCAGTTGGGATTTACTGTAACCCCTCCCTCCTCCTCCCCAAGATTTATAATTCTAAAAATCTTAATCTACCACTGATAATGATAAACAATTAGATATAAGAGCCCTGTTAAAAATATCAGTAAATTCTCATGTCATTTTTTATGATCTTTTCAGATGTCAATAAGTACATTGAAAAAACCCCACATATGAACAACAATGACATGCATTAAAACCTTAAAATAGTGATCGAGTCAAAGAGGATGACATATCCTGCAGTATATCTACATGTACCAAGATAAACTGATAATATCCTATAGTATATTATCTATCAAGATAAAGTGGCACATCCAGGTTCTGATAAAAACCAAGATAATATGGACTATGGAATTTTCCAAAATAGGGATATACAGGTAAAATATTTTGCCTTGCTTTGATTCCATGCATGACTCTAGCTCTACTATTTTGGTGTCAAAACTGGTCTGCCCTCCCTGTTATGATCTACTTAAGACTTGCTGTGTTGATAAACATGTGCCAATCTATCTTGGTAGAACTATACAAAAGTTTTGTTTTTTGTTTTGTTTTTTATTTTATTGTTGTTTTAAGTATTGCCAAGAATTTTTAAGAAAAAATCTAAAATTACAAAACTTTGAGATAAGAAAAACTGACTAAAATAATCTGCAAACTTAAGATTCTATAGACGTACATGTACATGTACCCTTGTTCTGAAATACCAGTAGCCTGTCCAGAGTTCAAAATTAGCAGTGGTCTGCTAGTCCGATACTAGCAGACTTGCCAACCTTGAAAAATGTTCATGGGAGAGATTTTTCAATTTCATGTGGGAGACTCTAAATTTTAGTAAGAATTAATAGGAAAACTTAATTTTTTCATGTGGGAGATATGCATTTTTCTTGAAGAAATTCAAAATTTTACATAGAAAATGGGGAGTCTGCCTATTTATGGGGGAGACTTGGCAAGTACAAACTATGTACTAGTAACTTTTGCAATGTACTAGTCAAGGTTGTGCTTCAGCTAGTCCAATTGTGAAAACTTTATCTAGTGAATGGTGTGCAATTACAACACTTTTACCAGAACCACGACTGAACAGACTGACAAATTCATGGACAGAACTTTTCCTTCTTACTTTTGATATTACCAGTATACAGGTATACATAGTTTTAAAAATATCTTTAAAACAAAAATCACCTACATCAGAGCTCGTGAAATCCTATTTTCAGATATCTGACATTTTATGAATTCTGTTAGACCGAACTATGGAATGTACTGTTAACTTGTGTCAGACCAATAGGATTTTAATTGGACAAATCCTTCTGTCTAAGTCTGATATAATTTTCAGGAACTTTGCTACTTACATGCATGGATACAAAAAATTTTTTTTAAAAAAATAAACAAAACAAAAAATAAAAAAAACAGTCCAAACTCTTGAATTTAATCATATACCAGTATACAGGTACATTTCTTGTACATATGCATTTAAAATCAACACTCACCATTTTGACAATTCTTTCTCTGGAACAAAAACTATCCAAGTCTTTTCCTTTTTGTAAGTTGGCAGAATCTAATCCCATAATTTTTGCATTTTGAATCTATGCATGCATGTTTACTTTTGCATATGGATGCACCTAAGTGATTAACATAATTACTAGAAAAATTTACAAGAAATCAGTTACATTTACTTTTTATCTTCAAATATATCACTCAAAATCTTGTAATCAATTTCTCACTAAGACCCCATCATGGGCCATGTCCATTTCAGAATTATGGTTATACTCGACCAAATCTCTTAAAACTGTTAAATTATACTCTAGTGTTTTAACTTTTGTCCTAATGCCATAAATAAAAAAAATCTTTTGTTTCACACCAATAAACATATATACATTGTACATTTAACAAATCCGGTAAATACGCAGTATATATATTTACACATTTATATTCTTTTAATATAAATATATCAATATTCACATATACAGGTAAACAGTCATACACTGGCCAATACACCCTTATAAAGAAGATTAATAGGTTTAAATTCCTATCCAATAATTCTGATTGTTATGTAAATCTTAATCCCTCTATACATGTACATGTGTTTTTTTACTGACATATGAACAACAAGTGTAAATAGATTATCATATTTCTGAATGAGAAGATTTAGTCACATAATCACTTACACATTTATCGTGTTTACAAATTATATTTTTACATATTGCTGGGATACCTTGTATGTGTTTATTTTACCAAACATTTGTTTACTTCCTTTGATCAAAGTTGCTGTGATTCATATAATTTCAGAGACCTCTACTGTAACCCTTTCACCCCCCAGTATCAAAATGGTATTCTCTTTTTTATTTGTTTTAGACCAGTCTATTATCCCTCAACGTCTGTAGTGTTGAAAGGTTTAAGGTTCTCATTCACAGTTTATTAGGAAGTAAAGTGAAAATTTTATTTTCATGCACATTTACAGCAGGGCCAATGTGGAACTTAATTATCCCACATTTTTTGTGTGGGAGTTTTTGCCTTGGTCATCTCGATTTTTTCTGAATGCCGACACATTTATAGTCTACAGCACAGACAGGGATGCCGCTGGCATTAGCTATACACTGACATTTGTATTTTTCTGGTATAAATTATTTGATATAAAGATTCAAGAACATATACAACATATGTTTGAGAAACACTGAGTGCCCATGACACTGACGACAGCTAGGTCATTCTTGAAGAGGGGCCTACATGGCCCGAGTGGTTAAAGAATCATGAGTGAAACCATGAATTGTCTCACCACTAGACAGAGAAGGTTAGAGTCCCACTAGAACATGTACAGCTGATTTTGGGAGAAAGTTTATCAGTTTACATGTACTTATAAAAAGGCCATTGGCATCATCCTGGGTACATTTATACATTGTAACTAGAGCTGTCATCATACATGTATATCATCATCTCAACAAATCATGATACTGAAAACCTAATGATGATATCGTGAAAATATTCAAACATCGCAATATTGTTGACTCCAATAGAAAAGAAAGTCCTTATATTTATTATGTACTTGACTCTTGAGCTACCTAAACAAATACAAATCACATACATTGTTGTGAAACTCCTCAAATTTTTATTTTTTCACATTTATTATGTGTGTCTTACTGATTGAGGGGATCATGATTTCAATGGAATATCATGATATTATCACGATATCGGCAAAATCGCTGATATGGTGATGCTGATCTCAATCACGATAAAAGTTTTAATTGTAACCATGTTCTCTCCTACTACACGTACACTGTTCATTAAAGAGAATCCACAGAGCCTGAATCAGTCACCTGGACTTTTAGCAAAAATTCTACTTAAAAAGGAAATTTCTTTTATTTTTTGGCTTCGTACACTTGTACTTTTCAATATTATATAATGGCCAAAAACATGAAAAATCCACATCAACGGGAAAATAACTCCCATAAGAGTTACCGGTATTGTCTTTTTTGTAGTTCTTTGCATACCAAATATTTTTACTTCTTTCTTTCTTTCTCTCTATCTCTCTTTCTCTCTCTATTATACTATTCAAGATAAGGACCAAAAACAATCCACTTAAAAGGGGAAATATCTCCAATAAGCACCTACCTGACAATTTCGGCCCAATTGCAGAGTGAGAAAAATGTACTTGTCCACATGTCCTGGAAATGTGAAAATGGCATGAGGACATGTAGTAAGGGGTAGGTACTCATCCCTGGTGACGTGTAACTTTTCTTCTAGATCTACATGTATAATATCTTACTTTCTAGACTGTCAAAATCCTGTATTGCCATTTTAATTCATTTTAAGACCCACATTGGAGAATTCAAAGAATAGTTAGTCTTAATGGTTCTATAAAAGTTTATGATAAAATCCAGACCTACATGTCACGTGTAAAGATACAAGAGGTTTTCAAAATCAGTTGTCCCATAGGACGGGTGATTTTTAATTGTGTTTTTATTTTTGTAGATCTTTAAGTGCTGAACATTTTTGTTTCTTTCACTTTCTCTATGTATTATATTTTTCGAGATACAGTCATGGGACATAAATATTCACCACTTATGTTATTTGCTTCTTTGTTTTATAAATTATATAAAACCAACAATTTTTAAATGCTGTTACAAATACTGAAATCCACAAATCATACCAGAATCTGACAAATTTGTACAAAGTTATGGTAGGATAATTTCATATTTCTAAAATATATGCATTTTAAGATAATCATGTTTATTTACAGAAATGACAGTATAAATTCTGTAATTATTCTTTCAGTGATTCAGTCTAATGAAATATGTCAGAATTTACCTAAAATAGTTTTATCCTCTACAGAATCATTATTTTCTCAAAATACACAAAGAGTATATCTAAATTTCAAAAAGATTAAAAATATGAATTTAATTTCCTTCATACATGTATAAAAATAAAATATCTGAAATATTGCTTAAATTAGTGGATTTGTGGGCATTTAAGAATTGTTGGTTTTATATTAAACAAAGAAGAAAATACACAAGTGGTGAATATTTATGTCCCATGACTATGTCAGCCAAACACATAAAAAATCCACTTAAAAGGAGAAATAATACCCATAATCATCAACCTGATAATTTTCTGCCCTGTTGACTGTTTTGTAGATCTTTAAATCTGAACATTTCACTTTTTTCTCTATCTATTATACTTTTCAAGATAATGGCCAAAAACAGTCAAAGACATGAATCAACATAAAAGGGGAAATAAATCCCATAAGTGCTGAGCAGACAGTTTTCGCCTCAACAGGTTTTTATTTTTAGATCTTTGCAAGTCGATCATTTTTAGGTAAGGTTTTTTTCCTAGCTTTAATTATTTTCGAGATATTAAGACAAAGCTTTCAACCTACTTAATTTGTTCTATGTTTAGCCATGGCAGCCATGTTTTTTGATTAACAGGTTTATAATCAGCACAATTTAAAAAAAAATCCAAAGGAAGGTTGTAGTCAAGTGTGGTATGAATTGAGTCATGATGACAACAAAGCTCACCAGAAATGGGTGTAAATTTTCAAAATTGGTGTTTGACATACATGGTTTAAGATCATGGTGCAGTAAATATTTTGATTCCTTAGGGCTCAGGCTAAAAGTTTTGAAAAGTACATTTTGTACGTCAAAGTCCAAGGTCACTAGGTCAAAAGTCAAGGTACTAAACGAAAACTCTAAGGAATCTATATGTGAAATATCAAAGCCCTATCCATCGTGGTTTAAAAGATGTAGCCAAGGTTAATGTTTTTAAAAAGTAAGTCAAAGTCCAAGGTCCAGGTCACAAGTCATGGTACTAAATGAAAGCTCTGGTCATACGAAATCTACATGTATATGTGAAATATCAAAGTCATGTCCCTGTGGTTAAAAAGATATAGCCCAGGTTGAAGTTTTGTCTACAGATGCCGACAATGAGGGTATGGCATTAGCTCTCAGGACTTTTCTATTTTTAGTCTTGGTGGCCATGTTTTTTACTTGACAGGCATAAGCAACACATTTTTAAAGCAGGTGCCTTAATGATGACTGTATCCAAGTTTGGTAGAAATTGGCTCAGTAATTTCAGAGGGGAAGATTTTATAGTTTACACTGGAAGGACACGGGATAATGGAAGACGCCAAGTGATAGCATAAGCTCACATGGACCTTTGGTCCAGGTGAACTAAAAACTGACTGCTACCATCGAAAAATTATTGAGTCTGGTGTCAAACACGATTTAAACAATCATTCTTGAAAATGTTAAACTCTCGGAAGATCTGGAAAATACTGACAAAATATTGGCCAAAATAATTCTCTGTTCCAGTTAGGGTACTGTAACATGTACATATACATATATATACAGTGGAACCTATCTTGAAAGACCACCAAATCTGTCAATGCCACTGAAATGTCTTTTCTCAAAAGAGGTTTTCTTTAAAGGATTATTTAACTATTTGGTTTTCAGAATGTGGTCTTAAAAGACAGTTGGCCTTTAATTTTAAGAGAGTGGTCTTTCAAGACATGTTCTACTGTATATACAAGTGAAATAGCATATTTTTGTCAAAATACCAAACAGGAAACCCAACTTGCTAAAGATAGTAGGAACACCATATAAAATAACTACATATTATATCACAGTATTCTCTCCATCGTAATAAGCATCCCAACTCTGTAGGAGGTTACTGTCACCTGGATGACATACATGTAAAAAATACCTGTTGATATTTCTTTAGATTTTAGAACAGTGTTCAATATTTGTTAATTCAAACTTACAACAATTTGATATTTTTTTTATCTATTTAGGCTATGTTGTAAAATGTGTGATTTTACAGGTCTCTTGATTCTCTCTGTGACATCATTCAATAATGACATCACAATCAAACAAATTTTTGTTTGACAGGCCATTTAATAAATGTGACATCATGATGTAAAAGTCTGCTAAAAGGTGCAGTGTGGTGCCTTTTGCAAAAGATCAATTCTAAAACCCAATCCAAAAAGGTTACTTGTACTCTCAGTGAATATTAACTTAATTTTTTCCAAATCTTTTTTTATTTCTTTGTTGTTTAACATCCGGTCAAGAATTTTTTCACAAAATTTTGACCTACAGGTATTATGGACTGACACCAATGCAGTGATGTTTCTCTTACGTGCCATGCCTGCTGTGACATGGGACCTCAATTTTAAATCTCATCCGAAAGTCCTGTGATGTCCTCTTTTTATATGCCAAGCAATTGGCAAAGGAACAGTCACTACCATATTTTAAAAAAGTTTTGGTATGACCCGGTAATGGAAATGATCCAGGGACCTTTGGCTTGCTAGTCAAATGCTCTACCACTATAACACTGCAAGCTGTTTTCCAAATGCAGTCATATAATTTTAGTAATGAAACAAACAGGGTGAAATTAAATTCCAATATAAATATACTGTTACTGTTATTAACATGCATGACTGAAAACATACATTGATCAGTAGAGTGATTTTTCCCAACATAAGAAAACATCTCAAACAAAGAAATCACAAAGATCACACAACAGCTACATATTAAATATCCCCCCCACCAACTTTTTAAACTTTTTTACTTGTACATATAATACTGCATATTTAGATGTTAAAAAATGGGACCTAAACCAATCATCTTGGCCCCAGCATTGAAAATAGTTAAAAAAAAAAAAAATAACAAAAATACTGGACTAATCTATCACCTGAAGCATAGCATATGATACAGGATATAGCACCTGAAGCATAGCGTATGATACAGGATCTATCACCTGAAGCATAGTGTATGATACAGGATCTAGCACCTGAAGCATAGTGTATGATACAGGATCTAGCACCTGAAGCATAGTGTGTGATACAGGATCTATCACCTGAAGCATAGTGTATGATACAGGATCTAGCACCTGAAGCATAGTGTGTGATACAGTATCTATCACCTGAAGCATAGTGTATGATACAGGATCTATCACCTGAATCATAGCGTATGATACAGGATCTAGCACCTGAAGCATAACATGTGATACAGGATCTATCACCTGAAGCGTAGCGTATGATACAGGATCTAACACCTGAAGCATAGCATGTGGTAAGTAACATAAGACATATACCATATATATATATGTTAAGATACTTTTGTTTGTTTGTCTGTTGTTGTTTTACGTTCCACTCAAGAATATTTCACTCATACGGAGACATCACCAAATGCCGGTGAAGGGCTTCAAATTTTGGCCTTTGCTCGGCACTTACGGCCATTCAGCAGTAAGGGTTCTTTAATATGCTGACACCTACTGTGACATGGTTTTTACTGTCTCATCCGCAGGACAGGAAACCAACCTATTGCCGGCTGGACTCGAACTCACAATCAAGAGTCGAGCGCGCTACCGACTGAGCCAAGCCAGCTGCAGATGCAGATGATGTATGAGCATAAGAAGCAGGTAACCTCACCTCAACTAATCTTCTGAACCTGTTTTAGACTAGCAGCCTTGGCTCACTTTCAGGTTGTGTGTTAAAAATAAAACAATAAAACTAAAACTGATAATGAACAATACATTTTTAAATAATACCTAAAGTTAAAAAAAATGGTTTTACTTCAAATACCTGGTATGCTGTATATAATGACATTAATGCACAAATGTATATATCAGTACATGTTTATATATTTGTATACCAGTACATGTATATATAGCAGTACATGTATGTCATCAAATTTGATTTCAGTGTAAAACCTTTTTTCAATATATGCATTTTGTATAAGTGTTTCTTTGCATTAGTTATTTTCAATTTTAAAAAAATATACATACCTTGAAGATATCAAAAATGTGTTATTGAAAACAATCCAAACATGACTCAGCCTACAACAAAAAGAACAAAATGAGTTAAAAATTATCCATTAACATAATTAAAGCTATTTCCATCATAATCACTTCTGTAATTCATAACACGTAATTTTTCCTCCATTCTCTCAGGGTGACTGTAGCTCAGAAGTAGAGCATTCACACGAATATTAAGATTGTGAGAAGTGTGGGTTAAATCCAAGTCTTTTCCTCATCAGATTCACCTTTTAATTTTCAGTTCTTATTACATCTACATGTGACACCAAACACAGGGGTAGAGCTTTACATTTTTTATCCAGGGGTCACCTGGGCCACTAAGACTCAAAAACCTACTAGCCCACCTCAAATTTCAGGGGCCCAGATTCTTTTTTCAATTTGAGATAGTTTCAGACCTCTGTTTCGAAAATCATCTACAAATAATGAAAATTAAGGGAAGTTTCTAAAAGTGTTTGATCTGTGACAAAACTCATTTGAAAATCTTATAGCTTAATAAATATTGAATATGAATATGAATTTCTTCAGAGACCTAAATGCATGACATGAGTGGTAAAGATATAGCATGTGATTGTGAGTTTTTGGTACGATATTTCAATTAATGATTCCCTGTGACTTCCACTTTTAGCTTTTAGAGGGTCCAAATCCAAGTCCTTTTCCAAAATGGTCATGGTATTTTGTTTATTTATTTGTATATTAAATGTGTCAGCTGTTATCAAAATTGTATGATGACATACAGAAATGTTACAATATAAAGTTTATAAATTTAAACAAAGTTCTTTTATTGCAAGTTGATTTTGAAGTTACATAAAAAGTTCATTAATATTTTTAGATACAGTGGATTCCTCTTAATTGTATAGCCAAAATGTCAGATAAAATTATGAAAATAACAGGAATAATGTACTTTAGTGGACAATGACGATTCATGTTCATCTAATCCTTTCATTTATATATATGATACTATTCTAAACATCCTAGGTACACAAGTAATGGATTTTCATTTAGGATTAGGGCAAATAATGTCATAAAAGCAAATTTTATACAAAACATGTTCTCATTTCTATCAAAATAGTATTTCCACATATAACATTTTATGGTAATCAATACACTTTTGCCCATTTTGGGGAATATTTTATGCAATTCTTGGTTTAATGTATGCAGTTAAATGGAATGGTTAACATATAAGAGATAGGAAATGGTTGTGTTCTTATGCAATAAACAGGAATATGCAATTACCAGGTATGCAATTAAGTGGAATCAACTGTATACACATTTTTGTACTTGAATTTATTCTTTTGAAAAATGATACATGTACCTATTAATTTCTTCCTCTATTTGTGCTTCCTTTATTTCATCATAACCTTTAATTAACTATATATTTACCGGTACTTCAAATTTATATTTACCATTACTACAATAATGCTTCTATAAAAAATTTATTTCCATAATTCAAATGCCAGTCTGGTCTGGTTTGGTACAGTTTTGTTTATTACACTACTTTTGGAAGTACGTTTCCAAGCCATACAATGTGTTCTGTGTCAATTTAGTGTTGAATGTAGGATCTGAAAATGGCACACAAATTAGTGTGAAAGGGCACACAATTTCAGTGTGGAAGGGCACTATTAATGTATAAATTAGTTTTAAAGGCACCTGCACTATAATGTGTGCGTATCTTCCATTAACAAAATTTAAATACATTTCTTTTAATGATTAAAAAAAACCCAGAATAGTTTTTCTTAAAAACAGATCAAATTTTTTAATCATCTTTAAAATTGAAAAAAGGGCACCAAGACTAGCCCTAGCCTTACATTTTTTTTTTTTTTTTGCCGATTGCCAATCCAGAAAATGGTGATGCTTCATCAATTTGTTTTGCTTCATCAATGGGGACTGGTATACATGAAAGACCAAGAAGTCAGTGTAATGGGGACTGGGTATATCTAACCATGCAGGAAGTCACTGTAATGGGGACTGGTATACATTTCAGACCAGGTCTATGTAATGACAACTGGATATATCATGCCAAGGAGTCAGTGTTATGGAAACTGGGAATATCAGACCAGGAAGTCAGTGTGATGGGTACATCACACAAGGACATTCAGTGAGTAAAGCATCTTCATCTACCTTTTCCTTTCCTGTTACACCCTCCCCATGGACTTCAGTGACTTAGAAAGCTAGTTTATCTGTATACACTGCACCAATGTATAAAATTAAATTGTTTATTAGACTGCTCTGTTGTCAATACAATTGACAAATAAAAACACACAAAAAAAAAAATTAAAAAAAAACCGTTGTGTTAATTTATAATTTACTGGAGGATTTTTCGTCTCATGAAATTTAGTCTCTCAAACGTTCATTTAAAAATTAAACACTTATGCACATTGTCCAATATCTTTACTGTGGCAGAGATGTATCACTAAACACTTCACCATCACCCCCCCCCCCCTTTCTAGGTAATGTCAATAATGTCTAATGACAATATGATGGTGAAATAATTTTTAGGTAAATTCATTTTCAAATTCTAAATAATTGTCTACCTGTAGTATCTGGCAATTATTTGCACCTGCCTAACTTCGGAAAATATGGCCACTTGACGACCAAGAGGAAAATCCCGACCAAAAATAATTCACCATGTGGAAATTGTGCATAGTCGACTCTGTACTTTGATTCATCAATGACCGTTGTAATTTTGTAAAGCATGTCTGCACATGAAAATGTATGTTAAAGATTTCCCATAAATGTCTTTCCTCAACTAATCGACGTGTCAGTGGTATGTTTAAAATGATCTCGGAATATAAACGTTGAAATTTCTTTCCAACTGTTTTAATCTAATTATCACCCTACACCCTTAGTCTTACCGTGTGTTGATCTGGGCAGTTTAACAATGCCGCCATTTATCAACAAACTGTCATCGTGTTTTGGTTTTACCTGACTCAAATGTAAGACCGTTTTCGATTGGTTGACTTCAAAACGTAAATTGACCTACAATTTTTCTTAGGTCACATGATGTAAACATGGCAGAGTGAGTCCACAGTAAGGAAAGAGGGAAATAAAAAGGTAAGACTAAATTTAACACAATTTTGGAAGATTTTTTTAAATGACAGGTTTATATTTTAACAGTTTGATAAGATACCTGAAATTAAACACCACGTAATGTATAATCTAAACGTAAAGTCACTATGCCTAAAGCCAAATAGTCAAGACATGTCCAGATCCACTCTCCAAATCCAATCCTCTCTTACATAGTCATACTCATAGTCATAATAAACATACACTCATCCAGTAACTTACTGGCTCAGTCATACTCATAGTGACATGGTCATAGGCTTGCTCAAAACGGTCCATGTCACAGCAATATTAATTATCAGTTTAAAAGGACCCAAATCCTCAGAAAAACTTAACTGTTATTTATTTTCAGAATATTCACTGTTTAACAAATTACAGGCCTACATTTCTGTATAGGGCCTAAATTTAAAGACAGGAAATTAAATCTTGCTTCAGAATTTAAACATATCTAGATAGGGGAAATGATCCAACTCCTAGAATTTGAACTATATATATGTATATTATATATATATATATATACAATGTATATATATATATATATATATATATATATATATATATATATATATATATATATATACATTGGAATCTTGTTATCTCTAAATTCACAGTATCGCCCCATTTACTTCATGAAATCTGAAATTCGAGTAAACCAAAATTTTCAAATCAAATATTTTCCTTTTGTATTGGATAATGAATAAACCTACTAAGAGTAGTGCTTAATTAAAATTGGTTTTAAGCAATTATTAATTACACTTTTAATTTGGCTTGTTAATGAAAGTTGATTTGTCCCATGCTATGCAGGTTAACAATATGGGTGCAATGGTTCGGTTAAAAATCAGAAGAACCGAACTGCTGACGTCGAACCGATCGGTTAGGTTCTTATATTCCGGAGTTCGGTTTGGTTAAAAAATTATTATTCAATAAGGTCCTTCTAATGACCCAAATGGCATGACATTTACTTAAAGTGGACATCAATACATCTAAGGGACGTCAAGAGTAAAATTTGTTAGTGAATTAAACATAGCAATACAGCATATTTCTCTTACAATGTAAATGGAGAGAACATTTTTAATGCAAGTGTTCCATATATAAGCAAATTACAATGTATTTCTGTATCATTGATCAGTAGCTTGTTAGAAATGCTACTGTGCCATGAATGCACAGATTTATCATAAAGATATATAATTTCACAATATAGTGTAAGGTAGGCTAGAGATATGAACTAGAATCCACATACTGCTGTGTTGCACCACAGGGTCTCATATTTTGGTTAAAAATATGTGCCATTCAACTGACAGTTGTTCCAGAGTGTGTTTATACCTCTGTGGTTGCACTTGGAGTCCAAGAGTCAGTTGTTAGATGAAACGAACTGAAAAAAATGAGAACTGAAACAGAAAAAAATCTTGAACCTCCCACCCCTAGTAAACAAGTATTGTTATACAATGATTTCTGCATACAAAATGTAAACAATCAATCACAGAGGGTAATTTCAAGATAACAAGTGACAATTATATAATATTTTGATACTTCAGATCAAAAAAATACTAAGATAAGTGAAATTTCGAGATAAAAACTTTGAAATATCTGGAATAAAAGTAGTATAAATATATAATAAAATAATCGAGTCTGGACGTTCAACTTTGACAGAACCAGAATTTTGATTCATCTGATTTTGACATAACAAGATTCCAATGTAATTGTATCAATGTTATGAAAGAAAGAACACAATAAAGGCATGGTGACAAGTAAATAAAGATTTGGTACATGTTATTTTCATTGACAAGCTGTTAATCTCTTTTCATATTTCAATTTTCCTTATTTCTTCTGCCATGTAATCCCTTGCAGACTCATCTACAGCAGAATGAATGCCATTATATCTTTGTGCCATTTTTGTGAGATACACGGGCCACAGGTTCTGTTCTGTACTCAACCACTTCATCCTCAAGAGCGTTCAAATTCTGCAGAATCTGATGAAACAGTTACTGGAGATGGAGCAATATCAAAGAGAGTAAAATCTCCATCAGGTGGCAGCTCTGTCTCTGGTGAACCACTTACCCCTACATCAGCCACTGCACCTAAGAATGACACATGTGAGGTAGGTTGGAGTAAAATTGCCAGTTTTATGAAAACAATATGCCAGGAAATCAGAAATTGTCTATATATATATATTTATATTAGGGTTGTCAAAGAGTAACCGGTTAACCGAGTACTTGTCGGATGGTCCAATTATTGAATGCCAAAACCAGTACTCGATTACTCAAACATAATTTAAAAATAATGTGTATTTTGCATTTTTGAAATATTTATAAATAAAATTGAATCTCTAACTGATTTGACGTTTTTACGTTTTTATACAACAATTAGTATCTTTATACGTGTAACTTGGTTAGCTAAATCCAGAGGGAATTGTTTGTATTTTATAACTGTGAGATATATACATGTAATGAATTGTTTTAAGTACATGTAAATTAGTTTTAGGATAATTTTGTCTTTAATACCGTTAAGAGATAGGTTAAGCTTAATCGCTGGTTAAACTAAGAAAATGCCGCCATTTACACCTGAAATTCAGAAATCAACTTTATGTATATATTCATTTCATTGAAAAATACTATACATTGCTGAATTCATGTAGGGTACTGGTGTTCCAAACCCAATTAGATTTCCCTTAATTCAGTAAAAACAAAAAATTGAAATATTGGGGAACATATTACCGAATCTTCTAGAATTGGCTCTTGATCAATTTACGCCAGCTGAACCTTTCATCCTTAATATAAATAAAGCTACCAATGTGATGATTTAAATAAGAACAGCGATATATGTTAGCTTTATATATCACTGATAAGACTGAAAGGTCCTTCATTATGTAGTGTCCGAAAGCTATAGAATGACCCACAGAGCTTTTAAGATTAAACATTTTCCAGATATAAGATAACATACCTCCTCAGGCAAATAAATATCTCCTTGCACCTCTCGATCCCACTATGAATAATATCTAGGTTTGCAACTGCAAACTTACACAAATGACCGAGTACAACAGTACTCACTTGGAAAAACATTCGACTAACCGGTTAATAGGAATTGGCCGATTTGACAACCTTAATATATATATATATATATATATATATATATATATATATATATATATATATATATATATATATATATATATATATATATATATATATATATATATATATATATATATATATTATAATAAAAGTTAATTTGGACCAATCCATGATATACATTGGAACCTGTCATGAAAGACCACCTGTCTTTAATTTTGAGTCCACATTCTGAAAACCACTTGGCTAATAAGTCTTCTGAATTAAACCTCATTTGAGAGACCACATTTTAGTGGCAGATGGGATGGTCTCTCAAGACAGGTTCCACTGAATTTAATGTACATGTACATATACTTTAATACCATGTACATGTAGCTATAGGTAATTCAGAAACTTGGTGAATATGCTACATTCAGAAAGGTTTACAGAAGTAGAAACGTCTCTGGCAGATGACTGCGGATAAAGATATACATTTACAGTTATACTAATTTCTAAAACTATATATATATTGTAATATATATAAAAAACTTGGACTTGTGAAGTAAACATATAACGAGCCACAAGAATGCCATCATTTGCTTGACATAATCTGAAGAGGTTCAATCTTGCTAATCTGAAACTATGTTTTAATGAAAACCGTGCATGCAAAGAAGCAAAAAAATGGATTGGCAGAAATGAAAAATACTGGTCATTTGGATGGATTATCAGATTTAAATGGACTTAAGTAATATTTACTGGTTTTGTTGGTAAGACCAACAGATTTCAAAAACTCTGAATCATGCATTTTGCATGTCAGATTTTCTGTAATTTAATGAAGGGATAAATATTTTTATCAATGCTTAAATTTGCCATTTTGATATATGTACATTTACATATCTTGAGTTTTTGTATTTTTACAGGGATGTTCCTCTGTGAGGACAGGTTTTATAAGTCGTGATGAGGATGCTCAAGTAAATTACATCAGCAGTAAACAGCCCTATGATAGAGAAGTGTACAGTATGAGTAGACAAGCTTGTTTACGTAGTCTCAGTGGCGAGGTAAAGTTACATTTAACCAGAGAAAAAATAATAATAAAATGCAAATAAATGTGCTCATATTTTAAAACAAATCTAAATTGTCTTTTTCAGTTGTTGTACGGTACTTGTAAATTAAGAATTAATAGTTTATGAAAAAAGTGTTCAAATCGAAATTGATTCTAAATGTCGTGTACATGTACCTGATATACAGTTAACCTATGTAAATGTAATTTACTGGTCAATTTTTACAATTTTTTTTATGTTTATAGATATATTATATTTCCATGATATGTGTAATACAGATATATACAGTATTGACCATAAATGGGGCATAATACATGTAATGCAGATATGTATAGTACTGACCATAATCTGTATGATACAGAAATGTACAGTACTGACCATAATCTATATGATACAGAAATGTACAGTACTGACCATAATCTGTATGATACAGAAATGTACAGTACTGACCATAATCTGTATGATACAGAAATGTACAGTACTGACCATAATCTGTATGATACAGAAATGTACAGTACTGACCATAATCTGTATGATACAGAAATGTACAGTACTGACCATAATCTGTATGATACAGAAATGTACAGTACTGACCATAATCTGTATGATACAGAAATGAACTTAATATATTTAATACAGAAATGTACAGTACTGACTTTAATGCATGTAATACAGAAATGTACAGTACTGACCATAACTCAATACATGTAATACAATGCTCATCCAAAATCGAAGCTTTTTACTTTAAATGACAAAACAATAAAAACCTCTTTTCACCTTAATTTAAGTTTTATCAATTATTAAATGACCTTCCTTTTACAAATTTCTATATATTATTTCAAGAAAAAATGTTAAATGCTGTCAAAAATGCGCAATATTCATATATTGTCCAGGTGAATACCCAGTACTGTATATACATGTACCTACCTGGAAATTTGGGGCTCCCATTTAATTTTCGCCATTTTCGTCCATTGATGAGAGGCCGAATTTAAAATAAAAGCAAAGTTTTCAAGCTAAATCATTGAAGCACAGACATACATGCTTTCCATGAGACAATATTAATATTAAGATGAATGTACTTTCTGTCATAAAAGAGCGAAAATAACCAAGGGCGAAAATATCCAGGTATACAGTATTTCATTTTGTTAGACACTGTATATATACCTCATTATGGGGTGATAAAAATATTCACAGAGATTGTTATTTTTATTACAAGGTCTGCCCAGGAAGAGATGGGCCAATATTTTTCGGCAACGATCAGCAGGGGCATGTGTTAAGCTACACTTTCTACATAAAAGACTGTCAGGCCAGGGGGTTGCAAACACGATATAGCATCTTAGTCGTGATGATGGACAAAATATATCTCCTGAATTCTTGGCCCTTTCTTGTCCCTCACTTGAAAACTGTGATAGAACATCTACAAAATAAAGCAGATAAAGTGTATGAGAAAGAAGAATCAAAATGCCACCAGAGGGCATTCAGACTGACCTCTAGTATCCATCCTGGAAATTTCATACAACAAAGGGGAGGTAACAACAAGCCAGCTAGATCTCTAAGAGAATTAACTGATGATAAAAATATTTTCAAACTGCTACATGTTGCATTTGTGTGGATTTTAAAAGCATGTGGAAACAGGATTACTGAAACTCTTCTAGAAGGTCCGCCAACTGAAGATTCTATAATAGATATGGAAAAACAAGAAGGTATAGTATAATTAATAAACATTGTGTCAAGTGGTATTATTGTATGTGTACTTATTCTAGTGGTATTCTAATATTAGCGCCTTTCGCACTCAAGTCATTGCGCTAATTCAAGGGTAGCGCTAAAATTTCTCCATCCTGTCATTCTGTATATACAACAAAGCCAATGAAATAAATTGCACAAATTCAAGATTGCGCTAATAAGTCTATACCCCCTGAGAGCGCTAAAATATGAGTGCACTAATTTAAATACACATACAGTGTTGTTTTGTTTCACGATTCCTATTTGATCTGTCTCTGAATGGTTCATTACCTTGAATATCTAATTTCATATGTGGGTGGGTGCATGCACACCCTTGCCGGAATCAATCCTTGATTGTGGAAAAAAAAATGATTGAAAATTTCTTCTTTTTCTAGAAACTGAAGAAGGATTCTGTTTACTGTTCAGTAAGAAGGTTGACGTTAATGAGGTAGAAGCCGTGTCTACAGGGGAGGATCTAGAATCTAGTAATAATGAAGAAGATGATGTTGGGCCAAAAATAAAAAACATCCGACATTTGATGCAGGTACAATGTAATACTCTATAGTTGTTTAATTTCACGGGGAGAAAATTTCACGGTTTGCTAAAAGGAATTTATTCACAGGTTTTAAATTTCATGCAAGACCGTTTCCAATACTGAAGTATGATAGGAGTTGAAGTAAAGGTGATAAAATTTTGTGATTCGTGTATACAAAGTATATGAATGAATTTTTATTGGTAAAAACTTTTATAATTTTTATCGGTAAGGTATTGTCTTTTTGATGCTTCATAAGTATAAAGTATTATATTTGCAGGTATTTAATTCATCTGTATTTTCTTTGATTGTGAATATAACGAAATTTAATCCCTGCAAATAAAAGCAATTATACAGTAGCTTGTTGATAAGTTTACTTCTTTGACATCATGTGATAGTGTTTTTGAAATATCAAGAGTCATATATGTGTATCAGTATATTATATGTATATAAAACCATGGAACCTGTTTTGACAGACCATGCTCGTGAAAGTCCATTTGTCTTCTGAGACCACATTCTGAAAACCACTTGGTTAAACAATCCTTTAAATAAAACTTCTTTCGAAAGACCATCTGTCTTTATGATCAGAGACCACATTTCAGTGGCAGATGGGGTGCTCTCTCAAGACAGGTTCCACTCTCTCTATATAGATAACAACTTCATATCTACAGGTCTACCAAGGTCAATTGGCACATCCAGGTTCTGTCAAAAAACCAAAACAATGCAGTCTATTGCCCCAAAATAAGTTATACAAGTAAAACATTGTCTCCCTCAGATTCCATGCATTACCAAACTTCTAATATTTTAATATTTTTGTGTTGATAAGTGATTTAATTTAGAGTGGTCCTCAGGATGTGGTCTCTCAAGACAGATTGTCTCTCATGAGAGTGGTCTCTCAAGACAGGTTTCACTGTACTGTTAATATATCAAGACTAAGATTGGTGACCTTTTGAGACTTTAGATTGACCTTACTGATAAGAATTACACCATAATGAACATGGTGTTGCTCCAATCAATCATTTGAACATAAACATGTACAGTGGAACCTCACTATTGAGACCACCTCACTGACTGACTCAAATTGGTCTCATTAGCAAGTTGGTCACGTAAGTAAAGGTCTGGACTTATTTAATATCTGTCAAAACATTTGACAAGATACTGAATATCTATGATCTTAATTGCGAGGTGATCACTAAAATGAGGTGGTCTTTAGGCAAAATTCCACTGTATTTGCATTTATTCTATTTGCTGCTAAATACTTGTTTTTATCTTTTGTCACTAGATACTGGGAAATGACAAATTTCACAGCCTAGCTCATCATGTGGTGATAGGTAACCAGATAATCGTCAGAGGATCAGAAAAATCTATTGTCAAGTCTTTCCTTAATGCACTCAAAGTAAGTATAGCCATATTTATCAAATCAAAACTCTATGACAAGAATTAAAAACAAGGACAGGATATATAACATTATTGGTTGGCTGTAAATAATCCAGAAACTTTCATCATGGCATTGGCTTTAATACGCCCTTTTCAAGTTGTTCCATCCCATTCAGTTTTGTCAGAATAGTTTTTACTGTGATCACTTGACTTCAAGAGAAAGTCGGACAAGGTCATATCCAGTTTTGTAATGTTGACATTGAAGTGATATCATTTTTCAGGTCATCTGCAAGGAATAAAGTTTCCTGTAGGTTGGCACCTGTCAATGATATCCATTTCCAGGTCATATATATGATATATACAGTGGACCCTTGCTATTAAGACCACATAACTGACTTGCTCAAAGTGGTCTAATTAGTGAGGTGGTACCTTTAGGGAAAAACACAACTTAATGGACATTTATCAAGAAATTGTCCAAGAGATTGGATATCTATAGTTTTAAATGCTAGGAGATATCCTAAGTGAGGTAGTCTTCAGGCAAAGTTTCACTGTACTTCTGAACCATAAGTGATGTAGGCGACGTTTTTCTCTGAAGCTGCATACTATTATTGTGAACCTTGACAGAACAGAACAACTGAAGAAAAGCTTACTGGTATTCATTTATTAGGTCAAAATTTTTGGCACTTGGTCTGCAATCAGTGACTTTCACATTCAATTGAAAAATCTTAAAGCATAAAGCAACATTGAAACAAATTGTAATATGTATTTTTTTTTCATGATTTGTGATTTAATGTTTGAAACAAAAAATGATTTGAAATTCTGTGTGCTTTATTTGATTAAATTAAAGGCTCTGAACTAAAATGGAGACTTGAATGGAAAAATGAACCATTTTATGAGATCTAGAACATTAATATGAATCCCTTGAAAGTCCCTAAATTTGCCTAAGGGCTTATTTTCTCTATTTTACCTTGAAAAGTCCTTAAGTTTTTGTAAAAAATACCTTTGGATTTACAATTCCCATAAATGTTTTTAACTCCTAATGTATGTTGATATAAAAATTCGATTTTTCAGAGCTTGTTACCAAGAGGCTGTTGCCGTGTTATTCCATATAGTGAAAGTTACGAAGAGTCGTGGAGGTGTAATTTTCTTGGCCTGCCATTGGAAGTTGACATTCCCCGACACATCATGTCAGATGAGATGTTTGTGTTAGTAGATATAACCAGTGATGGAGAAAACAGTGATGAAGTTTTCAATCCCTCTAACGAAACGGATTCTTTTGAACAAATCAAATTCAATATGGCCAGTCCACTGACTTTACCAGATAGAGGTGCATTTCTATTCTATTTTTATGCCCCCTTGATCAAAGATCAGGGGTGCATTTTACCAATAAGTCATTAGTCGTAAATCCTAAATCTTAAGTGAATTGACCTTAAGACAAAACTTAGCATTATTTGATCAACATGACCTTGACTCAAATCATTAAAAAACATATCTGACTTCTGGACCTGAAATCACCAAATTTACTCAGTACTCAAGCTCAACTTTTATTTCATCATTTTGACTATATCATCGATGGTAAATTTTTGGGGTTTGAGTGATTAGGAAACATATTATTGTTTTTCATCATTCACATATAAATTTTTTGATTTTCCTGTAAAATACGAATTTGAGTACGTACTCAAACAATTTTGAATATTTCGGAAGTTTTCTTCAAAAGAGCAAAATTTTTATCATTATTTACAATTGTATGCTGTCAATATACACACATGTTCAATTGCAGAATGAACTTTGTCTGAATTTACTTTAAAATCATGAAAAGTTATTTGACCTTGAGTACTGAGTAAATTTGGTGACTTCGGGCCCTGATATTGGGTCATACCTAAGTCTTTAAAATAGGTATTAACTGTTACTTTGCCAAGAATCCTCAGAATAAGAATTGAAAGAGATTGCAGTTTAAAACTCCATGTGGTTTTGCTACAAATATTCAAAAAAATAATACTTCTGAAAAAAAAAAACGAAAATATAGGCATCCAACATTTTATCCAATGTTTCAACAAGATAGAATATCTAATTAACACATACATAAATGAAAGCATAGAATTTCAAAATTTTTTATTCATCATTAATAAGTTTTACAACATGTATTGATTGTAACTCAGGAAAATGATCTACAAATACAATATTTGTAAACTGTTAGCTGCTCATTTACAAGTACAATTTTTGTTACCCCCATGATCAAAGAGTGGGGGTAGGAGACATATTGATTTTGGTCTGTCTGTCGATTTGTCTGTCTGTGTGCAACATTTTGGTTTCTATCAAATACGTGGGTTCCCCACAGAAAGCTGTTTATCATCTTCACATTTATATTACCGGTACTCACAAACAAAGCAACATACTGAGGTGAAGTTTATGGGAAAGTTTTATTTTTATATAAGCATGATGTACAGTACATTGTCAGTTAAAACAAAATGGACACCCTATCTTAATGTAAATGGGTGGTCATGGGGCTTTAAGATCTATTTTAGACACCGTTTTGGCCAACATTTTGGAATGTTTGCTAGAGCTCATTGTAAATGGATTGGTTCTGAGGCCAACGTTTCTCAAACACAATTTGATATGTTTAGATATTTGTTGCAGATTCAATGACACCGAGTCCTCAGTGATAGAACAAACCCTATTATTATTCCTCATAGATGTACTTGTTATTGAGTCAGGGATTGGTTGAGAGCCATCCCATGCCAGGGCAACAAAAATTTGAGTCTACCTCTCATGTCTCCCCCATGCAGAGCCTCTTGTGGGTTTTAAACATACTGGTAGTTGTTATTCGTGATACGAACTCTTCGAGATGTTCCATGTTCCAAACATTAACAAAAATGTCAGAATACAGCAGATGGTGTTGTCACCTTCCTGAAGCTGATGAATGAATTTATGATTGCAAAGCTGTATTTCGGTATAATAAACAATTTATTGCCCTGGCTTTCGCCCTCAGGCAATATGATATGCCATGGGAAAACAAATTGTCATGTCTCGCTTCAGCCAGGGCAAAAAATGTATAATACTAGCAATACATAACAGAGAGTGAATGAAACCAAGGGAATGCTTCAAGATTCTGAATTAATATTTGTTAGTAAAGTAAATAATTTGTGGTACAGAGAATGATTATGATACATCTGGTTAGTATTTATAATGGATGCTCTGACTTCTCCACTTGTCTAAGTGAGGAATATGCCCCCAAAAATATGCCCCAAAAATATCAACAGCTTTAATTAAAACTACTTACCAAATCCACACATTGCTTGCTTGCTGTAACTTTGTCAATAGAGCCCTTGCTATCGAAGTGGAAGAGTCCATATCTGGATAAGGGCAGGGTCCCAAGTGAAAGTTCAAAACAGGTAGTTTCTGCTGGTGGCATCTCAATATGAATCATATCGCCTACTCTAGATTACCTCCCTTGTTTGACAAGTCTCTAAATGTTATCAGTTGTTTATATAAATCATATTATAATTACAGCTCCCACAGTCCTACACAAAATGGAAATAGCTCTGAAAAATGAAAATCTTACAGAAGAAGTTGTTGAACAGTGTCTCATTTGTCTGAAAGAAGAATGGATGAAGTTGGTATAATTTAGTTTGAAGTAAACTGTTTAATAAAAGGAAAAATTAATTTTCAGATTCTAACTACACTTTATTAGATATGCTCTCTTGCAGAATTGAATGAGTTTATATAACTTATATTTCTTATTATTTCTATCATAAAATGTTTTTGTATAGGCCTACACATTGCATTTCTTTTAATTCTAACTCATCAACCCCGAAAAACAATGGACTGTTCCATAAATCAATGACTTAGACCAATCCAAATGTGTCTTTAGGGGTGAAGGATTTAATAATTGCATCTCCTATTATAAGATGAATGGGGGTGAAAAAGAGTTATACTGTCTACCATGCTTTGAGATTTCCCTATTCAGATACATTATGTATATAGTTTTCAACTGTTATAGCCTATTGTAGCCTATAGCCTATAGCCACCTTCATTTTGGCAGCATAACTGATAAGGGGTTTGGCAAAAATTAAGACTGTAATTATTATCATTTTAAATCTAAAATTTTATTAACAGTAATTTAAAAAAATTCATTGTTTAACATTAAATTAGTATATTCAGTTAAAAATATGACTATTATTTCATTACAGCAAAGTCAAAGTTTTATTCAAATTTACAAAAGCTGGTGGAAGCAGATCTGAGGAAGACACAAAGAAATTATTACAAGTTGTAGGAGCTAGAGAGGAAGACACGCCCTTACTTAAATTCTGGATGCATGGACTGAGTGTGCAATATAGAAACCACATACTTACGGCATCTAAAACAAAACACTGAATGTTAAAACTCGGTGAAAATGATATATTCATTGAACACTTTTTAGTTATTTTTCTAAACATGTCTGTGATTGTGAGTAAATTATACCATTTACATGTGATTTTTGTGATTGATGAAACATCACCATTTTTTAGCAAAGGACAGTAACTACCCTGGTAATGGAATTCATAAATTCATTTATGAAATAAACCAATTTTAATTCCAGGTACCAACATCATATTCCAATTGGTAAAATTTGTCCCCATAGAAGAAGATGAGCATAAATGTCTTCATTAATTAACCAGAATATAAATTTTGTACTGTAAATGAAATCTTAATTGAATGGCTGAGTGTGTTCATGATCCAGTTTACAATAGGTTCATCAAAACAATGTAAAATCATTCATATTTGTGGTTTTCTTTTTTCTTTTTTTTCGTCAAAAAAAAAAAACCCAAATTTGTGAACATGAATTTTCCTTGATTTTGAGTTATCCTAATGAAAGTTTTCATGTTAGATTTATTTTTGTTATTTTGGTTACCCACGAAAAGAACAAAATCAAATTTTCAACGATGATTTTTTATTTTATAGTTGACCTATATCCTGGATCCATATAACAATACTTAATGCATATGTACTTAATATGAATAGTCAAATTTCGCACATGGCGTATATCCATTAGTAATACATGTATATTATACAGCAGGTCTTTTATTATTTTTTATTATTATTTTCTTTTTTGTCAAACAATATTTTTGATGATGCAAGTTTTAGTTTTTGTTATAATTTTGTCATTTTTATCGATTTCCAAATTTTTAGCAGAAATCGAAGGAAGAAAGTCATATAGTCTCAGTCAGGTTATGCTGGACCTAGGAATTTTGATAAGATATGAATTATTGATAGCCATGTGTAAAAGAGGATTTATGTTTTTGTAAAATCTAACCATGTCAAGCATTACTTTCTTTTTTTGGTGGTGGGGGGGCTTTTTTTCAAAACTACGTGCACCTGTTTTGGGGGGAAATCATGCATCTTCTTTTGAAAATTGGGAAATTTTGAATAATGGATTTAGTTGTACTGAAACTTGAATTTAAATTTTAGGCAATGGATAATAAAAT
This sequence comes from Atrina japonica, assembly GCA_030159075.1. Lineage (NCBI taxonomy): Eukaryota > Metazoa > Mollusca > Bivalvia > Pterioida > Pinnidae > Atrina > Atrina japonica. The sequence continues at coordinate 1,400,470 of BROG01000003.1, forward strand.
AAAACATAACAATTATCATCAGTTTGATTTTCAGAATTTTAAAAGCTCCATTCTCCTGTATAACATTTTTGTCTTCACATACTTATCCTACCGAGACTATCACCATTTGGGAAAATTGTACATTTTATTTGGGATTTCAAACCATTTTTTTTTTGGAAAAATTGAGAAACTTTCTCAGGGAAACAGTTGAATTTGAGACTGCATGTTCACAATGAAGATGAACATTTTGAACAAGTTTCTTTTCCAATAATACTGGTACTTACTGAGTATTAGCCATTGATAGATGTCATCTGGACCTCAGAGTCCTCTATGATTTAAGATTGTCACTTCTGGAAGTATTACTTACAGGTAGTATGTATTCAGACCTAATTGGTTGTCTCCCTTTTTTGGTCAGAATGCAACGTTAATACCGGTCATGAAATGACAGTGTGTATGCTTAGAAAATTTGGTTTTGCTGTTGTGAAAAAAACATTTAGAGTATTACATTTTTAATAAAATGTTGTTAAAACATGACCTCATGTTCGACCTTGAAATTCCTATTTCAGATATTTTGCTTCAATCATTATTTACAATCGTATGCTGTAAATAAACAAAATGTCCAATTGCCGCCAAAATTCTGTATTTTTATCTTTAAATTCTGGAAAGGTGGTAGTAAAATTTGGTGACTTTGGGCCTTGGTTACATAACATTTATGATATTCTAATTTTTGTTTTTTGTTTTTACCAAACTTGAGTTTTGCATTGACAATATTACATTTCATTTTCAATTATAAAGTTACTAATTCTAATTGGTCACTTTTACTGGAAAAAGATTGATTGCTCATATACATGTATTCCTTAGATGAAAAAATCATTTTCTTTTCTTTAACCAGATGAATACTATCACATTTCTCAGATAGAAATGTATTAATTGATATTAAATTAGCACAGACGTCATCATTTGGTGGTCTTGTCAGTTTTTGTTTTTTTTATATACATGTATTTCAGTTGTAAGTATTCATATTTTACTGTTGTATAATTGTCTCTTCAAAACCAATATTTTACTGTGCCAAAAGTTGAACCGATTGTATACATTGTTTATTTAAATAAAATACTGTATCCCTGGAAATTTTCGCCCTGTTATGACAGGACATATATTCAACCCGTTTTGAATTTGCCCTAAAATCACCAGACAAAATTTAAATTCGCCCTCACTTCAGGGCAAAAATTTCCAGGTAAACCGTAATATACTGGTATATCAAAATGTGTTTGTTTCTTCAATACAACTTTTTCCATCTTGATTTTGAAGTGAAAGGGTCACCAAGTGCTGTGCAGTACTTTATATAAATGATGTCAGCTCAAGCTTCCAAGAAGTGGGGCATTCTGCTTTGAACTCTCCCTTTGATACAGGCATGATCATATTTCAGTCAGTATGACAAAATTTGTGAATTTTTTCGGTCGTTGGGGCATATTAGACATTTGTCGAGCAGTGTTTCCATCAGAGTAGTGGTTGATCTGTATAGGTTTGAAGGTGATGTGGTCAGAAAATCTGCAGGTCATATAATGTATTCAATAATTCATAAATCAATCTCTTGATTTTGTAAGAATTGTTGATAATAAAAGACTCGATCACCCTGTATTGTGTTTGAGGTCACCAAAATGCAGATTGACCTACAGATATCGATTTCTCTTGGTTGAATCATGCAAGACTTGACCATGACGAAATCCAGTTTAATTACTAATGCATTTAATAAAAATCATCAGTAATTAGTAATTACTGGTACTACATGAATCTTGTTGTTTGGACCCCAAAATAAAAGCATGATTTGTGACAGTAAAGTCTTTTAAAATAAGTGTAAATTTTTGTATGCTGCAAGAAAGGGATACTGTAAATGTTGTTTTAAACTGCTATTTGGCAACTTCAATTATTTTCACAATAAATTGATTATTCAGAGAAAATGTAAAATTTGTAAAAACAAATGTTTCATGTTTCTGTTGTGCAGATTCAACGGATTGGTCACAGCACATAAAACAATTCACATTTACCTCAGGCCTAGGTTATAAAAATTCAAACTGCAAGTCTGCCACAGCAGTACATCAGTCCCTGACTGCTCAATGAAAAAACCAATATTATCTACTCCACCATGAAGCTGCAGACTAATAGAATCTACCGCTACCTTGCAGGTATGACAAAGGAATCTCAACCTGAGGGCAAGATTCTTGAATGACAAACCTAAGGCTGGTTTGTCATTCAAGTATCTTACCCTCAGATTGAGATTCCTTTGTCATACCCTCAAGGTCAGCCGAAGGTTCGTCATTGAAGTATCTTACCCTCAGACTGAGATTCCTTTGTCATACCCTCAAGATGGGGGTTGATTATTTTTCTCCCATGTTTTAAATACATGTATATGAAGATTTACACGAATGAAATCCGACATTATGCACTGCATTCTAGATGCCACAGACACCCTACATCATAAACTGTATTGTGACATAGCATGTGTAGCTTGTCAATACCCTAGGGGTTGACAAGGAAATCATTCCCTGTTAAAATGAAGTAGAAAATTATAATCACCTCTAGTCAGTGTGGGCAATTTTGTGAGCTTGTAGAATGCCAGTGGCCTCTTCTCTGGCACACTTATTCAGCCAAACTTGCATTAAAGACCACCTGCCTATTAAAACCATTCAAACATAACCTTTGTTAACTTTTTCTACAATGAATAAACCTCTCTATAAAGGCCACCTGTCTATAACATCTACTTTTGCCTGTTCCCTCGAGTGGTCTTTATTGACAAGTTTGACCATAACTGGTTCTGTCCTCCACCATATAACCGATTTTTTTTTTTTTTTTGATGTGGCATACACAAACAACGGGTATGACAGTTTAAAGTCTAAAAGGTGCTTGTTATTGGAATTTCATAAGAGATGTTATTTACAGAGATTTCACTGAATTGTTTTCGAAATGTGGTCTCAAAGGACAGGTTCCACTGTATAGTGTTTAACGTCGACAGATATAGTTATGCGCAACTCATCAAGTAAATACCATGAACATAATTTTAAATTGCGAAAGTTGTCATAAGACAACAAAGCTCACTACTATAATTATGACCAATTTTAAGAACTACATCAAATGGCATTATCTAGAGACTAGATCAAGAGGTCAAACATCACGGTACTGTCTGAAAGGACTGGACGTAAAGCTTGGATATGTTAAATATTAAAGCTCTACTCTTAATTTTTCAAAAGATATAGCAATAGATAAAGGTTTTCCCCTTAGTATGATATTAGCTCTCCAGATTTTTTGTCCAACGATCTAAAAGTGGCAATTACTACCTATAAATCCATAAACAAGCACCTTTAAAAAGATTTTTTTCACCAACAGATCAAATCATTAAAATATAGCATATTCAAAGCCCTATTCTCCACAAGGAGCGAAGAAATTAAGAAGATGAAATAAAAGTCATTGGAATGTTAAACAAACGGTCAGATTCCAGATGAAGAAAGGTCATTTCATATCTCTTCGTTTCACCTTGCTTAATCAAATGAACTTTGTACAAACTGAAGTTGAATCTAAATAACAACAGAACTAAGTGTATCCCCTTGAAGCCACTTTATTAAGTGTAACTGTACAAATGGGTAGGTTTTTTTAAGTTCATTTTTAGAAGAAAAATCCCAGAATTTTGCCACCAAGATGTTTTCTTCTGGCCTCTTCATGATCCATTATACCGCCTGACGTGGTTAATACAATAAATCTGAAATCAAACAATAATTATCAATAAGATTGAAGCACTAAAAACAAAATTTTAAAATATGGTCCAAAGGGTCTTAGTGATTTGGGTCACAATCTTTACATTGAGGGTGCTACATATTAAATCTGAGGGGAATTGGGAACTTTCGAGTTAACCCGGATTGCTGTTATGATCCTGCATTTATTCGTGTCTTTTCAATTTTGTTCCTCATTTCATTCTTCTGGTTTTCATATTTACCTTTGCAATGTATGTATATTACCAGAAATAATGTTGAGGAACATTTTCCACAATTCATGCAACATGTGCGACTAAATGCAGGATTATAACGGTAATCCCGGTTACCTCGTAAGTTCCCTATTAGTACAATAGTTTCATACAAAGAAAATAGAAATGTTCAAAAGTTTACTTTCAAAGCAGATGGCATGGGATCATTTGGAAACCTCAGAATAAAACACACACAAAGCAAATAAAAAGGTGTAATATTCTAAGCAGGGATTTTCCACCCAAGCCTAGGGGGCCAAAATAAGGCCCCATTCACAAGGCAAGAACATGCATTTTCCCCAGTCTGCGGTCAAAATTTCCCATTTATGTCAAATGACAATGAATTTGAAGAGATTCTTGTATTTCCAAACAGTTTTGTGTATTTTTTGATTTCCCAATTTAAATAAAATGTTGTTCAAATCCCAATGCAAAAGGCCTAGGCCCCATTCCCAAAGTGTCCCAGTAATATTGCCAATTTCAATTTCTAAATTAGCCAGGTTATCATATAGAAACCAATTTTGGATATACACACATACTTGAAAATGTCTGCCCCATTACGCCTGTAAGCAAGGCAAATGATACATAAAGCAGAATATGATGTTCTGTACCGACTACATTTCATGGAAATATTCCAAGAAATAAAACAGCTTGACTGTAGTAAAACCTTTAAAAATGTTTTGCTCCCTAAAGGAACCAAGCGTTCTATTAGGTACATGAGGGGAAATATAGGCAGTTGTTGGAAATCAATGGGAAGTACAATATCAAGCACTTTAAGAAAGACATGAGAACATAATATCATAAATATCAAATTCAAAATTCCTTACCCAAACTGTCTTGAAGGTAATAAATTTGTGGTCCATTTCTCCATATCTCGTAATGCTATATCAAATCTGGGACTTATTACACCACACTGAAATAAACAAAATCGAGTTAAACATATCCACAAAAAATAAAAATGGGCCACATTTAGAGTTGATAAAACAGTAGTAACAAATCATTCAAGAAAAGAGGAAATATTCAGATAAAATGTCTGGTACACATAATCTACTTTAAAAAACTGTCAATACAAATGGCATACATCCTACATGTATAACAAAAAGGATTCTTAAAGCTTCCACTTGTCTATGTGTAATTCTAGATACATGTATTATGTTCCAAAGTGATTGTTCTATTTTATTACTATCATGTGCTACAATACACATTTTGGTATCTGAATACATATATTTCATTTTTGAATTCATTTGTTTATAATGTTTACATCTCTTTAACATTCGATAAACTTTCAAGATCATGTATTCCTTGGTCAAACAGAACACATCTATGAGAGGTCAAGTACATGTGACCCAAAAGTAGCCAATACCGGTTTTTGTCAGATCTCCCACACAACATCAGAAAACGGGAACAATGAAGGATCGGCTTATGACTTAACCGACTTGTACTAGACATGTGAATGAATATTTGAATAGTTTTATATTTGGATATTTATCATTTACTTGTTATTTACCAATATTCAATAATACACTTTCGCTCTAATTGTCCTATTGCCAAATGTCTGACAAGTGGCTCTCCATGTGCTTTTTGACGACATACAATTGTGACATCATAGATCATAATCTAAAAATTGTTTGATGGGCCATTTAATTGTGATGTCACAATGGAACAGTTTACCAACAGGCGCTGTTGTCAGGCATTTGGCGATAGGTCAATTATCTTCCACCATTACATAATGTTTGTTCTAAAGGAATTCTATTTCTAAGTAATCTATTGGTTTTACATAATGTATTTTGTTAGGATATAATGAGTGAAACTGACACCAGTTAATACTTTCTGCAGCTAGATCTAGAACTAGATCTAGATGTTTATTTCTGCCATTACTAGGTGCCCATGAGAATCACATTAAACAAACAAATGATCCCCTTAGTGAAAATTACTATTGATCAACATGTAGCAGGGCTCAGGAAAAACTTTTGAAACCACTCGTCCGGCGGGCAAGTGCTTAATAGAAAGTACTCGTCCAAATAAAATTTCCACTCGTCCAAATTATAATGATATAAAAAAGGAAAAATTAATTTTGAAAACAAGAACTTTATTTCAAATAAGATTTTTTCATGGCATTATAGGTGTGCAAAAATACAAATATTTATTAGTCAAGTTTAGTTTACACTTAAGATTTATTCACTTAACATCATATGAAATACATGTATGAAATCTCTATAAATTGTTTGTGTAAATATCTAGTCAGAAAATAAGAAAGTCTTTGAGCCTAAGTTATGAATATCTAACACCAAAGACTACAGACAGACAGCAAAATTAATGTAAATGGTGTGTCATATTGCAAAATAATAATAATAACATCAAACTGTTCTCAATACTGAAATTGTTATTCACATCAAACAATGCTTGTTTCAGCAGTTCTATCATATTTACTCTGAAAATGAGCTAAATCAATGGCAGTCCCTTCTTCTATCTGGAAGCCTTCAGTTTTATAAGAAAATCATACACAAATTATTAAAACAAAACAGTTTCTATCATGTGTTTATAAAATAAAATTATTCAAGTATTCAACTATTACAAGCAGTCCAATTACTCCTTAGTAAATAAATCTGCTTTGAAAAATATGCGGCTTGTTTTGAGTATTTTTATCAGCAAAAAATGTTTGTCCAGAAAAACACCATTAGTTTACAAAGACCCAAAAGGGCATAGAGTTCCTGTGAGTAACTCAATGATATTAGTATAGATGCTGAGATCACACACAAGTCTAGACGTACTCAGAGGCTGCTATACTAGTAGCTGTTGTGAGATGCCTAGAAGTTTTTGCAGAGTGTAGCCAATGAGAAATTGCATCAGTACAGTCAAAATCTTTGACTTTTGATTCTAAGCTGTCAACTTGAAGAAGATCTTTCAATGAGTCTTGACCAAGATTGCTTCGAAATGTTGATTTTATACGCTTCATTGTGGAAAAGCTCCTTTCACACTTAGCTGTACTTGGGGAAAGTGTTAGCATAATTACTACCAGAAGAAGAATACCAAGCCAGCATGTTTTGACTGTAACAGTGAACCTAATACTTCTAATGGCTGGACAGACCTTTGTTTACTTAATCTTAATTTTAGCTCTAACCATTCTTCCTTGGCAGCAGTAATTTCAGACTGAAGAAATTACACAATCTTTCAATACTGTCATTTCCATAACTGGTCAAATCTACTCTGTTTGAGGGCCATACTCTGTGGTCAAAGATGCCAAAGTCAATCATTGGAAACTCTTGGAGAGATTTGAATCTTGTACCACAATAACCAATGGCATTATCTAGAAATGAATTGAATTCGTTTTCAAAATTCAAAACAGACTTTGAGATTTCAATCGTTGAATCTCTACCACATACAAATTTACATGTACCTGTATCACTTTCAACATGAAACTGCAGAAATGTAGTATAACAAGAACCCTTTTGGTGCTTCAACTCTTCTAGTCTTGATAAACAAATCTCAAGTTTAGTACCTACATCATTTATGGTTAGTGTGTCTGACTGAAATTGCTTACTTAGATCAGCAAGTATGGACATTACATCACATAGGAAATGAGCAAAACGCAAAAATTTCTCAGTGCAAATTTCCTTTAAATAACCCTTCAACTGAAAATGTGTTACTATGGTTGGTAAGGACTTCAAAATAGCATCAATTGCCCTATGTCGAGATGCAACCCACCTTGTTTTTTGGAGACCTGTTTGCATTATTGGCACCTCATCAAGTATTGCAGCAATACTTTTCATTTCCCTCCTTCTCTTTGGAGAGTAGTGATAAAATTTAAAGATCTGTTGCACTATGTCTTGAAATTTTTTCAAGTAGGAAACAGTTTTAACAGCATCAAGCACCCCTAATTCAAGATTATGTGCTACACAATGTATCTTGACTAAGTCATGTTCAACTTTTTGTTGTAACTTAACTGCAACACCACCAACTTTTCCCATCATAACTGATGCACCATCAAAATTGCATCCAACAAGTTTACCTTTTAAATATTCTAGGTCAATACCAACTGTTTCCAAGGCTTTTAATATCCCTTGTAGAACCCCATCAGCATTAGCAGATTGCAAGGGGACAATGTCAACAAAATCAGTACAGGGAACTCCTTTGATATTGACATACCTAACAAAAACAGTCTCCTGCTCAATTACTTCACAATCAGTCGACCCATCTGCCAACACTGTAACAAACTTAGCATTTTCAATGTTTTTCTTAATTCTATCATTTTCAACCTTAGCAATACAACTAATAAACTCTTTACATTTGTCTGCATTTTTGTACATATCACCTAATTCAAGTCCATTTTTCTCTTGCAACTCACATAAACTTTCAAATTTACAAAATGCTAGATTTTGTTTGGCAACAAAATATGCAGTATTAAACAAAATTCTCAGAATTTTGCTTCATTATGTTTTTCAGTCAGCTTTTTCACAGTTATTTCCAAGGCAGCAGTACCTGGTTCTCTCACAAACTGTTTTTCCCCACTCCCCTGCACACTTACAATGACATTTTGATCTATCATGGTACTTCAAAGTTTCCTCTCGGAACTATTAATCCCGTTAAATAAATTTGACTTTTGGTCAGCTAGCCTTGGAAATTTCTGACAAAATTTACAAAACATTACGTTTTTTTCCTTATTGTGTTCAACCCATGGATATATTTTTCTCCAACTCTCCTTAAATTCTCTCACTCTTTTCATTTCGTATAACTTTCTCTTAGCACGCATTTCTTCCTTTTTGCCCTCTGTCGCTCTTTCTCTTTTTCTTCCCTCACATTTCTGTGAAACACTGCCAACATCTCCCGCCTCGTCATCTTCTCGCTTCTTCCATAGATCTACTACATATAGCCCTGTGTTCTTCAATTTTTTCGGTGTCCTCTTTACTTTTATTTTTTCTTTTAAGTAAATCTGAAAGTCAGCTGTTTTTGCCAGCCATAATAAACGTCAGGTCGTAGCTTTTACAAGTAGGCTAGTTACGAGTGTAAACAGCACAAATACCCGGATATATTGCCTTTCGGGTTGTACTAAATTTTGACGTAGACCAAGTAAAGGTACACTCGGAAAGCATCTTAGAATACGTATCGGGAATGTATTTGAAACGAAAATGAAACCAGATTATTTATAGCATCTATTAATAGAATGTACACCGACAATGCATGAACATGGACGGCAATACAAGCGAAATTATGTTATTTTTATACGACCTTCTGAAAAAATCACTCGTCCGACGGACGAGCACCACAACAGAGGTCACTCGTCCGAATAAATTTTCACTCATCATGGACGAGCGGACGAGTGTTTTTCCGGAGCCCTGATGTAGAAAACAATAGTTAATCTGAGATGCTTGAAACACTTGCTGTATCACAGTGACAAGAAAAATAAATGAAAACCATTTCATCGTCTACATTCCTACATGTAGTTCTAATTGCATTTTTGTTGGGGTCAACTTCTAACAACAGATCAAATAAATATGTGACTCCAGGAAATAAATCTAGAACTTTCCTGTATTAATCTTGCTACAGCTAGAACAAGTTGAATTGAACTTACTTTGTTTAGCCTTCCTGTTAAATTGACCACAATTTTTCCATTTCTATGATCATCAACTATTTCAAATTCCCCGATATATCCTGCAATGAAATTTCAAACAAATGCAATTAATTCAAAGCACTGCAGATCGAAAAACTTTACTACATTACAAATCAATATATCATGCAAACAATATTTTTTTTTTCTTCTGAAATATTAAAATGTCACTAGTGAAGCACCAAAACATTGCAAATTGTGCTAGCGACAACAGGGGGTTGAAATTAGTCTGATAACCTGTGGCTACTTGATATCATAAGGGCTACAAGATTTTGCCTCTAGCTAGTCTAAACTGTCTTGTCATTTTTATAGAGGTACACATGCAAAATCAGCCTGCATCTCTGAATTAGACAGTCTAGGTTAGTGGCAATGACCCAGCGCTAGTAAGTTTGCAACTGTGCTAGCCCCAATACTTACCTTGAAAATATTTTCTTAAATTCTACCCCTGAACTTATTGCAATGCAGTAAAGGTTCCTCAACATGCCATGCCCTTTCGGTATCAATTTTTAGTCTCAGACTCATTCCAAAGACTTGTGACTCATTTCTGATGCTACATCCTTGGTAAAGAGCTTGGCTTATGAACAGTCAATATATATTTTAAAGAAGTCAATGATATGAAACTTGATCTTGACACAGATCTATACAACTAATTTGACATATATTCCAGCTAGAGGGTTTTAGCCGGGCCTTCTATCCTGCCTCGATTTTTGCTGGCCTGCCCCAATTTTATCTACCCTGCCCTTTTTGCATTATTCCTCTATTTGCCATTTCCCTTATTTGTAAACCCAACATAAAAGTCATTTCAAGGCTGTTCATGGCTCTTCTGTAATGCTGTGCCCATTTTCATTGATTAAATCAAATTCAATGCATTTTTGTGGTGCTGAAGATCAGATTGAAAAACATATGAAAATCTGGTTTTAGTGGTTTTAAAAAAGATGAAAACTTTCCCCCTTTTTGTGATGGATGCAATGCAAGCACCCTATTATGAAGTGGACAAATTTGAATTTTGAATAGTATTTTACACCACACTCAAAAATTCTTCAGTTGTATGGTGGCAGCCAGTTTTCAATGGTGGAGGATAGAACCTGGTTACCCAGGAAAAGACCACCAACCTTCTGCAAATAAATTGGAAAACTTTCTCACAAAAATCAGCTTAGGTTCCTGCACTGAGAGGAAGTGAGAGACTTCATAGTTTAAAGCGTGATGCTCCAACCACTCAGTTACATGGACAAAAAAAAATGTTTGACTGTCAGTGTGATCTAAATCTTACCATGCTTCATCATTACTGTGAGAAATTTGACAATAACTTTTGATCCAGGTCTGATTAGCACCTGTCTCTTGCCACGTTTTTCAGCATCTGCTATGGCCGCTAGGGCATCAGCCAGGACGTTCATCCGCACCATTTTTACCTGCAAAAAAAAATTTTTAAATTGTATGTAAAAAAAAAACTGTATTCATTTCAAAAGTTACTGCAATAAATAAGACTCCAGAGCCAAAATACATGCACTGCTGGTTTCTTTATTCTGACATCACTCACAAGGGCTGATAGACCCGTTTGTGACAGGCTCCTGTACCCTTCCAATTGGGAATTTTATGCTGCAATGGGCCAAATTTGGAAAAAAAAACTATGGTCATTTAAGTAATAAGAATAAAGCACAAAACTTATGATTCATTTTGCTTCCTTTATTTCACTGACAACATGGATCTCATCTGAAGACTTCAAAGTGCATTTCATACATGCTCTTAATTCTCTCTTGTATTTTTTTATACTGAATATAAATGATATGGCAAACATAATTGGGGAATTTTTGCTCAAAATTGGGGGAAAAATAGATGATTTTGCATTGGGAATGGGTCCTATAAAAGGGCCCACATGTTGATTATATTAATCCTGACTCATCACTCCATCAGTGTACAAACTACAAAGTGAACAATAATTTTATTCAAATTATTGCAACCCCATGACCAAGGATGACCGTCGACGTATGGTCAAACCCACTCCGTAATTGATTGGGTCCAATAACTATTTCCGCTTCATTGTACAACAGAAGAAAATCCCTAAGGTAAAAGACAAGTGAAGGCCACAAAAGCCTGAAAGGGGGGGGGGCTCTTTTCGACATGGGACACAAACAATGATCGACCTCTGCTTAAGTCTGATAAATCAATCTAAATAGCTACAAATATTCAAATTATTCTGCATATCACTTGTATGTGAAAATAAAGATCATCTGTTTATGTTTCGTTCATGACTGGAGATATTTAAGTTAAATGTTAGTTCATGCTATTCACTGACAGAGTATGGTGCATTTTCAATTGCAAAATAATTTATCAAGACATTGGTTTCAATCGCTAAAAAAAATCAATTTAATGGCGAAAATAAGCATATTTTAAAAATAGTTGTTGTTTATTTCTCACAAGGCGACAGAAAATGTGATGTTACAGGATGATTACTGTCGATATACATTTTCATGTCGTACCGTTTATTATGGCGGAAGTAAAAGAGAGCAGTAAGGGACCATTTATGGGATTATGGGTAATGCAGGTGCTTGGATCATCTAAACGTTTTAGGAAATGTAAATCTACGTATTTTCATAAAGCACACATAACGGGCAGATTTCTCGTCGTTACTGATGTAAACAGATTAACTGAACTGCTCGTCGTATTCACATTTGGATTATTTAATTTCAGATGATGTAGAGCATACTTAAGAAGATGAACGGACATTAATTGCCGTTTTAGTACGGCTTCTTAATTGCATTCTGGTTTATTGCCAAATATTGGATAAAAATGGGCCAGGATGCCAGTTACACTGTAGATCTAGGCCTTCAATAAATGACAATATTCATGATATTTTAGATTTAAAATTAAAAAAAAGTAACAAACAAATAAGTCACTTTAAATAAACTAATTCTGAACCAAATTCGTGAAAAGGAAAAAGCAAGTTATACAGACTCGTAAGTAAGTTCTACCTCAACGCTGGTAATCAATGATTTGTTTTCTTGCACATATTGTTTCTTGAATGATTAAAGAATTAGATATTAATTGATAGTAATTTTGCATTAAACTAGATTTACCAAACATCAAATTGGCAAATGATCATTCTTTAAATTAAAGTCAAAACTGGCAACAGTTCAATGAAGATTTGTAGGATTAAATTTTGTATTTTGCTAAAAGGGTTAGTAAACCATTTGTTTTATTTCAAATTTTACTTAAAAAGTAGGAATTGACAGAGAATCACTGAATGTTGATAAAAAGGACACATTATTTGATTTTATTATTAACAATCCTACCCCAAAACATTAACAGCATTCACAATTTGAACCATTCCAATATTGTCAGTGCATGTATGTGAGGTATACTATCAGGGGTTGTTAGACCCTTTCTGGAACAGGGTCCTGTACCCTTCCAATTGGGTATTTTACCAAGTCATAAGAATAAAGCACAAACTTGTGATTCATTTTATAACTTCTCTTATTTAACTGACAACATGGTTTTCATCCGAAGACATCAAAGTGCAGTTCATACTGTAAATGTAGTCAATTCTCATTTTATTGTTTTATAATGAATGTGAATGACATGGAGAACATAACTGGGAAATGTTTGCTCAAAATTGAGGAAAACAATAGTATATTTTGCGTCAGGAATGGGTCCTTTTACAGAACCCGCATGTTGATGATATTGATCCCTGTTAATATGCATTATCAGTTATAGAGGGCAAAGCCCTCATATGTAAAGAATGTCACATTTTCCTATTATATACAAATACCCTGACTACTGGAAGTAATTGAAGTAATAAATCTGCTCACATCAGGAATTTGTGTGAGGCATAAACAAAATGTCAGAACTATAGCAACTTCAACCTGAAACTTGACCAGTAATCCTTCACATATGTCAAGATGTAAATTCATATCAAACATTTTGTAGACTTTTTTTCTGGTCAAATATTTTCCAGTGCTTAGTGCTAATGCTCAGTAAGTATTTGACATCATAACAAAAAGTGTGACATCATTTTGTGGGAAAGGTGTTGACTTTGTGAGATCAGATAGACTCCCAAAGTCTGGTTTTTCCTGTTGAAAAAAAAATTAGGGCTAGTAGATCTGATTTTAAAGATTGTTATCTATATAATTGATATGATTAGGAAACAATTAAGATGTTTGTGTCTTTGTCCCACTCTTTCTTTCACTCTAAATAATAATTTATTTTATTGCAGAATATTAAAGCGTCAAAATGCCAGTTTCAATAGATGAACGTCCCAAAACTCTTAGGAGTGGGATCTCCTTGAAGCCTAAGTATTCAGTCCAGCATCGATCAGACATGCTGATTGCTGAACAGGTTTGTAGATAAGATTTAGTATCTTGATAATCTAATCAGCATGTGTACAGGGTAATAGTGTAAGAGATGTGATCTCTGATACTTTTTTAAATTGTGAAAATCATATAACGGAAACAGTCATAAATCTTCTTTCATACATGTATACTTTTGCAATAGAATTATACAATTCGTAGTCTTTTCACGGGCTTTAATATTACAATTTTCTTCTGTCTGTGCCAGGGACCTCCATGACTGAGTGCTTTTGGCATTGTGCTTCTAACCTTTAAGTCTCTCATTTCTAGTCAGTGAGGGTCCCAACTCAGCTGGAACCTATATGTAACTTGATTTTGTCAGAATGTTTGCCAGTTTACATGCAGAAGGTTGGTAGTCTCTTTTCAGGTGACATCAGGGCTTTTTTTTCCTTTTTGGGAATATGGCCCATGGCACTAAAATTGGGAATTTCACTGCATTTTGGGAATTTTCTCTTATTTTTAATTTCTTGTTTTGTTTTTGTTTCATTCATTTTCCTATTTGCTGTTATTTTTTATACATGTATCTTTTTATTGTCCAACTGCCATATTTTGACTTTCAAGAAAAAGTATGATTGAAAATATCAGCATAAAAATTAGAAAATGTTATGTTTAGTTCATGATTGGGAATTTTTGGCAAAAAATTGGGAAGAAAAGATATGATTTGGAATTAATAAAAAGCCCTTGACCAGGTTTTCTCCTCTACCATTAATAGCTGGCCACCAGCATTTAAATGAATAATTGTTGAGTCTGACATAAAACACAATATACTTATGTGAACAAACATCTTGTTATGCTGTGGTGAAGATTGTAGGACATTTTATTTTTCATCTGTTTGCAACATGTTGGATTCCATCAAATAATTTCAGTTTCTCTCCTCAAATTCTAACTAAATTTGGTATTTTGGTTGTTATCAATGAGATTTCTGATGAGTTTTATTGATTATGGACAACATCAAACAATATTTGCTAGAGTTGTGGGACTCTCTCTCTTTTTTGCATCAAATTAAAGTATATGTATATGTTGATTATGTTTCTATTCATTTTAAATCATTACTAGTAGTACAGTCAAACTTTCATTTAAGGCCACCTCTGTATAAAGGGCACATGCCTATAAAGGCCATTCAAACATAACCTTTGTTAACTATTTTATAATGAATAAACCCTTTTATAACTTTTGTCTGTTAACCTTGAGTGACTTTTATAAACAATTTTGACTGTATAAATATTTTGTTAGGCAATTACCTATTTAATACTATTTGGCATATATGTATGTACTCTCATATATCATTTCAGATGGAACTAGTAAAAGACAAGGTTGAAACTCTTGGCGATAAACTGACTGAACTAGAAAATGCAAAATCGGATGAAGATTTAGACAAATTGAGAGAAGAAGTCCAGAGCCTTAAAGAAAAATCGGACAGTTCTCTAATGCTTTTGAATGTAAGCCATATAGACTGCATATACTGTAAAACCTAAAATGTTATACCTCCACTATTTGTTCAGCCCATATTTGGCAACATAAATGGTTTTGGCAATAGGTTGAGGGAAACTTTAAATGAATTTATAGGGAAAATTGGAAAACTGGACTTAAAAATATTATTGCATAAAGCGAGGTGGCAAATGAAATGAGAGGTATTATAAAGAATTTATACTCTATATATTTATTGTTCTTATTTTGTCGACTACCAACAAAACATGGAGGGGCCAGGCTTCTGTTCTGTTTGCACCTGTCAATCCATCTTTTTTTTTTTTTTTTTTAAGTTTTGTAATTGTTCAACCTCTATTTAATTATGGTTTTGCAGATGGAGGGACATGTGTATCGATTCATCAATACTCTCAAAATACCTGTTTTTATTTAGTCAAAATTTTATACCTCATGTTATCATTGTAGGAATAAAATATTTACTTAGTGGTTACTGCAAACCTTGAAATTTATGCATGGGGGTAATTTACACTAAATATGGGATCAAGAGTTTTTCATGTAAATTACCCCCATGTACCAATCCCACAGTTGTGCTAAAATTTATCGTTTAATACAGGATTAGTCATGGTAAGGAGTGACATTGTGTAAAAAAAACGTGTATTGTTTGCATAAGGAAATTGTGTAATTAACAACAAGCAGAAATATCCACATTTACACTACGTAATATTGAAGATGATTTTTTTTATATAGGGCATACATTAACAATTAATCCAAGATATTACTAAGTTATTTTCTTAAAGACTGCTTAATTATCTGAAAAATGTTGGGAAATGATATTTTGCTATTTGATACATGTAGTGATTAGTATAGAGATCTCTTATAAGGAATCATGTCTCCTGATGAGATTTTTATGTCATCTGTTTCATATAACAATGAGTTGATAATTTTTTTTCAGATACTGTACAAAATCAACCATGAGTTGAAATATGCTCGCCTTGACCTTGAGGAGGCATTGAAACATCATGGCGGTGATATCTTGGGAGCAAGAAAGCGTGTCATGTGGTTAGAGGACAGGATGGGAACTCTCTGTGGAAAAGTTAGACTAAGGGTAAATATATTTTCATACTCTACGGAAGATTGGGTTTTAAATTAGTGTGTACATTCTGTTTATGTTTGTAGTCCAAGAAAACCTCAATATATACCCTATAAATTTTGTTGCTAGTTATTTTCACCCTTTCATTTTAAAATCGCCCTCATCTAAGGGCAAAATTGGCAAAAAAATCCAACGAGAGTGAAAATTTCTATGAATATCCTTAAAGTATTTGCATCTGTGGAATAGCATTACAATGTATCCTCATTATGTTGGTGAAGGTTAGTTAGATTTTATGTTATACTGTATTAATATATTAATTCCATCCTAACATTTATCAGATGGATAATTTATGTACTTGTGTAACAAAAATATATGTTTATCAAATGTAGGATTGTACCACTGTCTGAGAAAAAAAAAACCAACAGGTTTTAAAGTCTATATAAAAAAAACAACTTGATGATGAAGTCTGTAACTGTCCTTCTCTAAATTCACATTTGGACTGGTCTGTGTTAATAATTCTAAATTGATTCCATTGTTTGGAAGGGTATATAAAACCTCATTTTGAGAAACCATCCCTCCCTCCTTAGACATAACATCTAAATTATCTTTGTGGTGGTTTTTCAAGGTCAAAAATCTTGTAAAACAAAGGTTCTATATATTAGAGAGAATGATTGACTGGGATTTGGTCTATATATGTTCTCTAGACTAGAAGTTCAATGTCATTAATTTTGTCAGCCGTGACTCAGTAGCAGAGCTATAAAGTATTACACTCTAAGTCATGTAGGTTCTCAACACTAAGTCTCTGGTCGGCATGGGTTCTCAACACTAAGTCTCTGGTCGGCATGGGTTCTCAACCCTAAGTCTCTGGTCGACATGGGATCTCAACCCTAAGTCTCTGGTCGGCATGGGTTCTCAACCCTAAGTCTCTGGTCGGCATGGGTTCTCAATCCTAAGTCTCTGGTCGGCATGGGTTCTCAACCCTAAGTCTCTGGTCGGCATGGGTTCTCAACCCAAAGTCTCTGGTCAGCATGTGTTCTCAACCCTAAGTCTCTGGTCGGCATGGGTTCTCAACCCTAAGTCTCTGGTCGGCATGGGTTCTCAACCCTAAGTCTCTGTCGGCATGGGTTCGAGCCCTGCTGTTGCCTAAGTTGATTATGTCAGGAACCATTTCCAGTTTATTTGCAAGAGATTAGCGATCTTTTTCACAGATACATTGTAATCAGGTTATCTCCTCCACAATTAAAAACTGACAACTGAAAAACTGTTTACAAACCACAAAATAACATGGGAGCGATCGTTCAGATTGTCAGGTGACGACAAATTTAAATAACAAAACCTCCTTTTCGTTCTTCATGGATTTCATTTTTAAGTCTCAATTGTTCCTCATTCCTTTTAGCGCAACCTGTAAATGGGTTACGATGATTTCTGTTATTTTGTGGCCTGGTTTAGTGTGGCGTAAAATACCTTTAAAACATCAAATTGTTTGTCAACATAAATCAAAATCAAATAGATTTATAAAATGAAGACAAAATAATAAGATTGTCTTTCTGTTCTTGCTTTTAAGGATCAAGTCTCCAATCGACCATCACACAGGACAAGAGGATCGACAGATAGAGGTGGTCTTACTCTAACTTTCCGGTCAGGAATCTCGGACAGTGAAATAAGTGATGACGACAATGACTTTCCAACAATGAGGCAAAAATCTCTTCCGCCAATAAGACAGGTGTCACCAGATAGTGAGGATGAAGTACCGAGTCGGGGAGGTGGTGGCAGAGGTAGAATGATGGACTCTCCCTCTTTGAGCGGATCTGAGGATTATCGAGACATGCAGAGAAGACCAGGTTTAATGGATACACCATCATCAGAAACAAGCTCCTCAATGTCTCCAGTTAAAATGAGTTACATGCAGCAGAGAGGGCCATCTCAGTTCTCGGAATACTCTGAAGAAGAAGAAGAGGAAGCTGTGGCCCAGAGTGTGCCACACGTAGAGGTCAAAACACAACCATCAGATAAGAGTGAAGAGGAGTCAGAAGGTTCAGAGGCAAATGACCAGGTCAGTGAGTTGCCGTCCATGTTCCAGAGACGAGAAGTTAGCGGGATGTCCAGAAAGTCACCAGACCAGCAGTATCAGATAACAACCATTCCATCTGCCCCTCCTGCAACAGAAGAAGAACAACAGGTATTAACATAAGCCAAAATTCTGCCCTGATTTTAAGTTACATTTTGGGGAGGGGTAAAATCAGGGGCAGAAATCCTTCCACGTTACTTTCTCCATAGCAAAATCCTGTGACATTTTCACAGCAATATATCAATCTATTTAACTATCTATTTCCCATCACTGTCATCTGAAATTTTGGGATTTGCTTCCCTGATCTGTTATTTTAAAACATCCATAGACATCAAGTTGTGTCATGACATAATTCCACCTAATTGTGATGTCCAGCTACCACTTTTGTTTACATTTCAAACTGTCCCCATTTTGAATTGGTAAGAAAACAGGATACTCAACAACAAAAAATTAATAGTTCATTTTCTAATATGTTAAGCTGTGATTCATTGACTGGCTTCAAACAATATTTGAATTTTGGGTTGTGTTTTAGATGTGCTCTTTTAGATCACATTGTTTTATCATGTTTATGTATACAGGAAGTATCAAAACAAGATGATCAGGAAGATGAGGAAGAAAAACCGGAACAGGAAGTTGAAAAGGAAGAAAAAGAGGATTCAGATGAAAAGGAAGATGAGAAAGAAGGAGAAGAATCTGGTGAACTGGCAGAGGGAGAAAAGAGCAAGAAGGAAGAAAAGACATTCATAACGGAAATTTCAGAAGCTCAGACAAACAAGAGTAGGGTTACGATTGTCTCCCCTAAACGAGAGGACACAAGACAAGGTACATGTGAAGGTCATAGGTTATAAATAAGTCATTCATAAGCACAGGTTAAAGGTTATGAGAGTTTTAATTATGGAGTTTTTTGTTCACAGTTTGAACTTGATATGCAATAAGTAATTTATTCCAACATAAGTTTGCATGTTTTCCAATTGCACCAACACTTAATCATATTAGTATAATGATGGATATTTTGTATGTGTCTTTAGTAGTAATGGCCATTTGATTCAAATTCATACTTGATAATCAGTTTGTAGTCTGAAGAGGCAAAGGGATCTATTTTTTATCTTATACTGAAATGGGTTTTTTTTTATCAAAGAATTTTATATTACGGTAGTTTAGACATGATAGTGTTGAATCTTTCATTTCTAATTATCAAATATCACTGTTGTATGGAAGACTTGTTATAAATTAGATAACAAAGCATTTATTTAATTATTTGAAACATATGCCATTGTAATAAAGTTAAACATTAGGTTGTAGATTTTTCATATTCGGCAATGTAGAATGGAAAACCCTTTAAGAGTGATTGATTGAATATAGAATTTTGTGATTGTTGGTAATTGGAAATGGTAAACCAATTTATTTTTTATTTTAATTGAATATCTTCCCATCACTAATGTCTAGTATCAATAGAATATATAGGTCACTTATATAGGTCAGATACTGTATATTGGTCAATTATAAATATCAAGAGACAAGAAATCTACTTCAGTGGAAATTGCTCATACCAAATATATAACAGTTACAAAAAAAATTGAGGTACCACAATAAATAAATTCTTTGTGTAAAACAACATGACCAACATAGAAATGACTCTTAACTCATCAACCCCTGTGGTCACATTTAGACTCACCCGAATAGGTAACTGTCAAGTCTATTGTCAAAATTCAGGGGTGAACAAATTAATATTGAATGTAAAATTGTTTTGAAATTTGGATTCTACATTATTCACTCCTGAATTCTTACAGTGGACTTAACCATTCTTTGAAATGGAGGAGTCCAAATCCGGCTATAGGGGTCAATGAGCTGAATCAAAATATTATCCTTAAAGAAGCTTTCTGATGTTGTCTCATATTATTACTTTGTCTATATACATATAAAGAGATAATTATTCACTCTTTTTAGAATATACAAAAACATGTTATATGAATTGGAAACTTTAAATGATATCAAATGCAAAATGTCACAATGGAATCTATAGTTATGTCGAAATCGGAAGAGTCAAATTTCCGGTTATGTCAAAGTCAAACAGCCAGTCCCAATTTTAATAGATAGAAAAAAAAAAGTTCATGAAAATTTCGGTTATCTCGAATTCCAGATATATCGAAGTAATACAGACGGTCCCATGAATTTTGAGATGAGATTCCACTATACTTATAATTCATTCTTATTTGTTGATTGGAGGAAACATTTTCTGCAGTATAGAATTTATATATTTCCTTTCGCAATCGGGAATTCTTGCAAACATGTAATTAATGCTAAATTTTGTATATCATATACAGTTACAATGAAGATGATCAATCATTAAATGAAAATTTACAGAAGCTTGGAGGTTTTTTCCCTCGACAGAATAAGTCTGTTTTCACAAAATTCATGTATATTTCCCCCATGTAAGCTATGTAATGTAAGCCTATATTAAATTTTTCCCAAGTTATTATACTCAACAGTTCAGAATAATAAGAGAATAAATCTCTGGTAATAAACAAAAATTTATAATAAAGCATGCCAACAAATGTTATAAGTTGAATGGTTCATATTTTTTCTCTGTAATTTAGCTACATATCTTTTCCTTTGCATAATTTTGGACCATAACTTTGATAACCACGTGTAAATTTGAAATGAAATTGACCTCTCGTAAGACATAGATTACTTACCTAAGTCTACATGAAATCTATAAGCATATACACATGTATATTTCAACTATGAATGCTGGTTTTCAAATTTAGGCAAACTTTACAAGCAGGATAAGTACAAACCAGGTATTATGATGGAGATTTTAAGGTTTTGCACATTCAATTCGCTTCAATTGTACCTTTAGTTTTAGGTGGAGGGAGATGGAGTCATGAAATTTTGTTGTTTTGTTTTTCTTGTACATTTATTGATCATCATTCAGCTTAGTGCTAATTGTACAGTAAGACTTGCATAACTGAGAGTTTTGATATACAGTGAAACCTGTATATAGGGGCCACCTGAGGGACCAGAAAATATTAGCCTTTATGTGCAGGTGACTTAAAAAAAACTGGCCCGTATAAACAGGTAATCCTTACATAGAGGTGACCGCTATAGCAGGTTTTACTGTAGTTTTCCAGGAGCATGAATTTTAACTTAAATAGAGGTAAAAAAACAATGGCAAAATGCCAGAAATCAATGACAATGCTGTGAAGTATTATCAGTGTAGTGAGGTCACTCTCAAGGCTCATGTATGTTAAGTAACATGGAACCCTAACTGAACATGGTATGATGTCAACTGTGACATGAGCACTGAGTTATATGCTATGACATAAAAACTGAACTTAACATATCATAATTACCATGACATGAAAACTGAACTTTAATGTCATAACTGCCATGATGTGGAGGCTGATCTTAACATGTCATAACTGCCATGACATGGAATCTGAACTTTAATGTCAAAACTGTTGTGACATGAAGGCTTAACTTAATATGTCATATCAACTGTAACATGGAAGGTTAACTTAACATGTCATAACTGAGGTATGACATAGAGACTGTACTTAACATCTCATAACTGCTGTGACATGGAGGCTGAACTTAACATGTCAACTAATGTGACATGAGAGCTGAGACTAAAACATATGTCAAAACTGCTGTGACACAGAAGCTGACCATAACATGTCATAACTGAGCTATGACGATTGAACTCAATCTAGGCTTTATTCAAATAGAATAAACAAATATTAACTTTGATGATATTTGTGAAGTAACCAATAAAGTCCCACTTTTGCCATTTTCACATTAAAAATCTAACTTAATCCATGTTCAATCTTGAGACCTTATACTTGTAAAGTAATTTCTGTACCACAGAGTTTTTGTAAGAGATAAAACATGTTTACATATTATAGACACTATATGTAATTTCTACTGTACAACAGTGCTGTTTGCTGAGATTGTGTTGAAATTGTTTTTGTTAATTGCAATTAAACAATGAAGATGCTTTTCATAGAAACTCACGCAGTCCTTATACATACATATATACATAAATACATGTCCCCTTTTCTTGGCTATTTGTAATGTTTTCACATCTACATCATTTTTTCAAATCCTTTAACCCTAAAGACAGAGAAGGGACTAGTTCATATGTCACTGATCTAAAGTACATACATGTATATATGTAGAGTCCATTGATTTCAGGGATCAATATTTAAAACTAAAACATAACATTTTTTTATGCAATTGATATGAATATATGTTTTGGAAACATTAAATTTGGATTTGGTTTTATAAAAATAGTCACCACATTCTGTTTGACTTTCTATGGATGGCATCTTAATTTATTTTTTTTCATTTTTCATTTGTCTTTATCATTGTGTTTGACTCAATATTCAATTATGTGATTGTAGAAACTGTAGTACAACTCACTTAAGCAACTTAAAAATTTATTGTTTAGATATGATACTGACCAATGTTAATATTTAGATTCACATAGCAGTGTAACCATGGTGATGTCAACAAGCGTCACAATCGCTTTGAGTGAAAACTAATGATCGGTTGTTTATTACATCATCAAAATAATTTTATGCGTAGAATTCTGTGTTGTCCCTAGGATGATACTTTTTTCACATGTTTTTATAACATACTCGTAATCATATTTTTTTGCTAATTTCAGCTTATACCTCTTTACATATGGGGGGATCCAAATTCAAACCATTACTTTAATTAAAGGGACATTAGCCGTGTTTACCAAAAAAAATAATTTTAATTTTTGTACTTTTACTACATGTACTTGATTTACAATAACAAATAAGAGATAAACACATGTATAAAAATCTTATATTCCTATATATTTTGTAAAAATAAGGTCAAGTCCAGTGTGGTATTCATATACAAATGGTATGGTTGAGTTAATCACTTGCAAGGGAAAAAGTACCAAACTTGGGTTTCTCAAGCAATATACACATAATATATTGGAATTGAACGATTTTAATACCTGGTTATAATTTTTGAAAAAGAATACAGCTAATGCCCCATTTACATGTACTAATATTTCTCTGTCAGTTTGTCTGTTTCACTGTCATTCAAGTTTCCAGCTTGTCTCTCACTCTAATCAATTGCAGTCTATTGTTGTCAGTTGTCCTATCAATCTACAGAGTTGCCATCTACTTTGAAAAGTCAGTATTTTTTTTCAAATTTGTTGAATCATCAGGAGATTTTGAAAATTGGTTTGGAAAACTGTAAATCTAGAAATTTACATGGGACTTTATTTTCATGATAAACAAGTTCAAAATTTATTCGCCAGATGATATTTTAGCAATTTCGAATGTCCAATTTGTCATACTATTATCATACTTCATTATGTGATAATTTAATTTTAGCAAGTGAGAGCTCTCACGAAATTAGGCATTAATAAAATTCTCGCAATTAAAACCGGATTTACGGTAAATGAAATGGTAGAGCGTTCTACTTACAAGTGTAAGGTCCCTGGTTTGATTCCCAGCACTACATGTAGGTCATACCAAAGACTTTGAAAATGGTAGTGACCATTCCTACGCCAAGCATTCAGCGTACGGAATGAACATCATGGTTCTTTTGGATAGATTGAAACAGAGGTCCCATGTTTGAAAAAAAGATAAGCATAACCATAATTGTGAGGACTAGATGGCTAGTGATAATTATAATTTTTCAGCAAAAAAATCAGGCATTATTCCCCCCCCCCCTCCAGTTGGTTGCAACCTTGGTTTATTATGAAGAACATTATGAATGTCTTAAGAATTGCTGAGCCTTTTCGCTAGTGTTTCTAGGTTATGCATAAAAAGAAACATTTTGAATTCGATGATTCTAGGGTTATGTAGATAAGACAAAGAGTTTCATAACTAACATTAGACACTTTAGGCCTTATGTTTACAATTCAAGTGTTATTATTTAAGTCATCACTACTGACAATCTGTGCTTTTGATTCATAACAAGCTTTAACTTACCATTTTTTTTAAAAAATAACTTCATATTTGTCATTATTGATCTTTGGTGGTGATTCAGTATTTTGGAATTTTTTTTATGGCTAGGTGATGCTGACTGTTTTTGAGTTTTTATTTCATAGTTTTACATTATTTTTGTATGAGAAAACAAAATATCTTGAAACTTGGATAAATCAGAAAAAAAATCTAACACATTGCAATCAGCTTTGCAGAACATGGTTTTATCTTTAAATCTTAAATGAATCATGTTTGTTATTATTTTTCAAATAATTATATTCTCTCACGGAATTACGCAAACCACATACTTTTCATGAGATTGAGTTCCAATATATAAATAAGGATTTGCCAAAGTCCACTTTCTCAAAACTTAATTGAGTTTTACTCAAGTCTAAGATTTTTTTACTCACCTTCAGCAAATCCTGTATTCTGATTGGCTGAGCAGTTCAAATTAAATATATTCTCAGATCAAAGAATGTTCTTAAGTTTCGAGATAGTGGACCCTAGTCCATGAATACATGCAATGATTTTGAAAATTTCTACAGTTTATTTCCCATCTTATATATTCACAATGATCGAACTTGTTTTCAAGATAAATGTTCATATGTGTAATATTTTTCATCACCTTTTTAGCCTTTTTACGGGAAATATCAGAGGAGGAGCGGGATTTAGTGATGGAGTACTGGCAATCTGAACATCATAGATTTGAGTATGGTGAATTTGCTGATGTTCTAGTGCAACTTGATCCCCTGTCCTACCACCAGATGGGGCTAGCAGTACCTGGAAGTTTCCTGCAAAAATGTTAGTAGGAAATGAGAACTTTGTAAATATTCTGCAGATAATACATAAGCTGTATTTTTTGTAATTTAACATGCAAAACTTATAGCAGCAACAGTTGGAATAGCATATTTGGTGTAAATTACCCCCATGTATAAATTTCCATGTTTTACAGTATTCAGTGACATCACAGCTGGGAAACAGTTTATCAGCCTGGGTTAAAACAATTTGCCTATTTTCTGGTTTTGCAAAAATTCTGCCAAAAATATGGAAACAGTTGAACCACTGAACTGACAGACTCAAAGTTGTCTGATAATCGAGGTTGTCTCTTAAGTGAGGGTCTGGGCTCATTTAATATTCTTTAAAAATTTCTGAAGAAACAAGATTCTCAAGATCTTTAGACAATGTTCCACTGTAAATATTTTATATAGCATGTATAGGGCATTTGATTATAATTAACTTACTTTTTGTCCCAATAGAATCTGAGCCTTCAAAAAATGCCCATTCAGCATTATTCACATTTATATTGCATCGTTGCATTAAAAAAATTAAGGTGTATGGTCACATGTAATGTTCAGTATTTTCTCCAAATACTAGTTTAACGTCATTATGAATTTTCACTCTCTCAGTGTTTCTTGAATCCTTATATTTACAATTTACACTTTTAGATGATATGGAGTTTGACGATTTACCATGGAATTTCCAGGACAAAGATAAACGTGTTGGAGATATCACCGATATTCATGTAAGTATCACTGTAGAAAAAATAAACAATATTACTCTTCTGTATTTCAGATATTAAAGTTTTTGTTTTCTGTAATTATGTAAAAATTAAATGTGGATTTTCTTCATATTTGTATTCTTGTAGAAATTTGTTTGTAGATCATAAAATGTATATACTGGCCTTTTTTTGTAGTTTCCATGGGACCGTTATTCGGCCCTTTTTCCAATGCAAAATACCTGTTTTTTCCCAAATTAATGGAAATAATTCCCCGTTTTGTGAACATGACCGTAATTAAAATGAATTATTGCAAGGGGGGGGGGAGCATCTGAAACAGAGATTTCATTACATCTATGTATACAAGTGTGCAAACTATTTTTCCTAATTTGACACAAATTTACATTAAAATTCCCAAATGTGTTGCCAATGGAATTTTCCCAGAATTGACTGGAAAAAAGGTGATCTAATCTTGTTATAGATCAGTTATTTGATGTATGGGCCTTTTCATAACATTTTTTCTATCACAAGATTCAGAAAACTATTTTATTGTTTGTATCATATAACATATATAACTCCCACTTGATTTCTGGGAAGACTTATAGTTGCACTGTGTCTGTCTGTCTGCATTTTCTTTGGCATTAACTCATTCACCCCTAAAGATACATTTGGGCTGACCTAAATCATTAATTTACAGAATTGTCTATTGTTTCTCAGGGGTTGAGTTAATCTTCCATAATTCCTAACCTTGTCTAACTGTATTTGATGCAATGGCACATCTGTTGGTAAATGGACTATCATGTATAATTTTTGTGCCCCTGTAAGTCCTTATTTCCCTTATCATTCCCAATTGTTCCGTGCCAATTGCATGGGCTCTCACTATTCATGACATACAATTTCATATCAAGGTTTGGGAAATATAATTCCTTGAATTAACCTTCTTTGAATTACTGGTATGATTCCTATATTCATTTGCTTCAGGTTCTTTGTCATCTAATCAAAGCTTGTATACATACTGTACACCTGGAAATTTTTGCTCCTGTTTAAATTTTTGCCCTCAGTTAAGGGGGCGAATTTAAAGTGAAAGCAAAAATTTCAAGGTGAATAATTGAAGCACGGACATACATGCCATCTATGATACTTAGGTGATTTATGGTGAATCTAGGACGAGGTGAATTTTTTTTGTGTCATCAAAGGGCGAAAATTTCCAAGTATTCAGTACATGTATAATATGAATAAGGCAATGCCTTGAAAGCTAGCTCAGCTCCTTGTTTTACAAATGCAGGAAAAGGCATTCATTGGGAGTCTACTGAGTCTATTCGATCTCACAGCAACACCTGTCTGGCTAAATGACATCACAGTTTAATAGTGACGTTGAATATATAGAACATATTGGCACTTGCGCAAAATATAATCATAGAAACATTTTATTTGAATAGAAAAACTGATGAAGCGTCAGATTGACATGGTCCATTGGCAGCCATCTTGGCTGGAGAATATTTTTAGGCTCTACAGTGTACAGCATCTGACACAGTCCTGTCACTTTTTTATGTTATGTACACGTGTTGTCTATGAGTTCGCTTTGCAAAAGGTCATTTGGGAGCCGGCCTGGCTCAGTCGGTAGCGCGCTCGACTCTTGATCGTGAGGTCGTGAGTTCGAATCCCGCCGGCGACAGGTTTGGTTTCCTGTCTTTTGGATGAGACAGTAAAAACTGGAGGTCCCGTGTCACAGTAGGTGTCGGCACGTTAAAGAACCCTCACTGCTCAATGGCCGTAAGTGCCGAGCATAGGCCAAAATTTGAAGCCCTTCACCAGCATTTGGTGACGTCTCCATATGAGTGAAATATTCTTGAGTGGGACGTTAAACAACAACAAACAAAAACAAAAGGTCATTTGGCCCATTCGAGCTGCGCTCTCTATCATATCAATTCATATTACTGTAGACTCATTTATATTCTTGGTTTTTGTTTTACAGAAAAGAGCTCTGGATAAGTTGGCACTGAAAGTTCATCGGATGTACAACAAAGTATATAATGCCACCATGTTGTCTGTTAGACCCACAAGAAAGACCAGTGATAACCAGAGAGAGATCAGCTTATTACAGAGCATAGATAATTGTAAGGAATCAACAGGATATCTTAAACCATTAATTGACAATTTTTATTATTATTTATAAACTGAATAACTTTTTGTATTGTAATATCTTTCATGAGCAAAATTACACTGTAATGCTATTCAATTTTTTTTATCAGCATCTAATAATTAGGCTAAATGAAGCCTCACTTATCCTCTTTGTACCCACTGGCACATATAAGGCCCTCGGGTTTTCGAAATCAAAAATGATTTTACAGTGTTAGGTGATTAGCCCAGCATCAATCCCAACCTGGAGGGCCAGTGGTTTTCTGTCTCAGGGTAACCTTCCTTTAGTCTCAGGATCTAGTTACAGAAAGGCGCTGGAGACTCACTCCTAATTGCCACTGCCACTGCCACTCGGCTACTGAAGTATTACCATGGTCACCAACAAGGAGGTTTGGCATATGACTTGCTGGCTGAACCTATTTGAGACAGTAGGCATTTCCTGGCATTTAATGGGAGTAACCTAGTGACATCAGCTACCCTCACTGAGACCTTTGGCCACATTTCTCCGACCAATTCATGTTCATATTCAATTTTGAGAACGAGAACCTTGAAAAATCTTTAATTATTACAATGATTTTTGTCCTTTGTTTCAGTTTCCACAAAGGAAAGTAGTGCAACACCATCATTGGTCAATGCTAAGGTATGTTTATCATGTTTATGATCAATCATCATCATTATCTCTTTAATCAGTTTTTTATGAGTATAAACCACTTGCTGTAGTCCCACACCTAGCACATGGCATATAAAGTGAAAGTCAGGCGTCTTTCAGATGAGACTTAAAACTGAGATCCTGTGTTACGGAAGGCATGACACTTATAAACCCTCACTGCCTGCATTGGCGTCAGTCAACAATGGTCAATAGAACAGGCCAAAATTTGTAGCACTTCACCTTAAGATGGTGACATCTCCTTGTAAGTGAAAAATTCTTGATTCTTGGTGGGATATAAAACGGTGTAACAAACAAACAAAATTATGAGTATAATTTATTTATGATTGATATGTGTGTAAATATCAATGGATAAAGAGTACACTTTTATCATTGATGGCACATGTTTTCATAGAGAATATTAAAACATGTAAAAAACATAATTACTTTCGTTTGCAAGAAATCTTTGCTGTGAAAATTGTTTATTCAGTAGAATAAGAAAATTTCAAGGAGTTAAAATTTCTTTATTTTAAAAACAAACAATTTTGTTGAAATGACTCATTATTTCATCCGCATGTCCTCTGCTTATTTTTCCACAGTACAGTGGAACCTGTCTTGAGAGACAACTCTCATGAAAGACAACCTGTCTTCTGAGACCACATTCTGGAAACTACTTAGTTAAAAATCCTTTTTTGAAAGACCACCTGTCTTAAAAGACCACATTTCAGTGGCAGATGGGATGGTCTCTCAAGACAGATTCCACTGTAATATGCTCCATTGTCATGTTAATTGAAATATTAAGAATAATCTCATTTATTCTGAGGTATCTGACCAGCAAACAGGTTCTACTCAAGTCACCAACCCCTGTAACCACATTTGGACTCACCCATTTCAAAGAATGGTAAAGTCTATTGTCAGAATTCAGGAGTGTATGATTTAGAATGTAGGGAGATGGCTTTTAAACTTGTAGCCCAATCCCATTTCATTTTTGGAAATAAAATATGTTTGAATTGAAATACAGCAAGACTTGAACAGCATTGACTAAAATGAAACCTGTTGCTTAAAGTATAATGCTCTAACCTCTTGGCCATCAATTTAAAAACTTTAGCTTTCATTCAGAATTTGTCTAAATGAGGTTTTCGAATTTTATATGCAATAGCTGACATAAAAAAATTTGAAGATAACAATCTGGCTGAGTGGTTAGAGCATTTACACTTTAAATCATGAGATATCTCATCTGTATTCAGTGTGGGTTTGCAAGGATTTTCCACCCTCTCATACAGGGCCAAAAGAAGGCACCATTTCCAATGCAAAAAAATGTATTTTTTTCCCAATTTGCAGTTGAAATTTCCACAATTGAAGTTCAAATGACAATGAATTTGAAGATATTCAAATATTTTCACATAGTTTTGTGTATTTTTAGATTTCCAAATTTCAATAAAATGTTGCTAAAATTCCCAATTCAAAAGCGCAGATCCCCATTCCCAAAAGAGTGTGGAAAATCCCTGGTTTGAGTCATGCTGGAACCTAAGCTGAGATCATGTGAGGAAGATTGCCAGCATACGTGCCAAAGTCACAGTGGGCTTTGTAGATAGGACAAGGACTCAGATTTATGCCCTTTGGACTTTCTGTAATAACTAAGTAAACAGATATAAGTTGTGTGTTATGTTGTATGTGTCCGTCTTGTCTTTGTAGACCGAATTATCGTTAGCAAAAATGGACCCGAGTAGACCCGCTACCATGCAGACTGCTGCCACTATAGATGTACCGAAGATAGATACAAGGCATGTAGTGACTGTGAGAGCACCGCCTCAGGTGTACTATCCTAAACCTATCCCTCCTCCGGAAGTTCTGCCGCTGACTCGCACAGTAAGTCCATTGAAATAAGCTTATGATTCTGTTTCTGCATACATTGTACTAATAGTCCAAATATTAAAGTTGTAGTAGTTAATATTACCCAGCATGCAACAGTAGTAGTCAACTGTGTATCAATGTTAATACATAGTATAATATATACCCAGCATGCAATATTTGTATTATCTTTCTCTGTACTATAGTACCCAGCATGCCATATTATTTTGTGTTTGTTGCTAATAAAAAAAAATGAAAATGTGTTATAATTGATAATTATCAACATCACCATGTACTGCTTTAGACAAAGATAACATTGTTTACAAATGGTCATAAATATAATAATTCATATGTTTATTTTTATTTTCTTGTATACTTCAAGATTTGTTTTTACCATAATTTTCCAAGTTTTGACAAGACATATTTTTCTACAATCATATTATGTATCATGTTTATATGTAACATACACCGGACATTTGTGTTGGATATGTGTAACAATTGCACCAAATATTTATATATTATTATTATGCAATGCAAGCACCTGCATGTTTGAAATTTGTATTATTTATAATCAGTCACTGGAAAAATGGAACTTATAATATCTGAATGTTGAGTCTTATATCTATTATTCATAATTTTCTCTCCCTACAATTTCATCACACTTTTCACACTTAGCAAAATACTGTATCTGTATATCTAGATGTTGTACCGTACTTGTTACAAACGAGCATCATCGTTTTCTGTAAAGTTTTCAGTCTTGTGCAGAAATCCTCACATTCTTTTCATCTGTTTAATCATTCAATGGTAACATTCAGCCACAATTTTACTTGCAATGTTAAAATATCCGAAAAGTCCTGTGTGATGTCAGTTTCAGGGTAATTATTATAAATAGATCACAATCCCATTCATCTGTCATAATATGCATGTACATGTTGTTTGCATATACATGTTGTTTTCATGTACATGTTGTTTGCATGTACATGTTATTTACATGTACATGTTGTTTGCATATACATGTTGTTTTCATGTACATGTTGTTTACATGTACATGTTATTTACATGTACATGTTGTTTGCATATACATGTTGTTTTCATGTACATGTTGTTTACATGTACATGTTGTTTGCATGTTCTTGTTGTTTACATGTTCATGTTGTTTGCATGTACATGTTATTTACATATACATGTTGTTTGCATGTACAATATGTTGTTTGTATGTACATGTTGTTTGCATGTACATGTTGTTTTTGCGTGTATACACATTGTATACAGTTGCATGTTGTTAATTTTTATTTCACACATCATCGTTTAGCAATATCATGTGAGTATTGTTTCATATATCATTTTTTTCATATCTTCTTGGTTGTAGGAATTTTATATATTATATACTGATGACTTATCTAACATTTCTCTGATAAAATAAAATATGTAAAGGTAAAGAAATAAAAAAAACCAACAGTTTATTCCTATTATTATTGTTGTACTTACCTGTAGTGGACAGGTAATAAATGATATGTTAATGTGTATCTGTCTTGTCACTATCATATATACAGCTTTAACTCTAGATATACTGTCTATCTGAAAATGTTTTCTCCCGTTTAATTTTTTAGCCATTTTTGCCCCAAGATGAGAGGGAGAATTTAAAATGAAAGTTCAATTTTCAAGCCAAACAAATGAAGTAGGAACATATATGCCATTAAAGAGACTATGGTAATTCAGGATGAATTTCAAATGGATTTGAATATTTTTTCTATATTAAATGGGCAAAAATAGACAGGGGCAAAAATGAACAGGGCAAAAATAAACAGGGGCAAAAATAAATAGGGGCAAAAATAAACAGGGGCAAAAATAAATAGGGGCAAAAATTTCCAGGTATACAGTATCTTCTGTCAACACTAAAAATTTCATTGTTTGATGTGACCCAACTGAAGTGGGTTGATTGGCAGGCATAATTCTTTTTTTTATTTTATTTTTGTTTTAATATGTAAATGAGACAAAATTTAACAATATTTCAGAGGTAAGTAAAATGATAAAGTTACTTAATTTTTTTGGGGGGTGGGGGGTGGGGATGTGAGTGTCAGGGCTTTTTATTGGGGTTGGTTGGCTTGCATCAAACAAATCTTTTGTTGTTGTTTTTTTTTTAATTTTTTTGCCTTGATCATCAAGTATATCATGAATAGAGAATATAGCACTATGTAAACTTATTCATTGCAGTATGGTAATTTTTAGACGACCTAAAATGTGAATAAATTTCATTGGCAAAATATTTGAAGTATAAATGCAATTTATATTTCTATCAAGTGGAATTTTAGTTTTATCAAAAATCTGAGATTTTCAGATTTTATTCTTAAGTTGAGTGTTGAGTCCATTCATCTAAATATCATGAAATAAACGTCATTTCATTCTATACCACATTAGCACTAGATGAGGAATTTAATTAATTGTAAGGATTATTTTCACATTTTTCTTTCTACTGAAACAGCTGGGTTTTTTTTTAAATCATTGATCAGGAATAGCCTATACTAACATCATGTCCTGCAAAGACAGCCCACAATATATATATAATCTCATTGCATAGGTATTCAATGTTTCTTAAATTCACAGATTTATCAACATCATAAAAATAGCAAATATTAACACCACAAGTTATTTCCCCCACTGTACAGTGTATCATTATTTGTACTCATTGATATCTTAAGAAAATTATATCTGGGCCTGGCACCATAAAACTTAAGAATTACTTAAGTCTAAAAATTTTACTCAATTTTTGGCTAATCCTGAAATCTGATTGGCTGAGCAGGCCAAGTTGAGAATATTCTTAGACTTGAGTAAATTCTCAAGTTTTATGGTGCCAGGCCCTGGTTTGTCAAAGATGACTGTGAAACTAAGATTTCTGGTTATGATAGAGAGCATCATATGTGGTCAATATAGGAATTTCTTTTTACATGCAGAGCTAAAAATTTCACCTGATATTGATCTGTAACCAGCTATGGATGAAGTGCCATATATTTTGACCTATGCTATATACTTTTGTCAGTGCAGTTAATATTATGAGTCCACTTCTGGAAAGGGTTGGGGACTTTCAGCTTTGTCTGTATCATTCCATCATTCTATTTGATCAAGGTTTTAGTTCATATTTTGTTATCCCCCACCATTCACAAAAATATGGGTTCCACAGGTAGCGGACACCATGTGTATTGATTCATCAATACTCACAGAACACTTGTCTAACATGACAAAATGCTGTGATATGGGACTTACGTTGTTAGTTGTATAAGTATCATCTGAAAGACCTTTGTCTTTAACTTCTTGACCCAATAGGGAATCAATTCATGACCTTTTTACTTGTGTGGCCAATGCTCTTGTCACTGAACTATCAAATTTCAGGGGTGGATCCAAAATGTTGTCACTGAACTACAAATTTCAGGGGTGGATCCAGAAAATTGTCATGAGCTGGTCACCTCCTTGGTAGATAGTTCAGACAAGGAGAGCAAAATCATTTTAGAAAGTTGTTAGAGGACAGTTAGGATATAGAAAAATACATAATTTTTTTTTATTTTTCAAAATCAGTCAGGTGTTAGTCACCCATGGATCTACTACAGAAAAAATATTATTTCTATCAAGCTTGAAAAGAAATTTTCATCATTCTAAAGTTCATTTATTTACTTAATTTTTCTACTTTATATATTACTTATTAATTTTTTAATCTAGATTTACTAATAAAAGTGATTTAATTTATTATTTTTAAATGTACATGTATATCAATATTTTGTTTGATATTGCTATTAGGGTATTGTGAAACCTGTCTTGAGAAAGAAACACCTGTCACCTAAAGACACATTTGAACTGGTCTAATTGATTTATTTATAGCAGAGTCCATTATTTTCCAGGGGTTGATAAGTTAACAATAGTTTTGTCATGACATCTCCTGTGAGACCACCATTCTCACACTTTGGACTGGAAAATCCACTTCATTTTCGCAGTAGAGATATTCTGATCTGTACCTAGGCATGAGGAAATTTTAACAGGAAGTTAAGAGTTTTTCTTGTGTGTAAGATGACAGTTATTTGAATTACTTCTCTTTGTTAAGAAAAAAAAAATAATGATTTACTGGTACTGTAAATCATGATAGATAAGTATAAGTGTGAGAAAAAAGATCAATTTCCATTTCGCCATAGGGACAAAAGAAATCTCAGTTCAGGTTCCCATGTGAATTGAATCCATGACTCGGCATGCCTCTTCCTGGATACCATATTATAAACATGAGTAGTTAGGATTGAAATTTTTTTGTCTAACCCCACAAAAAGTTGATAGATCCTATTAATTTTGAGAGATTATATTTCTCTGGCAAATGGGGTGGCCTCTCAAGATAGGTTTCATTGTATTAATATAATTAATACGTAACAGAAAATAACATTTAAATCTTGACACAACAGCTTTAAATGTCACTTCACCTTTAAATGTAGCTTCATATGTATACTCAACTTCTGCCTTAATTTGGGTTTTTAAGAATATGCAAAATAAGTATTCAAAGCTGAGTAGTT
Organism: Atrina japonica; assembly: GCA_030159075.1. Taxonomy (NCBI): domain Eukaryota; kingdom Metazoa; phylum Mollusca; class Bivalvia; order Pterioida; family Pinnidae; genus Atrina; species Atrina japonica. Next base: position 1,435,633 of record BROG01000003.1, read on the forward strand.
TACATTTCTTATGTATGAGTTACAGAAATAGATGGAATGAGAAAGAGGGTGGAAGAGAGAGAGGATATGAGAGAGAGAGGATGGGAGAGAGAGAGAGTGGGAGAGAGATAGAGGGAGAACCACAAGAATAGCGAGATACATTGCTGATTTATATTTCTTTTGTCAGTATCACTGATAACTCAAGTAATTCAAGCCTTAGCTCCGTTTCCGATTCTCTCCATCCTACGAGGATGCAGTGATCGTAGTGAACGGAATATAATGACTGAATTATTCGGGATATGTCACTGACAGAAATGTATGCACCAAGTGGTTGTTTTGTAATATAAATACATCATTTTATCTGTGTTTGTGTCTATCATTAAACATCGCCATTGATTAGGTTGTGAAATATAAGGCATAATTTGTTTGTCTCATTAAATGTCACCTTTGACTGAGGTTTGAAATTTTAGGCAATATTTTTTTCATTTTTCATCAGCTTTGTTTGGGGAGTCAAATGTTTTTTCTTATCAAAAATTTTTCCCTTGATTAGGGCCAATAGGAGGGGGGGGCTCTGCAGCCAAGAAGTTAAAGCATTGCATTTTAAACCAGGAAGTTTCTCACCTCTTGCCAGTACGGGTTCGAGCCCTGCAGGAAACAAAGATGATTTTGTGAGAAAGTTTGCCAGGTTACTGGCAAGATGGCCAATGGTCTCTTCCCGGGTACCGTTATAATGTAACAAGATTCTCTCTAACTGCCACCATATAACTAAATAATTGTTCAATGTGGCGTCAAACACCGGTAAAGCAACATAAGCCTTTTTTAGGATTTTTAAATATTTTCATATTTTTTCAGAACAACAAGAAAGACAATATGAAGCTGTGTTTAATATTTTAGGCCAGTGTTTTTTTGTTTATCATTGAACATTTGCTTTTGAGTTTGGAATATTTGTCTTTCAGTTATCATTGCCTTTGACTTTGTATACATATTGTGGGTCTACACATATTGTGGGTTGACACTTTAGACATTTTTTTAACTTATTCACTCCTTAAAGACATACATGTATTTGGACTGGTCCAGATCATGGATTTACAGAAGAGTCTGTGGTTTTTAAGGAGTTGATGAGTTGATTTTAAAATCATTTTTCTGAGTTTACAACTAAGTTTTTTCTTTAATGTTTAACAGACAGTTGGAAAGGAGTATCCAAGATTAGCCAACAGCTTTGTGGAGCCGGAGAGAAAGAAAAAGAAGCCAGCCATCAGGATTGTGGACCAGAGAAATCTAGCACAAGAAACTAAATTGACATTATACAAGGAAAGATCTAGAGGTAAAGTGAAGGGACCCAGCACAACAGAACAGAAATTCCGCCTCATGCTTGAAACACAGAAGAGTGCAAGTACAACAAGAAGTAAATCAGGGTCGTAAGTAGTTTACTAATGTTTATGACCCCCAAGATGGAAGATAAGGGGATACCGTTTTTTGACCCACCCTTTTGTTCATTTGCCTGTGTACACAATTTTGGTTTCCTTCAAAAATTTTCTTAAAATTTTTACCAAAATTTGATATGTTGTTACAAATCAATAATATATAGGATGAATTCAGTTATGGCCAATATTTCGCAACGTTTGCCAGAGTTGTATCTTGTATTATCTCCATTTCCTTCAACAGTTATAAACCATTACCCTGTTCATCCCTAAGTATATATTTGGTATGTTCTTTCACACTGACTTAGACCAGTCTATTTAAAAATATGGTCTCTAGAATTGAATGTTGTTAAGCCAAATTACATGTAGTCATATTTTTGTGTTTGTACAGAGACAACTAAATACCGGTAGTTTTTCATAGGCATCAGTGCTAACGCTTTCCTGTATTTCTCATTTTTCGAGCTAGTGATGACCTATAAATTATACATGGAATCAGAAAATAAACACAAACATACCATAGGCTTGAACATCTTGTTTTTCTGACTCATGTGCATATTTCAATCCCCAGCTATTTCGCATTGTATTGACAGCAAAATATCATTTCAGATACTTTTCAGGAGTTAAATTGGCTCAAATTATATCAAAGTACCGGTAAACATTATGCTGATTCAGCATTTTCAATTCTAAAAATATTATTTTACTGTGTAAACATATAAAGATCAGTGCTAACGCTTTCCTGTATTTCTCATTTTTCGAGCTAGTGATGACCTATAAATTATACATGGAATCAGAAAATAAACACAAACATACCATAGGCTTGAACATCTTGTTTTTCTGACTCATGTGCATATTTCAATCCCCAGCTATTTCGCATTGTATTGACAGCAAAATATCATTTCAGATACTTTTCAGGAATTAAATTGGCTCAAATTATATCAAAGTACCGGTAAACATTATGCTGATTCAGCATTTTCAATTCTAAAAATATTATTTTACTGTGTAAACATATAAAGATATGTTAATTGATACAATATATACCAATCAGACGCCAGGTTACATATAAAATAGGAACTCCTGCTAGGCTTTCCTATGCTTTTTCAACCAACCAATTTCAGATGTATCTGTGTATTCATTTGTCTCTGACCTGTTTGAATAAATGAATGAAAACAAGAATTTATTTTAATTACAGGACAATCAGACCAGGTATACCAAGAGCAATGACAAAATTGTCCACAGGTAAAAAAAAAATGTTTCATTTTGTGGCGTAAAAAATATTTTGATAATTTGTTTTCATGTGACCTCAAAATTCACATATTTGGTGTACATAAACAAAGTGCAGTAATGTGCCAAAATTGATGTATTTTTTTCTATGTTTCATATAAAATCCACATTTTATTTTTGAAAAAATTATCACAGAATCCTTTCCTAATTAATTGCAATTCAATTTTCTCTATACTTAATGTTTTTAAGTTTCTGTATTTATTTTGTTTTAAAGTTCTATTTTCTTTTATAGTACTGATGAGTTTTGCAGGATCAAAATTTTTAATGTTTATCTGAAATATGTGTAAATAGAGAATTGTGACAAAAAGAGATCAATTTCCTATCAACATTGCTGAATCTTGAAAACAGAAACTTTGAACTTAATAAGAAAAAACATAATGAAATTGTTAGATATTTTTTAGTTTTTATTGTATTAAGTTTTTGTCAAAGTCAATTTAGAAATAACTTTCCATGAATGTTTTGAAAAATTGTGAATTCATATGGAATTGTTTAATTTTGGCACATCACTGTACATGTAATACTATAATGATGTTTTAACCCACAGTGTGCTACAAAATAACTTATCGGTTATGCTTTATACAAGTGTTTGTTAAAATGGTGCACCAACACAGCACACAGGTGAAGTTCACTTTAATGTATAGCACCGTTGATTCAAGTGATGAAAAAAAAAAATCAGTTATAAAAGGTACAGTCAATCCAATTCTCTTTAACTCATTCGCCCCTAAAGACACATTTAGACTGGTTTAAGTCATTGATTTACAGAAGAGTCCATTCTTTTTCGGGGTTTGATGAGTTAAATGAGAAAGCTAGGATCAATAATTTGTAAAGTCAGGTGAAAAATTAAGTTTCAGAATACTGCAGTGTTTGATAAATTTTTCAAAATAAATATCACAAGGTATTATCATATTTTAGGCAGTATTTAATCTTGTGGTACAGTGGAACTTGTCTTGTAAGAGTCCTGTCATAAAAGACCACCTGTCTTGTGAGACCACATTCTGAAAACCACTTACAGTGAATCTTGTATATAATGACCACCTTAGGGAGACACGGAATGCGGTCTTTATAGGGAGGTGGTCTTTAAATAGAAGTTGATTTCTACACAAGTGTTACTATTGGGGACAGTAAAAGATGGTCTTTGTGACCAGGTGTTCTTTATACTCAGGTGGTCGCTAAAACGGGTTTTACTGTAGTTTAAGATGTAATACTTTTGGTAAAACATCTTTTTAGAGATCACCCATTGTATGAGATCAGATTTCACTGGCAGAAGGAGTGTTTTTTTGAGACAGATTTCACTCCATTAACCACGAATATAAGTGAAATTAATCCCACCAAATTAAAAGGAACTGTACAGTGGAACCCTGTATTAGATATTTGACTGTGCACATTATACAGTTTTGTGTGCTAATGGTTTTGTTAATTTAAACCTGTACACACGATCAATATTCTATAATTACTTGTGTGTCTAATATTACATGAATTTTAATTTGCACCAATCCAAATAACGATAGCAAATTTGTTTTCACTGTAGTGAATTGGCCATGATATGTATACATCCGATTCAGTACTAAATACATGTAGGAAATGTTGTATGTTATCCAGACGAGCTACGGAATAGATTCATCAAGAAATTAAACAAAATGTTCATAACAGTATTTGTAACACAGCAATGATAAAAAAATGCCAATTAATTCTGAAACTTTGTTCTATCATTATATTTCAAGTTTATTTGAGTATTTAAGATGGCGTAAGTCAAAATATGTCTGATTGCACATAAACCTGACATCTACAACTGACCACTGTTATTTAGTACTGAAATAAATCTGGCCAATTGTAACAATAATGAGTGCATATAATATAGATCACTTCCTGTGCATGTTCTTTTTTCCCTTTCCTGTATGTATTTAGTCGATGCCGAGGAAATAAAAGAGGATGTTATTAGCACGAATTTTGATGACAGCGGCAGCGAAGGTAACAAGGTTTTACGAATGTAGTGCATGCCTGCTCTCAGTGTACTTTAATGCCTTAGATTTTTGCTGTTTCTGACTAGGCCTCTATTTTATGCTTGTAAACATCTAAACAATAATTTACAAAGAGTTGTAAAGCGAGATTCGGTAAATCAGCCGTATATTTGGTGCAAAGTTTACCAATCACGGATTTACACCCTTTTTTTTTTATTATTCTGCTAACCAGAATTAAGCTATTTGTGTTCAATGCATGTATTCTCATTACTGTTAAACCTATCATGTGAGTCTGTAGTTGTTTGATGGATCATAAACAGATAATTTGGCCAGAACCAATTTTCTTGGTGAATTACTTTACAAAAACCAATTTTCTTGGTGGATTACTTTACCAAAACCAAACATCTTGGCTGATTACTCAGAACTAATCTTTTTGGTAGATTACTTTACCAAAACTAATCTTCTTAGTGGATTACTTTACCATAACCCAGTCTTTTTGGTGGATTACTTTACCAAAACCACAGCTTTTCAAAATATCTTTACTGTATTTCATATTAATATTAATATCTGAATTTGTTTTTGAGTATCAATCATTGTCTAAGTAGACTAAGATGAAATCGTTGGATTGAGGGTCCATTTAAGGCTCATAATTACAAGGAATGAGTTACTTGTGCTTGACTTTTATGATGTCTATTTAATTCTGGTGGTTTTGGGCCTCTGAAGAAACTTTTTCAAAATTAGGCCAACCACCAATTTTGGCTTAATTTGCATTTGTAAACATGTTACCAATCTGCTATTGCTGGTCCAATTCACAAAACTTGACGGGGCGCAGTAACGTTTTCATTATCATATGGATGATTCTACTCACTTTTTGGTTATGACAAGCTAATTCACAGGAAAAACATTTTATTCCCCAATTGATACTCGTAGATATGTTGACAAGTAGGAACAAGTAATCGGGCCAGTGTAATTGTAATATTGTTCTCCTTTATTACCGGAATTTTTAAACTCATCATTGCCGAGAAGAATCTCATGAGCACTTCCTGACAAGGAGGAGTTTAAAAATTCCGGTAATAAAGGATAACAATATTACAATTACATTGGCAGGATTACTTGTTCTTACTTGTCAACATATCTACGAGTATCAATTGGGGAGGAAAACATCAGGAAGGGCTCATGAGATTCCTCCCCGCAAGGTTATTTTATTATATTTATTGTTTTCTTATGACTAGATTTTGCATCTACGAAGTCTGTATGCATGAAGTATTTCTCTTATTATATTCCATATCTGTCACATTTCATCTTTTTGTTTATTGTGGATGTGTTTTTCATTTTACATAACATTATCTTTATTAGATATCATGTGTGTTACATTTGTTTAGTTTCATATTACATAAACATGTGTATTACATGTACATACATGTTATTCAACTTTATTACTTGATAGTGTGTGTAAGTTGTGTGACTGTCGTATTTTACAGTTTACAGTTATTTCATGGGTTTTATTTCAATAGTCAGAATATTGTCCTGAGGCATCAGGGAAGTTGTCGGAAAAATTACCCTCCGAGTAGGGTATTACTAACAATTACCTGTGACTTCCCTTATGACAAGGGACAATATTTTTTTTAACCGTTGCCCTTAAACCTCTAAAATAACTGTTTTATTACCCAGTAATGAAATAAATGGCAAACAATGTTTTATAAACACTGCAACTTTGAAAATCACACGTGTATAATATTCACTGCCATGCTTGTATGATGCCACCATTTGATCAGTGATGTCACAGCTGTGAGTTCTTCAGATTTGGATGAAACAGTTAACTGTTGCCCAGTTGTGACAACACTGATAAAATGATGACATATTAAAGATGGAAACAGTCCAAAATGATACATACATTTTTATATCGAGTCTTGAGTAATAAATGCCCATATTGTACATCAAGTACATATTTTTCCTTGTTTTAGGTCTGTAGGTATATATTAACATATTTATTTCACAATTTCTTATATCCGGTACACATCTATAGAATTATCGGTATCTTATATTTGTTTTTAAACAAAAAATTTTCATTGAATTATAAATTTTGTGATACTTAAAAATTAAGGTTTTGGCTTGATATTTTCTCATTTTAAAGTAATATGAGTATGTATTTACCAAAGTTTTTTCTCTTGACATTTTCAAAATAATTGAAGTTGTGAAAATTTTCCTAGTAATGTTGTTGATGATCATTTCTGGTTAATATTAAGATAAGTGTCGCAAACTTTGCTGATAGGATTAATTGGACCTGTCTGCCTCTTATTAATTAAGTGTATTGATAATGATTAAAAAACAATCAAAGTTCAAGTCATTCTGTATAGAATATTAGATCTACATATTTAATTAAATGATTTTATCTTTGTTTTTCCAGCAAGTGTATGGGACAAAATTAAACCCAAAAGCCGGAACAGGGAGTATTCCGGGCTGAAGTGGGAGCGAGTCAAGGTATCATTACTCAAATAGTTTAATCAGACCCAAAAAGGCCCAGAAAATTTCTGATGTTGTATTTATGTAAATTTCTTCAGTTTTTAGTAAAATTCATTTTTACATATGGCTTTATAAATTTCTTTAACAAAATAGCAAAGTATTAAGATATAAGTTTTATACTGTCTATTAAAAGATTTGAATGATAAATCATTAAAACATCTGAACTCATTTTAGACCATAGTTCATAGAAATCTGATCTCCACCAGAGAAGAAGAAAGAGTAGATGCCGCTAAAGTAAGAATTGTATTAACTTGTATATTTTCTGACAGTCGGACAGTTGAATTTTTTTTTCAAGTTTTTTTTTATCATTCCTGACTATTGACACATGACAGAGTTTTCAAAAAATAAAATCATACCAGTATTTGCCTGATTCTGGTATGTAGCATCTATAGAGTAATGGTTACAACGAATTGTAAACTTCATGACCCCTGGGCGTGGGATTCTGTATATAGGGCAGAAATCAGATGACCTATCAATAACTTCTGGCCCCTTGTTTTCTATATACATTGTATATAATATCTGCATTCAAAAACCTAAATAATGCTTTTGTGTTATGAGAGATTATAAGAAGATTGTATTTCATGACTGTGTTCTACTTATGAACGTTTCTGGTATGACACAAACGTCAGTCCCCATGTGACCTTGACATTGACATTTATGATTTGAGTTATCCATTGTATAAAAAAATCAAAAATTTTTATACCTGGTGAGGTACTATAATAATTACATTTGATGATAGATTGGTATGTCCCATGTACAGATGTAGGGTCTTGGGAGCCAAATATCAAAGGGGACAAATCTTGCACAACAAAGCTGTTGTCAATTACTTATCAAAACACTAATCTCTGAGTTAATCTTGTTGACAGATATAAAACACATACGTTGTAATTGTTAGAGGATTCTTGTAAAATAATCATTCACAAATACTTAATGAATATCAAATATAAATGTTTTGTGTGAAGAAAACTCATTTTATGATATTTTGATAAATTCAACATTATCATCAAAGATAAAGTTAATAGAATTTAATGATTTGTATGAAAATTCACCTTTAATACCGTAATTTGTAGCAGTAGACAAACTTTTGTGTATTTTTAGCATCTTGGTTTGCTGCGATGTGGAGATGCTATGGTATTTTATGCCCTGAAAGAACATATGAAACTAGATGAGAGTGAGCGCGTCAGATACGAATCAGCAAAATCTTTGATATTAGTTGGTATGTACATCATCTCGGGACAAAATATTGTTAAATCTTTTATTTGTTTTGTGTTAGATTTAATTCTTTTTTTTTTTTTTTTTTTTTAATTTTATTGGTTCCCAGACAATATTGACTCTTGGAGGTGCTAGAGTTGGGATGCTCTAGAAACACCACCTTACACATAATGTGCATTTTACTTAAATTATAATTAGGCATTGTTAATCTACTAAATTTTTGGATACAGTTTTATAACACGCAAGACAAGACAGACACATCACTTTCACCCTCCTTTCATACTATTGTTTCAGTTTTATCATGCATATTGCAGGTTTCCATTGTAAATATAATTATAATATGCTTTGTACATTTACCATTTCTAAACAATGTTACTTGTACCTTCAATTATATATTGGATAATTAAAACAAACAGAAGTATCACTAATTACAATGAATGATGGAAGCACCATTTTACAGAGGTTTTTTGTAGAGCATGCACTTATAACTGCAGTATCATGGAGTTCAGAAAATATAGTTTCCAATATAGCCCACCTCCTATTAAATATTTCCATTTCCCCTCTTACTTTATACATATATTTTTCAATTTCATAGTATGATTTTAATTGAGATTTTATTTCTTCACACTCCACACCTTATTAAAAAATCTTTTCTTGTAGATCTAATTTTTAATAAATATCATACAGGTGTTGAATGCCTTATATTTTTTTACCAGTTTTTAGAAATAATATATCTATTAGCGTGAAAGCAACATATTCATTATTATTATTATTATTATTATTAATTCTTACCAGACCTCTCATAGAGAGTGAGGGCCAAGTCATTCAAAGCGTTTGCAAATTGGAGGTCCAGGTTTAAATCCCAGCAATGGATTATACCTGAAACTTTAGATAGGTATTTTCCGATTCACATAACTTGGCAGGGTGGAATAATCTTTTGATTATCATACAGATAATTTTACTTATTTTTTGGTTATGACATTCACTATAAAAATACACTGGCAAGAGTAGTTGCCCTATTTATCATGATAGTATCCAGTGAGGAATAAAATGTTTTCCCCTTTGTGAGTAGAATCATCTGTATGATAATCAAAAGGTCACTCTGCCTCGTGAAGTTATGTGAATCGGACAATATCTGCAGTTACAACTTTTTTGTATTATTTTGTGTTTCTTCTTGTTTTTGTATCACTTTGTAAACTACTTTCAGGTTGTTGGGATGAAGAAGTGTTGCAAGTCATCTTGAAGTATCTAGTTATCGGTAACAACGATATACGACTTGATTTGATAAAGTCAATGATTGATGGCAAGAATGTGCAGTACGTAAATAAGGTAAGCCAAATTATTGTTAGTGCAACATCTCAATGAAGTTGACAACAATTTATGCTGTTGTATTGACATCCGGTTAAGAAGATCGGCTGAGGCCCCATTTACCTGCTTCTACAGTTCATATATCAACAAAACTGACATGGTATAGGTGTATTGTGATTCTAAGAACATCCCCAGCTTCAGATGCTGGGTTTTTATTGTATTTTTGCAAAAATGTCCCATTTTTAGACTAAGTCTATTATCAATGCTGTGGTTGCCAAGATTTGAGGTCGGGTTTGCTTGTTTTTACTTCAACAAAACCAGCATGGTCTAGATGTCTTATGATTTTAAACAAATCCTGTACAACAGATGCTGAATTCTTATTGTACATGTATTTTTGAGAGAACCTGGTTTTAGTGTATCCAGGAAGAAACCACCGGCCTTCTGTAAGTAATCTTGAAAACTCTCTCACAAAATCAGCATAGGTTCCAGCGGGTCTCAAAACTGCACTGATTAGAGGAGAGAAACTTCATGGTTTAAAATGCAGTGCTATAACCACTCGGCCATGGAGTCTTAGCACAAAAATGGATACTGTGATTACAATACAAGATTTGCTTTGAAAAAGTCTCCCCCCCCCATCTCGCTCTCTCTTTGTATACAGTGGAACCTCGCATAAAGACCACCTAGCTAAGGAGTCCACCCCACATTTCATGAATTTCCAGTCTCTTGATAAATATCTCATAAGTACGGAACCTCACTTAAGAGACCACCTGACTAATCAGACCACTTAGAGTCAGCCAATTAGGTCGTCTTAATAGTGAGGTCCAACTGTGTAGGTATGTGACTTTGTATATACAAATACTGTACAGGAGAAAATAACTCACGGTGTTAATATTATCTGTACAGTGAAACTTGTATATAACAACCTCCTTTGAGACACAAGAAACCTGGTCTTTATAGGGAGGTGATCTTTATATAAAGGCTGATTTGTACACAAATATTATTGGGACAGCAAAAAAACGGTCTTTTTGACCTGTAAGGTGGTCCTCATATACAGGTGGTCACTAAAGCAGGTTCTCTGAATTATAGAAATAGTCAATCATTTTTTAACAAAATTATGTATATATACATTTATATACATAATATAAAAAGTTACTGCCCATCCACAATAAAACAAAAAGTAATACATGTAGTGCCAGGAGAGACAACAAAGTGGAAACTACAACCTGTAAAATAAAACAGCTATACAGTATATGTATGGGTTGTACTCTATATTAAAATACATACACACACACACCATCTACCTTAAATGTTCTTTTTCAGCATTATTGTCATTTTGATTCTATCGCATTTCCACTTAAAATATTCCATTTTTTTTTTTTTTTTTTGATATTCAATTTTTAGCTAGCTGGGATAAAAGTCCGGAGAGCTGATGTCATACCACCAGTGTTGTTGTAGTCAGTGTCCATAGACAAAACTTTAACCTTGCCTATATCTTTTAACCACAAGTGACAGGGCTTTGATATTTCACATATACCGGTAGATACATTATGACCAGAAAATTCATTTGGTACTTTGACTTTTGACTTAGTGGCCTTGACCTTGGACTTAAATCCACTTTTCAAAACTTTAACCTGAGCTGAAGGAATCAAAATAATTACCATACCTTGACCTTAAGACTTGACAGCTATGGGTCAGAAATCTATTTTGAAAATTTACACCCATTTCAGGCAAGCTTTGTTGTCTTCTGACAATTATTGTTTTCCTTTTTGCATAGAATATGAATATATTCCCGGAGATTGTAAAGGTATTAAGTCATCTAAGTAGCAGTCCAGATCCAGGTGACCCTATTGCACTGGAAGCTGCAGTTCTTTTGGGAAGAATGTGCGTTAATGATGAAAATGCCAGAAACAAACTGAAAAGTTCACTTATTTCAGACACAGACACTCATCAACGTGCCAAGGTTTGTGTTCTTTGCTTTAATTTGAATTTCTTGTTTTGAATAGATAATTACATTTGGCTTTAAATTAGCTGTTTAATTTTTCATCATGAAAGTTGTGAGACTTGTAGTTTTGATTTTTAAAAGGCAGGAAAGTTTACTTTTCTGATTTAAATTTGAGAGACATATGATGTAGTGAAATTTTAAAAACAATAAAATAATATTGCTCCAGAATCAAAATATTCATCACGATCTCCCTTTTTTATTTACTACTGATACATTGAAATCAGAATCTCTTTAAAATTGTACAAAAACTCAGAATTTCTCCTTTCAGATATTTCTGTAATTCCAAATACAGTTAATGTTGCATTTAAGGCCACCTCTGTATAAAGGGCACCTGCCTATAAAGAGTATTCAAACATAACCTTTATTTACCTTTTTAATAATGAATAAACCTCTTTATAAAGGCCACCTGTCTATAACGGCTGCTTTTGACTGTTTCCTTGAGTGACCTTTATTGACAAGTTTGACTATTTATGTATTAAAGTGAACTGATTTTAATAATGTTAAATAGGAATGCATCTTAATAATAGGCTGTTCATTTTAGTTTAACTCTATTTTGTAAAACATGTAAAAGTAATAAATTTTAAGAAAAAGCCTAAAAATGTCAAAAGTTTAGGTTGTGACAAATCAAAATGGGATTGTCTTTTTTGCTGTTGATGTCAGCAGATTTGCAAAAGTTGCTCCCTCTTCCATGAATCTGTCTTGGATGTCCATGTAATAATTTTTTACGAATTCAGTTTTCCTATTATCTTGTTTCAGTCCTTAGAAATCCTTGTGAAGCAACTGAACTGTACAGGAAAGGATATAATAATGAGCCTACTGGATTTACTGCTGAAATCCTTTGTCTGGAAGTACAGGGTTCTGGCCGCTGAGTTATTCATAACTATAGGTACTCTTTTTTCCCCTGAACAATTTCCCCACGTACACCTTTTCATTGGTATTTTTATCAGATTTATTTGGGAAATATACATGTATATCTAAGCCTATTGTTTTAACTTGTCAGATATTTATTTTCTTTATCAAGCCACAGCACCACTATAAACTAGCTGCCGCCAACATGTATTTTAGTATTGAGAGAAAGTCTCCATTTGCAAGGTTCATTTATGCATTTTGTCAAATTTTATTGTAAATGAAGATTGTCACTTCATCTTTTTTCTTATTTAATAAACATACCTCTGTAAAAGTTCAAAAGGTCATTTTACAATTACATATATCCGAGCTGGAGTCTCCCATACCATCTCACATACTGTACAGGGATTTCATTCCATGGGTTGTAATTTTCACGTTTTCTCTTTCCTTTAACAGTCTCAGTGTTTTGAATGCACAGATTGGGAATAGCTTACAATAACATCATGTTTCTTAACCCTTTCACTGTTTCTTAAATTCACAGATGTATCAACATCGTGAATATAGTGAATATTTAAACCACAATTTGTTTTTCCACTGTACTTCCCTATTCCATCCTTGGATTGAACAGGGAAGTATGTAAGGTGGTATGGCAGTCGCTAGCTCAGACACGTTGGCTGTCTCTGGTACCCTATCACAGTAAGAACCCCCCTCATGCCAACTTCAGAGCCAACACAAGATATTTATATAAGTTGTCTGAACTTATTCGTTTATAGAAAATGTTTACCGGTATGTTAAAAATAAATTTCATCGGATTTGCTCTGAGTTATCCTGTAAGGAGTGAAGGAGTTTTGTTCCTTTGACACTTTCAGTCAAGTCATATTTTTATTCAAGGTGCAAAAAGTGTGTGTGAAGATTCAGAAGTAGCAGAAAAAGTGTATGAAGTACTGGAAAAGCGTCTGTGGGATGAACCAACAATTGTAAGTCTTTTTATTACAATCAGTCATGTCTTTGTATAAATCACATTCAAGTGATACATAGATCACATTTCACATCTTTCACTCCCTGGAACAAAACTATATTTTATTATACCTCGGCTCAATAGATGACACACAGTCAGGGATTGGTTGAGAGCAGTCATGTGTCAGTACTACAAAACTTGTAGTCTCCCTCTCATGTCTCCCCCATACAGATCACCTTGTGGGTTTAATAAAGAGTTTTTCGTTCGTGATATGGAATTCACCTAAGTGTTCTGAAAACAAACATAAACAGAAACATCAGATCAAAGCAGAAGGCATTTTTACCTTCCTGAAACTGATGATATTTATTGATTCTATATGTCAGTATAATAAACAATTGATTTCCCTGGTTGTAAGGAGACTTGACAATTTGTTTAGCTTCAGAAAGTCATATTTCCCTTGGGATTCACTCTGGTGGGAATATGACATGCCTTAGATAAACTAATCATCAGTCTCAATACAACCAGGAAGATGCCAGTACTCTGTGTTTTATGGCCTGAGTTCAAAGGTCAGGACCCAAAGTCACCAAATTTACTCAATACTCAAGCTCAACTTTTATTTCATCATTTTGACTTTCCAAATTTGAGTGAATACATAATTATTATTTTACATCATTGACATATCAGTTTTTGCATCACTCTTATAATTTTAAAAACAAATAAATATGTTGAGTACAGTACTCAGAATTTGAGTACATACTCAAACATTTTTTTTATATTTTTGAAGTTTTCTTCAAATGAGCAATATCTTTCACTTTTATTTACAATTGTATGACATCAATATACAAACATATTTCATAATTTCATTATTATTTGTATAAACGTGTTCTGCACGTTCTTTCATACACCCTCATCCTGTCCTATACAAAAACTCATAAATTTGATTTCCCACATAACTTGAATCATTCAGAAATAATAAATACATCTATATTCATGACACTCTTGGTAAGAAAATGAAAAATAAAATTACTTGAGTATATATCTTTATGGAGTAATGCAAAAGAATAATTTGTGTATGTTGATAATCAATTTCATCTTGGTTACAGGAAGTGAGAGTGGCATCAGCTAAAGCTTTAGCAGCTCTAGGAATGTTTGGTAAAGCTTGTGAAAAAGTCGAGAAGTAAGTTCAGTGATGATATGTATACTGTAAAATCAGAAAAGATCGTTATGGTTTTAATTCCATTTATTTCATTGTTTTCATTTATCAAAAATGAAATTAAAACCTTGATGAAATTTTACATAAATTATACCTAGCAATATTAATTGGTTCCTTTACAATCATGTGTTTTATTTCAACAAAATTTAATGTCAACGAATTTGTTTCATTTTTAAAACAATAAAAATTTTACTAAAAAACAGTAAAACACTCAATAGTCACAAATTTTAGGCCCCTTTGCCTTTATCAAGTGAAAGACGACAATATGTATATTAGTTACATAGTATTAAGTCTGCACAATACACAGCTTCATGGCAAATGTTTCTAGATATGATTCTTAGGTTATGTACAAGAACTGAATTTGGAGGACATTGAATTTTATTGAATAAAAATTTAACCCCACAAAATATTCTGATACTGCAGTATTGCACAACCATCATACCCTGTGTTGTGGCCGAGTGGTTAGAGCATCGCACTTTAAACCATGAAGTCTTTCGCTTCTTGTCAGCACAGGTTTGAGCCCTGCTGGAACCGAAGGTGACTTTTCAGGGTACACTGTAACCGAGTTCTCTCCTCCATCATTAAAATTGGCCACCACCAAATAACTGAAAAAGTGTTGAGTGTGGCGTAACACATTTCAAAATTTTTTAAAAAAAAAAAACCCTGCAGCATAATATTGTTTTACAACATATTCCATAATTATTCCAGATATTTGTTGGTAGCCAGTATTTAATTATTGAGGAGTTATAGCGCGTATAGTGACCTAACACCACATACAACCACATAATTTCACATAACACAATGAAATTACATTGCATTTCGGTGAAAGCTTTTGGCTGAGTTAGCAACTCTAGTTTGAAGATTCAAGAAATTCATTTTAAAAGAGGGCTGATATATAACCATGTCAGGTCCATATTGTTGCTAAGTATTCTTCAAGTTCTTAGATTAACTAAACCACCCCTAAAGACTCATCTGGACTGGCCTAAGTCATTGATTTACAGAAGAGTCCATGTATTTCAGTTATTGATGAGATAAAAGAAATTATGTTTATAATAATCACTGTAAAATATTATGGCTTCATTGGAATTTTCATTGCGTAAAAATGAGTTGAAACTTACATTATAGAAGTGAGATGAAACATACATTATAAAAGTGAGATGAAACTTATATTATAACGGCTGTTTTATGCTTTTCTAGGAGATTGGAAGATTCAGATGAAGATATCAGAACTCAAGCTGTTATATCAGTGGTAAGCATATATATATATATATCATTAAAATAAAATCCTCCATGCTATCGTACCTACATCATAGTAAAACCACATCCGGAATCGTTAAGTTTTTTCCTACCCATGGTTTCATGTGCCCGGAATAATTTGTTGGTAATGAATATCTATAAATAGTAGGTGTGTCCAATATATCCAATCACAGTAGCTGTGATTGGCAACGGAAGTTATTGCGTAGTCCGTTGATCCAATTTGTTACAATTAATAGTGCAAGGACCGACAACTCTGTGTAAGATATTGCCATTGATCTGTATTAGATTCTGAAATTGTTTAAAAGCCTCAATCTGATTAGTTGACAAATGCAAGGACCGCTTACTCGCATTGGTTGAGTATATGCACAAGTGATTTTGAGCACATGAAATCACAGGTAGGAAAGAGCCTGGCGATTGCAGACCCTGGTTTTATGACAATGTCTAACCAAGAAATATTAATCATCTACTGATAAAATGAGGAGGAAGTTGGGGGAGAGGGGGCTATAAGATTTGCCTACATCTGTGAGATCAAAGGTTATGTACAAGAACTGAAGTGACCGATGAGGCATTTTTGGTTTCTAGTTAATTTATTAAATACAAATGTTTACATGAACGCAGTAGCTGGTAACCATGGTACCCTAGTAACAGATGACTATTTCATAAAATGATCTTTTGTTTAGGTAGCAATGTTGATTTTAAAAAATGCTAACCTTCTAAGATGGCATTTTTTTACCAGGGATGAGAATTTTCCTCCTATTGAGCAATTCCTCCTTTTTCAAAATTTTGCTGTAATCTAAAATTCTTATTTTCCCCATTAATTTAAAACCCTAAAAATGAGGCATTTTCCTCATTTTTCCCCATTACGGAATCACATCCCATTTTACAGTGATTTCTCTAAGATGGTATGACTTACGAAACGCCAGTGCTTTGTAACCAGGTTCTCTCCTCCACAATTAAAAACTGGCCGCCACATATAACTGACATGTAACTTGGACAATTTGGACAATACATTTAGGTCTAGTATTTGGTCCTTATCTTCTACCACTTTTTTTCTTAACGACCCATTCCTCTATATGAACATTGACCTCAAATGATAAAAGTTTAATGACAAAAACGATCATCTGGAGCAATAGATCATTGTCGGTTGTCTTATTCTGTTCAGTATTGTCAGAGTAGTTTGTACTCCAATCACATGACTTCAACTGAAAATCGGACAAAATTCATTCTGGTTACGTGATATTTACATTGACAATGTTCAGCGATATCTGGTTTTCAGTTCATCTGTGAGGAATTACGGTAAGTGTAGATAAATACTCTCTCTTGTAAATAATGGAAAGTGTCATCATGTTCCTGCAGGCTGTTTGTCAAATCTGGCACGTATTACTTCATGATATTCATATTCCATGTCATATTAATTTGAAGTAAGATGTCCTACTTTTCTCTTTGAAACTGTTATGACGAACCATGACGTAACAGTACAACTTGAAAATGGTCCATTATTTTGGTCTTTTTTCAAGTCTATTACTTTGATTTTATTGTTTAGACAAAAAAAGATCATATGGAGCAATTATTTCTGTCTTTTTCCTTCAAGCCCCTAACTTTAATGTTATGTTTAGACAAATCGACCATATGGAGCGATTATTTTAGACATTTTTTTTCAAGCCTCTAACGTCTATATTATGTTTATACAGGGTACACTAGGGATGAAGAATGATAAGATTATACGTCTGCTGTTGGAAATGTTGGAACTGGACGCTAGTGATTATGTCAGGTTGATGGTAAGTTCTTTACATCATCTTAAATGTCAACGTCATTCACTTTTTGAATCATTTGACGTTATCATGTTGATACAATGTAGTTAACTTCACATTTCATTCAGACTAGTCAGTCTGTCTTGATAAGACAATAGTAGGCTTTATATATCACTGCTTCAAATATTTAGATTCAATGACTTTTAAATGCTCTTGTACATGATAAACCACACAAAGGCTAAAAACAAAACTTCGTTTGTTGTCAATATTTCTATTTTATCCTTATTTCCAAATGGTGGATCTGAGATTAAAGAAAGTTACATATCATTTGATTTCTGACCTTTTTTTTCAATTTCATTTTTGAAATATTTTAAAGCAGTAAGTGGTAATGTGGTTGGCTCATAATGTTATATTTCCATTTACAAACTTACTCAATACTCAATTTATCATATATATATATATATATATATATATATATATATATATATATATATATATATATATATATATATATTTTGACTATATATAGTCATTCTTAAAACTTCTGGGTATCGTTAAAAGGTTGCAAATCAGGAAAAAAGTCTTAAACCCAGTACTACGATTTCAGACAGGTTCATAATTGTTTCCGATTACCGATTTATGACAAAATTAAGTTGGTAATTTTCAACTGGGTTTAGGCAGTGGTAAATCCTAAATCCTTCTTGTTTTCATCAAGATCACATGAAATATTTTGAGAAATTGTTTGAAATGACAGACTAAATTACTTTGTTTGATGAGTAAGAGGGAATTAAGACTGGTAGGAGACTCGCATCTTCCAATACAGACATACCACTTACCTCCCTTTGAAATTTGTATAACGGATCACATTCATCATGTTCTGGAATTATATATTTCAAGATAAAGTACCAATCTTGCCATTTTACCTACAAGACAAATGTCATTATTGACTCTCCAACAATTCATTCCACCTTTTCTATTCATTTAATGATAATGTAAAGATATTTTTAATCTTTATATTCTACAAACTAAATAATTGGCAGTCATAAGAAATTTCGACTAGCTTTATGAAACGTTGTCAGTGAATGGTCGTAAAACTAATGGGTTATCATAAAGTTTCCGACCTTTTGTGAAACAATGCCCTGATCATCACATTATTATTTTTCATTATTCACATTTAAAATTTTGACCCACACTAATGATTTCCCGTAAAACAAAAAAATGAATTAATACCTTGAGTATGGTAGGCTACTCAAAATTTGATATCATTGAAGTTTTCTTCAAATGAGCAAAACTTTTCATGATAATTTACAACTGTATGACATCAATATACAAACATGTCCAGTGGCAGTATAAATTTTGTGTTTTTGTGTGTCATGAAAAATTAGTTGAGCTTGAGCACTGAGTAAATTTTATGACTTTGGGCCTAGATATCTTATATTTGCGAAATACTATGATAGGCCTATTGTTTTTGTAATTTAACAGTTTGCATCATTTTGTTTCTCATCTAAATTTCAAGTGCTTTAGTCACTTTGTATAATAGAGAAGGCATTCAAAGATGTTCAATTCTCTTGAACACTGTACACCTGGAAAATTTTGCCCCTGATTAATTTTCACCATTTTTGTCTGTAGATTAGAGAGCGATTTTAAAATGAAAGCGATATTTTCAAGTAAATAATTCAAGCTCAAACATGCATGCCATCCATGAAACTTTGGTGATTGAAGGTAAATTTAAGATGGAGTCAAAAAATTTTCTGCTATAAAAGGGCGAAAGTAACCAGGGGCGAAAATTTCCAGGTCGATACAGTATGTCTAAGTCTATCATTAAGATTTTGTACTTCATACCGTTATCAGGTGTAGAACATGTACATACTTTTATCATTGCATAACTCTGAAAGATCATTTTGTATTTGTAGGTTGTGAGGACATTTGTAACATTAAACTTAACAGACAAGAGAGTGCTCAGAGCTTTACGTGAAAGGGAGAAAGCTGAAGGAACACTTGGAAGGTAGGTCTGCATGAACAAAAAATTTATTTTTGTCATGGAAAAGAGTATTTCCATTTTCAAAGCATTTATATACACAGAGAGAGAGAGAGAGAGAGAGAGAGAGAGAGAGAGAGAGAGAGAGAGAGAGAGAAACAGACAGGAAGACAAGCAATAGAGATGCTAAGATAGTAATTCAGAACACCTGTTATTTTGCTAAGTCTGATGAACCTTTTGTCTTTGCTGTTACAGAGAAGCTAAGAGAGCTGTAATTACACTAGAATCATTGACGCAGTTACCACCACCACCATCACCACGGAGATCTGTATTGTCACGGGCCAGTAGAATAGGAAACAGCTCAATGGGAATGATGAAAGCTGTAACTCAAAGCATATAGAATGGAAGATCTAATCAATTTTTAAGCACAGATGTTTTGATATACATCTTTTGGCATGTGAAACTTTAATGAAAACAAAGAAAATTTGAGACTGTCCAGAATAAGACAGATGAAGGGAAGATAGTGGACAAATGTTATGAATTAAGATATTAAATCATGCCCCAGTTCTGATGTAAATGTCTACATGTTGTAGTCAACATCAGAACAGCATAGTAAATGTATGCACCTTGTCACATTTTATTCTTGTCAAGTTTGTATAATGGCTGTACACATAATCAGCATTTAAATGCATTTATGTTAGAGATTATATTTTGAGATCATATGTTAACTCATCTAGCCTTCTGGTCAAATTTAGACTCACCCAAATTAATAAATGGTATGGTCTACAGTCATAATTCAGGAGTGAACAAGTTCAAGTAAAGTAATTATGAAATTTTGATTCTAAATCGTACACCCCTGAATTCCGAAAATGGACTTAATAATTTTTTGAAATGGGCAGACCCAATTGTGAATCTAGGGGTTGATGAATTAAAATATGCTGGATCATATCTGTTCTCCTTGCTTACTTTTCCACCTTTGTGACATACCTCCGATTGTTGATTCTAGTGCATTTATGTTGCTCAGATATATTCTGTTTCATTTACTGAAATCTGATAATTGTCTTTATAAGGTAATATTAACCTTTTCACCCTTAAAAACACTAATGGACTAGTCTATGCCATTGATGTGTTGTGGGAGAATCCATTTTGGGGGGTGTTAGTGGGTTAAAACACAGTATACATGTTTAATTCTTGTCCTTCATATTATACCAAATTATATAATTTGATATCATTTTATTTACATACTTCAGTGAAGAACTATTTTATCTATTCATAAGTTGACAGAAGAAAACCATTTTTTTTCTCTCTATGTAATTTGAAATTTTAATAAATCATATGTGTGAAGTCATCTGTTCATTTGATGAAGTTAAGTGGCAAGACATCATAAAACTGATTTGTATCATAGTTTTGTATTGATACATCTTGGTGAATCAAGTGCCAAAATTCCTGTGTGTATTTATTTTAATAACCATACTAACTTGAATAAAATAAAAGTTGTTATTGTATTTGATTCTATTAGACCATTGAAAACATTTTACAGATATCCATCCATTTTACATAATATTCTTTTTTAAACAATATTTACTGTATTGAAGGATGTGTTACACCTTTTTTACAGTAAATTAGTGAAACTGGAAAATGCGCACCTGTCTTTTAAAGCCACATAATACATTTATATTAATTTCGATTTCAACTGATTAAGTCTTATTGGCAGAAACAATCATCTTGAGTATTTGTTTTGGCCTTTTTGTAAAGTTAGTTGTTATTAAATATTTAAATAAACGGCCACATTTCAGTAGCAGAAAGGGCGGACTAACAAGAGAATTTTTACTGTATAAAGTTGCATTATGTTAAAATGTATACAGTTATTGAGCTAACTTTTGTCATAAAATGGAACAACAAGTATGTATCTACTTCAATCATAAAAAGAACGGAATGAAAAAAAAAAATACAGATGAATGTATTTTACAATGTTCCACTTTTATTTACCTGTAATACAGTCAAACTTGTCTATAAAGGCCACTCAAGGGAATTATTAAAAATGGTTCCTATAAACAGGTTTTATAAAGTGTATAAAAAGTTAACAAAGGTTATGTTTGAATGGCCTTTATAGGCAGGTGCCCTTTATACAGAGGTGGCCTTTAATGCAAAATTGACTATATCTGCAATTATTGGATAAAACCTAATTCGCATCAAATAATAATTATTTGATAGAATAATATACCTATAGGTTTTCGTCTGGCATGGGATTATCCGATAAAATGCTGTATACAGGGTTATTTTCGCCCAGTGTTATTTTCACCCTAATGCACTTGCAAATGGTTTGCCCCATTTTGAATTTGCCCAGACTTTTATTATTAAAAATAGACAAATTTACCATTTCGAATTCGCCCAGTTTTGAATTTGCCCACTGACGATGAGGGCAAAAATAAAACGGGGGCGAAAATTTCCCTGTATACAGTATTTAAATGGTGTGCACAGAATAATAGATCTTAGTACAGTGGAACCTCGTCTGAAGACCACCTCACTTAAGAGACCACCTCACAAATCAGACCACTTGAGTCAGTCAGTCAATTAGGTGGTCTCAATAGCGAGGTGCCACTGTACTAGTAAGTTACTTTTAATGTGTAACCCTTTTAACCCCACTGACCATCAAGGACTATTCTAAACAATACAAGACAATTCCATTCAGATACAAAGGGATGAAAGGGTTATTTGTAATATTAATAGACTGTGATACTACATTTTATATCTTTGGATCTAATTTTTATGTCATTTTTATATGTTTGATTTTAATTATTCTGAAATGTTTGAAGTACTAATATGTACAGTGACACCTGTATATAGGGGCCACCCAAGGGACCATAAAATATTGACCTTTATGTGCAGGTGACCCTTATACACGGGTTCAATTTAGTTGAAGTATGCAGTCAAGGGACTTGAAAAAACTGGCCTTTATATACAGGTAATCCTTATGTAGAGGTGGCTGCTATAGCAGGTTTTACTGTATATGCATATAATTGTTGATGATTTATTCTATTTTCTATTTCTATACCATTTTTATCAATATTTCATATCCATACATATTTACTAATTTTTTTTTTGTTATTCCTAGATGGTTTATCATTGTTATTGTATAGTGTTGGATTGGTTTTTCCAAATAAATGCATAAATCAATCTTTATTTCCTTACACCTTTGTTTACTCTTATGGCCTGAGGTTTGGTTTATTTTTAGAAAGCGTTGTTCTACCACATGATTTTACATTTCAATAGGTATCAGTGGACAGTTTTCAATGGATAATTTGACTAGTAACTTCTTCTGTATAAATAATATATGACTGGAGAGCATACAAGTTAATTTGTCAAGTTGCATGCATTCATTGTCATTATGATGTAAAATTCTCATTCAGTTGCTAAAAATAGTAATTGTACTCTCATGAATAAATTGCATGTATGTTGATATCAAATTATAACATTAAATTTGTTCATTATGCAAATCAGATCTGACAGATATGAAATGTTTTAATATGGTTTGACATTTTGTGTTCATCAAATTCTCAAAGGCCACAAATGAAACCAACCTAGTATCTCGACTGTATTGACCCAGAGACGCAATATAACACATATATTATATACCTCTCTGATTGGCCATTAAATGTAAATATTTAGCTCGAAAATTTGCCATGTTTAAAATCGCCTTTTTATGTATGGACGAAAATTTAACTGGAGCGAAAATTTCTAGTTACACAGTATTGATTCTGAATTTTTCACCATTGAAATTAAATACTTCAAAAGTACCACTTTCTCCCTTTTGATCCCTCAATGTCTTCATCTCTTTGCAGGTATTCAGCTCCCGTAACATTTCTCTTTGAAATGATTTTGCATCGAAAATCTGGGTGTAAACTTAGCAATTCTAGTGATATTGGTCTTCGAAAAGTTGGTCCTCCATTACCAAGTGGTTAGAACATCACACTTTGAACCATGAAGTCTCTCACTTCTGGTCAGCGCGGGATGGAGCCGCGCTGAAACATAAACTGATTTTTGTGAGAAAATTTACCAGTTTACTTGCGATAGGCCGGTGGTCTCTTCCCGGGTACATTGTAACCTAGTTCTCTCCTCCATTAAAAACTGGCCGCCACCACATAACTGGAAAATATTTTAGCGTGTCGTAAAACAAAAATCAAAATCAAATCAAATTTTTGAGAAGTTATGTTTGGCGTCATGTATGAGAGAAATTTTATTAGTTCTGACTGCACGGGAGATGCCGACTCCTTCCGGACACCTGCTCCCATCTTGTTCTCCATGTTGAAACCATTTCTTAATATTCAATTTGTCGTATTTTAATGGACGTGGAGTTTCGATTGTATTGCAAGTAGAAGTAGTTACTATACTGATTACGTTATGGGGTCAATATGTGATGCTATCATCTCCTTCTGAACAACGTTGAATTTTGCGATTTTTATATCGTTGATCATAACATAGAAATGCAGGAATTCTTGAACATTGTAATGGGCATACAATTATAATTACATCCGCACAAACTATGTTGAACACGTGTATGACCAATATAACTGGCGACTGGTGTCTTTCCAACATGCCAAATTTGATGTTATTTCAAAATGATGAAATTTCAATCCCGTAATATCTTTCAACACATCAAAGCTTTTTTGCAGTATTTTACATATTAGTCTCGTAGTTTTTAGCACAGAAATTGGAACAATAAGATAAACCAGTAAATATCGCCATTGCATTTTACATGAATATGATTTAAAGGGGCATTAGCTGTTCCAAAAAAGAGTTACCTGTATTTTGTTTTTAACTTGGCATGATGAAAGTCTGGAGAGCTAATGTCATAACCCGGCGTCGTCGTTGTCGTCCTTTAACCTGACCTATATCTTTCAACCACAATGGAGAGGGCTATTTCACATATAGATTCCTTATGACCAGTGCTTTCATTTTGTACCTTGACATTTGACCTACATTTCAGAAACATTAACCTCAGCTTCATCTTTTAAACCATGAGGGATAGGGCTTTGATATTTAAAATATATATTCCCGATGAAGCTTTCATTTTGTACATTGACCTGTGACCTTTGACTTTGACCTATTTTTCAAAAACTTTAACCCTAGCTTTATCTTTTAATCATGAGAAATATGGCTTTAATCTTTCCCATAAATATTCCTTATGACCAGAGCTTTCATTTGGTATCTTGACTTTTGACCTTGTGACCTTGACCTTGGACTTTAACGTACTTTCAAAAAACCTTAACTGCTTAAGGAATCAAAATATTTACCGTACCTTGACCTTAAAACCTGACAGATGTGGGTTGAAAACCTATTTTGAACATTTACATGCATTTTTGGCGAGTTTTGTTGTCTTCTGACAACTCTTGTTACTACGTAGATTAATGTACAATAATAATAATAAGAGATATACACAGGTATAACATTTCTTATATTCCTATTTATTTTGCGAAAATAAGGTCAGGTCAAGTGTCGTGTACATTAACAAATAGTAAGGTAGAATTAATCATCTGCAAACGAATAAAACAAAACTGGGTTTCTTTCTCAAGCCACAATTTACAGTGTATAAATAGGACTAATTATTTTTTGTGGCTGTGTATATCTCATTTTTTTTATTGTACATCAATTTAAGAAGTAAGGAATAATTTTTTTTTTTAAAACAACAGCGAATGTCCCTTTAAGGATATAAACATTAGTCCAGTAGAAATAGACATAGACGATAATGATACCTTATAAATCGAAATAGACGGTAATAATACCTTAGAAATCTATTGTTTCTTTTATCAGTACAGACGCATTAAAGTAACATTATTTCATTTATTTACATAAAGTAAGCAAAGTATGGTGCGTGTTTGGTCTGTATATTAGATACAATTTACTGGCAACAGAATAATCATTGATTTCCAGTTAAATACCGTATCTCACGGACAATCGGCTTCTGTCTTGAATATTTAACTTTTAGTCACTATCTCAAAGCTAATTTGAAATATACGTCACGTTGGGGAAAGCGAATTATATATTTGTTGTTTCATCTGTGCTACATTACGTAAATTTTACGGTCGATATAATTACCTTGTTTACAATTAAACTGTACGATTTCACTAAATGAAATGAGTTATCTGTTCTGTAGAAGTTGTTGGAATCGTCTATATCAATTTTGACTAGGGTTTATTCCTCACCTATTTTATTTGAACTTGACTATGGACTCACGGCAGGTGTGACAGGTCAACAGGGGATACATCCTCCATGGCACCTGATCCTACCACTGGAGCTCCGTGTGTTTCAAATTTTTACCTGTTTGTGGCCGCGTCGCAGCAGGCATATGCGACTCAACAACCGCTATCAAACAGATAACTCAACATTTAATTTAGTTAAACATAGCAATACCGACGGTACAATTTGAGGAATACGTTGGCATCAAACGCGAGTCACGGTATCCCTGTGACAACAACTTATTGATAAGTAGTTTGCCTTTACATATGAAATGGTCATATGTTGAACACGCTCACATAAAATTGTGCTGAGCAACTAGTTCGTAACTTCGAACAGTAAATTGTGACAAGGTTATTTATATTATTAAACATATTGCAATCAGTTATGAATGTTCATCATTCAATGAATGTATTATTACTGATTTACTCTTTTCTTCAGTACAAGTTCGTGTAAGATGGGCAAATGGCGTCACAAAATGCAGGGTATTCAATCTATCTATTTATGTCTGTCTGTCATCTGTCTATCTATCTATCTATCTAACTATCTATCTATCTATCTATCTATCTATAAGGATTTTTCGTAAGACAGTAAACAAATAAATTCTGTTTCTGTAGTGAATATCTAACGAATTACTTTCGTACATCAAAATTATAATCCATCGTGAATAATTGTTAAAAATTGCACAAACAAATGTCTATGGTATCCGGGCAATACAGAAATAAGAAAATACCATATAGGTTCCGCCCGATCTTTCATCTTCACACTTTGAACCATGAAGTCTCTCACTTCTGGTGAGTGCGGGATAGAGCTGCGCTGAAACATAAACTGATTTTTGTGAGAAAATTTACCAGTTTACTTGCGATAGGCCGGTGGTCTCTTCCCGGGTACATTGTAACCTAGTTCTCTCCTCCATTAAAAACCAGCCGCCACCACATAACTGGAAAATATTTTAGCGTGTCGTAAAACAAAAATCAAAATCAAATCAAATTTTTGAGAAGTTACGTTTGGCGTCATGTATGAGAGAAATTTTATTAGTTCTGACTGCACGGGAGATGCTGACTCCTTCCGGACACCTGCTCCCATCCCGTTCTCCATGTTGAAACCATTTCTTAATATTCAATTTGTCGTATTTTAATGGACGTGGAGTTTCGATTATTCACTCTTACTTGTATTGCAAGTAGAAGTAGTTATTATACAGATTACCTTATGGGGACAATATGTGATGCTATCATCTCCTTCTGAACAACGTTGAATTTTGCGATTTTTATATCGTTGATCATAACATAGAAATGCAGGAATTCTTGAACATTGTAATGGGCATACAATTATAATTACATCCGCACAAACTATGTTGAACACGTGTATGACCAATATAACTGGCGACTGGTGTCTTTCCAACATGCCAAATTTGATGTTATATTTCAATCCCGTAATATCTTTCAACACATCAAAGCTTTTTTGCAGTATTTTACATATTAGTCTCGTAGTTTTTAGCACAGAAATTGGAACAATAAGATAAACCAGTAAATATCGTCATTGCATTTTACATGAATATGATTTAAAGGGGCATTAGCTGTTCCAAAAAAGAGTTACCTGTATTTTGTTTTTAGCTTGGCATGATGAAAGTCCGGAGAGCTAATGTCATACCCCGGCGTCGTTGTTGTCGTCCTTTAACCTGACCTATATCTTTCAACCACAATGGAGAGGGCTATTTCACATATAGATTCCTTATGACCCGTGCTTTCATTTTGTACCTTGACCTTTGACATACTTTTCAGAAACATTAACCTCAGCTTTATCTTTTAAACCATGAGGGATAGGACTTTGATATTTAAAATATATATTCCCGATGAAGCTTTCATTTGGTATATTGACCTGTGACCTTTGACTTTGACCTATTTTTCAAAAACTTTAACCCTAGCTTTATCTTTTAATCATGAGAAATATGGCTTTAATCTTTCCCATAAATATTCCTTATGACCAGAGCTTTCATTTGGTATCTTGACTTTTGACCTTGTGACCTTGACCTTGGACTTTAACGTACTTTCAAAAAACCTTAACTGCTTAAGGAATCAAAATATTTACCGTACCTTGACCTTAAAACCTGACAGACGTGGGTTGAAAAACCTATTTTGAACATTTACATGCATTTTTGGCGAGTTTTGTTGTCTTCTGACAACTCTTGTTACTACGTAGATTAATGTACAATAATAATAATAAGAGATATACACAGGTATAACATTTCTTATATTCCTATTTATTTTGCGAAAATAAGGTCAGGTAATGTGTCGTGTACATTAACAAATAGTAAGGTAGAATTAATCATCTGCAAACGAATAAAACAAAACTGGGTTTCTTTCTCAAGCAAATTTCACAATATACAGTGTATAAATAGGACTAATTATTTTTTGTGGCTGTGTATATCTCATTTTTTTTATTGTACATCAATTTAAGAAGTAAGGAATAATCTTTTTTTAAAACAACAGCGAATGTCCCTTTAAGGATATAAACATTAGTCCAGTAGAAATCGACATAGACGATAATGATACCTTATAAATCGAAATAGACGGTAATGATACCTTAGAAATCTATTGTTTCTTTTATCAGTACAGACGAATTAAAGTAACATTATTTCAATGCCTACCTATGAATACATTTCATTTTTTATTTACATAAAGTAAGCAAAGTATGGTGCGTGTTTGTTCTGTATATTAGATACAATTTACTGGCAACAGAATAATCATTGATTTCCAGTTAAATACCGTATCTCACGGACAATCGGCTTCTGTCTTGAATATTTAACTTTTAGTCACTATCTCAAAGCTAATTTGAAATATACGTCACGTTGAGGAAAGCGAATTATATATTTGTTGTTTCATCTGTGCTACATTACGTAAATTTACGGTCGATATAATTACCTTGTTTACAATTAAACTGTACGATTTCACTAAATGAAATGAGTTATCTGTTCTGTAGAAGTTGTTGGAATCGTCTATATCAATTTTGACTAGGGTTTATTCCTCACCTATTTTATTTGAACTTGACTATGGACTCACGGCAGGTGTGACAGGTCAACAGGGGATACATCCTCCATGGCACCTGATCCTATCACTGAAGCTCCGTGTGTTTCAAATTTTTACCTGTTTGTGGCCGCGTCGCAGCAGGCATATGCGACTCAACAACCGCTATCAAACAGATAACTCAACATTTAATTTAGTGAAACATAGCAATACCGACGGTACAATTTGAGGAATACGTTGGCATTAAACGCGAGTCACGGTATCCCTGTGACAACAACTTATTGATAAGTAGTTTGCCTTTACATATGAAATGGTCATATGTTGAACACGCTCACATAAAATTGTGCTGAGCAACTAGTTCGTAACTTCGAACAGTAAATTGTGACAAGGTTATTTATATTATTAAACATATTGCAATCAGTTATGAATGTTCATCATTCAATGAATGTATTAACACTGATTTACTCTTTTCTTCAGTACAAGTTCGTGTAAGATGGGCAAATGGCGTCACAAAATGCAGGGTATTCAATCTATCTATTTATGTCTGTCTGTCATCTATCTATCTATCTATCTATCTATCTATCTATCTATCTATCTATAAGCATTTTTCGTAAGACAGTAAACAAATAAATTCTGTTTCTGTAGTGAATATCTAACGAATTACTTTCGTACATCAAAATTATAATCCATCGTGAATAATTGTTAAAAATTGCACAAACAAATATCTATGGTATCCGGGCAATACAGAAATAAGAAAATACCATATAGGTTCCGCCCGATCTTTCATTGAAGTGCACTTTCGAAAAGAGTAATCCATTACCACATCAACACAATTCTTTTAAATACAAAATCAACATATGGCATATTGTGAACCATAAAATATTTTATATCTCGGTATCGATGGATATAAATCTTAAATACACATAAATCCTAGGTATACACCGTAGCACCGTTGAAATACGTTACCAGTTTACAAGATATAACTATATATGTTATACCTAAACACGGTTAGTGTTCAATAAATATTGACAGTCATCACTTATAAAATGTTTTTTTCGTAATGTCTTTTGGGATAGTGTCACTTTAATATAAATCCATGATATTTAAAACATATGATATACTACTTTCATATCACTGTGAACCTCATTAAATGAAACGTTGTAGAAAATTGAATCACTGTTTGAATGTTCTATATCTCTATAAATATATACTAAATATCTACTTTTTTAAAATTGCACTAAAGTCTTGCGATGAAATGCTTAGCACAACAGTCCCTCGTCTCAGTATATTCAACACATACGTAAACCAATTAGACGCCATGTATAAGTTCTCTTCTTTTTCAATTTTTTTTTGCTATAAACTTGATTTTATAACTCATCATTTCTTATTTTTTGACGCTGTTACCATCTTTTTACGATATATCTGAGCATACCCTAAACCGTAAGTAAGGGGATTCCTTTCTCGATCAAATATGTTCGGCAGTGAGGGTGTTGATGAGTGGGTTGTTTGCTTATCCTCTTCCTTCTCTACATTGATTTCTACATCCTCAAGACTTCGAGGTCGTTTGTTATTTGCTTTTTTCTTCTCTTTCGTTTTAGAATCTGATTTTGAAAATGGTTGCTTTTCTTTATTTTTTGCTTCCTTGCCAAGTGTAACTTTACTTATCATTCCACTCGGTTTGTCATCTGTATACAGGTCACCTACCCAACCCTCTAACTGCTTCACTCGTGTCTCTGCATCCTTTTGTTTACGTTCTAAAACTTCGAGTTTTGTATCAATAGTTCCCTTCCCACCTAAAGAATTTCTCAATTTCGTATTTTCCTCTATTAGTTGTGTGTTATTTGATTCGATTTCTTCGAACTTTTGTTTTTGTTCTATATATGCCTTAGCTTCTTTCTCGAGTTGGGCCACCCGTTTATATGTCTGATCCAACTTCATAGTTAATTCAAAATTTCTAAGTTCCACTTGAGAGTGTTCTTCCAGTTCGACCGTCATTTGAGAAACTTTCTTTTGCGTAAGTAGTAATTCACTACGAGTCTCTTCCAGTTCAAATGCACGCACTCTGAATTCTTCCAGTCTATTTATTTCTTCCTTGAGTCTAGCAATTTCCTCTTTTAATCTTTTCACTTCCTGCTGAAATTCTTTCTCCAACCTGGCATATTTGTCTTGCCATTCCCTGTTTTCTTTGCTTTGCTTTTCTGTGATATCTTTCACTTCTTTGTCGTGTTTTATTCTAACATTTTCCATATCTTTTGACAATTTGTCAGCCTCTTCCTTTGCCTCTGCTATCACCTTCTCTGCGTTATCTAGTCCTGCTAACTTTCTTTTACCCGCCTCTAACTCCTCGTTTGCTTTCTGAAACTTATTCGTCAGTTCTTTTATTTCATCCTTTCTTTGGTCATTCAATATTGATAAACTTTTAAAACTTTCCTCCGACACTTTCTTCTCAGATTCAAATTTTTCCTGTTCAAGTTTCAAATCCTTTAACTCCTGACTAATTTTTTTGATATCTTCATCTTTTCGTTCAATATCTTTAGTTAATTTTATTTTTGATTCCTTAAGCTCTTTTATTTCATCTTCAAACTTGTCATCTTTCATAACGACCATTAACTCATCTAATTCCCTTTTCTTTTGAACCATGGCTTCATTCAACTTTTTCACTTGGTCCTTTAAATCAGAATTTTCATTTGACAATGTTTGTATCTCTGTAAGTTTTTCCGATTCAACAGAAGTTACGCTTTTTTGAAACGTACTGGCAACTTTCTCTAAATCATGAATCTTCCTGACGTTCTCTAAATGTTCTGCTTTGAGTTTGATAATTTCTTCATTAAGTTTCTGATTTTCAGTTTGTAGTGTTATAATTTGAGCTTTTAGTTCCATATTTTCCGAGTCAGGAGACAAATTCTTGCCACCGTCTCGAGGAGTTGATAAGTCTTTGTATTTTTCAAGTTCAGCCTCTAATTTTTTATTTTCTATTTTGATCTCTTCAATTTCAGATTTTAATGCGGTTTCACTTTTAATTTTATTTTCCTTTTCACCGGATACAGAATCTTTTTCATCCTGATGTTTTTGTAGTTCTTTTGTCACTTTTTCCATTTCTAATTTTATTTTTTCAACTTCTTGTTTCGCTTTTTCTTCTTCTTCTTTTAATTTTTCCGCTTCTAATTTTATTTTATCTCGGGAGAGCCTGAGAGAAGCGGCCTCTGTTTTCATCCTTTCGTTCTCCTCTTTCAAATCTACGTTAGGATCAATACCCTTTGCCTCAATTTCTATTTCATCGTTTCCAGATTCTAAATTATTTCTTAGTCTTTCAATTTCCTCTATTAACTTTTTGTTTTCAGAGGCTGTTAATCTCTCTTTTGCTTTGCTTTCTGTAACCATCAAGTTTAAATCCTTATTGTCATGTTCTAGATCTACAATTTTCTTGTTTAATTCGGCCTTTTCTGTGTCAATAACGATTGTGGTTTTACTCTGTTGATCAACAACATTAGGCCGATCAGTTTTGGAATCCGCACTTTCAAGTTCATCAACTTTATTTCGCAAAACCTTATTTTCAGCACGCAAATCCTCTATTGTTTTCAGGAATTGATTCATTTCATCCTCAAGTTGTTTAATTCGTTTCCTATAGGTTGCTTCTGCGTCTAAAAGAGACTGACGCTCTGCGTACACAGACTCATAAGATTCAACCATCCTCTCTGAACCAGGCGTTCTTTGAGATGAAGGCTCCATTATGGATGATTTTACTTTCGAACCCTCGTTGTGATGTTTTTCTTGAGGATGATAACGGGGTGTGTTGTTTTCTGTTGACGGCGCACGCGGTGACCCGTGATAATGCTTCTCTACTGAACGCGGTGATCGGGAACCAGCACGGCTAGGTTTATCAAAAGTATTTATATCCGAAGATCGGATACTTAGACTAGAAGGAAGATGTCTTTCCGAAGAGGTATCTTTGTTGTTTACTTTTGAAGCAGACACGTAAGATTCGTTTTCGAAACTATTATTCCTATCCTTGTAATCTGTCTGATTTGGAGGATGTGATATTTCTTTGTTCCTCGAAACACTAGTGTTTGTTTCTTTTCCTTTTTCGGTGACTGCTTTACTTTCTTTTGTTTCCTTTTGTTCAGTGTGTGTTTTATCACTTTTTTCAATTAAAGTGATATTTATGTCTGAGTCAGTTTGATCACTAAAAGTCCGATATTTATTCTCAATAGATCCTTGTTTTAATATTAAAGTCGTGTCCTTCGGTGGCAAATTGTTCACGCTAGCATTTTCATATTGAACTAAATTGTCAGAAACCGTTGAGACATTATCTCCATGCACAGAACTGTCTTTTGATTTTGAATCTATCTTTCCAGACGATTTAGTACTTCCGTTCGTTTGAGGTTTTCTACTTTTTACAGCATTACCGGTTTTGATGTCCTTTGCCGGAAGTGAACTATCGGAATGACTTTGAACAGTTTTTGTCTTTTTCTCCCGATTATTGGTATCTACCGTGCTTTCTGTGACAAAATTTTCCTGTACTTTGCGTTGTTTTGCATTGCGTGGTTCCAGAACAATGCTATCACTTTCTAACTTTTTATTGTTTTTCTTATTACCTTGAGTCCGTTTCGGTTCTACAGCAGAATCAATAATAGCTATGTATTTTTTGTCTTCTGTTGAAGCGTTAGAACCATCTCCTTTCTGTTTAGTAGGTTTTAATTGGGCTGTACTAGTTTTTTGTTTAGTTTTATTATTTTCACTTTCAGCATCTAGATCAACCTTTTCGTATCGAGTTTCATCAATTATGTAATTTTCTTTCTTTTTATTGCCCACCTTTCCACGTGACTCTTTAGGTTTACTTTCTTTGGTAGGCGCTTTTAAAGTACTTTCGACATCCTTTGTTGGTTTCTCAGATCCATGTTTATTATTCTCTGTTGTTGATTTATTATTTTCTTTTTTGATTATATCCTTATTTACTTCCGACTTCCTTGTAGGTTCTGTCTTTTTATCAGGTTTTTTGTCTTTATCATTTATTAATATTTCTTTAGCGTCCTTATTTATCACTCGATTTTGTTTCGAAGCATTGGGATTTTCAGTTTTTCTTTTCTTGGCTTTCAAAGCTGAATCACTTATTACAATGACAGAGAGTTTGTCATTGTCCGGTAAAGATTCAAATGACCTTTCGTGGACATTAGCTGGCCCCGAATCAATCACAGGCAGTGCGAGGGAACCCCGCTTAATGCCCCCGCTCTTGGAGCGCAGGGTCTGATTCGGGTCAGTGTCAAACGTATCTTGACGGATGACCTGCTTACTTCTAACAGTCGACATTACCAGAAGATATCGTGTCAGACATTTTGCTTTTGTTTTGCTTTTTAAACATTATCAAATTACATTTTGTCGGTATGTTTAGATAATTGGAGGAGGAGACGAATTCAAATCCCTGTGCCAATCTTTAACGTCCAAACAGGAAACCTGAAATGTAGAAAGGAAAACAAAAATCATGTAATTAATTCAAATATAAAGTGATTGGATCTTTTCTGTAATTTTATCATATGGAATAAACATTTCGCTGATGAAGGCCGATACGTACGGAATTTACAACAGTTTGTAACAAACATTTCAGGCTTCACTTTTTAATTTAGTGAGATATCTGACTAAGGCCTAAATGCGTTCTCTGTTGGTAAGGGGTAATTTCCGAAACTTTTGATTTCCTATTCTCATTTTTCATTTTTCTCAACTGTTGAAAAAAAAAAACCAAATGTACGAAATGCTTGTACTGAGTTACTTAAATTTTATTTGTGCTTTATGTCACATTCAACAATTTTCATTTATATGGTGGCGACCAGTTTTTAATGGTGGAAAAGAGAACCAGGTTACAATGTACCCGGATAGAGACCACCGGCAAGTAAACTGACAAACTTTCTCATAAAATCAACTTTGGTTCCAGCAGGGTGTGGAACCCACACTGACAAGAGGTGACAGACTTCTTGGTTTAACCCTTTCAACCCTACAGACCATAGTAGACTAGTATTTAACAATAAGAAGAGCATACCACTCAGATTTTCAGGGATGAAAGGGTTAATGCGCAATGCTCTTAGCACTCGGCCATGGAGACTTTAACTGAAGTCAATGGTTCAGAATACGCATGTGAAATATGTTTGAACAGTTTTAGAAATAGCTGCTTTTTCCGCTTTCAATATGCATTATCGGCCTCAGATACATTGACAATACACAATTTGAAATAATTGAATCAAGTATTCATATGATAATTAAAACCCAACTTTTTTTCTGAACATTGCTCTATGTCGATGTATATACACGCGCTGTCATGTCGATTTCTTAAATAATTCTTATCTTTGTATAATAAAACATTTGATTTAGTATTGACATAACATACATTAGTAAAACACATTACAAGAGAAAATCTTTATATTACTTAGTTATGTGATTAATATGTAAATTAACGATCGAATTGTGACAATTGGCAAACGATTTATTGCTTTATCCACGAACGAAATGTCTCCTAAATTTCAAATATATTCGCAATTTCATCCGTTGTGTGTTTACATTGTGTCAGTGGGGAAATATTTATTACCTGTTTTTAATTGACTGGATGCAATTCTTGTCGCTTCATTTAAAAATGAATAGTTCTGAATATACGTTTCCGTTGTATTAATTAGTCTATTGTGTATACTTTGTTCTTTAATGATAACCATTTGTTCTTCAAAACAGTGGTCCATATAGACAACATGACTGCTAGGTGAGATGCAATTAAGATAAGATATCTAAATACCATGTTGTCATATAGAATTTCACTAAGTTGTTTGTAAATATTAATCTGTGTTCATCTATACTTAAGTATATATTGTATTGAAATAGACAAAATGTCAATCATTAATCTACTCTTCACAATATGCAATACATTTGCTAAAATCCATAATCAAGTTTCTTCATATACCGTGATAATTGAATCTATTTGAAAACAATGGACTCTCTCTCTCTCTCTCTCTCTCTCTCTCTCTCTCTCTCTCTCTCTCTCTCTCTCTCTCTCTCTCTCTTCAATGAGCAATTACGTAGTTTCTTGAAATACCATAATAAGTGAATATATCAAGAATACCC
Organism: Atrina japonica; assembly: GCA_030159075.1. Taxonomy (NCBI): domain Eukaryota; kingdom Metazoa; phylum Mollusca; class Bivalvia; order Pterioida; family Pinnidae; genus Atrina; species Atrina japonica. The sequence continues at coordinate 1,471,675 of BROG01000003.1, forward strand.
TAATATAGGCGAGAGTCGCTACTTGAATCCGGGAAAAAGATATCTCAACATGTACATGTATTGATTTTATTTGGCTTACAACAAATGGGCTAGATTATTTTGATATAGATTTTATTTGACATATCCTACTTTATGTCTAATCTCCTCGTCATTTTTCTATTATATTGATGTGAATGTCCACAATGATGTCTTTATCTAGCCATTAAAATTCGCTTTTGTCTTTCTTATTAACTTTATCAATATGTATCATGCTTCTGGGTAATAAAAACATGCCAGAGAAAATACAATAAAATCAATTCACTGTCAAGGCCTAATTAAAATAATAACGGCGTAAATCACGCGCTTTGGGACGTTATTACAACTTTTACATGTCAACAGGGAATTGTACAGCGCAGTGAGAGTTAAAGATATTTTATCACATTTACAAAAATAACAAAGCTGGGGTTCGAACTCTGGACCTACGCACCAACCGCCTGGCTCAAATGCTCGACACTCTAACCACTCGGCCATCTACGCATTCACAGCGTATAGAAAGGTTAGGGCATCGAGCAAGGAAGCCAGGCGGTTGGTGCCGTAGGTCGAGAGCATGATGAGTCCGTAGGTGCCGTGTTATAATTTTTGTATTTGTGCTTTATGTATGATTTATTTACGCATTACGATCCAAGGTCCATAGTAAATATTCAATGTCGCAGAGATATTTTTGCTTTATATATATATATATATATATATATATATATATATATATATATATATATATATATATATATATATATATATATATATATATATATATATATATATATATATATATATATATATATTATGATTTAAAAATAGAGAATCCAATAACTTATCGTACTGTTCAATGTGAATTAAAGACTGTTTACAGGTAAATAACCTCAAATTTGCCTTACAGTTACGGGTCACTTCTATTACACTAATTTGATTTAATAAGTATCATTTATGAGCTTTAAAAAGAAAGATAGAAATGTATACCGCAAATTACTTCGAAATATATGCAATATTGTCGCGCCATTATCCCTAAAGGTCTACCTCGCTACACGAATATAAATGTTATGTTAATTTTGTCTAACAATACTCCAGAATCAAATTGTATAAAATCAACTATTTTGTGACATCTCTTTGGCTGTTTAGCTATCAGTATAAAATGCATTCAAATCAAGAACAAATTTGCTAACATTGACATGAAAGTAATCTGATTGTTTATGTTTAGCACAGTGTTCAAAACGTCACGTAGACGAAATGTTACAGCGTGTTGTTGTACATTGTGGTTTTAGATGAACAAATCTACAATCAATCCCAAACATGATGTATCACGTGAAATATTGATATATCTGAAATTCAATATTTTGAATTTGTTGGCACAATACAATTGATAAATTACTAATTGATCATGTACTTTGTATCTGCATGGGTTTTTAAGTTTTAAAAAGTTAACGTTCACAAGATACATTGTTTTCATACACGATATGTACACAGATGAAATTGACATTGTGCAATTTTCTCTGATAAAACTGGAATTTATAATTCTAAGCACGGAATTCTCAGGAAACAGAATAAAAATGAAGTACCAATGGATAATCGAAACTCAAATCCATTAAAATACGACAAATTAGATATGTAATGGTCTCAATATGAAGAACAATTGGGAATCCCAAACGGGATAGGACCAGGTGTCCGGAAAAAGTAAGGACCCCTGCCAGCACGCAACACCCATCGCAAATGTCCCGCAGAAACCTCTCGAGTTTTGTGCTCAAAAATACGTGTTCAACTTATGACATTTTGGTAGAAATAATGCTGTAATGTTTTTACAGAATTAAATATACCAGAAATATTTATAACATGTGCAATGAATCTTATATTACATAATTAAATAAAAATTTCACACCATGGAATCAACATAATTTTTTTAAAAATTATGTCAATTTTAGAAATTGAAAATAACATGGGTTGCGAGGATTCGGTCCTCACGTATTTCATTTGGACTTGACTGTGGACTCACGGCGGGTGTGACCGGCCGACAGGGAGATGCTTACTCCTCCATGGCACCTGTTCCCACCTCTTGGTTTCCAGAGGTCCGTGTTTGTCCATTTTTGCAAGATTTTTATCTGTGTCCTGGACGGATCCTAAAGATTTATACTTTGGTATCTGAGATGTTTTATAGTTGCATAATTTCTCAAGTTACAAAATGCTATATTAAAGGAGCATTAGCTGTGTTTTCCAAAATAAAATATTTCGGTTTCTTTATACTATTTACATTGATGTACAGAATGAAATAAGAGATACACACAGGCATAAAAATTCTTATATTCCTATATATTTTGTGAAAATTGCTCGAGAAATCCAGATTTGGTTTAAATCTAAGTTAAAAAAGAAAACAAATTTTTTTTAGATAAAAACCGCAGCTAATGTACATACGTTTGTACTTTAATGGTAATATCTAATGCGTGCATGTATTTTAAATGACATATATCAAACAGGTTTCCTGTTCTTTGTTAAGAACCCACTTAATTAACGATACTTCTACAAAGCTGATTTCTTGGTTCAAATCAATATAACTAACAGCAGGTTTTAGTAAATTAAGTTTCAAACAATATCAACACTCTTTAAGGTTGATGTATTATTATTAATGAGATATCGGATTTATCATAAAATACGCCAATCAGTTTCTTGATAGAAAAACGCTAAATAGACATCCATAACAATTGGCATTAAGTTAAACACTGTATGTTCAATATAAAAATCGTCACTCATTTCAGGGAAATCGTTCCACTTTCATGCAACGCAATTGATATAAGATGCCTATGCTACCATAAAAAGTCATTAAGATATTCATGTTACATTGGGTACTCTTAGACGGAATTAGCAACACATTTAGATTTATTATTTGGCCTTGTATGATACCACTTTTTCTTTCGGGTGTATATACATAAAAACACAAAAACCATCAAATTCGATCTCAACTGATGAAGTCTTATTGACAAAAACGATCGTCTTGAGCATTTGTTTTGGCTCCATTTGTCAAAGTATATTAATAATAGTTATTTTCCTTGATGAAAATAACTGAATAATGGTCCCAAAGAGACTTTAATATTGTTTCGTTATATGTCTCTTTTAATTTGTTTGATGTTTGTATGGATAGCACCGTTAAAATTTTCAGCTCCTCTAAAGCGTGGATAGTTATCTTTATACAGTGGTTACTCGGATTTGGGAATATATTTAGGTTTATCATTATGGACTTGTATTTTACCACTCTCTGTATCGGAACTCTACATCTATTTTGAATTCGAGTTCAATTGATGAAGTTTTATTGGCAGAAACTATCGTTTTGAGTATTTGATTTGATATTTTGCTTTAGCAAAACTATAACTTGGGTATCAACCCTTTCAACCCTACAGACCACAATAGACTGGTCTAAACAATATAATAGAGCATTTCATTTAGATATTCAGGGGTGAAAGGGTTAAGTTTATAATATCTCAACGAAAACCGACAAGGTGATCTTTGACAGGCTCTGATGTTTAGAATTAACTTTATTTTTCCGAAAACTAATGTGTTTTGTTATTATCTGATGAGTTTCAATTAGTGTATACCTGGAAACAGGTCTAGATCTCATTTGAGAACGATTAGAATTCCCCTTTTAAATTCGCCCTATATCACCATAGTGTTATGGACGTCATGTATATCCGTGCTTCAATTGTTAAGCTTGAAAATCTCGCTTTCACTTCAAATTGGCGAAAAAGTGAAAATTAAACGGAAGCGAACATTTCTAGATATATACTTCGACTTGAAGCCATATACTTAACAAAGACGCTAATAAATCGACATTTTGCAATATGTGTATGTTTATTTTTATTTAGTTTATAAAAATAACTCAAAATGTGATTTTATCGGAAATGCAATTATTAAAATACTAGAAAATTTTCGACCCTGGTCATTTTCACCCTTTTACAACAGAAAACATATTCACTTCGTCTTCAATTCGTCCTAAATCACCACAGTCTCATTGATGTCATTTATATCCGTGCTTCAATTATTTGGCTTGTAAATTTCGCTTTAATTTTAAATTCGCCCCAGTTTCAACTTAGGACGAAAATAGTTAAATTTAACAGGGAGCGAAAATTTTTAGCTGTACAGTAATGCAGTGAGTGGTATTTGTCTGTACATAGAGACATTTTGTGAAAGAAAATTGATACTGATAATTGAAAACTGATAGCACCATTTAAAATTCTAAATTTTTCTAAAGCTAAGATTTACAATGGTTACTCTTTGGCGGATTTTGGCTATACGTTGGATTTATTGCTTTGCTTTGTCTGATACCACTTTCTCTTTAGATAATCTGTTTAAAATTGGAGCTCAACTGATGAAGTCTAATTAACATAAACGATCGTCTTGGGCATTATAACTTTGGTATTATGTTTATAATATATATACAGAAGAGCAAAACTGAATTGAATTATGTGAATGAGAATTTTCTAGTTATTTAACAGAACAAAGTTTATCTTATGTCTGGACATACATTTAGATTTGAAAATTTACTGTGATGGAAAATTAAAAGGAAATAATGCATCATTCTATTGCATCTCATAATTTTTGTATGATCTATGATCTAGATCTCATTTGAGAACGATTAGAATTCCAAACGTAATTAATAAAAATAGATGAAAATGCATGTGTAATGAATATTTTATTAACAGAAGTATAGATATAACCAAAACTTAACTAGAGTAAGCGGAACGAGTAGCTCGGTTGTAGAGCGCCAGATATTCAACCTAAGGTCCCTGGTTCGATCCCAGTCATTTAAGATTTTCAGAAGTTAGAGTTCATCTCCTGTCCGCACAGCACTATGCCTAGATAGTGGATAAATGGTCTAGATAGTGGATAAATGGTCTAGGATTTGCAGTTAGATTAAATTCGTCAGATTTTATAAGTGTAGTTCACTTAAAAGCAAGGACATAAGCACACACACTAAACATGTCTCCCTGTCTCACGGGGATTAGTGACAAGGGCTTCAAGTAAGGGCAAAGCAAGCAGCAAGCAATTAGAGTACGAAATATAGAGTCAGTGAAAATGTTGTTGTCACCAAAGAGGGGGACTTTAATTTTGTAAATAACACGATAAATATGATAAAATAATTTGGTTCGTTCTAGTTTGAATTTCTAGAGTTACAGCCCAATTCAAATGATGATGGCTAGGTGATTTTAAACTATTGAAATCGAGGTAAACGTATATCGATAGTAAAACAAAAGTTATTTTCCTGGTCACGGTTGTTAAATCCCAGTTAAATATGTACATTCCGACGACGAGTATAGACTTGGAATATGGGAAAACATGTTGATTATAAAATTGTATAATTGTATATAATAAATGTTAATTATGACCTACTTTAACTCATCAAACCCTGAAAAACAATGGACTCTTCATTAAATCAATGACTTTTACCACTCCAAATGTGTCTCTAGGGTTGAATGAGTTAAGGTATTGGACGAAATCCTAATGCTTATCCTTTAGATAGAGCACGTAAACAGGTGCCGTAGACCATAAGGCTAGAAAAAAGGTCAAATGTAGGTAAGATCAGGTACTTATAAAACACCTGTAAATATGCTTTATAAGAAACGTAAGAGATTGAGGATGATCTCCCTGTACTACCTGCCATAAAATATTGCTCTTGTGATCAAAATATAGAATTTTTAAACCCCGGTTTTTTGCGAGTTGAAACTAATTTTAGAATCATTTCGATGTTTTGTATGGATTGATATTCATTGTGTTTTTATTATTATTTATATAATAACATTTTTTTATTTATCTATTTTTTATTATTATTTTATTTTATTTATTTCTTTTTTGTATAACATCAATATACCATCAATTCCATTAGGCATGGGGTAATTCATTGACAGTATTATAGCATACTATCTAGACTTTATATACATTATATATTGGTTTTCGGGTTATGCGTAAAATATGTTGTGAATGAAAAAAATGAAATTAATTAAAATAGAAATCATACTACATTCTTCTTTTCTCTTCGTATATTATTTACATTTCTTTGGTACGACACTGGCTCAGAAATTATTGAATTCCAGTTCCATATACATATATTTGTATTTTTTTTTCTAAAAAAAATAGACTTACTATACACTATCGTCTATGACACCTGATCACACTTCTGGATGATTTTCAGATGTCCATGATTGACATTTACTTTGCTTATTTGTTGTTTATCTTTTGTTTTCCTTTTTACACTTTTTACTTCAATTATTTTTATATTAAACCTAACAGACAGATAACAAACATCAACAACAACAGCAAATCAGTTGTACGTGCAAATAGTACATTTGTATATATGATGCAGAATTAAATTTGGTCTAGTTTATGGCTCTATATCCTAGTGTGAACCAAAGCCACGTACACTATTAAATTACGTTTTCCGCACTGTTGCCGTTGCATGAAACTTTGTGTAGTAAGGCTAAAACGAAAAAAACATAAAGTTTCAAAAAAATCCTATCAAAAACCAATCTTTGGTATTACATGTACCAAAAGGCATCACGCAACGCCAATAACTGTTTTCATTTTGAACAATGCATTTCAAATAGTCAATATCATTTTCGGAGTTTTTTTTTATTCTATCCCCTAAGACGCTAAATATCTGTATGAAAAAATGCATTATTTTCATCCTAAATAGATTTAAATGACTTGAACTTTCTAAGTACATCTCTTTCATTTTGGAAATGTATTTAGCTGTTCTCATTATATGGAATTTAATAATATGAGCCTAACTATATTTGGATAACGTATATGCTCATTGATCTTCCTTGATGATTATGCACACCTTTCTTGTCTCGTCGGTGTTTTCATAATATATATATATATATATATATATATATATATATATATATATATATATATATATATATATATATATATATAATATTAATTATACATTATTTGTGGGCTTTCTATCTGGTTCTGTAAATGTACAAACAATTCCTTCGGTGTATAACTACATATTACTCTAATGCATAAACAGTCCACAACGGTGTTATTGTGCATGTACAATCTACTCATGTTCTGCACAAAGATGTATACCCCACTTAGTTTATTGCCAAATTCACTTATTTGTATTGCGTTTATAACAGTGATGATATATTATTTATTTTGACAAGATTTTGAGGGAAAACACGACTCTTGAACAAGTTTGCTCGAGCATTAGCTATATATTATATTTTGTGAAAAAGTACACACCTTGCTAAAGTTTTGCCGCCATTATTTCATCATCAGTCCTTGTGTTCTTTTAAAAACGAAATGGTGTATTGCTCATCGAAAATATTTACAAGATAAATATGGAAATAAACATTCTTATTTATAATTCATCATTCATCTTCTATTAAAATAGTACATGATTGAAATTGGTGATTTGTAGATAGAATAACGGCGTTAACTCTAACAAAGTAAACAGAAAAAGTACCAATGCATGTTCAAAAGTCCATAAGAATACGACAAATCGGATATGATAATAGTTTCAACATGAAGAACATTAATTCTTTATTGCGAATCAAAACGGGATGGGACCAGGTGTCCAGAAAGAAGTCAGCGTCCCCTGGAAGCAATTTACACCCGTGGCATATGTTCCATGGAAACTGTTCGGAAAACAAGTTAAGCTCGGTGAAAAGGTCGTCTGTTAGTTTTAGATCTGATTGGCGGAAGGGGGTCACTGTATAAAGTTGTGCGCCAGAATACTATCTAACATTCTTGAGAGGGGGAACATCATATTGTTTAACAAGATCCCCGTATCGACCATAAAACTTCCTTTTAGTTAGTGGAAGTAAAACAGTTCTAGCGTTCAACAACTTTTTCCCATGTGAGTATATAATTGGCGAGTCGTTTGGCACTCAGAATAAAACACCCATAAGGTGAGCTTGCCCTAGCATAACATATAAGATGTCAAATGAACACGCCATCGGCTCTATTGTCTGTATGTTTTCTATCCGATCAGTCCCTGTAACTAGGTTTAGCATTGAGTTTGTACAAATATACTTTTTTCACCGTTTTTTGTTTGTTAGTTTTTTATATTGATCCTGGCAGAGTAATTATATCAAATGATCGCTTTACAACAATCAGCATTTACAGATATTCTGTACTTTACCTTTATGCTATACATACAGGTGTGTGTGTGTGTGTGTGTGTGTGTGTGTGTGTGTGTGTGGTGCGCGCGCGCGTGTGTGTGTGTGTGTGTGTGAACTAACGCCATTTCCCACAGCTTCTATATTACATGAACTTTTTGAAAAATAATTTGCACGACTCTTATATTTTATGAAATATTGTAAAGTTTTGCACATTTATCTGGAAGTATATGAAATAATTTCTTTCTAAAATGGTTTGAAATGTGTCGATTTTTTAATGACAGCTACAAGTACATGTACAGTCATGGGACATAAATATTCACCACTTATCGTATTCTCTTCTTTGTTTTATATGAAACGAACAATTTTTAAATGCCCACAGAATCCATTAATTTGTATATTTAAGTGACTTATTTTATCAGTTTAGATCCAAACATCGGTACTCTGAATATACATAAACACTTTCCATACATAAATATATATTTCACTCGACAAGAGTTACATACATCACTCAGGCAACTAACAAGAGAGAACCATGAATGCATGTATTTTGTGTCATTCTTTTTCACTTGTATATAAAATTGAATATGCCAAGTTGAATAATATTGTGATCTTTAAATATTATAAATATATTACCCACGTTATAAGGCTCAAGACGATCGTTTTTGTCAATTAGACTTCACCAGTAAATTAAATATGCACATATATTACACTCATGTAAACTAACAACGGGGGAAAACTTCACCATTTACAATTACATCAAACTGACAATTCTATATACCGATGATCCTTAAAGGGACATTAGCTGTATTTTACAATAACAAAATTTCATTTTATTACTTATAATGATGTACAATAATAAATAAGAGATATACACAAGCATAAAAATTCTTTAGCTCCTATATCAGTATATGTTTTGTGAAACTAAGGTCAGGTTTAGTGCTGTATGCATATACAAATAGTAGGATCGAATTTATCAATTGCAAACGAGTAATTGCCAAACTGGGTTTCCTAAACAATTTTCATAATACATAAGTCTTAAAGAATTTCATGCTTGTGTATATTTATTTTATATATATATATATATATATATATATATATATATATATATATATATATATATATATATATATATATATATATATATATATATATATATATATATATATATATATATATTGTACCTCATTATAAGCAGTAAAAACAGGAAAAAAGACTTTGGTACAAGATATTTCATAATGATTTCAAAAGATCATTATTTTCCGAATTAAATCAAACCAAAAGAATATCGAATGCATTTGAAGAAGATTCGAAAATAAGTTCAATTCGCTAAATATTTAAGTAAATTTATTAATTTTTATACTTAGTTGTGGAATATTGACTAGCATTATGTGAACATTTTACGTACTATACTTAATATGCAAAACCTTAAGAAGTCAATCACAATTTCATGTTAGGATATTCATTCCACAATTCTAGGATTAAATATTGGACGATCTATGAATATCAAATCTTCATTTTATTAACGATCCCAATGAAATCAAGATGTATCAGCGTTTTTAACAAGATAAAGATATGTCATATATCCCTGCACACATGTTGGGACGACTGACTGTGTTACCTTGTAAGTGATGGTGATACGACACAACGCATACTATTAACATATATTTCATTCATTACCAAAATTGTACTCTCTATACCACAATGATCAAACATGCCAAAGGGAAACTGATACTTGTCCACTGATCAAAGGACAAAATTTGATTTCTGGTAAGGTTATCATATTTTATGATAGACAGGTATGTCCCATGTACGGATCTATAGTTTTTAGGGACAGGTATCAATTGGGGGACAAATATTGCACATCAAAGTTGTCGATTACTTTACTCTAATCTCCGAGTTAATCTTGGTGACAGATATAAAACATATCAATCGTAAATTTTTATGATTCCTGTACAATTATCATTCACAAATATTTTATTAATATAAAAAAATAAGTATTTCATCTAAAGAAAACCATTTATATGATATTTCGATCAATTGGCTTTTTTCCGGAAACACCAAGATTGCGACAGACAAACCAAACCGTAGTCAACTCATATATAACATAGGCGTCGGAACCGGGGGGGGGGGGGGGGGGGGGGGGGGGGGGGGGGGGGGGGCTTAGGGGGCAACTTTGCAAAAAAATAGACATAGGTGTTGAAAATTGGGGCTTAGCCCCCAGACGTTTCTGGCCCGTGTGTGTGTTTTAAGTTGGTTTAGCCCCCCACTTTCAATTTGCTTCCGACGCCAATGTATAAAATGGATACGTTAAGTAGTCTTTAAGCATTGCATATAAATTTTGTTATTGAATAAGAAAACAAACCTATAAAGATAATGGGAACGGTCTATTTATCTTTTCAACATTCAAAATAAATAAACTTAGTATATAAACAGTGAAAAAAATATCACCAATGCCTTTACCTAAGTCAACATTAACTTCGCATTTACACAACCAAATATATTTGTATCTAGACACAAGCAAGTTAGAGTCATGCCTTTTCTTATTTTATCAATCTTTCATGAATAGCCCCAACTTTTCTATACGCAGTCGAAAGCTGATATTTGCTCTTGAAATTTACAACTGTATTTAAACGTTATTAACCTAAGACAGTGATTCTGTTTGTTGTAAAAGTTTGGTATATTTGCAGAGCACTTGGAAACTACAGAAATCACTTGTAACGGTTTTTTATATACATTACTAAGTGGCTCTGTTAACCTGATAGTATCAATCACCTTAATATGTTTTCATAATATATAAACAAAGACGTTATTAATTACGTCAGAATGCCTTATTTCACTTTATAAAGAACCCTGGGTAGTAGTAATAGCTTTCAATGTACGTGTTATAATTTTAGTATGCATTGTATATATTATTTATATAAAACACATTGAATCTGGTTACAATTAAGAGATGGAAACCAAAAAATTGCATACAGACAAAAGGACCCATAGTGACGCTGACGTCATCATAATATGAATAACACTACGTCGTCATTTTACAATCTGGGATGGCGTTGATATGATGCATTAATATTATAAACATAATACCAAAGTTGGAATTTTGAAAAACAACAAAACAAAAACCAAAAACAAAAACAAAATAACTAAAACAAACAACGATTGCCAACGCAAATGCTCAAGACGATCGTTTCCTCAACATTTCATGATATAAGTTCGAATTTTAAATAGATGTAGATTTTCGAAACAGAGAGTGGTATCATACAAGGTAAAAAAATAACCTAACCAATTTTCTACGGAACTTTCATATTAAACCCGTTAGCTATATGACTCAATATATAGTACTATATATTTGATTTTATCCCTTTGGCTTTCATCAAATACACAAGATAAATGCCTTGCGACTCTATGGCCTATGATTAGTAATAGGCGGATCCAAACCTTGTTTTATGTTTGTTATATCATCTGACATTAAAATGTTTCCACATCAGTAATTTGGTAATCGGGGCTCACCATGGACACATACACACACACACACATACACGCACGCACGCAAACACGCACTCACACACACACACACGCATGCACACACACTCTCACACACACACGCACGCACGCAAACACACACACACACACACACGCACACATGCACACACACAGACGAAAAATACAGTCAACCTGGATATATTGAAATTGAAGGAGAAATCAATAATTTTTTTCAAGTAAACAAGAGTTTCAAAATAACTGGATCACAATATTGACAATGGAATTAAAATCATTTCAAATAAAATGATATTTCAATGTAACAGGTCTCGATATAAATTGTTTTTTTTTTGCAGTGGACTGAAATGTCGTCATTTCATTGGGTATAACGAGTCACGTGACTGTCTGCCACGATTCCAAAGACGGACAGTAGCAAAAAATAGACAGGAAACGGGAATATGTCGCCTCGCCTTCCATGGACATAATCGACCCAACTATGAACGTGTGCTATTTTTCTCTTGTGAACGAAGGTATACCATACACGTAGAACATGCATCAAACATGACCTAAAATATTGCCAATTACAACTTTGTTTAGTCAATATTGATAAAATATTCTAGTCAATGGCTAAATTGTCCAATGGCAGCGTGAATCCTATGTATTAGACTGTTTTGCAAACGTAGAATAAGGAATTCCACCGGGCTTTGCATATTTTGAGATTGGAAAAGAAATGTTTTTTTTATCTGATAATGCAACACATTGATCGAAATATGGTTTATAAGATATTCAACAAGATTTGGTAGAGCCGTTTGCGTGATATGGGTATATAAAAATTATCCTTTGATTTTATGGCGTCAATTTTTTAAATCAATAATTCAAATCAATCACTTTAACCCTTTCACCGCTGAATATCTAAGTGGTATGTGCTTTTCTATTGTTCAAAACCAGTCTATTTGGGTCTGGAGGGTAGAAAGGATTAAGATTTTTCTGAAGAAGCTTGGACACCAAAGGAATATTTCGTATTATAGAAATATTGCAGTAGTCAGTTGATCGTTTCTCCTTCTGGGTATGTCTTCATTAAGATTTCAATATCTTGAATCGTGAAAAAAAGTTTTAAAATCGATAAGTAAATAGAAAAACAAAGCGTAGTACAATTGTGGTGGTAGAATTTCAATACTTGCAAAATGTCTCAAGTACTGAATACTAGTAGATAATATCAAATTATGTTCTAGTTTTATACAGGGGTAAGATTATAAATATCTCAGATACCGGTATAAAGCTTCAGGATGTCCAGAATACATATACAAATCTGGTGAATACTGTACAAACACGGACATCTGGAAATCCAGAAGTGGGATCAGGTGCCATGGAGAAAACTTATCAATCGCTAGTTATGGTGAGAGGTGTTTCATTTTGATTTGACTGGATTCACGGTGGTATGACCGGTCGACAGGGGATGCTTACTACTCCATGGCACCTGATCCCCACCTCTTGATTTCAAGAGGTCCGTGTTTGACCATTTTTTACCAGATTTGTACCTGTATCCTGGACCCTAAAGATTTCTACTTTGGTATCTGATATTTTTTATATTATATACATACGTTCATACCAACTATTGATTCCATCAACGGTAGTCATCTTAAAGTCAAGTCCATATCACATCGTTTGACCAAATACATTGTAATTATCAAAAATAAATATATGTATATAAAAGAATACGTAAATCCGATGGTATTCCCATCTTGTCCTATTCAATCAATCGAATTGTCAGACTTAAGGAAATATTTATTATATTGGCATTTTTCCGGGGTTTTTTTATCTTGAAGAAGCTTTAGATGTTATGTTTATTACTTGAGTGGCGTGTGCTCGATACACAATCAAAGCTGAAGTATATCTAAGCGAGTAACGCGTGTTGTCGTTATCAAAAGAAGTAAATGGTCGCTTTGAAGTCAAATCACCTGAAACCGTCTTATATGTCTAGTTTTAGCAAGATGGCTATGTAAACAAATACAAAATCGATACAAGCAAGCGAGATTATACTGAAGGTTTTATGGCTTTAATTTGTCATTTCGTCTGTAGGACGAAATATCGTCTTCACTTTTAATACGCCACTTTCCCGATTGTAATTATCGGAATATTTGCTCCTTATCGTGATTACAGATCAATAAAAGTTTTTATATTGACTTGGAATGTAAAATCATGCCAATAACATTTAATTCATATGGATAGGAAGCATTATATATATGTATATATATATATATATATATATATATATATATATATATATATATATATATATATATATATATATATATATATATATACTATATTGTAATGACGTGCATTCTCGATAATTCAGTTTCTACAAAGGCTAGCCGACTGCAAATGATCACATAGTTAATGTAGACATGTATGTTTCTACGTAACAAGACACAAATACACTTACCTGTGTGGGAAGGGCGATATCAACAATTTGCTAACATTCAAACTAAGCTGAGCTCTCGGTATAACGAATATCAACAAATGTTGATGATAATTTCCCCCTCGTAATAAATAGATGACATATATTAGAGCTCCAATCTGTGTTCTCAACAAAACCTAGTTTTACGTCCTTTAAATTTTGTGTCTCAATGTCCAGATTAAAGATATCCAACAAAATAAATCGATTACTGTGTAGAATAGACGACGCAAAAATCAATCTGTACTCTAGTTCCTTAATCAAATAGTAATTAAGACGATTACAGAGAATTCGTTTCTTTTTAAACCAGAACGATTTGTAAGCAATGGTTCAAATGATAACGGCGTAGCAGAATATTTTGGCTTCAAACAATGGCGGCACTAGGGTAAAGTTTTGCATGGATATATTCAGTACAACAGTATTTTGTTTGATATTACACATGGCTAGTTGAGTTTAAACTTTAACTAAATGGGCCAATTGTTTACAACAATGACAAAATAAACATGAATCGAGTAGCGACACGATCATACGTACATACGTACAGGTTAGTTCTGATACGGGTAGATCTTAATTTTATATACTACATATATTATTTACAAGGGATTTAAACGTTTATGTGTCACTATGGACGGGTTTTTAAAAAATAAGTTAAAGGATAAAGAGAATAATCAAACATACAAGAAAGAGACTGGCTTGATCAAAAGCCATTTATAACCATTGAAATGTTATATCATGGAATGAAATGTTTATATGATGTGCGAACTATAGTAATTGTAATTCAATTGAAAATACATAAAGAAGATTTTACTAAAGAAGTATTCATATAAAATGTTTATTTCTCGTTACGATTTTAAATATTCATACCGTATGTATTGTCGCTCAAAGTCGGGTTATATATAAACAACTGTAGGTACCAGTGTCTTTCTTTACTTCCACGACAGCGTGAAATGTGACTATCTAAATCAGATTATATATTGACATGGCGAATATCATATTTGTTATGATTGACATTTATTCTAATCACTTTCTAAAAAAAAATCAATATCCGTGTTTACTGGTAACTCACGTTAGTTTGTTTGGCTTTAAATTCATCGATCATTAAAATGGCTCAAAACCATAATAAATTGACGCTTTTAGAATAGCAATGCTTGCTATTCAATAGAGGCCAACTCATAAAAATGAATAACATATATGACTTAATTGTTGAAATTCACACAAAATACCTGTTTAGATTTAGTAAGTAATGATAGGATTTTGTATTATTGTAAAAAATTGAATATCAAATATCTACCAATTTCTGGATCGATTCATATCTTGAGATTGTCTGACAGTGAGCGAGAATGATGTCGCCATTTAAAATACAACTACATCTTAACTATACTTTACAACTTAACAAAGGGGGGGGCTAGAGGGGCATCGCCCCCCCATGTTTCTTCAAAGATAGTTAAGTGTTGAAAATTAGGGCTTTGGTATCCGTGATATTTTTAAGTTGGTTTAGAGCCCCCCACTTGCAATTTGCTTCCGACGAGGCATGTGTCTTCTGAGAATGCTTTGAGTGAGAGAGATCTATATTGCAACTCAAATGAGTACAACTCAAACGATGCAAGTTCATTATTTGCATTCCATTCCCTAGATATTCCAATAATATTTTTGTTTACCATTTGTAGATGAAATTGACATCTACGTAAATGTTAATATCCTGTTCAGATAATTTGCAATTACACATGCCACTAGGAGAGATTTAACAATGTATCGTCTTCTTCTTAGACAGTACATGACATTTTGGCTGTGTACATATCACATTTCTCTTTTTCAACAGGTCTGAATAGAGACATTTCATTTTAGAAAATATGCAGTCAATCTTGTCTATAAGTCACTCAAAGGAACAGGCAAATGTGATCAGAGGTAACATTTGAATGTTCTTTGTTTGCTGGTGCTCTTTATACGGAGGTAGCCATTAAATGCAAGATTGAAGCTGTGGATCGCGTATCATTGTTTAGAAGGCGTACCTTTTACACCTAAGCATACAGCAGCGACAATATCCCTTTTGACATTATACAGCAGGCTAAATAGGAATCATTAATGAAAAACGGAAAGTACAAAACGATTTCTGCTCAATCATTTAAACGGGTAAAAAGTTTTATCGATAAAATCACAGTTATAACACATTTCAATTTTAAAGCTGCTATCAGGCATCATGTTAATTTTATACAGTAACGGTTCGCTGTATTATTTAATAAACTTTCAGATGAGCAAAGATATAAATGTATCTGCATATAGTTCATGTTTTGCAAATTTCAACCATATCCGGTATTCACGGCGATAATAACATTACTAAATGAATAATTCTATGCATTAATGGTTCCGTTATACGATTTGAAATGAGACGAAAAACACGCAACGTGAAATGATGTGATTAAAAATAGAAAGGATTTTTTTTTAAAAGTTGAAATAGAATTTCTTCTATTTGACTGAAAACACTATGTCTTTCATTCCTGTCGCTTTTACTTCAATTTTCATGTGTGACTTGACAAAGGTTATACAATACACAGCATTTTTCAACAATAGATTTGTCCGATGTTTATCCGTTATTTTCACAATTGTAAAGCTCATGATTATGTATACGTGTTATTGAAGTTTTTTACAAAAGCAAATGTTTGCCTCTTTTGTGAATTTGATATAGAAGACAAAAGTCACCGGTATATACCGTTAGATCGATTAAAGATCTTTATCCGTGATATTCATATTATACCACAAAAGACAGAAAACCAACATCTTTGATTACACGCCAATAGCAATATCACAATATTCATTCGTGGTTCAAATCCAAAAATAGAAATGTATTGGGGATTCTAATTGCTTGTTATTACTTTTTAAATGTTGGAATATATATTTCCATAGTATTATCATTCCGAAAGTGAATTGGTATACATTTAAACATTATTCACTTTTCTGCAACATGACAACGCGTAGTATTCCCAAACACATTCAATATTTAATTGATACAATATATAGTTAATTTGTTTTGTATTCCGGGAGCGTCAAATTGTTTTCTTTTATCAATTCAATAAACGTTGGCAACGAAACTTACGATCTGTATGTACATTTCAATAGGTGAGGTACTCTATATGTCAATGTGTTTTGACAAGTATACATGTATATTTAGTAAGTAAATAAACCATAATTACTTACATATTATCAACACAGTGTATAATGTAAATATTACCAATGTATCTTTGTCTAAACCAAATGTTCAAATTTACTGATATATCTAAATTTAATGATCATGATGAATTACGAATCGGCCAGAATATTCATTTACAACAAGAACAAGACAAATCAAAATAAACGAAATAAATATAAAATTATGATTTAAATATTCGTTAACCATATTAATATACTTACTAGTAGATCCATATTTATTATATGAATGAATTTAAATATATTTCTTCTTCAGTTTATCACACTTCTGGCAATTTGTAAACATCCATCGTACACAATATTTCACGAAACTCTATTTTACCATATTTCACACTGTAAATGTTTCCACAACTTTTATATGTGTGAACTTTAAGCCTAACAGAAGAAGCACCTGCCGACGTTAAGGTAATTCCAGAGTGACGCTCAATAATGCGATATTATTTCCCCTCGTATCTAAACACTCAAGTATATCGTTGATATTGAAAAACATTTAAACATCCGATCGCTCTAATTCATGTGGATCCGATTGCTGTTTATTCGACAATGTCAGTTTCACTGTCAGTTCACGTGCATGTTTGAAATTGATTATACGTTACGACGATGGACTCCCAAGTCACTTGTAATTAACAACCACCAATGATCCAAAGACTGGACTTGTATGTAAATTGTATTTTAATTCTAAACCTCAAAATATCGATAATAAGTTGACCTTTAAACTTAACTTAACAAAGCAGAGAACAAGAGTATCTGAGCGTCATTTGTATACTTCTTAGTAGGAAAAAATTGTGCCATTATCTGGCTCTGGTAGAAATATCTTTTGTTTGCAGATTAGCAAGGTGGCGGTGTAGAAATATGATTATTATTATTAAATGATACTGATTATTTTTGCTTGAAATAAACCGTGATTGTGAGTAGGATAACCGTTTATTGAATGTAAAAGAATTACAATGTATCATTGCTATAAATCTTTACATATATTTTATCAGATCAAATCACAAAAGAGGTTTACCCAAAAAATAATTCAGTTTTAATGATCCCTGCTTTAATAAGTTATAACAATACTTATACACCTCCGGTGCAGGTAAGATTAAATAGCATTAACATGTATGAAAAACATGAACCCATAATCATAATCTGGTCTGTGTGTGTTAATGTGTTTCAATTTGGTAAACCTGTACTGGTCGAGGAACAGTAGGACCAGTAGGTATCTATGGTGTGATTTCGTTTTAGTATGTACCACGGCAAAATTGTTTTTCTTTTTGAGAACAAATGTCCAACAGCTAATGATTGATCTAAAATCATTTCACAAAACCCTGTTCTAGTTAACCGAAATCATGTAATAGCCGGCTACCGGTCCCCGACCAGTATGTACATGCATATCAGTTGTTTTAACATTGTTCGTCAGGACTGAATTTTAAGCGAGCTATTTAGTTCTTTGTATTGTATCTTCTTCTTTAAAAGATAAATAGATGTAGTTACAAATACAATGTATTTTAATATTCAATTAAACTATCTGAATAAATCAAATGGCACTGATGATTTTTTTCATCTGAAGGAAAATAAGAAATTCACGCCAAACTAACTAAAATAAATCCCCCGTCAAAATTGAAGTTCCGCTGATTAAGAAATTGCTGACGTTCAGCCAATGTATAATTTATATTTCGTTACGTATAAATTAAACCGTGAATGAGTATGTCCTACACATCTATTTCTCTTCTTTCATTATCTATCGTCAGATATTTCGTCACAAGGTAAAAGACCGCTTCCTCTTCCTCGGTCCGAAAATGAAGTTGACGCCTTGACGTTTTCGACATTGAAGCACTCGCGTCAATACGTGAACTATTTTTTGCTGCGTGGGTATAACTGTGGACATTTGGTGATGTCACTGGCGTAGAAGTTGCGCGAGGGGAAAATCCATACGAGCCACTGACGGCTGTTGGCGATATTTCTGAAACTATCGGTGAATGGAGAGCAGACGGACTTCTTCGAACACTGCGATTTTGTTTCAAGAAATGTCCAGAGCCGTCAAAACTGTCTCGTTTGCTTGGAGATGGATAGGAAAAGAAAGATGAATCTGTTTCTCCAAGACTTATTGAAGAACTTGGCGTATCGACACTGTAGAATGAACTATTTTTATCACTGAAGGAACTACAATCGCTGTCTGAACTAAAGCTAGAATCAGCCGATGGTATATTCGACAGAGTCGACGTGTGTCGCCATCGCTTATAAGGGCTGTTGTACCTATTCTCTCGATGGTGATGATAAGCAGAGGGGTAACTATGAGGTAAGACGTGTCCTACGGTTTTCCATCGGTCCTTTCTAGGGCTGTAAAAATCTTGATTTGTAGAACCAACACCGATTACAGTATTTGCACGTCGACTCGATATGAGGTTTGCTCTTTCCATTAACCGATGTCTGATCAAGACCCTTTGAAATATATAACCAAAATGTTATTAATATTGCCCAAAATGATTAACAAATATTTCTAAGCTAAAGGAGTGATTCATTCAAGGTATCAAACAATATAATTATATTGATTTATTAAATTCCAAAGGTGGCTTTAAGTACCGTATGGGTTCTGTATCGGAAGGATTAGGTTTAATGTTTGTATAACTCCAGGCTCTATATATGCATTTGTACATTTAGATTACAAACTCGGCTTATTTTCCACTTTCAGTCAATCAATTGTAATTCTATATTTAAATCATGTTTTCCACTTTTTTTATTTACCAGGGGTTTTACCAAAAAGTGAAAAAATATCATGTTTGGAGTAATTTTTTGGTATATAACCCGTGGTAAATATGCCTATAGATATATTGTGGATCTGCGGAATATTTAACTGGAACAAAGGTAGAATATATTTATAGGGGTGATTAATGGGACTAATTCAAGTACCTCGTGGTACCCGATAACGTTTGTGCGGGACATTGTTTCTATTAGTTATGAAATGACGTTAGAAGACAATATCCCGCGCTAACGTCATTCCAGCGGGAAGATTACGCAGACTTACTTTCCATCACCATTGGAGATACTAGTACCGCAGAAAAGTTATCGGTTATCACGGGTTCATGAATCAGTCCCATTTAAACCTCTGGAATGATATTTCATCGATATTATCGCAGTACCTCCATCCATATCTCAGCACCTATGAGAGAGGTCGTTGTCTAGAATTACTTTTGGTCATTAGCCTATCAGAAATGTCTTCGGAATCTGGGTCTGTGCAAAATAAATAAGATTCTACAGGCAAAATGTTCTCATAAATTAGGCCTATATTAATTATTTTTCGACATGGAGACATTATTTTACTTCTTTTTACTCCGGGTAATTTTACATCAATATCCATCAGTAGTCAACGGTAAAAATACTATTTTGAGCGATAATTTGCCTTTAAATGACATGGTTTACCTTACGAAGTCCGAATATAAGAATGGATCACATACATACAGGTCTTCTATGCCATCTGTATCTGCATGGGGAACCTATACTGCTGTGATTTGCGTTTCGACTTTCCAAAGTGGTCATGTTGTTGACAACATGGAAAAAGTAACAGTGACGTTTCATTGCTATAACTCATGACGTCACAGTATCATTTTATGAGATTATAATCCAACGTTGCCATGCGTCGACATGTGTAGCGTTTCGTCACAGAAAAGACACGGAAGACAGATTCTGGGCCCGGCACTAACTCGAATGACTACAGCGCCCTCTTCCGGTCAAAGTCCATCCAGTGGGCTTGAACGCATTATGTGTTAAAATCTTTCAGCTGCCCTGTGAATCAGGTGACCAATCAGAGACATTCAATATGATTCTGCGGAGTCTGGATTTCCATTTCAAATGGAATATTATAAACATAATACCAAAGTTATAATGCCCAAGAACTAATTCATGTACCACGTGATACCCGATAACGTTTGTGCGGGACTATTGTTTCTATTGGTGATGGAATTACATTTAATTACATTTATACTTACGTCATTTAAGCGGGAAGATTACGTAGAGTTACGTTGCATCACAAACGTTATCGGGTATCACGTGGTACATGAATTAGTTCCATAATGATCGAAAAAAAAACCAAAGAAAATATATTGACCGTATACTGCAAATGAATGATAGGTTTACAGTTGTAATTTTTACGATAAATCTCACCTTTCTTTTAACAGTAATTTAAAAAAAAGCTCGAGTGTTGCGGAGTAGTCAATGCAACGTCCCAAAATTCTGAAGTAAATTACTATGACGTCACAGTTAAAAATTTCTTCCGGTTGAAGAATTTTGATTGCGTAAATGTAGTGATCGTAGTGAGCGAAATATAACGACTGGATTATTCAGGTTAGGCCCGGCACCATAAAACTTGAGAATATTCTCAACTTGGCCTGCTCAGCCATTCAGATTTCAGGATCAGCCAAAGTTTAGTAAAATATTTAGACTTAAGTATTTTTTAAGTTTTATGGGATTAGCCCGTTAAATAAAAAAAGTCGTAAGTCTTAAGCCAAACATCTTAAGCCGTTTTGTCATTACTACCCTATCTTGAGCCTCAGTGGCCAAATTTTCGGCTGACTAGCTTTCTCCAGGAAGCAGTAAATATACTGCGCCATATTGGAAGTCATTTAACTGAAAAATAAAGTTTTTTCAGTTATATTGCAAAACATTGACAGTTTCTGTATACCTACTAGATATATACCCTGATACAAGTTTGTAAAACGGTCGTAAATCAGTAGAATCTGTTATAAATATAAGATAGTTTTGCAAAAAGGCCAAAACTATTGATCAAGACGATTGGTTCTGTCAATAAGATTCCATCAGGTCAGCAGGAAAATAGATGTACATTGTAGTTCAATCAAATTGTGGTATTATACAAGGCAAAAAAAAACCCAAACGTATTCCTAAACCCGTGTAAGAGTGACCGCTGTAAAAATATATTTATCTTAGATGTAAACGGGAACTATCCAATAGAAATAAATATTTCTTCAGTATAAAATAATCATCTGATACCGAAATATAAACATAATGCCAAAGTTATAATTTCGCCAAAAAAAGACAAAAAACAAATGCTCAAGACGATCGTTTTTTGTCAATTAAACATCATCAGTTGAACTCGAATTCCAAACAGATGTAGAGTTTGAAATAAAAAGTGGTATCATACAAGGCCAAAAAATAATCTGTACATTTCTAAACCCACCTAAGAGTAACTACTTTAAAGAAATGACTATGGTGTAATTGTGATCCTTAGACTTAGAACTTTTCGGAAAATAGAACCGCTGATATAAGATACAGACTGCATGAAAAATATGTAATGCTGAACAATGACGCTTCTCTAGTTTAGCGACTAGATCTCAGACTTTGGAAATAATTGTTAGAAAAGTTCAGTTCTGATTGTGTTGTACGATGATTTATTCCATTTGTAGTATTTTAAAGTCGAATTATTCCCCTTTAGCAGTCATATTATTGTAGGTGAAGAATAGATATTTTTCACCACAAACAATTTTTCATTCAAACTATTTTTTGTTTTTGCAAGAAAAGCATATCCATTTTAATTATTTTTCCTTACAACATGGCTGCTAAAGGGGAACAACTTTGGCAAAACACGGCTCGTGAAAAAATTATACGTGCTAGTTTCGGAAATAAAACTTGAATATTCAATAGATATTGTATTTCATTTCATATTTTGACAAAAATATATTTTACGTGGATTACAATTGTGTATTAGGTTTCTTGTAAATTATGAACTAGATCTACAACTGACGAGTAGGCCTACTTGATCGCATCAATACTTTGAAATTATACCGGGCTTCATTAGGTCCCCTTTGCAAACACCACAATCAACTTTGTCAAAATGCATTACCTTAAAACAACTTAGACTCAATAAATCCTCAATTGTGAAATACATCCGGTACAACCGTATTGTATTATATTCCTACTCCAACAATCTTATCTTTTGTTTTTATGATGTAGGCTAGATTAATGGAATCCTACGTTGTGTGAAAATTAAGTCAACGCATTCTCAATGTTATGAATATCAGTGAAAACCTCAATAGGTCTACTGAAGTTTAGTGACTTATGCCTTAGAATCTATATTAAATAATCACATATATCAAAGTAGTAACCGCCAGTAGTTCCAAGAAACGGTATACAAATTTTGTGAAAATTTGATGAAAACGATTCTCCAGAAAATCCAAAAGTGTGATCAAGTTCCATGGAGGAGTAAGCACACCCTCTTCTTGTCCAACGGTCACAGGAACTGGCAAAATGTCTTGGTCAATATATATATTTTCCCACCTCATTCGTCTAACAATGTAATGTGTTATATTTTCAGTAAAAAGACACTTTATTACCACAAAAATAATTTTACAGAGTTTTATGAAATTCTATGAAAAATATCCTTGTCATGGAGCCTTGACCCCAACTCTAGTTAGTACACGAACCCACGGATGTCCTTTCTGTACTAACGACAAAGTTTTAGATGTCAGTTCTGTTTAAATGGTTTTTTTCCCCGTGTTTACATCCTGGCCAACTTGGCACCTTGGAGAAAATACTCTAAAATAGCACTTCATCTCTGTGCAAATATTACATTCCTTAAAAGACCAAAGTCAAATGTATTATATTTGACTTTTGAATGTAATCATTTTCAGTTTATGTAAATATCTTAGGGTACAGAGTCTCCAGGAGCAAATGTCAACACTATAATGACCACACAAACATATACCAGTAATATACACAAAAGCACAGTCCATTGTCACAGCCAAGTTAAATGGCCATTAGCTATGTTTACCAAAAAATTATTTAGACTTTTTTCTCTACTTTTACTACTTGTACTTGATGTAACACAGTCATAAAATCTTACATTTCTGTATTTATTTTGTGAAAATAAGGCCAGGGCCAGTGTGGTATTCATATACAAATAGTAAGGTTGAGTTAATTAATTGCAATTGAAAAGGTGCCAAACCTAGGTTTCTCAACCAATTTTCATAAAATATATAGGAATTGAAGAATTTTTATTCCTGTGTATATTTATTTTTAGCTCACCTGGCCCGAAGGGCAAAGTGGGCTATTGCTATAGCCAAAGGTCCAGCGTCCCTGTTAACTTTTTCATTTAAACATCTTCTTCTCAAGAACTAGTGGGCCAATGTTAACCAAACATGACATAAAGCATCCCCATGTGAAGCTGCATAAAGTTTGCGAATGAAAAAGAGATAGGACCAATAGGGGCCCTAAAAGGACCAAAACATGGTACATCTTTTAAAATCTTCTTTTCATGAACCAATTATCAGACGAGTTTCAAATTTTGTATGCATGATTGTTAAAACAATATCTACAAAGTTTGCGAACGAAAATGAAATATGCCCATAAACGAGCCACTAGGAGGCGCTTCAGTAACACAGGGTATGTTTGTTGTACAAATTGTTTAATAACTCAAAACTGGTCGACTTCTTGAATACAAAGATATTGAGAAAGTTGTTAGGAATTATCTGAGGATCATTTTGACAAAATTTCAAGGTCTTAAAGGTGAAGGTCACAGGCACCTAAGTAAATGGAAAATATGTTGTTTTTTTTTGTAAAATTTTCAACATTTTGGACTACTTCTCCAGAACCATTGGACCAATTTGAACCAACTTGACAGGAAGTATAACCATGTAAAGCCACATAAAGTTTGCAGATGAAAAGGGGCTTGGACCAAACATGGCTAAAAATAGAATGAATGAGTCAGCAGATATTTTTGATTTAATACATGTATCTCGTAAATTATTAAAGCTAGAGAAAAAATGTTACTTACGATGACCGGCTTGCAAAAATCTACAAATATTTCATTTTGGTGGAAATTGTCGGGTCGACCCTTATGTGAGTTATTTCCCTTTTTTGTGAAGTTTTCATGTTTTTGGATGTTTTAACTTTATCTTGAAAAGTATAATAGATAGAGAAAGTGAAAGAAGCAAACATGTTCAGCATGCAAAGATCTACAAAAAAGTCAATAGGGCTGAAATTGTCAGGTCAACCCTTATTGGAGTTATTTCCCCTTTAAAGGGATTTTTCATGTTTTTGACTGTTTTGTCCTATTGTCTTGAAAAGTATATTAATAGAGAGAAAGAAGCAAAAATGTTCAGTTTGCAAAGACCTACCAAAAAGTAACAGGAATTAAATTGTCAGGTTCACCCTTGTGAAAGTTAATCCCCCTTTTAAATGGATTTCGTATGTTTTCTACTGTTGTTGCAAATTATCTTGAAAGATCTATAAAAATATCGGCAAGGCAAGTCTACCCGTATGCAAGTTAATTCTCCATTTCGATGAATTTTTCAAGCTTTTGGTTGCTTTTCAGTATATTGTCAGTAAAATACATTTCACTCAGGTGATTATTAAGGCCCCCAATGAGCCTACTATTTTTCATGTTTATTAGCTATTTTATCTTTTACACATTTTGTATGTTTTCTGTAATGTTGACCAAATTTGCTAAGTGAGCGACTTAAGGCTCCTTGGGCCTCTTGTTGTTATTGTATTTCAATCCAAGTAGTAAAAAGGAAAAAACTGAAGGAAAAAACAGCTTTAAAATTCAAACCTGCTAGATTTACAAGAGATACCAGAGGGATCTTGGCACCCACCATTAAATGTTCTTCATTTGATCAATGACAGACTGTTCTTTTCTCTTATTTTGTGGCCCAACAATGAATTTGAACCATATAATTGCGAAGTGCTTTCTCACAAGATTATACCAATACCCAAATTAAACTGCTATAATCTGAGATAACTTAACTCTAAGGGAACCTTATCGTCAAAATTAAAAAAGATTCATTCAGTACTTTGTATTTTCTGGAAAATAGTGGTAACAAAATTCAAAAAGTCAAAATCCAAGATGACTGCTTCCAATCTCTTTGATAATGCAATTTGCACAACTAAACCTCAAGGGGAATCTCTATGTCAAATATCAAAAAGATCCCTTCAGTACTTTATGAGAAATGCAGTAACAAACTTCAATTATCAAAATCCAAGATGGCCGTCTGGCAGCCATTTTGTGATCCGACCCTCCTGAAAATGTACAGTGCGCAATTAGACATCAAGGAGAACCTATAAGTCAAATTTCATAAAGATCCCTTCAGTACTTTCTAAGAAATGGTGATAACAAGAATTGTTTAAGGACGGATGGACCACAGATGCAGGGCGATATGAACAGCCCACCCCCCCCCCCCCCCCCCCCCCCCCCCCCCCCCCCCCCCCCCCCCCCCCCCCCCCCCCCCCCCCCCCCCCCCCCCCCCCCCCCCACCATCTGTTGATGGGTGGTTAAAAAATCAAATAAATAAATAAAAACGAAAAACAAAGAAAGCTGGTATCTAACATATTTATTTCTGCTGAATATCAGATTGCAGTGATAATAAAGAATTATTCATGTGTTTGTGATATGTACATAGTATTTTTATACTGAATCAACATACATCAACGTGACGTAACATTTGTTAGTGTGTTGCTAAAGTTTTACAGTAGGATATCAACTAACATATCTATCTCAGATCTACAGTACATCACAGAAACATTGGCTACATATGAGGCAAATAAAGCATGGAATTGAGACACTTCGGTTATATTCCAGTGCAAAGAGATGTAATCTTTACAAGTATCATATGAAACCAATAAAGTTCAAGTCTGAGACACATTGGCTATATACCAGTGCAAGAGACATAACCTATACATGTTTCATATGAGACCAATAAAGTTCGAGTCTGAGACACATTGGCTGGATACCAATGCAAGAGACTCATGCTTTACAAGTATCATCTGAAACCAATAAAGTCTGGGTCCAAGACATATTGGCTATATACCAGTGCACAATGACATAGACCTAATCTTTACAGGGTCATATGAGACAAAGAAAGTCCTGATTCCATACCACAAAACAATCAAGGAACAAAATTTGAATTTTCAGTACAAAATCAAATTTTGTGGTCAGGAGTCACTTTTTGAATATACACCACGAAAAGTCTAATACTGAAGTTTTAAAACAGGATTTCAATTTTGCAATTAAGCCTAAGATTGATTTGTGACCTGGGACCCTGGGTTGCCTACCACCAACTTGTAAAACAGTTAAATTTTTTTTTTGGTTTTTATTTCATAAATATTTCAACAAATATGGATTGCTGTATGATTAAAAATAGCAAATTATTAATAACTTTCAACCTTGTTACGTTTCTGTGTGATAATGATGCACAGACATTACTAAGCTCTGAGTACATGTTCAAAATGTTTTGAATACTGTAGTGTCTAGTTATTTATAGACATTATTATCATTTGGAATCTTTTTGATATTCACGTAGATTTATAAAAAAAAAAAAAAATCCTAAATTTTATAAATATATCAATTTTATACAGCTGAATTCAAGCGGTTATCAACTTCATGAAAGGTACATGTTTTACTTACGGTAATTATAAAATTCATCTGATGCCATGTTCTGAATGAATATTCTGGCTGGTGGTGACACGCCCACTTCTGGTGGTGACACGCCCACTTCTGTACCCAGTTGCACAATACATTGTTAAATTTAACTTAAAATCAACCAATGTTAAACAAATAGGCTAACCATAGGTTAAATGTAACAATGTATTGTGCCACTGGGTCCTGGTGGTGTAAAATACATTTATTACAACTGGTTTACAAAGGAACAGATATGAAACGGGAATACAAGCAGTCAAAGGACTCTGACACGGACAGAAGAAAGGATACCACATCAGGGTATTTGTATACTAGATAAAAATTTGATCTAATTACTGGAACTAATGGATTTAAATATAACTACAATGTACATGAAAAATATATCTGAAATACACCATATATATGTTACAGATTCAAATATTGAAAATACAACATAGTTTTGCTGTATCCCATTTTCTTTTAAAAATTCAACCTATGGAAACAGATTTTCTGAAATTATAAAATTACATATTTGCATGTTATACAATAATAAACAATCTTAACTCATCAACCCCTGAAAAGCAATGGACTGCCTTATAAATCATTGACAAAGACCAGTCCATATGTATCTTAAGGGGTGAACGAGTTAATCAAGGTTTAGTATGATAAAACCAACATTAGAATTTGATATCTATTTTGAAATGTTATTGTCAGAATAGAAATGGGTGATATAGAAATGTCTCATTGAGGGAAAATCTAAGATTGAATCTTTTTTAGACATGAAATAAAAAATATGGTCAAGGTTACATGCAAGTAAAACCATTTATAAAAATGTTCAATATTCTTTGCAGGGATAAAATATTAACTTACTCTACTTTCAACAAGAAATTAAAAAAAATATGAAAAATTTCAGTTAAAGACATATCTTAATTTGAGACTTATTATATAATCTTTAAAATAAAATATCACTACAGGGGTTTTCCATACTCTTGGGACCAGGGCCTGGGACCTTTTGAATTGGGAATTTAAGCAACACTTTATTGAAATAGAGAAATCTAAAAATACACAAAACTGTTTTTTAAAAAACAAGAATCTCAACAAATTCATTGTCATTTGACAGCAATAGGGAAATTATGACTGCTATTGGAGAAAAGTGCACTTTTTGCATTGGGGATGGGGCCTTATTTCAGCCCTTTACAATAAGTTGGAAAAATCCCTGCAATACTTATGTGGTCCCTTTTACATATTATTTTGATAAGAGATTCTGTCCTATTTATGTTGTCCAATGATCTGGACAGGTCGATGTATAGTGTCAGTCTGTGATGTGTACATATCTGAATTATTCTGAACTACATCAAAGATTGGTAGGTGATGGCCTGGGAACAACACCATTGAAATTCTGAATTTATCTGAGGGTATTCTCATCTCTGGCAGAATCTTGAAATCTGATTGGCTAAGCAGGTGAATTTAAGAATATTTTCAGACCTGAATAAATTCTCATGCTTAATTATGAAGGCACCTGATCATATCTGTGTACAGTACTCATTTGTGGTATGTAATTTTATCTGGTCTAGACTACAAACAGCTACTGCCTGTTTTAGAACCACCCTGTGTTAATATTGACTAGGCTACTGTTTCAGATTAGTATTTCTATTATTTTTCTCATCTAATGAAGTACAATGTATATAATGAGTTACATGTAGCTCCTTGGATTTTGATTCGTTAAACACATACTGTATAATGAGTGTAGTATCAATTTCCTCTTGACAACAGGCGTCTATACTTTAAATGATCAATGAATCCCTAATAAAAGGACGACAAAAAAAAGGTAGCATACCCTTCTACGATTACAAATTTTAAGACCAATCATTACATTTTGTCTGAAAACTAATGTGGGCAAATTTGACCACTCTGTATTCTGGACACTAAACATGATCTTTGTTTATTCACTTGAAACATTTTAGACACAAGTAAACAAGAGATACGCCACAAGGAAGAGATCCATCAACAGTGCCATCTGTTGTTCTAATTCTATATTTGTCATATTTATGTCTATTGACAAACACTAGCAAAATCAACACAAACAAACACCTCTCCTCAGGTTTGGCATTCGAGAATCTTACCCTCCGTTCAGATTAATATTCCTTTAACATACTCTCAAGGCTGGAGTTGATTATGTATCTCCTATCATTTTACACGTTTTAATTCTGGCTTAACATTTTGTAAACAAAAACATATCCTTACATGTACAATGTAGTTCTATTCTAATCATACTTTTGGTTGAGTTAATTCAGTTCGTCAACACCCCAGGAATTCACAAGGAGCCCCACCCCCAATCCCAGTGCCAAGTCAGAAACGTGGGTTTTCTGGGGTATTCCGGTTTACTCCCACAGAAAGGGCTCCTGCATGCCAACATTAAGGCCAACAAAAGACATGGACTCCCGCATGCCAACATTAGAGCCAACAAAAAACATGGACTCCTGCATGCCAACATTAGAGCCAACAAAAGACATTTATATAAGTTGACATAACTTGTTTGTAAATCGTTGTAAAATAAATAAAGTTTGAACTTAAATTCCAGCATAAGTAAAAGAGATGAATATGACCAATCTTACAGAATTACAGCATCTTGACTAGATTATAACATATTGCACATATACAAAAGTGAAAATACATAAAAGAAATATATATATATATATATATCGTAAATATCTACAGAAAACAAGTTAAATGTGCAACTATTTTGTCAACAGCACTCATTTTATGTACAAATAAAAATTTGATACAAAAAAACAGTTGTTGGATGTCTATCTACACAAAATCGCAATATTCAGCATATGTCTTTCGATAGATCATTATTAAAGCTCATATTTGTAAAACCGTGAATAATATGATCAGCATCGTGAATATTAATTAGTATAACCTATAAAAACACAATGTGTGTCACTTTGCCGACAGTTAAGAAGTAATGAGAAAGTTTCACATTGTTTACAAAATACAAAATTAAAAGTAACCATAAAAACCTATGAGCGGAAACCATTCTCTGCTTTAAGTTAGTCATGCACAGTGACCTAGCGAAAATTAAGCTTCAAGAGACCTGTAAATGGACAAAAGAGACTTTCACATTTCTGAAATATTGACAAGTCCGATTTCTGTCTGCTGTAAACAATGAAAAACAAAATCATTGGACGTGAACATTGTTTGTTATAAGGTTTGTTAATGACTAACAAAATCACTGGAAATGAACATTATAAGTTATTAGGTGTGTTACTGACTGTAACTGTTTTAATTTGTTGAGGACCATACTCTTTTTTAGGAAATATATTGAATTGCAACTGTACGCAGAATTATATATCTGATCATCCGCCAATGCCGTCTACTTTTTGCTACTGACCTTTCCATAGAACCATGGAATGCAGTCATGTGACTTTTTATACCCAGTCCGAGACACAACAATATAATTTGTATTTGGCAGATCTAATTCAATAATTTCTTTGATTTCTTTACTTGTTAATTTGTTCAATAGCTTTTACAACTACCTCACCAATTTATTCAGCTATATGTAAGTGGCCAGTTTTTATTGATGAAGGTGAAAACCCTGATACCATTTACCTGGACTTTCAGACGTAAACTGACCAACTTCCTGACATAATCAACTTAGGTTCCAGCAGAACTAAAATCCACGCTGACTCAAGATGAGACTTCCATCTTTAACATAACTATATATGAAATATCAACTGTTTTTAGATATGGAAGTTGGAAATGTACAAAATTTTTTAAAAAGACATAAAAATAAAAATTAAATTGATGGAAATGTAAATTTTCTTTAAAAAAAATAACAAATTATACAAAAATATGTAAACAAATGTAGTTTTGGATGATTGTCACATCAGCCTTAAGTAGATGAACCAAAGAAATTTACTTAATAACAAAAGATTTGGGCGTCGTAAGTCTAGAACCTGTCACAAGTTGAACTTACTAGCCCCAACTGTTTTAAAAATTTTAGAAAAATATGCTGTCATGTATACTTCTGTAGTTAGTTTGACCTGGAAAATTTCTGTATTCAACTTTTAAAATAATGAAATTGTTGTTGTTGTTGTATGCTCGGCACTTAAGGCCGTTGAGCAGCTACAATTACTATGACATGAGACCTCGGTTTTAACTGTCTATAATAATGAAATAAAAATATAATACAACAGTATGCAATCATATACGGTAAATGATTTCTGTTAAATTTCAATATATCTACCGGTAAACCGTATTGTATTCTGATTAAAAATACATAGTGTATTCATCATTGAGCTCTACTTAAATATGAAAGTTAATCTCTCTTCCTACACATAATCATACATCACCTCTATCAATGTTCAAAAAATAATTCTTGTTATTCACAGAAATCTTCTATCAACAGGTAAATGCAGATGACAATTTTTATGACTTTTTTTTCAATTCAAAAGAATAATTTAATAATACTCAGTAACAGAATTTTTTTTTTTTATTATCAACACCATTCAATTCAAGTTATTCTGTATTTCTGTGTAGCTGTTGCTGTTCAGAAAAATAAATTCATATGCAAAATTTCGGGATGTGCTATGTTTTTGTATTGGTTAGTTTTCTAGTAATTCTTATTTCATTATTTATTTACAGTGACATTTAAACAAAGACAGTAAATTAACAAAATGAATGTTTTAAAGTCAAATACTGTATGACTGGAAATTTTTGCCCTTTCTCGCCAGAAAACATATTCACCCCTTCTTGTATTGGCCTAAATTACCAGTTTCATGGATGATATGTATATCCATGCTTCCATTATTTAGCTTGATAATTTCATTTTCCATTTTGAATTCGCCCATCCATATCAGGACGAAAATGGCGAAAATTAGACAGAAGCAAAAATGTCTAGGTATACAGTAATGTCTGGCAAATATTGCTGAATGTTGGCCATAACTGAGCTCATCCCATATCTCATCGATATGCTGTATACTTGGAAAATTTCACGAGTGTTGAATTTTACGCCATTTTTGTCCTTAGATGAGAGAGGGAGAATTTAAAAATTAAAGTGAGATTACCTAGTTCAATAATTGAAGTAAATACATACACGCAATCAATGATACTAGTGGTGGTTAGGGCGAATTTAAGACATGGTTAATATGTTGCATGTCATAAAAGACCAAAAATAAACAAGGGGCGTAAATGTCCATGTCTATAGTAAAGCAACTTATCAAATTTGTTAAAAACCTGAGGAAAAAAAGTCAAAACTATTTTATGGAAACCAAAATGTTTTAAAAAAAGAGATATAGAGATGGTGAAAGATCCCTATGCCCATCTTCCCACCCCATCTTAGATCATGATTATGAATCCTAACCTTATATCTACCGGTACACAGAATACTCCTACACACAACATGTACTGAAAAGTACAGCTCATATTCCACTAATTATAAAAAAAAAATTCTATAAAATGACTGAGGTATACCTAAATGTTTCAGATTAAAACAATGAACACAGATTCAAACTCAAAATATATTTTGGCCCGCAAAAGTATATTTAATTTTTTTGCAAAAATCATAAATTCAACAATTAAGCACACCATTAAATAACGATAACAATAAGCATTTTCGTATCAACAATAGCATAGTAAAAATAAGTGTCTTATTAAGTCTCATTTATACTTCACAAAAATTTTATACAATTTACCTTTGGCCCTTTTTTTCTGCCTAAGGAATTAGCTACATTTTTAACAGCTTGTTTTATTATTAACTCATTGTTTTGTAACAAAATAAAACTGTATATGAACCAGACTCGAATTAGAAAGAGTTATCTCCCTTAATTCTTGTATCAAAATTGAAAGTTATCTCCCTTACTATTTATTGCACAAAAAATCCGATTTTATCAGTCACTGAATCTACATAGTTTTAAAAAATAATTGTATTAGCAAAAGCTAAAACAAACCTATGTTTAATTACATTGTAATTAGATTAACAAGGTATTGAGAAATGAGTATGACCTTCCTAACGCACAAAATAGCAGCCATTGCTACACACATTACTAGAAATACAAAATACATGAATTTTACCAGAAAAAGAAAATGAATTGTAAAAAATAAGATTGTAACAAATCTTGTATAATATGGTGGAAATTGGCAAATCTTCTAAAATTCAAAACAAAATATCAAAACAAATCTATAAACTACAAGAATTTACCAATACTGAAATTCTGTCTAAGTAACATTATTTTTAAGAAGACAATGGACTTTTAAACCTAGCAGTTAGCCTGAATTTTATCAAATATCTTTAAAAAAGCCAACTATAGTAAACATATTGACACATAGGGATCATACCATCATAATTTCTACAACAATTAATCTACAAATCAACCCATCCATCCATCAAAACAGTTAAATTGGACCAGAGTCACAGATATGAAGAAGAAGAGTCCATTATTTCAAGGTGAGGGGTTTGACCAATATAACAACTCTTTTATAGGTAAAAATGAAACACCCCTGAAAAACATGTGCATTTCTATCTACCTAACTAATTGTACTGATAATCTATGGAGTGTTTGATAAGTATAAAAAATATACCTGGGTACACAAAGACTTGCAAATGGAATGGAAACTATACAAAGGCAAATCACCATATTTTTACATTCTATCGCCATAGTATCAAAATGAATAACTTGCCATAAACAAAACATACACAAGCATTCATAAAAATATATATATAACTGAAATGGAATGAAAATAGCTGTTGATTAGATCAAATCTTCTGAATGAGCAATTTCACACCACACTACAGTACTATGAGAATTATCACTAAGATAGTTGCTAACTAAAGAGGCTTTTCTTATTATTTTAATGTAGAGTGGAACCTCTATATTAAGACCACTGTCGCAGAGCACCACCAGTTTTGTGAAACTACATTCTGAAATCTACATAGTTAAGTAATCCCTTAGATGAAACCGATTTTGAGAAACCACCTGTTTTGTATGACTTGCAGAATATGTGGTCTTTTAAGACAGGTTCCACTCTATCAGTATGGGATAAAAAATTAAGAATTCAACTGATTGACAAGTGCTTAATAAAATCACATTTCATTCTGTATTTGATATGATACTAGGTGATTTAACTCATCGACCCCTGAAAAACAATGAACTTTGCTGTAAATCAATGACTTAGACCAGTCCAAATGTGTCTCTAGGGGTAAATGAGTTAAGTGGTCTTCTTCTTACAATGTATCTGATCTATTACTAGGAAAAGATCTATCACAAGGAAAATATATGCAGAGCTGAAAACAAAAACTGCCAAGTGCTTTGACATGAAATGTTTCTAGTACAATGTGACATTTTGGAGTGATCCTTTAAGCCCCAAAAACTTGCTAAGTGCATGGAGATCTTCTTGTTTCACTATCCCTTATAGTATTTGGAGATCAAAAGGGTCACAAGTGCTTTGACAAGTAATCATTTTATTATACTGGGATGATATATGAAGAGCTCAAAAGAATTAAGTGCTGTAAAATGTAAGATTTTTTTTTATTACAATCTATCATTTGGTGTTATAATGATACTAGGAGCACAAAAGACTTTCAAGTGCTTTGAAATGTAATATGTATATTGCAATGTGTGACTGTGTAATAATGAGCTCAAAAGACTGGGAAGTATTTTGAAATGTAATATCTTTATTACAATTTGTTGCTATATGCTATAATGATACTAAGAGCTCAAAAACTGGTTAGTGCTTTGAAATGTAATATTTTTATTACAACATGTGACTATGTGTTATAATAAGCTTAAAAGAATGATAAAAGCATTTATATGTAAAATTTCAATAGCAATGTGTGATTATATGATATAAAGTCAAGAGCTAAAGACTAATTATGATTGCTATTACAGTTCACTATCGTAGTGCTAACTACAGATGATACATATGATATTTATTACATTATCTTGACATGATATAATGCTCAGAGACAAAATGTGTTTACACTCTTATTACAATGTATTTTTTAACTGAGGTGAACAGATGCCAACTAATCTTCAAGGACTGCATTACAATTGTATGGTTATATGATACAATGTATCACAATGTATCATTATGAACATAACCATGTACCCTTATTCAATATGATGTATCATTGTAATATAATGTACCATCATGTTGTCACAAAATGGATCATTATGAAGATTAGAATGTTTCATTACGAAGATTAGAATGTTTCATTGTTATATGTGTCATGATACAACATACCATTATATGATACATTGTATCATTCTTTGATACAATGCTAGGAGCAAATAAACAGATTAACAGGTGCCCTATTATGACAATTACTACTCAGATGAAACGATAATGGTTAACCATTGTTTATTTTATTACATTGTATTACTATGGGAATAAATGGTGCTAATTAATCCTTTCAACACTACAGACCATAATAGACTGGTCTAGGACAATAGAAAAGACCATACCATTTATATACTTAAGGGTGAAAGTGTTAAGCTGACACATAAGGACTTCCTTACTGCAATGTTACGAAAAGTAGTAAAGGAGTTCTAAGAGCTAGACATATAATGGGAGGATTTGCACTAAAATGAATCCCTGGGATTCGTTGACACTAGCTAGCAAAAATAGCCGTTTTACTACTAAGTATCACAACTGGATGAACGGTCACTAGCTAAAACAGATAATAAAAATGGCATGTACTTTAATGTATCAATTCAAGATCACATGATGTGAGCTAAATAGATACAGGACTTTAGTTCAACACTGTATCTTTGCTAGAAGCTACACAGATACAGGACTTTAGTTCAACACTGTATCTTTGCTAGAAGATACAGGACTTAGGTTCAACACTGTATAACTCTTGAATGAAATATGTTAGGAACACTCTTGGATGAAATGCTAGAAGCTAAACAGATATAGGACTTTAGTCCAACATTGTATCTAGGCTAGAAGCTAAACAGATACAGTTCTTAGATCAACACTGTATAATTCTTGAATGAAATATGATAGGAACACTATTGGATGAAATTCTAGGAGCTAAACAGACACAGGACTTTAGTTCAACACTGTACCTATGCTAAGAGCTACACAGATACAGAACTTCAGTTCAACACTGTATAACTCTTGCAAGAAATATGCTAAGAACACTCTTGGATGAAATGCTAGGAGCTAAACAGATACAAGGCATCGTTTCATAAAAGGTCGTAAATCAGGAAAAAAGTCGTAAACCTAATACTAGGAATACCGTCCGTTTCATAAACGTTTCTGATTACTGATTTACAACAAAATTTAGTCGGTAATTTCCGACTGGGTCAAAGCAGTCGTAAATCCTAAATCCTTCTTGTTTTCAACAAAATCGCATTAAATATTTTGAGAAATTGTTTGAAATGACAGACTAAATCACTTTGATTGATGAGTTAGAGTGAAATAAGACTGGTAGGAGACCTCTTCCAACACAAACATACCACTTACCTCCCTTTGATCGTATGAAATAAGGGAATGAATAACGGATCACAGACACCGTATTCCGGAATTATATATTTTAAGACAAAGTACCGATTTTGTCCTTTTACCTAAAAGACAGACATCAATATTGACTCTTCTACAATTCATTCCACCTTTTCTATTCATTTACTGGTACTAATAATAAAAATATTTTCACCTTTATATTCCACAAACTAAATAATCGGCAGTTGTAAGAAATTCTGACTAGCGTTATGAAACGGTGGTAAATGTCGGTGAATGGTCGTAAAATTAATCGGTAATCGTAAAGTTTCCAACCTTTTATGAAACAATGCCCTGGACACAGTTGCACAACAGGTTGTTAAATTTAACGTGATGTTAACGAATGTTAAACCAATGGGCTAACTATATATTAAATTTAACGATGCATTGTGCAACTGGGTCCTGGACTTTAGTTCAACACTGTACCTATGCTAGGAGCTTAACAGATACAGAACTTTATTTCAAAACTGTATAACTCTTGAATGAAATATGCTAGGAGTGCTCTTGGATGACATGCTAAGAGCTAAACAGGCAGGTGACTTAATTCTGGGATGAACTACTAAGAGCTAAATAGATACAGGTATTCAGTTCAAACTAGCTATAATGTCAGGAGCTGAATAAATACAGCTTTCTTACTACAGTGTACCACTTTCTGTATGCAACATCTCCTTCAAGATGTTTTGTTGTGGAATGTGACAAGAGAATGGTAAAGAGGAGATAACTCATAATAAACAGTGGATTACAAATCATATAGAGTATATATGTATCACAGAGTCACTACCAATTCTACAGTACCCACCAAAATTAAGTACCCACATCCAACAAAATCTCAGTATTGTATATTTTTGATGGCATAAAACCATTGTTCATGAAAAATGCATAGAAATCTGTAATAGGAATGTCATTCATTAGACAAAATTTACACCTTAGCCAGAAGATCGGTTATTTTTTGCATATAACTTGACTTTTGTATTCTTCTGTATTTTTTTTTATTCCCTGTAAAAAGCTTTTGGTGAGTACTTTTTTGGGGTAGGTACTGTATAACAAAGGGATTTCAAACATTTGTTATCAGTTTTTGGATACTAAACAATACTATTTTCTTTACATTCTTAATGTTATCATAATCACTTTCAATCAATTAAAATCACATCTATTTCTGGAGAAAAACCAAAGCAGCTACTGTGAACCTTTCATTGGAGCAATGCTGTTAGATTTGGGAACATTTATATTAAAGCATGGAACTTCTGATTTTCTCTTGTCAGTTGCAGCTACGGAATGTACCCTTGGAATCTCTAGGTTACTTTTCCTGCGTGGGTTGTTCCCAGCAATAGCATTTAATCTGTTTGGATCATCTGATCTTCTCCTAACTAGTCCAGGGGAAAGTCCACTGAAAAAAATGGAAAATTAAAAAATGAAGCTGTCAGAACATATTTGAAATTGACATTCATTAAGATTTTGTAATAAAATGACAATTATTTGACTTTCAGATTCGATAAAATATAAGGTTACTATCAATAACTAACTTGGTACAGTTCAACATCTTTAGTAAAACAAAACATTTGCAGAAATCTCATATATCATACATTAAGGTTTAGATTTTGACATGTGCAGGTGGAATCATTAAACAGGAAGTATATAAATCTGCAGGAAACATGTGGCTTCAAAGTCAAAGTAACTTAGAATGAATTTTGTTTGTTTTGTGTTGCAAGATAAATTCAATATATGCCCATATATATTTTTTTCAGTTGTACAGTAGCAGCAAGTTTTTAATTACAGGAAAAATCCCAGATACAAAATATCCAGGAAAGGAAAAGACTACAGGCCTGTCACAAGTAAACTTTTAAATACTCAACAACTTTCAACTACATTGTATATGGCTACCTGGTTATAGCAGCTTGTGTTAAACCATAAAGTCTCTCATTTCCGGTCAACGTGGGATGAGAACACCAACCTTCTTCAAGTAGACTGGCAAACTTTTTGTCACAAAATCAGAATTAGATTCCAAATTGAACCAGGGCTGACTACAGGTGAGAGACTTCATGGTTTTGAAGCAAAATGCTGTGACCACTAGGCCATGATGACCCCACAAACATCAGATAAAGTTTGACCAGAAAATTCTATTTTCTAACAATTATATACTAACCATAAAATCAGAGGTGTAAAAATGTAATTTTTATTTGATCTATAGGTATCAGCAAAGGTGTAATTTACTATTAATTAGATTTAATTTTTGGTAGTATTGGTATCCCATTCCCCGTCAAATTTCAGTTTTAAGCATGTGTGGAAGAGGTGATTATGAATAAATAAATCCTGGTATAGAATTTGTAAAGTAAATGTAGATTTCAATGCAGGAAACAAATACAAATCAATTTTTCAAAGTCTTACAAAATGAAAATTAAAACTAATGTCATATATGGATAAATATTTACTATTTCCTTGGTACAATACACTCATAATTATGACACTAAGAGTGAATTCATACATGTATATATATAATGCTGTGAAATAAATCAGTTAGGTTCATATAAATTTATTACTTGTCGTTTACAAGGTGTGCATGCATATAATACCAGCCAGCACCATAAGCAGGGTAAATTGTTTGCTAATCAAGAGATCAACACAGACAAAAATACATGTATAAGCATTTGTGATAAATAATTTCATAAAACAAAAACTGATAGAGGAGTCAATACAACTGAATACATTACACATTAAGAAATAATGATCTTGATTATTTTGATACAGATCTATTGCATTTAGATATGATTTCATCCTAGCTTACATATAAAGGGTGTGTTAAACACTGATCTTATGCACACAGGACACAAACACATTACATAAGCCTGAGTACATAGCCAGTTTCTGTGTTTGGAAGTCTTTAAAAATATCGAATCACCATAGAGTGTTGATGCTTACACTATATATATATATATATACCCTATAATACATCATGCAAATCAGTCATTAGTAGCTTGTCAGAATACCATGAATCAATGTAACCCATTTATCATATTGTAATTCCATTTAAAAGTGTCAAGCACATATTCATTTTTATGTGAAGAAGAGCATTCTGTCTGTAGTTGAAACAATATACAAAAGCAAGATTTACAGATGTTTATACAATTAGCCAGAAACTGTGAAAGCCGATATTTATTGATTCCATCCTGATCTTACCCAATGCGACTGAAAAATTTTCCAAAATTTTATTCCAAGATTACCTGGTAAAATATCAGAAAATTTCAACTAAATGTAAAAAACAAACAAATTTTATTTGAGAAGTTCACGGACAATTCAAATGTGCAATAAAACAATTTTATTTGCGTTCAATATCACAGAGAAAATAATCAGTTGTCAATGTCTATTTCATTGGAAATTGTCAAAAGTCAGGATCAACAATGTCTTTCCTACATATATCAACAAAGATAGATTTGCACATTTGTCTGTATTTTTCTTGTTGTTTTGCAAACATATGGGAAGACACACTCCTCACAGTGGGTAATGGTCCTTGACTTTGTAAGCCAAGATGAAGAGCTAGTGTTGACAGTGTCGCCACTGTTTCGGAGTTTGATGGGAAGAGTCTAAGACGTAAATTTCACGATAACTGCAGTCCTGTAACATTCATCGTCGTAAAACCACGGTCTGGAATCACTATGTTCTTTCCTACCCGTGGTCACATGTGACCGAAATCTCTCGTAGCTTATGAATATTTATAAGGTGTAGATTTTGTCCAATTTATCCAATCACAGTAGTTTTGATTGAAAAATGGATGTTATTGCATAGTCTGTTGATTCAATACAACTTTGAAATTGTTTAAAAGCCTCGATCTGATTGGTGGACCAATGTGACCACCATTTACTCACATTGGCTAATGCCTTAATAAGTTATGAATAATATTCATGAGCTACGAGAGATTTCGGTTGCATGGGACCACGGGTAGGAAAGAGCATGGCGATTCCGGACCGTGGTTTTATGACGATGAGTAACATTGGACAGCAAATGATATGGATGTCTGCAAATACAGTAACATTGTCAAAGTAACTAGTCATGGTGTTAATAATCCATCACAATCATCAGAGGTCATGGTATTCACCATCATCAGAAGTCATTGAATTCACAATTTTCAGAGGTCATGGTATGATGGTATTCATAATTTTCAAGGGTCATGACATTCATAATTTACTGAGGTCATGGTATTCCCTTTTTTCAGAGGTCATGGTAAAAACAATTTTCAGGGGCCATAGTATTCACAATTTTCAGGGGTCATGATCATGATGGTATTCATAATTAGATGTCCGTACCAACTAAACATGCTAAAGATGGTATTATTTTTCTCCCATTATATTTGGTTCAAATTCTGATTGTTGATATCTGACTTTTTAGATAGTTTTTCATTTCAATCAAACTTACTTTTTTTGAAATAGTTTTTAATTTCAGAAAATTTATGTGAAAAAGAAAAGATGGTTGTATTGCACATAGAACTGTCACAATATTTCCTAAATTTAGCAAGTACATTATCACTACACAGATAAAAAGAGAACAATTAGCACATAAATTATTAGTATTAGTCTTCAGTCCATAAGTTCAACAACTTATGCAAAAAAAAACATACCAATCAACAACAACAACAAAACAAATAACAAACACAAACAATAAATACTCACAACAAAACAAAACAAAATGAGATGTGTGTAAAGAGAGCTGAGTCATTCATGAAAATGTTAAAGTCCCATAACTCTGGCAAATGTTACCAATTATTGACCTCATTGTTATAAAAACATTGCAACATACCAAATCTGGTTAAATTTTTTAGGAAAGATGTTGCAAACAGAAAAATCATAAAAAAAGAAATTTAATCTTGATGGCAAAAATATCATCCGAAAAAAAAACAGAGAATAGAATAATTATAAAAAACAAAAACAATAAAGATCTTGGGGGTGTTAAAAACATTATCACCAAAACAATCTATGCTATCCATACTAAAATAAAATGCATACATACATACATACATACATACATAGAAAAGAGATATCGTTATAAAGCTATCACACACTCACACACACAGAGAGCATGATAATTTTTTACCATGAAGCACATCAATACTCTACATATTTAACAATGACCAGTGTATTTTAATCATGCATCTTGAAGCTTTGGTAACTACATCTTATCAAAGTCTACCTTGTAAATCCTTAATCAACATGTTAACATTTTCTCTGACATTTTTCATTGAAATGAATTCAAATTTTCCTTCGGTGAACTACAAAATCTAACTATGACAAGACACTATGAATTAAAGCACTTGCTTCCCACCAATGTGACCTTGGTTTGATGCTCTGATAGAAACAAGGGAGTACTTGTTTGTGGGATGGACTGGCGGTCTCCAGCTCAGGCAAGTGGATTTTCTCGGGATACTCTGGTTTCCTCCTATGGTAAGCATCCCCTCATACAAACATCAGAGGCAAAGAGAGACATTTAGAGAAGTTCCAGAAACTTATTTGTTAATCATTGAAAAATGAATAAAAATTATAAGTTATGTTGGAATACTTTGGTGTTTGAAAAATTATAAACAA
Source organism: Atrina japonica (assembly GCA_030159075.1). Lineage (NCBI taxonomy): Eukaryota > Metazoa > Mollusca > Bivalvia > Pterioida > Pinnidae > Atrina > Atrina japonica. The sequence continues at coordinate 1,514,422 of BROG01000003.1, forward strand.
ACACTAAGAAAATTGGAAAGAAAAAATTCAGAAATATTCTCTCCTACTTTGCACTACAGACATGTATCTATAGTGTGGCAATCAAACACAGTCAGCTTTAAAGCCAAACAGGGCCAGCTGTAAAGCCTAACAGGGTCAGCTTTAAACCCCAAAAAGGGCCAGATTTAAATCCCAAACAAAGCTAACTTTAAACCTCTAACAGAGCTAGCTTTAAACCCCAAACAAGGCCAAATTTAAATCCCAGATAAGGTCAGCTTTAAACCCTAAACAGGGTCAGCTATAAACCCCTAAAACGGGTCAGTTATAAGCCCAAAACAAGACCAGCTTTAAACCCAAAATAGGTTCAGCTTTAAACCCCAAACAGAGCTAGCTTTAAACCCAAAATAGATTCACCTTTATACCAAAAATAATGCTAGCTTTAAACTCAAAACAGGGCCAGCTTTAAACCCAAAATTGGGCCATCTTTAAACAAAAACCTAGGCCAGCTTTAACCCCCAAAACAAGGGCAGCTTTAAACCCAAAACAGGGCCAGTTTTAGATCCAAAACAGGGTTAGCTTTAAACCCCAAACAGAGCTAACTTTAATCAAAATATATCTTCTCCTTCAGCAAAATAAGTCGGTAGTGTGCTCGACTCTTGATCTTGAGGTCGTGAGTTCGAGTCCAGCCGGTGATAGGTTGGTTTCCAGTCTTTCGGATGAACCGAGGTTCCGCATCACATTAGGTGTCGGCGTGTTAAAGAACCCTCACTGCTGAACGGCCGTAAGTGCCGAGCATAGGTATTTGGTGATGTCTCCACATGAGTGAAAGATTCTTGAGTGGGACGGTAAACAACAAACAAACAAACAAACCAGCACAATATGTGATATGAAGTATTAATGTAGTATAAGAAATATCTCATATCTCATTTTAAAGGGGCATTAGCTGTGTTTAATATTATTTACATTTTTTCTACTTTTTCTACTTGTACTTCAAGTACAATAACAAATAAGAGCTATACACTGGAATAAAAATTCTTCTATTCCTATATATTTTCTGAAAATAGTCCAGTGCCGTATGCATATATAAATAGTAAGGTTGAGCAAATCAATTGCCAAAACTGGATTTCTCAAGCAATTTTCATAAAATATATATAAATCTAATAATTTTTATGCTTTTGTTTATATCTTTCTGTTATTTTGTATCAATCTAAGTAAAAGAAAAGGAAAAAATTGGAAAAAATGTCTTATGTCTTAAAAAGTCCAGTATTTTGTCTTGCAAAGATTATTCGATATTCAACCATTCAAATTTCCTCAGCTTTACATCATGAAATAAACTGAAAACAAAGTGTCAAGCTATCCTAATGACATAGAGATTAAACAACCAGTGTTAGTTAATGATCATGTTTATCTAACTCAAGTTACATGTACAATGTGGTTAATTTTCAAAATTTGAAAAGTCATTTTGTAAACCTCATGTCTTTTCAAATTTTGAAAATTAACTAACTTGAGTTAGATAAACATGATAATCAACTTAAACGAGTTGTTTGAATCTGTTTCTACCATAACTGAAAACATAGGTAGAATGGATTATTAGCCTACATCACGTCTAGACACTGTCGGGTTCGGACTCTTATGATCACATCAAACTTGTACGTCACTTCGATCTCTTAATTCATCTGAAGGTTGGCGATGACGTCATTTATGTTAACTAAGGGCAGCTTTGTTTAAACCACCACTTGAGAGTGGTATAACAACACAAGTTATGGTAGAAACCATTTTAATCTATATATAGATAAACAGAAAAATTCTTTGGATAAACAAATGAAGTGGAACCTGTCTTAAAAGTCCACCCCATTTGTCACTGAAAAGTGGCCTCTCAAGACAGGTGGTCTCTCATAAAAGATTTCATTTACAGTTATTTAATTAAGCAGTCTTCAGAATGTGGTCTCATAAGACAGGTGGTCCTTCAAGAGAGTGGTCTTTTAAGATAGGTTCCACTGTACATGTAGTACTGTGCAGATATCAACACTATATAACAATTCTCAGTCCAGGATCAATATATCACAAGGGTCAAAATATCATATGATACTAGTGTAGCAGCCAATTCTTTCCCTCCTGCTGAAAAAAACTGGTTAACCAATTTTTTCCCCCTCAGCTGAAAGTTTCCCCGGGGAAAGAATTGGCTACTACACCGGTACATGTTAAAATTGTTTCAAGCTCAACCACATACAGTGAAACTTGTATATAACGACCTCCTTAGGGACACAAGAAACCAGTCTTTATAGAGAGGTGGTCTTTATATAGAGGTTGATTTGTACACAAATAGTACTATTGGGGACAGCAAAAAATGATCTTTGTGACCAGGTGGTGTTTATACACAGGTATTTGCCAAAGCAGGTTTATTGTATTAACATTCTGTTACGAAATATGAAAGTTAAGAAATGTTGGTAGGAATGTGTCCCTATATATGTATGATCAGCGTGTGTACATTTCATGTATCAGGTTAAAAAACAAATTAACAAACAATCTTTGATATCCTGAAGCCTAAAGATAAGTATCTGGATGGAATCAATGTCTAAACAATCACAAACCATAAATCAGTGTTAGAAAGTAGTAAAAAAAATTTTAAATAATAATGATAAAATCAAAAAAAAAAAAAAAGCAACAACAACAACTGACTGAACGCTTTCTTCCAATTTAAAGGTCAAATTAATCAAACCATACCAGATATGCATTGATTACATTGGCTCATCAAGAGATAATAATTTTTGGTACAAGAAGCTTTCTGATAGGTGTGTTTCTTGCTGCCTATGTTGAATGCACTGCTACATGTACACAATATATATATATATATATATATATATATATATATATATATATATATATATATATATATATATTGTGCAAAGGGCGAGTAGCTACAAGAATCTGCTAGCATAGTCTTCCAATACTTAAACACAAAACAATGCTAAATATATCCAATAAAAGTTCTGTTAAGACCTTGAAAGAAAATGCAAAAAATGTTTCAATTTTTGTACGCAATTTCAAAACGTGTTACCAAAATTCAAAATTTGGTTTTTAAACCTATATAAATAAAGTGATCTATTTGATATCTGATGACCTACATAAAGATTTAATAATTTTTTTCAGACAAAAACTACTGAAATTTTAGTAACATCATCCAAAATAAAATATTTGGTATAAGAATCTGTCTATCTTTTAATATTAATTAACTTATTTATGATATTTGTAAATGATCAATCTGAGAGCACTGATGAATCAATATACCGGTATGTATCCTAGCTGCAAAATTATCATTAGGTGAAAAGGGAGCAATTTTAAAACCAGTTAACCTTTACTGGTCAGACAGATGCTTACAAAGTCTTTAGCATCCCCTATCCCAGGTGAGAACGACTTAAGTTCTTGACAGGATACAAAATCAACAGCTAAGCAAATCAACTATACTTAAAAGGTGCACTGATTGGTTACAATTACAACCGGACAAAAAGGCACAATTTTTGTTTTTGTTCAAATGATGTTTTAAGCCACATTCAAATATATTTTCAATTTGATGGGGCAGCCAGTTTTTAAAAGTTGAGGAAAGAACCTGTACCTGGGAAGAGATTACAGGCCTTTCCCAAGTCAACTGGCAAGTTTTCTCACATAACCGGCTTAGGATCCAGCAGGACTCGAATCTGCATCAAACCCTGGGCAAGACTGTGAAGACATATCTAAGCAAGGCATACACAAGACACCCCCCAAGGTTGATATATTCTTTTCTGTTGGGGTAGAGATAGACCAAATGGGAAAAGCAAAATGCATAATTCTTCAAACTTTTGAAAAAATCAAGCTAAAAATTCTTAATCTATTAGTTAAGTTAGTCGTGCAGTTTTGAACTTGCCAAGATTTTAATAATATGATACAAAAAAAATAGTTTTGTAGCAAAAAAGCAATAAAACAGAGAAGCAAAAAAAAAAAAAGTAACAGCATTAAAACAGAATCCACCCACCCCAATTTAAGTTGTTCAACAGTTGTGAATACCTGTTAAATTGTACAAAAAAAATATTTTTTAAAACAAAAATGTGATAAAAATAATGCGATAGACAAGCAAAAAAGAAATTTAACAAAGGAGCATTAAAACCAAATCACCCCAATTTAAGCTGTTCAACAGCTGTGAATATCTGTAAAATTGCCATCACACAAAATGAATTTGTATCATCAACCCCTGAAGTCTCACTTGGATTTCTCCATTTCAAAGAATGGTTAAGCCCACTGTCAAAATTCAGGGGTGTATGATTTAGAACAAAATTTTTATGATTATTTTCATGCAATATGAACTTTTTCACTCCTGATTTATGATAGTAAACCATACTAATATTAAGTTAGGTGAGTCTAAATGTACTTAAATCAAAAGTACTGAAATACTTAAATTAAAAGTACTGAAATACTTAAATTAATAGTACTAAAATACTTAAATCAAAGGTACTGAAATACTTAATTCAAAGGTACTGAAATACTTAAATCAAAAGTACTGAAATACTTAAATCAAAAATACTAAAATACTTAAATCAAAGGTACTGAAATACTTAAATCAAAAGTACTGAAATACTTAAATCAAAAATACTGAAATACTTAAATAAAAATACTAAAATATTTAAATCAAAAGTACTAAAATACTTGAATAAAAAATACTAAAATATTTAAATCAAAAGTACTGAAATACTTAAATAAAAAGTACTGAAATACCTAAATCAAAAGTACTGACATATTTAAATCAAAAGTTGTGAATACCTATCAAATTGTCTTTATAAAATTTGCTATCACACAAAATGAATTTGCATCAATTAAAATAATGAAATACTCAAATCAACATTTGACTAAAATACATCCAAATATAGTTATGTTGAGAACTGAAATTTAAGATAAGATTAAATTATTCATAGTATAAGCCTAGTGGTATTATAAGCAGAGTGTGAGAGATTACAAGGGAGAAAGGATGGGGGTGGGGTGTGATTTGGAGTGAATAAAATGACTGCAATATTGAATACAACAAAAATTGCAATCAATTACTGGGGTAGTGTTAACAGGTAAGTAAAAATACCCCATACTGTTAGTTCAGAAAAAAAAGTTTCCATGTTACTTTTATGTAAAAATGAGCTCAAATTTATGAGCAATTTTTCATTTTTCACATCTATTCCTTGAGGAAATTTATCACAGGCAGCTTCTGCAAGATGACTCTGTTTTTGTTTTACGGTGGAATCTGTCCACAGAGACCACCCATTTTGCCAAAACACATGGTCTCTCAAAAGAGGATTTATCAAAATTAAATAAGTGTTTTTCAGAATGTGGTCTCAAAAGACAGGTGGTCTTTCATGAGAGTGAACTTTCAAGACAAGTTCCACTGTATTATGTTTAACACATGACAATCATAAACATTGCAGGAAACTATTTTTTCAGAACATTTTTCACCACAGGCTATAGGAAAATTAGGTAGAACTACATCTTTTTTAAAAATATATTATCTATATTGTAAGAACAGCATCGTGTTCAACTGATGTCTTTGAAACAGAAATCTTATAGGAAAAGGTCCGGAAATCCTGTACTCAGTGTTATTGTGTTTTTCGCTGAAGTTTTATAACACTTGTAAAATCTGTTCTCTTTGACTTTATTTTCCTCAAAATATATTGGAATACTTTTTTAAATGGAAGATAATTCTGATAAAAAAAAAAACCTGAACCATTCTACCCCTACATAATGAAATTGATAACACCAAAACCAAACCTTTAGGTTCTTAAATCTTGCCCTGAAAGAATATGCAACAGAAAATTGTAAAAAGAAAAAAAAAACCAAAACACCAGGCTAATTTCAAAAGCACCAGCAGAGAAAATTATTATTTATGAAAATAGTTGAGTGATATATTCAAAATATACACAAAGAAGTAAAAAAAATAATGCATAAATTGACAAAATTAAGAAACTTACACAAGACTTTCATTCCAAAACAACATAAAACCTTGGTCAAAAAACAAAGATACAAACATTTAAAAACAGTCATGCTATCTCATAGTCCTATAATATAAACCTCAAATAGTTTGCTTTCAACATTTTATCGGATATTTACTTTTTTACTATCAATGCTGAACCGCGAAATCTTATCTGAAATCGCCATTGTCTTGTAGCAAGTTCCCAATGAATTTTTGTGGGAACTCTGAATGGTTATTTGACAATAATTTCAACAGATTTGAGTTTACTTTTATCATTATTATTATAGATAAATGTATAAAATATTTACAAAAATGGTGTATCTTATCAAATGGTGGAGGTATATCCTATTCTGAAACACTTTTTTATTAGCCCCCTCATCCATTCAAATTGCAAATGGGTCATGTACGAGAGGCTTTGCAAGTTCTGAATGTTACGAGAAAATAGCAACTGCCTATAAGATTTCATGGTTCAGTATCATCCGATAAGCCTTCAAAAAAATCATTAAAACCAAATGATTTGAACCAATGAAGGCTTATTTTATAGTACTAGCTATCTCATTGATATGTGCAGCTCTATAACTCTTCGATCTGAACATGTATACTACCGTATCAGTAGTACAGAGAAAAAGTAATTAAAAAGACTTCCAATTATGTAATGAAACCAGCATTCTTGTGTCTGTGTTAATGGGTTTATCTAAGTATAATAATGGTGTATCTCTATGCTTTGTATGAGACCAGTCTATTGTGATCTGTGGTGGTGAAAGGGCAAAGAACGATAATTAAAACAAAATCTTTATATGATTTCCTAAATTGTTAGATATATGTTCTAAGAAACTTTATGGTTATAAGAGGTGTGGTTTTAAAGACTTTCTGATAATTATAGGTGTGGTTTAAAAGACTTCCTGGTCATTAGAGGTATGTTCTAAGAGATTACTGTTCATTAGAGGTGAGTTCTTACTAATCATTAGAGGTGTGTTCTAAGAAACTTCCTGATCATAAAAGGTGTGGTCTAAGAAACTTCCTGATCATTCAAGGTGTGTTCTAAGCGATGTACTGATCATTAGGTGTGTTCTGAGAGACCTACTGATCATTAAGTGTGTTCAAAAGAGACTTACATGTATTGGTCATTAGAAATGTGTTCTTAAAGACTTCCTGATCATTAGAACAATGTTCTTAAAGACTTCTTGATCATAAGAGGTATGTTCTAAGAGATTCCTGTTGATAAAAAATGTGTTCTTAGAGACTTCATTATCATTATAAGTGGGTTCTTAGATTCTTCTTGATCATTATAAATGTTTTCTTAGATACCCCTTGACCACAAGAGGTATCTTCAAAGATATTTCCTTATAAAAGGGGTTACCACTAGGAGACTTCTTGATCATTATAGGTTTGGTCTTAGAGACTTCTTGATCATTATAAGTGTGTTCTTAGAGACTTCTTGACCATAATAAGTGTGTTCTTAGAGACTTCTTGATCATAAAAGGTGTGTTCTTAGAGACTTCTTGATCATTATAAGTGTGTTCTTAGAGACTTCTTGATCATGAGATGTGTGTTCTTAGAGACTTCTTGATCATTATAAGTGTGTTCTTAGAGATTCCTTGACCATAATAGGTGTGTTCGTAGAGACTTCTTGATCATTATAAGTGTGTTCTTAGAGATTCCTCGACCATAATAGGTGTGTTCGTAGAGACTTCTTGATCTTTATAAGTGTGTTTTTAGAGACTTCATGATCATAAGAGGTGTGTTCTTAGAGACTTTTTGATCATTATAAGTGTGTTCTTAAAGACTTCTTGACCATATTCGGTGTTCTTAGAAACTCCTTGATCATTATAGATGTTCTAAGAGTTTTCTTGATGTTTTGTCCATATATTTTCTTATATCTGTTTTTATAATCTCTTTGGAAAAATTACAACTGTACTGAGATAAATCATTTCCTTCACAATGACAAAAAGAGTGGACAATCTGAAAATTATTTTACAAGGAAGCAGAATTATTTTGTTAACAATGATTCTGTTTAGTTTAAACATATTTTAATTCATAATTTGATGAAAATGGACTGAGTTAAAGTTATTACAACATTACATATGCCCTTTTCCTATAATTTTATTATAACTACTGGACTGTTACGAATGTCAGGAACTAGGGAAATTAAACCTATGGCTACTGTCTTTGAATGTGAATACAGTTTACACACCTAACAAACTTTACCCCTATTCCATATGATAAATTTGTTTTAACTCATCAACCTCTAAAAAACAATGGACTCATTTGTAAATCAATGACATAGACCAATCCAAATGTGCCTTTAGGGGTGAATGAATTAAAAATAGACCATTCAGGTGTATATAAATGGGAGTTCCTTTTATATCATACTATTGCCTCTAGTTCTGAATATATATTATGCATTCTGAGAGTATTGATGAATCAATACATGTTCTTTACCCATGAAACCAAAACCCTTCTCTACCTGTGGAACCAAAACCGTCAATGCATAGATAAACAAGGAATACCAAGGGACGCAGACAAACCTATAACCACCCCCCTCTTTCACATGTATGGGACTAGTAAATGATTGAAACTGATCTGATGATACACATACACTTAAAATGAAACCATTACAAATGTACGTGATTTATCTGTAGAAGGTAGCAAAACATACTAAAATACAACTACGAGCTAAGGCTCAAATACCAAGAGCAATGATTTATCAAGTTATTGCGGTGCTACAGCCATACCACTATATTGCTCAGGTGCTAAGTGTAAAGTATACATAACATATACAGATTTACTATACAAAACCAAAACCAAAACAATAAAAAAGGGCTAGCAGGTAACACATACAGATATATATACAATCAACATCAGATATCTAATCACATGGGTTCATTTATGTATGAGGTATAAATATATTTCTGTCTATATCTATATTTCACTAGTTTCATTTAACAACAAAAAAAATTTTAAATTATCAGTTTCACTAATAATATCAGTTTCTTATGCATAATAAGATTACAGGTACATGCTTTATTAATCAGCATTACGTTTGATGCTTAACACTGTTTGCCAGAATAAAAAAATGTTAAAATGATCAAGCTTTATAGTGTATAAAAAGTATTCCTAGAAAGGGACATAACTCATGCAATACTCATAAAATGATCTCAAAAACATCATACCGGTAAATTGTATTTTGTTTTTTAATTCAAAACAGTAAAATTTCCATGAAGATATGGGATTCTATCAACAGAAATGACCAGTAATAAACATAAAGTGGACAAGCATTATTTACTGACCAAATGGACATCATTACTACACAAACATTTGTAATTATTATTATTTTTTTTTAATCACTAGCCTTTTGGTCTTTAAAAGTAATGGATAGAAAAATTTCTGAATACAGAAACAATAAACGTCAAAAAATTGAAAAGACAGAAATATTCCACCTCTAAATGAGGAAATACAAAAAAGAAACGAAAATGACACTTCTACAGACAACCATATACCTTGTCAAATTAAACATAGCAAACAAATTTGGACTCATCACTGACCAATAAGCTGGAGTACATGGATGACCTTACCTGTGCATTAAACTGGAATCCGAGCCTTTAAAATCTCTAATATAATTATAAATGTTACAGCTTAATCTTAGGATTAATAATTAAAACAAAAACTTGTAAAAGACTACTTTTATATTAGAATACTTTTATTAGGTAAACAATCTGTGCCTGGCACCATTAAACTGGAGAAATAACCTCAGTCGGAGAATATTCTCAACTCGGCCTGCTCAGCCAATCCATGGTTCATACAGCCAATGAAAAAGATTTTTCAAGCACTTTTCCAGGACTTTTTATAGTGTTTTTCAAGCACTTTCAATTGGTATGTTTAAGCTATCACAACCTTGCAAGCCAAAACAAAGTGAAAAAAAAAAGAAACACTGACAGCAAAGTTCTTTCAAATTTCAATGACAGTCCTCAAAATACTGCTTTGAGTTTTAATATAAACACTATTAAGAGAGATCAATAAGTACAGTATCATAAAATTGCTTTTCTCAAATTGTATTACACAAGGTGTTCCATCTGTATGATCAAACTACTAATTTTTAAATTTGTTTCCAAGTTTCATTGGTGTTTTGAAAGCAATTTTCTAACTCATTATTTGAAAGATTTGACAATTTAAACAGAAAGTAAAAATTTGACATCACAATTTTATATACCCATATAAGGAGTTTTCATCACAAAAATTAACTTTCTTTTTAAATAGATAAATTTAAATCTTAAAATGTAAATAAATGATGAAACTGTATTTAATCCTTTTTTTAATGACGAGAATTTTATTGAAATGCAATAAGAAATGGTCTCACAATATTTTTTCAAAAAATGTGTTTTTATATAAAAAAAAACATTTAATTTAAAGAGCAACCTGAGTGAAAAATGAAAATTTCTATATTTACAGAACTCATCATTCTAAGAATAGCATCGAAAACCGACCAAAATCGGTTGGCACGCTCTCGAGATATTGACCACCAAAGTGAGCGATTTTACCTGCTTTCGGAAAACTAATTAAGAATTCATTCCACTTCCGGCAAACTTGTGAGTTACACTGTGACGTCACGGAGTTGCCTTTGGATGACTACCGTCATGGCGGAAATTAAAAGTGGACGGTAAAGCAAGTCATATTCATTGTTCTAAAAATCATAAAATTTACCAAATAAATAATTATTTTGACACTTTTAAAATATATGAAATAATTTTATTTAAATGTGTCATATAACGAACATGATTTTGGTTTTTTTCAGTGTCCCATTTACGGATGGATTGATTAGTTATGCTTGGTTAAGAGTATCACGCTTTATTTAGAGTTTTCATCTCTGAAGATTTTCTTTTGTGTGTTCGAGATCGTGTTTTATAAAGAAAAAAGAACAACGGCCGCCTGTGCTGTATGCTATCTTTAATCCTTAAAACACCTGCATACTTCACACCTTCCAGTATATTACCATCTCATGTAACTGCGCCAGGATTCTCAGCAGGTGGGTTTGTCGTTGAGATAAATTAATTCCTTCCGACTGTGTATAAAGCTACATACGATTTTTGATGTCTGAATGAATTGATAAGAAGAGGCGATATTTTATAATCCATGTAAAGCGATAAATCAATAAAAAGGTATACAAATAAATAAATAAATAAATAAATAAATACTGACTGATGATAGATTAAATGACCATAATAGATACTGGTAACGAAAATTGTTATTTTTGATTGATAAACTTATCGTTAGCATATCTATTTTGATTTTGTTTTAACTAATAAAATACTACAAATATTATTAGAGCCATAAACATGTGTCTCAGACAGAAAGCAAACTAGAATAAAAAATTACACCTCCCTGTGTTGCTTTGTTTGCAAATAATCGGAGCATGAAAGTATAATGCAGCTTCCACTTGGTACTGAACTACAATTTTATATTTCCAAGATGATTGGGTGTAGTGTTAGTCTTGTAGGCGTTCCGCAAACTCACCTTTGTATATCACACGTACGGTAACTGGAAAATGTGGCTTTTTTTTTAAGTAAATTGATAATATTGTAAAAAACAATTTACATGTATAAATACTGCATTTTAACTTATTCTTTTTTAATAAAGTAAGACTACTTATATGTTAAATTTAATTTATGATATAAGGTTTCCGCACGGTATTTTTAGAGTGACTAAGTTCTTTATATAACTAATACGTAATCTTTAACCAACGGTGAATAAAAACACGACCCTGGGGAAATAATCATTGTTGCTTATTTGTTTGTTGTTTGTTAGAACCATATTTTCGATAAATTTCCATTTTCATTACAGTTGATGTTGCTCTCAATTTCCATATTTATATATGTACTTTATTTGATCTGCCAAATAGCACAATATGATATTTACGGCAGTTGTCTTTTCAAAATGACTTACAATTTACGCCTTCTTTTATGATATCAGTTTATATAAAAAAAAATAAAATTGTAATTAAATTAATTTGTATTTAAAATTTAATTCCGCAAAGTTTATACTTTAATTATTATTTTGTTCTCTGTTGATGACAATTATGCTATTTTACTCAGAGATGTAAGCATAGATTCATAAATAATGAAAAAAGGTAGATTTCTTTATGTAGAATATCAAAGCCTAACACGAAAATTTTACAACTTAAATCTTGTTTTATTGATCAATTAAAAATTCCCAAGCAAAAATCACGACTGTGACAGTTAAAAACAATTATTCCTACATTACTGTACACAAAAATATATTCACTCAATAAACCAACAAGTGTGTTAACTGCCGTCCACGCCTGAGGCACCACCGATACAAAGCCTATAGTGAAGCACGTAATTCGCAACTAGAGTCCGCATTGTGATGTCACACAAAGCTCCGCCTCTTTCTGGCTACTTGATCTATCTGTTAAAGTGAGTTTTGCAGTTTATCGCTAATATCTCGAAAACGCGTGCACCGATTTTGATCGGGTTTTTGATGTTGTTCTTTGAATGATTAGTTTTAAAAATACAGAAATTTTCAATTTTCACTCAGGGTGCGCTTTAAAAAAAGTGTCCGAATACTTTTTACACATCTCTGTAATGTATAGATTGTTCGTAGACAACATATTGTCATACAAAATGCATTATCTAACAAGTTTACAATGAGCTGTTAAGTTTTTAAATAACCATCTGTGACCTTTGCGTAAGAGAAGCCTTAAGCATCATAAAAACTAGATATAAAAAATTAACATATTCATACATAATCAATTTCAAGTAAATATCTGGGAGAAGGCAGAAAGCCATACAAAAATTTAAGGCAAAAGTGAATAACTTGCAAAACATTTCATTAAATTCTGTTTCATTGTTTTGGAGAAGCAATGAAACATGAACCATTTGCATTTTTTTATTAACAAAATCATTTTCATTCACATGCAGCTAAAATGCTCTGATATTAAATAAATAACAATTTTAAGAAAATTCATCACACTTATTCACTATCTGCATTGATTAAAGGCATTTTGAAATTTTCTCTCCATTAAAAGCATTTCAATCCACAAAATAAAAGCTACACTATCTAAAAAATGTTTTCCTTATCTTTTTTTTCAGATCAAGACCAAAATAAAAAGCCGGACAACAAAACTTCACGTTTTTCATTCAACATGCATGAACGATGCTAACATATATTAAAAGGTTTCTTAAAAAGCATGTACACTTAGGAATTTTAAGAAAAATACTTTTTAAATGGTTGAAGTAAAATTTATTATTTTAATCCGAGCACAATTTCACAAAAGGTCTGAAATTTTCTTATGATTCCTGACTTTTTAAAATGACCATTCATCTATGACAATTGCAAACATTTCACAAACAGATAAGAATATTTTTTAATTCCAAATCTTTAATTCTGTGTTTGAAATTTCCTGTGTTGGAGTTACAAAAGTTACAAAACCTAAGACTCCTGTTTTTTAAGTGTCTATTGGACAGGGACAATTTCAAAAGTTTTTGTTTAGTAATGCAGACTATTTATGATAAAGAATTAGTGATTGCCTCAACTATGTCAGTTAAAAATTATCAAAATTAATAAAAAAAAACAGGTAAATTGTAATTTTGTGAATGGTCTATTACATATTGATATACATTGAAATAAATTATATTATTATCATACAAATGTCATAAATGTTTTCCATTATTTAACTCATCTACCCCTGTTGTCACATTTAGACTCACCCAGATCAATATATAGTATGTTCTACTATCATAATTCAGGAGTGAACAAGTTCATATTGCATGTAAAATTATTATAAAATTTCGATTCTAAATCATACACCCCTGAATTCTGACAGTGGACATAACTGTTCTTTAAGATGGGCAGGTCCAAATGTGACATCAGGCGTTGATGGGTTAAGACCTTTTGTCAAACACTGTACTCTATCTTTTGAGCATTTACATACATAAAATGTTTCAGAATTTGAATATTCTAAGAAGATACAAGCAGATGTGTAAATCAAAATTCCTGAAGTACTTACCTTGAGGATGATGGTGATTTATTTATATCCAATTCTTTGAGATTACCAGTACTGAGAGAGTGCTGAGGGGCGTGTACGGGCGATTCTAGACTGATATCAGATCCTAGGTCTCTGTCCCCAGATGTGCTGCGACGATTCAGTTTGGGACTCGGTGTTTGCTTTCTGCTAACCTTTGAATTTCCAAAGCTGAAGAATCTATAAACAAGATGAATGAAAATGAACAGTTTAGCTTCATATTTTGGTTACCTAAACCTTAGTATTACGGTACTGTTTACCCACAAAATTTTCGCTAATTTTGCCCTTAGATGAGAGGACGAATTTGAAAATGGAAGCGAAATTTTCAAGTTCAGTGACTGAATTTGGCCATACATGCCATCCATGAGACTGGTGATTAAGGACAAATTTATGATGGGGTAAACATTTTTTCTGACGTGAAAGGGGGAAATTTTCAAGGTACACAACAAATCATTATTTTGAAGGACAATGGTTATTCGGTAACAAGTATATTACCAATTAACAAATATGCATAGCCAACCTGGCACTCAACTCTTGATCGTGAGTTTGAGTCCAGCTGATGGCAGGTTGGTTTCCTGTCCTTCGGATGAGAAAGTAAAAACCCAGGTCCCGTGTCACAGTAGGTGTCGGCCTGTTAATGAACCCTCACTGCTCAATGGCCAGAAGTGTCAAGCAAAGGCCAAAATTTGAGCCAATCACCGGCATTTTGTGACGTCTCCATATGAGTGAAAGATTCTTGAGTGGGACGTTAAACAACAATAAACAAACTAATATGCACCTTTTCTTCAGCGGCTGAATATGAGCAGTTTCTCTTAGAGTTGTATAATGGTCCGACCTCAAAAACCGTGGGTAACTGTCTTTTTTCATCAGCAGATAGATATGTTCTTTGGCTGGATCAAATACATATCTACAAATGAAGAAAAATGAAAAATAAATTTTAACTCACATCACAGAAATATATGTTTGTTGAAACAGTGTTCAATATTGGTTAACTGGAACCCAGATGCAACATCAAATGTCTAATCTGAGCTGGTTTGAAAAAAAAAGAATACTTTTCCGTCTGTACAAGGCCCTGTTTATTTGCAAAAGCCTAAAGCTTTTTTAGATACAAGCACAAAATATAATGCCTTTATGTTTACAGCTGGAAGTGCTAATTTTGCTGAATTCTATGCATGATTTGATTGGCTGATTGTAATAAGTCTCTTGAAAAATCAGATTCTACAATGCACTGGATTTCACCAGCTGTCTATGAACAGTGTAGTGATCAGCTGAGGAACAGCATACAGTATCAGAAGCTGCTTAATCCTCCATGGTACCTGATCCCACCTCTTGATTTTCAGAAGTCTGTGTGTGTCCAATTTTCACCTGATTTGTTTATTGTCTCATGAACCGTCTTTCAATTAATACTTTGGTATCTGTGATTTTTATATTCTGTTATATCAACAGTTAATAATATTATGTACCTTCGGTCTTGACAAAATCCTGTAGGTATAAATTTTGTGAAAATAAGGTCAGGTCCAGTGTCGCATGCATATACAAATAGTAAGGTTGTATTGATCATTTGCAATGAATACATGTACAGTAAAACCTGTATATAGGGGCCACCCAAGGGACCAGAAAATATTGGCCTTTATGTGCAGGTGACCCTTATACACAGGTTCAATTCAGTTGAAGTACGCAGTCAAGGGACTTGAAAAACTGGCCTTTATAGACAGGTAATCCTTATACAGAGGTGGCTGCTATAGCAGGTTTTACTGTACTTGTAAAACTGGGTTTCTCAAGCAATGTTCACAAAATGTTTTGGAATTAAAGAATTTTTGTGCCAGTGTATATCTCCTTTTTGTTATTGAACATCAATCTAAGTAATACAAAAAAAGAAAGAAAGAAACATTTTCGAAAAAAAAACACAGCTAATGCCATTTTAATATACATATACTTAGCCATACAATATACCAGTAACCACGGCGTATCTTTCTTTACTCAACCAATCAATAAATTCTTACATGAAATCAAGGTTTAGATATAGAGATTCTAAAACAAGTGTCAACAAGTTGTTGAATCTGTTTCTACTATAACATGTACAGTGCAACTTCTGAATACTGATCATGGTTCAGACCGTTAATTTTGTCCGGTTTTCAAAAGATGACCGTACGTCAATAATTCCGGTCAGTTCTGGTCAGTTCCCGAGTTGTATATGTACTGTTTACTTGTCTTTGTACCTCCTGGTTCTTTTCAATGTTCTGTTTTGCCAATTTAAACTTTGTTCTTCATTTGCATTCCATTATTTAGAATGTAGTATTTGTTGTTTTAAAAGTTGATATGAAATCTGATTACTCAATAAATGCCAATAATTATAAAACAATTCAAACTCAGAAATGAAGATGTGCCAGTTGCAGTTGAGAGTAATGGTTGGTAACATCAAATAAGTAGGACATAATTCAAACTTTCCATAGCTTGTCAATAAATATTTTAATACAACAAATTCTATAAGCAACCTGGTAATTTTGTGTAATTTTAATTCATAGTGTAGCAGAAATTAATTCTGTAATTATTCATCGATAGTGCATACTTTGCATACATTCGGAAAAGAGAAGTATGTCATGTAATTAGAAAAATTCCTAGGTAGATAGATCTATACTAAAATTGTTGAGATGAAAAACTTTTTCAGGCGTCCAGTTAATTATGTTGAATGTCAATCGAAGCACAGCACAATATGTATGTGTTAATGACCTTTGAAATCCCTGTCATGGTTGAATAGCATTGCAAAGTCGCCACAGGTAAGGTCGGTATTCGGAGTTTTTTTTTTAGTACATTAATACCTTTTTGCAGTGAAAATTTGTCCGGTGTTCGGAAGGATGGTATTTTGAAGTTTTTTAATATAAAAATAGAAGAAGAAAAATTCAGACTTTTGTAACATGGTTGGTATTGGAAAGTGAGCAGTTTTTAAAAGGATCAGTTTTCGGAAGTTGCACTGTACGAACATTTTCATTACAGTAGTAGTGCAGGCTCAGCCAAATGGTGCGTGCCAAAGTTCACATTCCTATTTCACCCAATGAAAATGCTCAAGAGTGTGTTAACCACGTGTGGTTAACTCTAAAACATTAAACAACTGTATTTCCGTTTAATCAGCTGGTTTTTCTAGGTTTATCCATACGTGTTATGGTAGAAATTCATCTCTATCACTGAATTTGTGCTTAAAGAAATAAATCCCTATACTCTTAGTGACAAAAGTAACATAATGCTGTTATCCTACACACCTTAATACATCAAGTTTACCCCGATTTTCTGCAAAATTTTTCTTAACTGTATCCAGTGTTTTGCTGTCTATGTTAATCTCTCTTGGTGATCCTTTCGTTAAATAATCCCTGAAATGCAAGGAAAATAGCATAATCTAAGACAATTGGCTATGGCAATGAATATACACTGACCCTTATCACCCCTACCTATCTTAATGGAATGTTCTGCTCTTAACACTTAATCCTGTCTTTAGGGATGAAAGGGTGATGATCAATAATATAAGAATCAAGATTATCTGCCAATGGAATAAATGACAAGTACTATTCATGTTAGACTAATCCAGTTGCTGAAGCTTTGCCTTCCTTGGACATGATCAACATAACATTTTCCCTCAGATGGTCAGTAATAAACCTAATAACTGTTTTATTTTGTCGAAGACCATATTCTCCTTTAGGAAATGTCTTCAATAGGGAACTTTAAAGTTAGCCCGGATTACCATTATAACCCTGCTTTTATTATCGCCAGTTACATTATTCTAGAAAAATGTTCCTTGACGTTATTTCCAGTTCGATTCCCGGTCTCTCCGCACATTTTTCCCCGCCTGTTACATTTCAGTAATTTGGCATTCAAGTAAATAACCCACAGTGGTATGTTTTAAGAGTCTCTTGAATTTCTTTACACAAAATAAAGTTAATGCGCTCAGACACAAGGATATTTCCATATATGTTGCAGATAAATATGAAAACTCGAAGAATATATGAGGAACAAAATCGAAAAGGTGCGAATAAATGCAAGATAACAATGGTAATCAGAGCTAACTTGAAAGTTCCCTATTGCTATTGTAAACAGAATTGTGTATCTGATCATCTGCCATTGTTTTTTTATTGCTACTGACCATTCATAGATCCATGTAAGGTTGTCATGTGATTCTTTATACCCAATGACATGGCGAAATTTCCAAACCTCGCAAAACAATAATCAACAATATTGGCCTCAGTGAATATAACTTCCTGGGTTTGATAAATCAGATGTCAACCTCAAAAGAAATTAATAACTGTACATCATATGTTGACCTCCTCTATTCTACTTTAAGCCATTGCAGCCATCTTAAAATCACAAACATTGGGTGGGCTTTTATAAAGAGGTTTGCTCATTATAAAAAAAAATTTAACAAAAGTTATGTTTGAATGGCCTTAATAGGGAGGTGCCCTTTATACAAAAGTGGTCTTTAATGCAAGTTTGACTGTATCAACATCAAGGTTAATGGCAAAGGATACAAAGTGATGGCAATAATTTGAATGTTCGTGACAACATTCATTATTTGTCAAAATTGCTTACCTAGAAATTAAGTCAACTTTTTGCTGTACTTGAGATCGAGGTCCACACTTTAACCTTTCTACATCCTGCCAAAATCGGATGTTCTCATGACTGTACTCTTTCTTGAGGAAATCTTCAAACTCCGCCCTGCCTGTCAGATCTGTCATGAGATCATGGAAACTGATGCTCCATTTTTTAACACTCAACTCGGTGGGAACCCTATTGTGACTGAAATAACAAAAACATAAACATAAGTTTAAAATTGTAAATTAATATCTAAATTTTGTATTTCTAATTTATTTCAATATATATTTTCCCATATATATTGTGAAAATATGACCTGGTTCAGTGTCATATGCACATACAAATAGTAAGGTCAAATTAATCATTTGCAAATGAATAATTGCCATATTGGGTTTCTCAAGTAATTTTCACAAAATATATAAGAATTTAAGATTTTTATGCCTGTGCATATCTCTTTTTTGTCACTGTACACCAATCTAAGTAGTGAAAAAAAAAGAAAGAAATATTTTTGAAAAAAACATAGTTAATGCCCCTTTAAAATATGTTTCTATAGCATTAACGCCATCATTAGATCAAAGTCTTGAAAGTGCTGAAACAAGAGAAGGAATGACATAGCTTTGATTATGTAATGCCTTAATGAAGTCATTCTGGTACGTTCTGGAATACACAGAGAAAAATGTGTGTCGATCACATGTCAGATTTAATTTATTACTCACAAAAGTTTAATTAGATATTTCCCATTACTTTGGTCTGCATTCAGTCGTCAGCATTTATAAACACAAAATTCATGATATCGGTGAGACATTGACCTCTAACTGACCAGTGCAAAGGTTGCATAATTAAAACAGGTGTAGATCTATGCACATATAGATGCACAGCATGGCACATATGAATATTAGAGAAGTAGAACAATGTATCACTTTTTCTATAAATACTATCTCTGGATATATTTTCTTTGGTTATATTTCTCCATTTATCTATCTTTAATAAAAGTCTGTGTCATCAACTATATTCCACACTTTATTGTAAATCTAAAAACAATGAACTATACTTTTGGGAGCAGTTATTTGCATAATTGCCAGTTATCATATGGACAGAAATTCAGAAACATTTCAAGGTCAACAACAACAAACACACAACAAACAGTAAGGGTAATTCAGAGAATGGAACAAAATAGAAACTTATGTAAAAAAAGACAAATATTTGAATACTAATCAAACAATAGTCATGGATATTCCAATACTGGTTTTTGGTAAAGATTTTAGCTTTAGTTTTATTGTTGTTTTCCCTGTTGTCAAAAATTTTTCACTTATATGGACATATTCCTCACCATCTTCAGGTAAAATTCTAATAATTGACCTGTGCTACGGACCCCTGCCAATGCAGTGAGAGTTCTTTAACATGTAACACTTGCCATGACATGAGAACTTGGTTATATACCTCATTACAAACAGTGATTTAACATTTTCAACAAGTCAAAGGTATGATCTGGTACCAGGAATCAAACCTAGCACTTCCAACTTACAAAGCCAATACTCTAGCCAAATGACTTGCTGCTAGCCATTTCTATCTACCTAGCACTTCTGACTTGCAAAGCCAACACTCTAACCGAATGACTCACTGCTAGCCATTTCTATCTACCTAGCACTACTGACTTGCAAAGTCAACACTCTAACTGGCTGAATCACTGCTAGCAATTTCTATCTAAATAGCACTTCCGACTTGCAAAGCGAACACTTTAACCAACCAAATCACTGCTAGCAATTTCTGTCTACAGCAAAACTTGAATATAACGAACTCTGTTTTTACAAATTCATGCACATAATAACTCAATAAATGATCCTTGATGACACATCTATATATTCTTAGTTTTAAAACAATTTTATAATGAAACCAATATCATTAAAACAAAAGTCAACTACTCTTAATTTATTTGCCAATCAAAAATAGGAAACCTACTCTCTGATTAAATAAATTGTGAAAATAAATAGAGCAAAACAGTTTCTGTTTATACTTTCCCTGAAAGTTCCTATTTAGAGTGAATTTACAGTGATTTTTTTCTTAACCATCTGTATTGTAACCCTTCATCTCACTTTGCTGTAACTATATAATGAACTGTCCTTATAACGAATTCCCATGAAATTCATTAAAAGCGAGTTTTACTGTAGTCTGACAAATGAACATACTATGGATCGTTTATATCCCAGAAGGTGGTATCTTCGGATATCCAGGGATTGGATGGTTGTGCTGCACTGGATTCCAGAAATGGGTCATATTCTCTGTATTGTTCACTCCATACACAATAGCTGAAAATGTCACAGGAGAAAATAAGCAAAGTATATATTATAAGTGCAGTTCATTCAACATTTCAGTTGCCAAAAGCCTGTACAATACCTATATCTAAAAATAAAATCACAACATTTCTCAACCCAACCTGTTGAAGCTGTTAGCCAAGCTTTGAACTTTAACTTATCAATTTTTCAACTGCTTTTCTTTTCAAGAGTCAGTTGAACAGTAAAACCACTAGAAACATTTATAAAGTTTATAAACTGCTCTTTTACTATATTTTTTTTTATGTTTTCTTTGCTTTAAAATTTGTTTTCATATGTCTTTTGATTATACAACTAACATATACATTTACATCTGAAATAATTTGCTTATGTATTGATAATATAAGAATTATGTTTGTATTTGAAAAAGTGTGTGTGTGTGTGTGTGTGTGTGTGTGTGTGTGTGTGTGTGTGTGTGTGTGTGTGTGTGTGTGTGTGTGTGTGTGTGTGTGTGTGTGTGTGTGTGTGAGGGTACCCCTGCCCCCCTGGTTCCTACTCCTATGAATTGTATTACTGAATCAGTTTCAACAATAAACAACAAAGTACTTTGGCAATACATAGATGTTAATGACTTCAAAATCTTACCAATTCAGCACTTTGGAGAGCTTCATTCTAGGTTTCTCTAATGCTTTCTTCAAGTATTTTATCTAGTGAAAACAAAAGATACATACACTGTCAAATTTAAAAACTGTATGGATTTTATAATAATGTTTAAAAAAAATAAAAATAAAATAACAATCAAATCAATGACGTGCTATTTTAACTTTTCCTTTTAGACAAATGCACAAGAAAATATACTTGTGCAATCTGTTTTAACCTCTTCATAGACAATTATACAAATGAGCCTTTGATAAGGAAAGGTAAACTATGTTAATTGAAAATGTTGAATTCTGGATAACTTGATTTTATAAGGGCAAGCCTGTGAATCTCAAGATAAAAAGAATCCACTGTGTTTACGTGGATGGTCTATATACACCATACTCTACAACTTTTTCAGTTATATGGTGTCGACCAGTTCTTTAATGGTGGAGGCAAGAATTTGGTTACAATTTACCAAGGAACAGACCACCCACTTTCTGAAAAATAACTGGCAAATTTTCTCAGCATAGGTTCCAGTGGGGCTCAAACCCACGCAGACTAGAGGTGAGTGTCTTCATGATTGAATGCACTATGTTCTAACCACTTGGCCATGAAGGCCCCACAAACCTCGTATAAAGTTGGACCAGAAAATCTATCTTCAGACTTAAGGTAAGTATATATACTGACATTATAAGTACATTGTACATAATGTATGGAAAGATATGCTACAATCATATGCAAGAGATGCCAATTCATTATTTTCTAATTACTATTAACTTGAAAATTTTCGCTCCAGTTCCATTTTTGCCCATAGATAAGAGGGCAAATTTAAAATCAAAGCAAAATTTTCTAGCTAAACAACTCAAGAATGATTATACATACCATCTATGAGACTATTGTTATTTAGGGCAAAGTTAAGATGGTGTGAATATGTTTTCTGTCATAAAAGGGTGAAAACAACCAGTAACCAGACCTTATTTTCACAATATATCGGAATATGAGATTCTTTATGATAGCTCTTATTTGTTTTTGTACATCAAGTGCAAGTAGTAAAAGTAAAAAAAAAAATCAAAATTATTTTTTGGGGGTTAACACAGCTAATGACCCTTTGAGTGAATGGTGAGCAAACACAACACTTTAACTAAAACCTTAACCAAATGAACTAATAAATGGACAGACACATATGAAGCCTAGAGTTTATCTCCTACCCCCCATCCCCACCCCCTGTGGTAAGGGACTAATAAACAGTATGGATAGAATAAATGTATAAGCATAAATTAAACCCTCAACAGAGCAGACCTCATTTTTGCAGAAATCCTTGTTCTTTTTTCTTCTATCAGCCATCTGACTTGGTTGGAAGTATCTCTTTGGTCCTTCTTCTAATGTTTTAATTAATCCGGGCTGAAAAAAAAAATGAAATAGATACTTTTTGTCTCCACTACAAATATAGGACAGAACTGAAAATATATGTGTATATATACATGTATATACATACATATATAGCGGTATTTAAAGGTTTCAAAGCTCACCATAAAACAAAAATTTTAATACCCCCCCAAATTAACCTGCCCTCAACTAAATTTTTTTAACCAAAGCGATTGGAAATTGACTTGGTCCAAAACAGGGTAATTTTTTAAAAATGAAAAAACAGGACTGCCATAACCCAGCATCTGAATCAGAGCATTAGACATATAAACCTTGCAATTTTAGTATAGTCAAGCTAGGTAAACCTGACCGTAACCTCCATAACTTCAATCTAATCAAAAACTTATCTCTCATGAATCCCGTGTTCTGATATGTCGAGTAGAGGATCTAAGGCAACTTGCTACGGGGTCACGTGCAGATGACCTCATGTAGGTGTGTAATATTTGACAAATGAAAATGTGACTTACAACTTCATCAGAGTTTATAGAATGGCAAAGAGATGTAACTCATTTTATGAAAAGGAAACCATCAGTCTGCAAAATTCCATTGGAATATCTTTGGTGATTTGAACCTATCCAAGGTGATGAAAAGAATTCTCTTCTTCTGGATTTTGTGTGATCAGTGTTGTTAATATATTGTTAAAAATGTTTACATCTCTTTGCCATTTGATTGCTTACAAGAACATTTAAGTCACATTTTTGTTGGTTGAAAATGACACACCTACGAGGTCATCTGCATGTGACCCAATAGCGGATTGCATTAGATAGTAGCGACTTGGTAGCAGTGAGAGATAGGTATATAATTAGATTGATGTTAAAGAGGTTATGCTTTACATGAGACTTATTCAAATCAGGTGACAACTGCTCCTACGCAAAGCACTCAGCATAAAGAATTTAAAAAAAAAATGTAGTGGCAATTAGAAAATTTCTCTGCTGGCATAAGTCCATGGAATAAGTCACAATTTCTGACACTTCATAGCTGGTGACCTTGCCATATAAGTGAAAATCTTGTGACAATATTTCAATAATGAGTAAGAAATTGATTATACATGTAAATAAATCCACTGCTATAAATAGGTGGAATATGGTACTAGAATTGCTACTAATTTTAAAAGATGCTGGAAGTGTGGAAGTTGATATCATACTGATATATGACTTAATTTTTCTTCTGTGATTGGACCAGACAACATCAAGGAATAAACTGAAAGTGCATACGAAACAAAGGCTTTCAGGTCAAGAACATGAAGCCCTTGCAGTTTTGTATATTAACCTAACACTTCAGAAAAGTGCTCATTAAAAGTGGGTCTTTGATTATTTGCAGAATATCTCTTTTATTTTAGACAATCCCAAAAAATCAATATAACACAATATTCCTCTATGTCAACGAATTTATACAAAACAAAAGTAGATAAAGATAGACAAAAGAATGAAATGAGCATGTATGTATGTTAATCATACATATACATCATCAAGAACAATAATTAATTTGTTTAATTACACAGTTTCATAAGGTCTTATGAACATTTATTTGATTGACATTTATACAACAGTAATCGGCTAATGTCGAAAACTACATTTCAAATTACCAGCAATTTATGTAATGTTTTTGAAAAGTCGCCAAGATGATTTACTTGGGAAAGTTTAGCCCTGTTCTACAGTGGGCGTGTTTACTACGGATCAATACATTCCTGGAATATCTCCTGTACGGTGACTGTATATATGCCATCTTAATCTGAACTAATCAATGTCAGCAAAACTATGAAATGGACAATCATATACCAAATGAATGTCAAATATCTCAGGTACTTTGAAACTTTAGATGTTAATTCAACAATGGAATAACTGATAACCAATGATTTTGAAGTACACTTCACCTTAACTATCCAGTGTAAAAAATCTTTTTATTGAATTAGAAGCCTGTGGCAGCATACATTTTGCTGCCTTGGGTACAATAAGCCAAATTGAATTTGTTTTTTGCTCAATCAAAGGTACTCAAGTAATTACACTTCTGACATTTAAAACAAAACCAGCTTACGATGTGTCAGTCAAAGAAATGCAAGAAAAGACATGCAATGACAACTGATCTCATATTACTCTCCTTGTCAAAACTTTTTTTGCCATTCTTGGTTTTTTTTTAAATCCCAATGGAAGTATCTTTCTTCTTTTTCAATTATTGCATTCCAATCTGCTGTACTTTGTATGTGAGGGTTTTTGACTTTCAAAGCTTTCAGGTGCTCAAAATAACAGATGGATTTTATCTTTTAACCCTTTCTATATTACAGACCATAAAAGACTTGTCTCAGAAAACAGAATAGAGCATTCCATTTAGATACATGCACATAGGAGTAACAGGATTAAGTAGAGTCTACCATATAGACAATAACGGGTGAAAGCACTAACTGTTAAGCTTGCCAAATATTCCCAGGTCTGTGGACCAGGATTGACAATCTATGCACTCATCTAAAAATAAAGTTTGTGTGTCTTATTTTTAGTTTACATTCCAGAAAGAATTTTTCACTTATATGGAGATGTCCCTGTCTTTATGATGCACTTGTAATTCCTTCTCAATTGTTCTTAAGTTGTAGGATCAGCCATGGCAGCCACGGCAACCATGGCAACTACATAAGCCAAAATTCGAAGAGCACATATATTCTCCAAACATGCATGGCCAGTTGTGACCAAGGCCTTTCTGAAAGCACCTGTTTCTACAAAGAACAGGCTCTCATTTCTTAACTGCATACAGCATTCCTTTGGCAATCAATTTCATGTTTATTCATATTCAGTTTCGGCTGCAAAGATTACATTCTGAGAATCAAAAACTGTAATAAAGTGCAAGTCACAGTATCATTACAGTGGAACTTTGCTAATAAGACCACCTATCTGACCGACTCAAAGTGTCCTGATTAGTGAGGACCTGGTAGTCTCTTAAATCAGATTCTGTACTTATTTATGAATATTTATCAAGAGCCTGAAAACTTGTGGTCTGAAATGTGAGGTGGACTCATAAGTAAGGTTTCACTGAATGTCCTGTAACACTCAAATGAACAACAAATAGAAAAACTTACTGGAGGCCTATGGATTCTCCAATGAGCCCGTTCTTGTAAATCAGCCAGCACTTTATCTTGTTTTCGCTTTTTTTTAACTTCACTGTTCAACAAAATTAAAACAGAATATAACTCATTTCTTTTAAATATAAACTATGTGCTAATAAAGATAAATTTATATACACAGGAATCTTGTTATCTGGAAATCAGATGAGTAGAAATTCCGGTTATGTCAAAGTTGAATGGCTGGTCTTGATCTCTATGGATAGATAAATTTGTTAATTAAAATTGATTTCAGTTATCTTGAATTCTGGATATCACGAAGTAATGGGGAGTGGTCCCTTCAATTTTGAGACAACAAGATTCTACTGTATATAGAATGAAATCCTCCATTGCCGGAGGTCCATATGACCTGCATCATATGTATCACTGTGTCATGAATTAGATGCATCTGGTAATTAGTCACACCCGATAATTCTGAATGAAACAAAGGTGCCTATTCAACTCCATCAAAAAATGTCACTTGCTACGAACAAATTGCATGTTGGGTTTGTTAAGTATATGTGCTTGACCTACTCGGTAATAAAAAAAAAAAATGTTAGAAATTTTGATAACCTTCTCCAGACACACAATAACATCTTGGATGCATCTTAACATTGCCAATTATGGTAAATCTACAGTATTACCTTTCATACCAAAAGTCTACAAATAACATACTACATGTATTTCCAAATTTAAGATAAGTATCATGACAAGAAAACACAGGGTCTTACGAAACTTGGGCTGATGCTTGTTTTTGAATGAAATCTTCCTTGTCTGAGAAAACTCGAAGTAGTTTTTCAAAGGCTTCCTGAAATGAAAAATGAACACATGTATAACTATAAGCCAATAAACGGTACATTATGCGAGACTTGGTGTACTGTTTGTTTGATATTTGAAAGTAAGGCAATATTGGAATACTGAGTGACAAAAACACTTACAAATTTACGAATTACAGTGGAACTTGTCTTGAAAGACAACTCTCATAAAAGACCACTTGTCTTTTAAGATCAAATTTGGGAGACCTCAGTTCAATGGCAGATGGGATGATCTCTCAAGACAGGTTTCAATGCATTATATTCTTAATCTTACTTGTTCATAGGTTTCCAATCCATGCTTTGTCTTGTTTCGTAAACTTCTTTTCCGCAGATATATTGCTAAAAAAATACAAAAAATATACTAATATTTAAAAAGTATAAATGTATAGTAGTACCACAACTAAAGACCATATTGATTGGATGACCACCTGGCAT
Source organism: Atrina japonica (assembly GCA_030159075.1). NCBI lineage: Eukaryota > Metazoa > Mollusca > Bivalvia > Pterioida > Pinnidae > Atrina > Atrina japonica. The sequence goes on from BROG01000003.1 coordinate 1,541,669, forward strand.
TTAAGTTTGTAAATACAGTGAAGGATTTTTTCCTCCGAATTTTTAGTTAATATTTCGTTATATTACCAGTTGCAAATTGTATCTTTCTTTCCCAAATTTTTGCCAAATATCCACAATCATGAACAATATTAAATTCAGTCGGTACATATGTATGTTGCCAAACAGCAAATTTTAGGATGCTGCATTGCCATAAAATCTACTATCCATTACAAAGGAGAAAACCAAGTCCGTTTGCCAGCAATCATACAGCGGCATATCTTTATCGTTGTACACTCAATCGTTGTTTTTCAAGCACATTATTCTCGCGGGTGCTGCTAAACACCAAACTCTTGGTTGATCACCGGCTTCTCGCCCACGACTGCTATCATGTCATGGCAACCAGAAGTAGATAAAAAACAAGTATTTACTGGCCCATTATAAAACATTTGGGCAACTGTCCTACATATACATGGCTGCCACCATATAACTGAAAAATCATTGAGTTTGGCATAAAACACAATTCAAAATCAAAAATTAAATCTTGTGTATAGTTATGTATACTGTATCCGTCTTTCTGTGATTATACATGTTACTTTTTATCTATATGATACACAATTGCTAAATATCCAATCTCGGATATCATAGACATTAATCATGGCCGAAGAAAATGGGATTTTGTCATGCATGCTCAAGTAATTAATCAAAATGGACCAAACAGTAAAAAGACATTAATTTCACCTAATAACATGTAGATCTTAATAAATTAGGCCTAGTAAATATAAAACTATACTGGACATTTTCAATACGAATGAACATGAGCAAGAATGCAAGACAGTGATGCCATGATACAGAAAACTTCACTACAGATGAACCTGTCTTGAAAGACAACCATATCTACCATCTCAATGTGGTCTTCTAAGTCGAGATGTGGTCTTCTAAGTCAGGTGATGTCTCATAAGAGATATTATTGAAAGTATTATCTTATTTATAATGTGGTAGTTTTCTGGGTTTTATTTCTAGTTTTCTGCCTTTTCAAGACATACTCTTTCATGAAAGGTGTTTCTCAATGCTTGCACGCTGCAATCTTAATTAACATTCGGTAACTTTCGAAAACAGCAATAACTAATTCCCACAAACTTTTGATTTTACTAATGACTTGAGGAGTTGAACAGAAATATGGTACATCTAATTAAAGCAAAGCATTCTCAGAGTTTTGATGAATCCTTGCATGTCCCCTGACCCCTTGCGGTAGTCTAGTGGTAGAACATTCGACTCACAAGTGGAAGGTACCGGGTTCGATTCCGGGACCGGGTCATACCAAAGACTTAGAAAATGGTAGTGACTCTTCCTTCACCAAGCACACATCATAAGAAGTGAAAGTCACGAGTCCTTCTGACGCGACTGAAAACTGAGATCCCGTGTGGCGGAAGGCATGGCACATAAAAATACCCTCACAGCATTGGCGCCAGTCCACAGCAAAGGCCAAAATTTGTAGCACTTCACCTAAAGCCGGTGACATCCCTATACAAGTGAAAAATTCTTGACGGGATGTAAAACAACAATCAAACAAGCAAAAATTGCATATCCCCTAACTGTGAAACTATTACCTGGTACTGAGTGAATGGTGAGCAATAACTAAACTTTTAACGAAAACCTCAATTAGACAGACAAAGAGACTGACAAACGGACGGACGCAGACAAAACCAAACGGGCTGACAGATGGACTGACAGATGAGTGAACTCTGCAGCCAAAACCTATAGTTCCACAGGTTTTACAAGTCGAGGACCAGAATTTTGAAAAATTCTATAGAAGACCATCTTAAGAATGCCAGAAAATTCTTATCCAGTATACATGTATTTGTATGCAGGGCTCAACAATCAGTTATCCAATTGTCCAGGACATATCCATTTTGTATTCAGACAAGTAAAAGTTACTTTTCACTCGTCCAACGGGACATGTAAAATTGTTTAAGACAAAAATTAAAACAAAAAAATTACCTGTTTAAACATAAAACAAATGCTACACTCTGTTTTCAGACAAGTACTTTTTACATTTGGACAGTAGATTTCGATAACTTGTACTGCAGGACATGTGGAAATGTTTATAATTGTTGACCCCTGGTATGTATGACCAGGAGTTCAATCTAGAGGTCAATGTATGTCACTGTTATTTGTTGTCTTATCATTTTGTACACTTACACTACATGTATATAAATTACAGAACCAGTATAGTAAATTTTAGGAATAACTTGTGGCTTATATGGCCTACAAAAAAAATTGACACCATTTACATCTTTTATTTCATAGGCATGGAACTGACCTATCGCCAAATGCCCGACATGGTACCTTTTGGCAAACTTTTGCATTATGACGTCACAATCAAATGGCCCGACAAGCATATGTGTGATTATGACTTCACAATCAAATGACGTCAAAAACGCATATGGAGAGCCACGTGTCAGACATTTGGCAATAGGTCAATTCGAGATCAAATTAGTATTAGCAATGTTAAGTAGTGCCATCACTTAACATTGATGAATATTCAGTCCCAGAACAAATCCCCTGGGTGGTACTGTAGAAGAATACTGTTGTTGTATTTGTTTAGCATCTCACTTAAGAATCTTTCACTCATATGGAGAGGTCACCAATGCAGGTAAAGGGCTTCAAATTTTGGCCTATGCTCGGCACTTACAGCCATTGAGCAGTGCGGGTTCTTTAACGTCTAACGCCTACTGTGACATGGGACCTTGGTTTTTACTGTCTCTTCAAAAGGACAGGAATCCAACCTGCCCCTGGCTGGACTCAAAACTCACAATCAAGAGTCAAGCGTGTTACCGACTGAGCCAGACAGACTCGACGAGAATACTGATACCAATACTTAATATAAAGAACATGTTAAAGGTAACCTTTCACAAATTGTCACATGTGGGGGTCAAACTTTTATTTTCAAATTAACTTACACTTTTGTTACAAAGTATACCAGTACCTGAAAATTTTAGCTCTCATTTAATTTTCACTATTTTCGTCCTTCGATGAGAGGGCAAAATTAAAATGAAAAAGACAGGGTAAATATGTTTTCTGCCAAAAAGGGTGAAAATAACCAGGGGCGAAAACAATTCCAGACATGCAATACATGGAACTTTAAGAATTGGACTTACGGTAGCTACAATGACAAAAAAGTCATCATTTTAGGCATTTTATATCAGGATATGACAAAGCACCTAGAATAGTATAGTTTTTTTTCAGTTCCATGTGTCTTGACCCATTCTCCCCTAAAGAAACATTTTGACTGATCTACATAATTGATTTTCAGAGGAGTCCACTGTTTTTCAGGGTCTGATAAGTTATTCAGAATGTGATCGTTTAAACAATAGACCCTTTAACTGTAAATGTTGTCCTGTGACTTTGTGTGACAAAATGATACAGATCCCCACAAAAACATAGTAGTAACTGATTGTTTCTTGACGTCATTTTTCCGGGAATCTGTATCATTTTGCCGCTCAAAGTTACAGGACCGCAGTTACAGTTAAAGGGATATGAGCTGTCATAAGTGAAACTTTTTACATGCCAATTTTATGTAATATTTTATCTCATATATATCCCAAAGACCCCATCTGGTGGTTAGAATAACAAATGCATGTGTATAATTACAGCAGTCTTGTCAAACTAACTTGTAATATCAGTTATTGTTTGTCCGCCATTACTTTGAGCAATGCAAATTAACTTTCGGTAAATTTTTATGAAGATTACCGAGTGTCCAATAAGCACGTGCTATTTGCAGTTGATATACATTACATTCTTATTACCTTTTGTGTTTATTTTTGTACATCATCATTTCATACCTAAAATCAGGCAAAATTGGTCTTTTTCGTTGTTTCATAACATTCGTTTATGAAATTGTCCACATGCTGGGTATATCGGGTGTTCTCAACCCATTCTCGACTTTATCAATCTTGACACATATTTCTCAGTTATATTGTTTTGATCTTGTCAATGTCAGCATTCAGGGTAACATTAAAGATTGGAAAAAATTATTTCAGTGACCTGATGATTTTTATTCATATATTCATCTGATTTTCTTCAGGTATTTAAAATAGCATTGAAAAGCATATACATATATTTTACATAATACATGCACTTTACAATAAAAATCACATCCTGTATTTCAAAAGTAAACATATATGTAAAACACAAAAATTGACTGACTTTAACATAGTCAGAACGTGTAAAGGACCAATCCTCCCAACCGAATAAGGAAGTTCATTTGATATGGCGAAAGAGTTTATCTGAAAGGTCATTGCATATGGAAATACAGCTGGATTTTTTAAGGTACGGTAAGAGAAATTTTAAATTCTAATAAAACAAATAACTTCGAAAAGAAGATCTTTAACAACTTTTCACGTGTTTAATAACATATTTGAATACACATTTTATCATATTCTTGACTATATGTCAGGGGACAAAAATAATCATTGTGACAGCTTATATCGCTTTAAAGGGTCTATACAATAAACCATATACATTTTATCAGTAAATGGAAGCATTTCATGATAGAAAACATAATAAATAGAATTTTATGAAATTCTGTTAACTCATACACTCCTAAAGACACATTTGGACTGGTCCAAGTCTAAGTCATTGATTTACAGAAGATTTCATTGTTATTCAAGGGTTGATGAGTAAGTAAGCAACTTTTTACGACTTTTAAATTCATCTGGTTGACAAACAACATGAAGGTGACCCTATTCCTGCTGATGCGATACTTGTGTCAGAGCTATATAAAATGATTTCAGGTTAGTGGAAATCCTGGGCTAAGTACCAGTAATTCATATAATTGTGTAACTTTGTATCATTTCCCAGAGAACAGTCATACATTGAGTGTAGGACTTAAATGCTAAGTAATAAAGTGAAGGAGACGATTATACTAAATAAATAAATAAGTGATAAATAAGCACTGCAACATAGTTATGGTAACCTCTTCAACCCCAAGTATCTACGTGGTATGCTCTTTCCATTGTTTAAGACTAGTCTATTATGGTTTGTAGGGTTGAAGAGGTTAAACTGATATTATAATATAGTTACATTAGACTGATACATTTTGTATTCTTCTAATCTATTATGGTGATTTTAATTTGCTTTTAGACAATAATAACAGTCCAAAAGATATCAGTTTTAAGGCTAGATATTCGACATATAAATTTGACATGTTCTACATTACGTACAATGTACCTGAAATACATAACCTTATCATTAATATGATATACTTTACTGATAATTTTATATATATATATATATATATATATATATATAAAATTATCAGTAATACACACACACACACACATATATATATATACACCACTGTCTCTCTTCTTTCTCCCTCTGTCTGTATGTTTATCTTTTTCTCTCTTGTCCATCTCTCTCTCTCTCTCTCTCTCGTTACTCTATCTAGCTTTTTGTTTGTGTCTGAACCCCTCTCTATCTATCTGCCTCTCTCTTTGTCTCTGTCTGTCTGTCTCTCTCACTGTGTCTGTCTGTCTCTCTCTCTTCCTCTCCGATGAAGCAATTAATCCACCACCATCAATACATGTACCTTCTGTTGCAACTGTACATAGAAACCAACCTGATACTTTTAAAAGGCATAATTGGTACAAATAATGTTTTTATAATGAAGTTTAACTATCTGTCTTAAGGCTTCAAATGTTTGCAAAAAATTTAATCCCAGCAAGTACTAAACTCTTCTGAGCAAGAAAACTCTAAAGCTAATTTAATTTTCTCATGACGACAATAGGTTATTATGTGACAAAGCCTTTGATGGATTTTAACTATACAACATAGCAATCTAACCTATGTGTAAGTAGCTGGCCGACTATTCGCTTCGTTTATGAACCATGTTATAATCCTTTCCCATCTAAAATGCTATTTTGAGAGCTTGGCATCTTACTAGAGTTATGTGTGACCTTACAGTACTTGTTACATGTTTACATCGAAAAAATGAGAATACAATGGAACCTGTCTTGAGAGACCACCCCATCCCATTTGCCATGGAAATAAGGTCTTTCAAGACATGTGTTCTCTCAAAAGAGGTTATATTGAAAGAATTATTAAATTAAGCAGTTTTATGAATGATGTCTCTCAAGACAGTTTATCTTAAGTATGGACATTTATTTCAGGAAATTTCATTTTTACATTTTATTACAGTAAAGCCTGCTTTAGCAACCACCTGTGTATAAAGACCTCCTGGTCACAAAGACCATTTTTTGCTGTCCCCAACTGTACCATTTATGTACAAATCAACTTCTATATAAAGACCACCACCCTATAAAGACTGGTTTTCTTGTGTCCCTAAGGAAGTCGTTATATACAAGTTTCACTGTACTTATTTTTACACTGAACAAAATTAGTGTGATCTCATTATCAAGACCACCTACCTGACTTACTCAAAATGGTCTGATTAATGAGCTGGTCTGTTAAGTAAGGGTTTGGACTCATGATCATCTAATACATGTATTTATTATAAAAATCTCAAGCGACTGATTATTTTGGTCTTAAATGTGAGGTGGTGTTTAGGGCAATGTTCCAATGTAGTAGCAGAAGTCAAAATCTGTGGCACTTTACCTTTAGGAAGTACAATTAAATGTACTGTACTTCTGTTTTTTTTCACCAGAATTTTATTTACATGTAATTTCCTCTCGCTTGCAAAAATTAAATTATCACATAATGAAGTATGAAAATAGTAAGACAAAATGGGCATTTAGAATCACAAAAATATCATCTCGTGAATAAATTTAAAACTTATGTTTAACAAAAACAAAGGCCCATGAAAATTTCCATACTTACAATAACCCATACATATAATTGAAAAATACTTCGCTTGACATAAAACAAGGATAAAATAATCAAGAAACAAAATCAGGTCTACATATCAACTTGTTATTCAAATTGAACCTTTAATGTATTGCAAGTAATCAAAAACTTCATTCCGTATCAGCCAAACCAAGGTCAAATGAATGGGCTCTTCAAATGGATTCTGCTCTACAGAATAATTCGCCTAAAATATTAATAGTATTATTACACTTGCCGATCGTATTAGCTTTGCTTCACTTACATGTATAAAGACTAGCGTGAAACCAAGTGGCATGTTTCAATGTAAGTAATCAATAATTATCAAAGCAAATTGTAATAAGGACAGGATGATATCTAATTGAACCAAATCTCAATGATAATAAACTAATAAAGAAATAAATAAATACTCATGAATAACAGAAATGTCCATCAATACAGAGAGCTGGTCGAGTTAATTCCTGCAAGGATAAGATCTTAAAGTCCATGGCACTAAACTTTGACACACATACATAAGGTATAAATGAAGGTTATTTATTTTGCTTTTTAAAAAAAAAAAAACTACCGGTATTAAGAATTCTGGTATGTTTTCGAGTCATATGGAAACACATTTGTGTCAATATTCTTAGCTTGAAATAATAGGTATGGACAGAATTATCTCACATAATAGACACACCCACTCACTAACTACATGTAGGTACATTGTACAGACAGAAGTATCTCACATCATAGTCACATCCAGTCACTGACTAGGTATGGACAAACTTATCTCACATCATAGTCACATCTACTCACTGACTACATGTAGGTATAGACAGAAGTATCTCACATCACAGTCACACCCACTCACTGACTAGGTACATTGTATAGACATCTCACATCATAGTCACATCTATTCACTGACTAGGTATATTATTTAGACATGAAGTATCTCACATCATGGTCACATCTACTAACTGACTAGGTATGGACAGAATTATCTCACATCATAGTCACATCTACTAACTGACTAGGTATGGACAGAATTATCTCACATCATAGTCACATATACTCACTTACTAGGTATAGACAGAAATATCTCACATCAGTCACATCTACTCACTGACTACATGTAGGTATAGACAGAAGTATCTCACATCATAGTCACACCCACTCACTGACTAGGTACATTGTATAGACATCTCACATCATAGTCACATCTATTCACTGACTAGGTATATTATTTAGACATGAAGTATCTCACATCATGGTCACATCTACTAACTGACTAGGTATGGACAGAATTATCTCACATCAGTCACATATACTCACTTACTAGGTATAGACAGAAATATCTCACATCAGTCACATCTACTCACTGACTAGGTATAGACAGAAGTATCTCACATCATAGTCACACAATGTGTTTGTGTGTGTGCATGTGCATGTCTGTCTTTGTGTGCGTGTGTGTGCATGTGTTTGTGCATGTGTGTGGTGGGTTTTATCAATAATCAACTGGACCTACTAAAAGTCATAGTTTTGGATGAAATTCTGAAAATTTAGTGCACTCATATTTTAGCGCTCTCAGAGGGCATAAATTTATTAGCGCAATCTTGAATTTCGCGTAGTAGTTTTGTTGTGTATAAAGAATGACAATATTGGGAAATTTTAGCGCTGCTCTTGATTTAGCGCAATGACTTGAGTGCAAAAGGCGCTAATATTAGAATACCGCTAAAATAAGTACATGTACATAATACATGTGTCATGAGCATGTTTTTACGTGGGGTGTCCTGTTACGGATCTGACAGGGTCTAAATATGATAAGATTTAATCAGGATCAGCTTGAGGTATGCTGTTTCAGTTGAGTTTCCAGAAATTGTTGTACATGTATGTGTAGTCGGTTAAACCACTACAAATAACAATGCACCATCATTTACAATCAATAATCCATCAATATGACTTAAGTAGTATCAACACTGGAAAATACACCTGAATATGTAAGAACAAGATCACTGTTAAATTCAACATACAAACATGTCAAGACTTAGAAAACTCACAAGTGACGACAAGCATAGTCATAAGACCAGGGCCCGAAATCACCAAATTTTCTCAATACTCAAGCTCAACTTTTATTTCATTATTTTGACTATATAACTGTTTATAAAACTTTCGTGTTAGAGTGATTTGGAAACATATTATTATTTTGCATCATTTAGAAAGAACATTTTGCGTCACATTTATGATTTTCCTGCAAAAAAATGAATAAATATGTTGAGTACGTACTCAACTATTTTTAAATAATTTCGGAAGTTTTCTTCAAATGAGCAATAATTTTGATGATTATTTACAACTGTATGCTGTCAATATACAAACATGTCAAGTTACAGAATAAATCTTGCATGTTTTAACCTTAAAATCATAAATAGTTAATTGAGCTTGAGTACTGAGTAAATTTGGTGACTTCGGGCCCTGGTGTAAGACTCATAGCCTTTTTGTAAAATGGTCTCCTAGTCTGTAGGATAAATGAATACATTTTTTGATGAATATCAGTTTGTCATATGTCTCGTTAAAGTCCATGGACTGTAGGATGGCTGAATACATTGTTTGAACTTAAATTGATGAATATAGTTCCCATGCAGCTTGTCATAACCGAAAAGTGAGTAGATTTATCTGTATTGACAGTCAAAAGGTTACTATGCCCTGCAATATTATGTAAATTGGACAATATGTGTTATTATAAAACTAAGTCCAAGACTCTTGTAAAATGGTCGCCTGGACTGTAGGATTGGTGGCTAGGATGAAGGTGTTGATCATGATGGTGGTGTGGTGTTGATGTTGTTGTTGTTGATGATGATGATAATGGTGATGATGATGATGATGATGATAAATTGAAGCACTACTCTAAATAGACTATACATCTGAACAAAGTTATTTTGAAAGATGATTAACCGAAGACTTACCATATCGAATACTATCAGCAGTTCCTTCGTTCTTGTAGGGCCAGTAAAAAGGTCCCTAAAAAGAGAATGAAATACAAGATTAGTTCAACCACTGAAATATGTTTTTGGTTTTTCCCTTAATGAAAAAAGGGTGAAACTTATATTGCATGGAATATTGAAATACAGAATTTGAATATACATGTATGCCAAAAAAAAAAATAATTATAACATAGAAGAAGTAGAAAGATAAGGATTTATGCCTATGAAAAGTTAAATGTAGGAAAAAAGACAACCACATATGCACCGTGACATTCACTGACATACTCTGACATACAGACATACTGTGACATACACTGACATACTGTAACATACACTGACATAATTTAACATACACTGACATACTGTCATACAATGATATACTTTGATACACTGTGACATAGTCATACACTGACATACTCTGACATACACTGATATACTGCGACATTCACTGACATACTTTAACATACACTGACATACTGTGTCATACAATGACATACTTTGACACACTGTGACATAGTCATACACTGACATACTCTGACATACACTGATATACTGTGACATTCACTGACATACTTTAACATACACTGACATACTGTGTCACACAATGATATACTTTGACACACTGTGACATAGTCATACACTGACATACACTGATATACTGTGACATTCACTGACATACTTTAACATACACTGACATACTGTGTCATACAATGACATACTTTGACACACTGTGACATAGTCATACACTGACATACTCTGACATACACTGATATACTGTGACATTCACTGACATACTTTAACATACACTGACATACTGTGTCATACAATGATATACTTTGATACACTGTGACATAGTCATACACTGACATACTCTGACATACACTGATATACTGTGACATTCACTGACATACTTTAACATACACTGACATACTGTGTCATACAATGATATACTTTGATACACTGTGACATAGTCATACACTAACATACTCTGACATACACTGATATACTGTGACATACACTGACATACACTGATGTAAACAAACCCAAGAAGATACATTGTATACTGGTATGTAACCTATTATCAGATGAAAATCAAGGGTTTTACTGAATATCTTCAGATTAACTGATCAAATTATACGTACTTTGAAATTTTTTACCATAATAGGTTACCTTTAGATGTAATATAGTCTGATAAATTTTGTCAGAAAATACGGGGGAAAAATGAATTTAGCCCATTATAAAACCTCAATCTGAATGCCATAATTGTAACTACAAGAGTATCTATTCTCAGACAGTAGTAGTATTTACACTTAGTGTCATTTCTTCCCTCCCGGCTTGTGAAAAGAAAATGTTGGATAGTACGATAGAAAGATGAATAACTACAAAGTTGTACTGGAATTATCAATCGTGACTTTTGTAACATATTTTATCTATTGTTTGGAAGCAGAAGATTTATTAAAAAAGAATTCAGAAAAATACCATTTATTCACATGCAAAGAGAAAGTGTCTGCCAATAGGTACTGTCAAAAAATAGCTGCCGTACCAGTAGCTCATTGTTGCTTCAGTTTCGAATGAATATTTTAATTGCTTTAATTTTGTAAATACTTTGTGTGTATAAAATGGGTGATATATATTTTGTGTACTCAGCATGCATTGTCTATAAGAACAAGAAAAACAACATACAAGTTACTCTGTTAACACTGACATCCAGAAAACTGGCAAGAACCTAGTATTATCCAACCACTTACTTTCAGGAGCAGGTCTTTTTCTGCCTATTTTGGGAAAATGCCATTTGCAACACAATCGGGAATTTTAATATGAATTTGTGTCAAACTGGGAAAAATTATTTAAACAAATAAAAATCTAAATGCAATGAAATATCTTTTATCAATTCATTTCCCCTTGCATTAATTCATTTTCCATGACAGTTGGAGTCTGTACACCAAAACTGTGATTTTTTTCCATCACACTGGGAAAAAACACAAGTATTTTGCATTGGGAATGGGACGAATATTGGCCCCATGGTAACTATAGAAAAAAGCCAGAGGGGTCATACTGGTGGGTAACATTCTCATTCACTCAATATATTGAGTAACTCTTACTTATTTAATTGCGTAAAATAGACTTCAGATAATGCCTACTAGAATAATCAGTCTAGACAGGTAAATGGACATTTCTTAGATATGGACAGGTGAATTGGCATTTATTTGATATCGCGTGTATCACCTGGTAGTAAAGCAATTAATAGAGTCAGCATAAAATAAACATGATACCCGACCCTACATAGTTTCACTTTTGTCATCAACACCTCATCTATACGCACACATCTGATTCTTCATTGGTAACCTGATATGCATTCTATGTATCAGAAATAGATGTGGTCGTTATTTTGCCATAATAATTATTATAGTCCTACTAAAATAACAAAATACCCATTATGTATATATCTATTTATCAAGTTTATATAAATATATATATATATATATATATATATATATATATATATATATATATATATATATATATATATATATATATATATATATATATATATATATATAAATAATGATTAGTAAGATGATATACGTAAACAAACGTATTGAATTTAACACCAAACCTGAAATCTGTATTCGGCCGATCTGTCGTCTTTTACTATATAGCTTCTAAGGTCAAGAGGATAGATGTAGCCGTACTGGCATAGAAGAGACGCAAGATACGTGGCCTCTTTAACATCATATATGCCATAATGTCGCTTGAACCATTCCACTATGTCACCACCTGATAAAAAAAAATGAATTCTTTGGAATTATAACTTCTCGTCTGAAGTTCAACATTTGTGAAGTGATCACATCTACATGTACAATGGACCCTCGCTATATTGAAATCACATGAGTCGAAATTCTGACGATGTTTAAGTTGAACGGTGGGTCTTTATCTTTATGGATAGATAAATTTGTTAATTAAAATTTGGGTTACCTCTAATTCCGGATACAATGGAACCAGTCTTGAGAGACCACTCCTTCTGCCACTTAAGACAGGTGGTCTCTCATGAGGAGTTTTCTTAAAGGATTACGTAAAGGAGAATTAACTGTGTTTATCAAAAAATGTATTGATTTTACCACTTGAACCTGATGTACATTGACAAATAAAAGCTATACACAGGCATAAAAAGCTTACATTCCTATATATTTTATGAAAATAATGTTAGGTCCAGGGTGGTATCCATATATAATTATTAAGGTTGAATTAATCAATTGCAAGTGAAAAAGTGCCAAAGCTGGGTTTCTCCAGCAAGTTTCACAAAATATAAATTAATTTAACAATTTTTAAAACTGTGTATATCTCTTTTTTGTTATTGTATATCAATCTAAGTAGTAAAAAAGAATTCTTTTAAAAAACACAGCTACTGCCCCTTTAATTAAGTGGTTTTCATAATGTGATGGTCTCTCAAAAGAGTTCAAGACAGGTTCCACTTTATCTCAATGTAATAGGGTGGTACATTGTACTTTGAATATCGAGATAACGAAATTCTACGGTACATGAATTATCACTTTGTTGAAATCTGTTAGGAAAAAATTAGTTGAATTTCTCAAAGTTTCGAACTATTTACAAAGTCACAAATAATTTTGTTATTTAGCGCTATTCAAACTTTTATGAGTCAAGTTTCCCAACATTTAAAATAATTTTTGTGCCTATCTCTATAAAAACAACGAAAATTCCTATATATAATCGAAGTCAAAAGTATGTGTACAAAATCATTCCAAGATAATTCTTCCCCTTCTCATAAACACTCCATGCTTTATTTTCACAAAACATCAGTTAAATTTAGAACTAATTATTAAATATAATGACCATATAAGTCTTAAATGGTTTCTAAGTAGTCATATATACCTTATAGAACATTCTGAAACTAAAAAATGTATTATTCTTGGTTACCATGCATGAGTCGAAGTACCGATGTTTCAAATTTTTCTAGGTGGTCCCTTGAACTTCGACTAATCAAAGTTCTCCTGTACCATAAATTGGGATATTTTGACCATTGTTTAATTTTGGTTAATTTGGCCACCCTATTAAAATGATCAAAATTTAACCGTCCAAAATATGTACACAATGTTTCTACTGATACTTTTTAAAGGTATTTTAGTGGTTTATAGATTAAAAAAGGGCTTTTAAAATACCATAACAGTGTGTGGATGTTTATCTTAATTAAGTACTATGTGATGCATCCATTCTAATCATTTTACAGGCACCTTTTAATTTTTTGATATTTCAAACGCCCGTAATGTTTGACATGACAAGACCAAGATCTGATGGTAGGTCAAATTTAAACATATTGATATAAACATAAATGGCCAAAATTTAACTGGTCAAAAAATAACCCATCATTTTATTACCAAAATGGCCAAATTTTAGCGATGCCAAAATATCCCAATTTACGGTATATAATGGAAATGACAAAACTGGCTACTTTTGCATTTTCATGGCGGAACATGAAGATTTGAATCTTGGTAGTTTACAATTTCGAAAATGATGTTTGAAAGTAAAGAAATATATGTGCTTATATTACAGGTTTATTCTTACAAGGGTTAGCGGACCCTTTATTTTACAGAATCCTGTGCCCTTTCAGTTGTGGAATTTTATGTTCCAATGGGCAAAATTGGGGGAAAAGTAACTACAGTTATTTTACTCAAAAAATACATGTATAAAGACACAAAAATGTATTCATTCATCTTCTTTTATTTAACTGACAACATGGTTTTCATTTGAAGATGTCATGGAGTTTTGACTGAGTGGTACTTCTAGTTGTGAGATTCTCCTTTGTTGGTGTACCAAATGTGAGCAGTAATATACATTCAGTCAAACTTGTATATAAAGACAGCTAAGGGGGAATTACAAAAAACGGTCTTTATAGACAGGTGGTCTTTATATAAAGGGTAACACAAGATATTATGAAATACAGAGGGTCGGATATGACTTTCATCATTTCCAACTACATATTTCTTCCCTGGTTAGATATTACATTTAGTAAATGTACATTGTAACATTAAAAGGTTTTTTGGAAATTTTGCTCAAAGTAAATTTTGCATTGGGAATGGGGCTGTTTATCAGACCCACATAATGATGATATTAATCCCTTACTTGTTTGTGGTGTATATATAAATGGTAAGTAATGCAGCTACTAAAATAGGTCAAACTGATATTTATGTACAAAAAATGGGATTTCAAGCATTTTGGGTAGGATCATGGCTCAACATTTCAGCTTTGGTAACGTTCCTTGTTGAACCATCTCTACCTCGACTGATATTTTTCTATCTGAACTGAAAAGTGGTGCCAGATTCTATTAATACCCAAGTATAATCCAGCTTTGCGGATGACAAAAAACAAATATTTGCATTGAAATTTATGTAATATATGATCTTGTAAAGATGCTCCATCGCAAAACACAGTGTGTTGGACAAACATTTTATTTTCAAATAAACTTAATATTTTGGTAACAATCTGGTAAGTTGAATCTTAATCAGCTAAAACTGTTTGCTGTCTTGACCAGCCAACCTAAAAAGCTCTGACTATAACAATTTTTAGCAGTTTAGTCCACAATTTTTTATCAGATATCTGAAATTTTGTTCAATTGACATAGCAACAAATTTTAAAAAATTGAAAAAAAAAATTGCCTACTGACCCATCCACTTTAAAAACTACTGGTCAAATCAGATCCAATGAATATTTGTTTAATGATGGCCTAAAAAATTAATAGGGGTGTGACCTATCTGTGGGTCAGGACTCCAGACTAAGATTTTATGGGTAAAGTTGTAGTGCAACATAACCTACCAGAGGAACATATACAAAATTACATACAATAAGTAATTAAATGCTTCTTATTGACTGCAAATGACCAGTACTCTTGGTATGACCTCAAATGACCCTAAATCTTACTGAAGTATAACTGATGAAAGGCTTTTAACTGACATCATGTTGACCCTTGGTATGACTGATAAAATGTTTCTTATGGCTTAATCAATAAGTGACCATGACTCTTAATATGACCAATAAAAGGCAAAATGACCAATGACCAACTCCTTACTGACCATAAACACCTGACTGTTGGTATGACTAATGACAGACTCCTTACTGACGCTAAACATCCCTGACTGTTGGTATGACTAATGACATGCTCTTTACTGACACTAAACACCCCTGACTGTTGGTATGACTAATGACAGACTCCTTACTGACACTAAACACCTCTGACTGTTGGTATGACTAATGACAGGCTCCTTACTGACACTAAACACTCCTGACTGTTGGTATGACCAATGACAGACTCTTTATTGACACTAAACACCCCTGACTGTTGGTATGACTAATGACAGACTCCTTATTGACACTAAACACCCCTGACTGTTGGTATGACTAATGACAGGCTCTTTATTGACACTAAACACCCCTGACTGTTGGTATGACTAATGACAGACTCCTTATTGACACTAAACACCCCTGACTGTTGGTATGACTAATGACAGGCTCCTTACTGACACTAAACACTCCTGACTGTTGGTATGACCAATGACAGACTCTTTATTGACACTAAACACCCCTGACTGTTGGTATGACTAATGACAATGCTCCTTATTGACACTAAACACCCCTGACTGTTGGTATGACTAATGACAGGCTCTTTATTGACACTAAACACCCCTGACTGTTGGTATGACTAATGACAGACTCCTTATTGACACTAAACACCCCTGACTGTTGGTATGACTAATGACAGGCTCTTTATTGACACTAAACACCCCTGACTGTTGGTATGACTAATAACAGGCTCCTTATTGACACTAAACACCCCTGACTGTTGGTATCACCAATTAAAGGATTCTTATAGACTCTTTCATTTGATCAATTAATGGATTCTCATTGACTTCATTGATGATAAATGACACCAAGCACCTTTGACTCTTCATTTGACCAATGAGAGGCTTCTTACTGACTCTAAATGACATCAAGCACTCCTGACTCTTCATTTGACCAATTAAAGGTTTCTCACTGACTCTGAATGACACTAAGTACCTTTGACTCTTCATTTAACCAATGAAAGGCTTCTTACTGACTTTAAATGACACCAAGCACCTTTGACTCTTCATTTGACCAATGAAAGGTTTCTTACTGACTCTGAATGACATCGAGCACCCCTGACTCTTCATATAACTAATGAAAGCCTTCTTACTGACTTTAAATGACACCAAGCACTCCTGACTCTTCATTTGACCAATTAAAGGCTTCTTACTGACTCTAAATGACATCAAGCACTCCTGACTCTTCATTTGACCAATTAAATGCTTCTTACTGACTCTAAATGACATCAAGCACTCCTGACTCTTCATTTGACCAATTAAAGGTTTCTTACTGACTCTGAATGACACTAAGTACCTTTGACTCTTCATTTAACCAATGAAAGGCTTCTTACTGACTTTAAATGACACCAAGCACCTTTGACTCTTCATTTGACCAATGAAAGGTTTCTTACTGACTCTGAATGACATCGAGCACCCCTGACTCTTCATATAACTAATGAAAGCCTTCTTACTGACTTTAAATGACACCAAGCACTCCTGACTCTTCATTTGACCAATTAAAGGCTTCTTACTGACTCTAAATGACATCAAGCACTCCTGACTCTTCATTTGACCAATTAAAGGCTTCTTACTGACTCTAAATGACATCAAGCACTCCTGACTCTTCATTTGACCAATTAAAGGTTTCTTACTGACTCTGAATGACACTAAGTACCTTTGACTCTTCATTTAACCAATGAAAGGCTTCTTACTGACTCTGAATGACATCAAGCACCCTGACTCTTCATATAACTAATGAAAGCCTTCTTATTAACTTTATACATATGTAGCTCACTTCCATTGACTCAGTTGGTTAGAGTGTTTTCCACGATAATGGGAGGTCCTAAGTTTGATTCTCAGTACCGGGTCATACCTAGGACTTCCACAAATGTTGTAAGTGTTCCTTGGCCAAGCACTTGGTACAAATACATATAATAACAAAAGTCAGTCTTTGGAATTAGCTAAAGACTGATGTCCCATGCCATGACAGTTGCAGCATGTTATAATTTAAGGCCATAATACAGGTCAAAATTTGTGGTACTTCATCTGAAGCTTGGGACACATCCACAAAACTGAAAAACTTCTTGGCAGGGTATAATTATATACAGTGGAATCTTGTTATCTTGAAACTCACGGGACATCACTATTACTACAAGATATCCAGAATAACAATTTTATATCATAGCCACCATTGTATAGTACAAGTATGATTAGGATTGATGGGGAAAACCTATGTCCTGCTACTCCATAGATATACATGTTATAAATGTTGTTACACCCACTGAAAGGAACGTTTGATTGCAGGATGCCAGTATAAAAGGTCAACTATTCTATTGCAGTAAAAAAGGTCACTTTGTATAATGTTGCCAATGGAAGATGTATCAATCATTCAAACAGTGATGTATGCCAACACTTTACAGGACTAGACAGAAGTATATGTATATGCATTTATCCTGTAACTATAGAGACCGGAAATGTCGTATATATCAGTTGCCGAATACAACACAGCTGTAAACGGTTAATGACGGATTTCAAACATGTGATTTTGTTCTAAATGTGTCTGGTGACCTTGAACTTTATTGTTGGAATGACATCAGACATCATATAGCAACTTACATATTTGTTAGATATTCTTGGGCAAAGTAGCAGCGCTCAAATTGCTTTCAATACATTGAAACTGCAGTATGAATTAATTCATTAGCAATATTTACCATAACAGAATAAGCAGAATAGATGGCTGGCATCTTAAAATACAGGTTATATTTGAACTTTTGTCAGAAAAACAATACTTGACTAGTCTCGACAGTGTATATCGTTTTTCTTAGCCCTTGTCCATATATATGTACAACCTGTATTTCAAGACACTAACCATCTATTCTCCATGTATTGAACTGAAGTAGGAAAATTAGCATATTTATCATCAATCAGTGAATTGTATAGAAGAAAATCAGATACTCATTCATGAATTATGATATCAATTTTCCAGGATTCTGAATCATATTCAATAAGATTAAACACAGGGAAACCACCTTCCTGTTTCAACAAAGGAAGCACAGTGATACACATTTTCCTGTCATTGACGATAAGCTGGAGAATTTATACATGTAGATTTTACGAAAATGACAAAATTTCCTCTAAGTGATGAAATACACATAATTTTAGAACTATCTACATCATGATTTATGATTGTTAACCCTTTCACCACCAAGTACCGTAACTTAATGGTATGCTCTATTCTATTGTATTAGACCAGTCTATTATGGTCTGTGGGGTTGAAAGGGTTAAATAAGTAAATACATGCAACAACTGTTAAGGCATACTGTTCAATAGTACTGACAACAATTCTAGTATCTTGTTTCGTTCAACTTACATTTGTAACTGAAACCCTATCATATAAGGGTAAACCATGATCATTTCAGTACAAAAAGTGTAGAAGGTGCACCCCTTAAAAAGCTTATACATACCATGAAAGGATTTGTGTTGATCATTTATAAAATTTCTCTTTGATCTCATTGTAATTCCATTTTCCTTTTCGGTTCTTTGCATCCTCTTTATCATGGTCTCCATCTATAATAAATGAAAATTTGTATAGATATGTAAATGCAAATTGAAATCTATGATTAATTCATAGCCCCTGAAAATAGTGGACTCTTCTGTAAATCAATGACAGACCAATCCAAATGTGTCTTTAGGGGTAAATGGGTTAGTATCTTTGTACAAGAGGTCCAAAGGGCCTAAAGGCACTCAACTGGCAAATTATGATCAGCAGATATTTTTTCCGCTTATTTAGGTGCCTTTGACCTTGAACTTTGACACCATGGTCATGAAACTTTGTCACCATATGATCCTTAGATAATTTTTATCAACTATATAATATGGCTTTGTAGGCTATACAAAAAGTCAATCAGTTTTGAATTAATAAAGCCATTTGTATAAAACTGTAGCAAGTCATTTGAAGCACCTCACTTTTACTCTCTGGAGTCAAATAAACTTAAGACCACAATTATAGTATATGTATCTAACCATCAGTTAAGTTTAAGACTACATTTGTACTAATTATTGTAAACATGGATATTTTCGTGTGTTGATAATTACACAATATTCTTAAGCAAACCATATGTGTGAGTGTTTTTACGCAATGCTACAACAAACCGTGAGAAGTCCAGTGTTAAACGGTAATTCTTAGTTCAACTGTGAGACTGGTATGCGGGGGGAAGGAGGGTGTCATTTACATGAAAACCTCTTCCACTTGTATTTTGTGTAAATTATCCCCATACATAATGTTTGCAGTATCAGTATGTATCCAGTCCACCATCATGTATGCAGAGATTTATGAACTTTCTGTTTGTAATAACCCTATTCTCTGGAGTCAGATGACCTTGAACCCTAGATCTGACACGTGGAGTAAAAACCAGTCACAATTCTATATACAGACTGTATCACATTGGGGACAAAATGATTACTTTTCACACATGCTTGATTTCTTTAGATCTAATCTGATTCTAATAAGAAGTGTGAAAGATTTTCCATACCATATTCAGATTCCTTCTTGGAGACATATATTATTATCTTGCATGGGCAGAGAATAACAATATGAATTTAGTAAGTCCAGTTTTCGATGAAGATGACCCTTTCTGGAATTTCATTCATTACATAGAAATTACCATTCACATAAAAAATGCTGTTCAATGTATTATTTTGAAAAACAACCCCCCCCCCCCAAAGAAAATAAATAAACTCATCAACGCCTGAAATACAATTGAATCTTTCATATATCAATGACTAAGACCAGTACACATGTATCTTTAGGGGTGAATAAGTTAGGAGGCTACATACATACATGTATGTAAATTGAAAAAAATATATATACAGTAAAACCTGTATATAGGGGCCACCCAAGGGACCAAAAAATATTGGTCTTTATGTGCAGGTGACCCTTATACACAGGTTCAATTTAGTTGAAGTATGCAGTCAAGGGACTTTTCAAAACTGGCCATTATAGACAGGTGATCCTTATATAGAGGTGGCCGCTATAGCAGGTTTTAGTGTATATATTGTCTATCACAAATATGGATGTCTCTTTTGCGTCAGCAAAAACATCATAGGAACTTGGTGAGAAAAGTGCTGAATCATCAGCTTAAATGTTCATAGTTTAGAGGTGTTTTACTCCAGACTCAACAGTTTTACCATTCTATGGAAGGGCCCAGATTTTAATGGAGAAGAAAACCCAGTTACAATGTAATCGAGAAAACATCATGCCTTCCGCATGTATATGTAAACTTGCAAACTTCCTCACATAATTAGCTTAAGCTACATTGTAGCTCCATCAACTAGCTCTAACTAGATGTAAAAGACTTCATGGTCAAAATATGATGCTCTGATCACATGGCCAAGTGGCTTTAAGCCATGAAATCTCTCACCTCAAGTCAGCACTGGCTCAAGCCCTGTTAGAACCTAAACGGATTTTGTGGAAAAAATTCCGGTTTACTTGGGGAAGGCCGTAAGTCTCTTGCCAGATATCATACATGTATAACCAGGTTCTATCCCCCATTA
Organism: Atrina japonica; assembly: GCA_030159075.1. NCBI lineage: Eukaryota > Metazoa > Mollusca > Bivalvia > Pterioida > Pinnidae > Atrina > Atrina japonica. The sequence continues at coordinate 1,563,111 of BROG01000003.1, forward strand.
TTAAAAACTGGCCACTATCACATAAATTACAAATTGTTGAGTATGGTAAAAAAAAAACAGTATTTAAACAAACAAACAAATACATGTATAACATATTCAACTTTTGTAGTATTCTGTAGCTGTATGACTCATACGCTATGTGTATCTAAACTTATAAGTACACTTGTACATTGCCCTTTAAGAAATGACCCTTGGTTAAGAATATGATTCAAGTTATATCAATAAAACAATGTTTATACCAACTGGAAAACAAATTTTGCACAAAAAATTGGCAAACAGAGAGAATTCTAATATATCTCCAAAACATACCGATTTTCAAACAGAACTATAATCATGGTAGAAATAATGATTTACATGGATACAATTACATTTAGGTCTTAGCAATACATTTTGTGGTAGTCTGCTAATAAAACTGTAGAGAATGAATGTGTCAAAAGCATCATACTGGACATTGAAACAAATAAACCACATTTGTTTTAAATTCTTATTTGATGTCCAGGCAAGTATTTTTCAACTTACATAAAGACATTACCAGATGTTGATAACTAGCTAATTTAATTGTGCTTTGGTTTTATGCTAATGAAGATAGGGTTCTGTGACTTGTAGCCCCTAACATGACATGGGAGTGAGTTCTAGGTATCTATACCCGAAAGACCAATGAATTTCACTTGTGATGGTGTCAGCGTGCTTGGCAAAGAAAGAAGACATGTACATGTATGTATTTTGTATTGGCAATGGGGCCGAATTTTGGCTCTCCTGGAAACCATAGAAAAAAGGCCTTACAATGTATGTGTACATGTAGGTAACTAATGTATAAATCAAGTAGTTGTTATAAAACGTGAGTGACTATGGTTGGTAAGACTACAGGTACAAAACATAACTAACATCCACTAAACTTGTTTAATATATTTATCTCCATGAATTTACTGTCATTTATATGCTGAAAACTTAAACAGGCGTTACCGTTAACTGTGTTTTCCAAACAAATATTTGGATTTTTACTATTTAAATTGATGTACAATAACAAATACATGTAAGAGATATATACACAGGCATAAAAAAAATTCTTATATTCCTATAAATCTTGTGAAAATAAGGTCATGTCTAGTGTCATATGCATATATACAAAAAGTAAGGTTGAATAAATCATTTGCAAACAAATAATTGCCAAACTGGGTTTCTAAAGCAATTTTCACAAAATACATAGGAATTTAAAAATTCTTAAGCCTGTGTATATCCTTTTTTTGTTATTGTACATCAATCTAAATAGTAAAAAAACAAAGAAATTTTTTGGCAAAAAAACAGTTACAGGCAAGGATTTTTAGGGTAATGCCCCTTTAAACTGCTAAAAAAAAGTCAGATCATGTGAGTTATAATAGATTACAACATAGTACATGTATAATATTAGTCACAGACTGCAAATGTACAATAAAACGCTCTGTATGAATATTTCACAGGAAATCATCTAAAGAGTAGAGTTTATGGTCAGGATACTGTTGATAGATAAATGAACAAAGTACATTAAATACATGTAGTGTTAGACATACCAACCACACCATTTGTCAACTATCTATACTTGGTGACACTAACATTGTACATGTATCTCATGATAAAAATGACATATATATATATTTTTATCTGCGTGTACATCTCTGATCCTCAATACTAATCTACTATTGACACTTCATCGAATTTCGATCCCCAATTAACACATACAGTTAAAAATAATAAAACAAACTGTGTGTTGTACCAGTGAGATTTTTCTTTGCCTGTATTTGCAAGTGTTCATGTTTTTCTTAACCCTTTCACCCCTGAATATCTGAGTGGTATGATCTTTCTATTGTATAAGTCCAGTCTATTATGGTCTGTAGTCGTGTAAGGGTGAATGGGTTAACTGGGAATATATTAATACAATTGTGATATATACATTTCAATGCACAAAAATTGGGACATAACTGAAAATGGTAGAGGGGGGGGAGAGAGACTTCCGATAATACTAATTTGCAGTGAGTAAACAACCTTCAAATGGCTTTATATTTGATCTACAAATCACAGAGTACACATGTCTGAATACAGTACATAAAATGTACAATGTACAATATCTTGCATCAAAGAAAATTTACTTTTTTTTTACATTATGGGAGGACAATAATTGTTTATATCAAATTATGGACACCTTTACTTCCATGAAGAAAATATCCTGTATTTTTTTTTTACTTCGTTTTGCTTGATGTCACAGCCAATCATTTTTTCAGGTAGTTTGAGGAGAACACCAGGTTTTAATAATGTAATCAAGAAAAGACCACCTGCCTAAATCCACATGTAAACTGTGAGTCACAATGATTAGGATTTGGACAAATTTTTTCTAAATATTTCCATCACTGAAGAGTTTATACAAATAAATACAATGTCAAGCATAGAGAAACAAAATTGTTCCTCTTTATCAATAAAAACTGCTGTCAGGCCTAGACATACAAAAAGATAGGAAATGATGTTTGTCATTTTATTTGGCCAGTTAAAATCCTTTTGTGCAGGCTTACTTCAATGGATAGGCTGGAGTTTTCCCTAGAAATATTCATGAAGGAAGCCCCTTTTAATTGAAAAAGAGCTATTTTATTATGACAATTGCAAAGGCTCCAAAGGGAAAACCCTGCAGGATAAAAGAGAGGTTAATATCTAGTCGTGCACATGACTATCCCTGAAAGGTTAACAGAAAGCTTTATGCCAAATTTGTAATATTTTTTTCATGCAACATCACATTAATGATGAATAAGCATTTTTCAAAGATATTTACATACAGTAAATAAAGAGGATCATATAACATGAAATTTATTGCAATTTTTCATTTTTATTCAAATTTCAAATGAAATAAGTGAGAAAAAAATTTGCAGGTGTAGTGAATTAATTTAATTAATTCAGATAATAATCAGCACGAGAAAAGAAATTTTTTTTTTTTAAATTAATAAAGTCCTGTATTTTCTACTTCACATGACAGATGGATGACTTTCTTTGCACAGATGCAAATCTGAAAGACAAAATCTGTAACTCACTCACCACAAAAGTCCCATTTGGACTGGTCTATGTCATCAATATACAGAAGAGTCCATTGTTTTCCAGGGGTTGATGAATTAACTACAGCTAACACTGCATTTATGTGAACTTCCCTTTGGTATACATGTATTAAAAACAAACAACACACACTTTAAAAATTACAATCTGCCACTACCAGCTGATATGACCAACACAACTAAAATCAACAAAGGAAAATACTGTTATTGTGGAAATAAAGGTAAAGGAATGCAAAATGTATATATGACAGATCAACTTCCAAATACTGGTACATGTAAGATTTTTTTCCCTCACTCTTTTGGGAATTGGGACTGGGCCAGGGCCTTTTAGATTGGGAATTTAGTTCATTTTATTGAAATTGGGAAATCTAAAAAACACACAGAACTGTTTGAAAAGACAAAAATTTCATCAAATTCATTGTCATTGGACTTCAAATTCAATTAGGAAATTTTGACTGCAAAATGGCAGAATAAATGCATTTTTTGAATTGGGAATGAGACCTTATTTCGGTCCCTTATGATAGGGTGGAAAATCTCTGTGCAAGTGTATCTGCACCAAATATGAGAACCTATGATCTACTAGAAGATATGGCTTAAAATAGTCCCAACAAAGCAGAAGGGAAATGACAGATAGATGGAAGGAGGGACAGAAGGAATAATGAAAAAATACAATTCAAACCTATTTCCCCCTGAAATCTGGGAGGTAAAGTTGGGAAAAGGGCTGTAAAAATGCCTGCTTTTCATTGGTCATCATGTAGCTGAGGAATAAGTTGTGTGTTTGTTTGTTGGTTGTATTGTTGTTTAACGTCCCACTCAAGAATCTTTCACTCATATGGAGACGTCACCAATGCCGGTGAAGATCTTTAAAGTTTGGCTCGGCACTCTGGGCCATTGACCAGTGAGGGTTCTTTAATGTGCCAACACCTACTGTCACAACCTCATGATCAAGAGTCGAACGCATTACCTACTGAGCCAGGCCAGCTCTTCTGTGTTTGTAAATTTATGAAAGCTCTAAACAAATTGAGCATATAAACAGAATGTACAATGTACATGTTTATCTAAAGGAAACATACAAAGATTTATACTAATGTTACATCTTCCTGAATACATTTTAAGTTAACTTTTCACAAAGGAGATTTTCTCATACAATGTACCTCTGACAAAAGTTTCCCATATTTTCACTAGTTTGAGATTTTCTTATCTCACTCTTACTATGATGGCATGTGACCATCCACAACAGTGAACTGTTTTGGTAAAACACTGTATAAGTGCTGAAGAGACAACACCAAATTACATGTATGTACTAGTTGCCTGTATATACCATATGATGCACCAGTGTGTCTCACCTTGGACTAAAGGTCTAAAACCTCATGGTGTGAGATTTCTCCATCTCACATATATGTACATGTACTCAGTGACTGACTAAAAATGGATTATGTTGGTCAAGTCAAAGTTTATTAAAAAAATCATGACACACTCTCCATGGGGTTCTTGCTTGCTTTGACTTGATTTACCGAGTGACATGACTACCTAAAGCCCTTGCCATTCGTCCATCAGCCTCATTCTACCCATTTATGAATGCATTTATGTACCAATATACAAGTATGTTCAAGTACAAGTACTACAGGTTTCTTATTTACACAACCTGTGAAAATTTGGAACAAATTTATAGTACTACAATAATAATAAATGAGAACTAACAAACTTGAAAGTTGAATGACAACATCTTATTATTGTATTGTGTATTCTATTTCAGGATTTTTCAGTCTGATAAGGTAAATAATAATAGATGTTCAGTTTAGGAACAGATTAATTTGAATCTGATAAATCTGCCCTTTCATAAGTATATATCCTGCTTTAGAATATATCAGTTAATGCATACTTGACCCACTATTACAATGCATCTCTTTGTTACATGCCAAACAACATTTCAAAAGCCATTCTGACTATGTCTCTTCAGAAATTTACCGTAGTATAAATCAGCATGGAAGCAGAAAAAGCTTCACTGAATCACAGGCCTTCACTTTATATAAGGGGAGTATTTTGTATACATGTATATACAGTAAAACCTGCCATAATGGACACCTTAATACAGCGGACACCCTCCAATAACGGACAGTTTGTATACTAGGTCCTGATTTACATTGTTATCTAAGATTACTAGCGTCTGTTTAAATAAACAGACAATTCCCTTACCAAAACAACGGACACAGTTGTTGGCCCAATATGAATAATATCTGTATTTTTAACCTTGAAATCTTCTTATGATCAACTTCCATTGCCACAAACAATTTCTCACTTAGCTGTGAATCCTGACTTTTATTTTGAGACTTTTATTTTGTGCTTTTGCTTGATATTTATTTCCTTGCATAGCATTGTTACAGTTGATTACGAGAACGATTTGCATTGATTATACTTATAAATGGTTTAGCAGTGAATGATCATCCTTCATTCAGTGGACACCTCTCTATTATGGACAATCTGATTAGTCCGGCAACTGTCCGCTAAACACAGGTTTTACTGTATTATATGTATACCAATGTATATACAGTGGAACCTCACTATCAAGACCACCTACATGTAACTTACTGACTGGTCTGATTAATAACATGAACTAATTATGAATATGATATTTTGTATAATATTACATCCAATTAACTGATAAAAATACAAATAAAATTATCTATGTTATTTCACCGTGTTTTACTATTTGTGTAACAACTTAGCCCCGAAGAGGATGGAATAAACTCCCTTCAATTTTGATAACTTACAAGATAGTGTAACCTGCATTTTCATTGGTGGAATATGACACATCTACGCAGCCACTTGCATGTGACCCCATTGCTGGTTTTGTTAGTTCTTCTACATGACGTATCAGAAAACGGGAGCAATGAGAAATCGGTTTTTAATTAGATTGTGTATGTGCATAAAAAAGTTATGTTTAACTCAACATTTGTTTGAAAAAAAAAAACCTAAAAATACCCTTAAGAAAAACCAAAACAATAGACATACATATATCTTGTAATATCTATCGGTACATCAAAACTAAATTGGTATTTTATGGCCGTTATCTTTGTAAAATATAAACTTGTATATATGTTTATTGCATTTCTCAGGGGAAAATGTGAGGAGTGAGGTGTAGAATGAATCATGTATGTTATAAAATCAAATGCATACTTATTTGCTAAATGAAAACAGCTGAAATATTAACATAATTTTGAAATTCAGAAACCACATTGATGAGATCAAGGATTTAAGAATGTCTCAAGGTCTCTGCATCTATAGTTCAGGAAATTAAATTTTGATAAATAGGAAAGAAATAATATAAAAAGTATGTATTGACAAAATTCCGTATGTTAAACGATATCTTTATTAGCATCTGAACAGCAATTTGTTTTTCAAAGTTAATAACAATATTATTTTTAACCTAACAGCATCGTGTAAATATTTTCATTTTCAAAATCTGGAAATGATTAGGAAATTTTCAAAAAATATGTACTATATACATGTCAGACACATCATTAAATTTGAAAGAACATGGGAAAATTCAGTAAGGATGGCAATCCTGTCGCAAAATTAATTTATATAAATGTAGATGTAGCAGCAAGATGAAAATCACACGATACAGGTACATACATTTTATCACCAAAACATGAGATTTTCTAAAAATGTCACAAATAGATGTGAGACTTAAGATTTTCAAAATATATAAAATATGTACATGTACTTCAATTTTTTCATATCTAAAGAGGTTTATTCATTACAAAAAAGTTAACAAAAGTAATATTTGAATGCCCTTTTAAAGCACTGGTGCCCTTTCTACACTCAGAGTGGTATTTAAGGCAAGTTTGACTGTAAATGACTTGCTAAGAATCCTGATCCAGTTTCCTGTTTTACACAGTCATGGACTACTACATGTAGTAATTAAATGACCTACTAGGAATCCAGATCCAGTTAATGTTAAAACTTTTACACAAGCATGGACTAATCATATGACCTGCTAGGAATTACGATCCATTTTTCTGTTTTACACAGTCACCGACTACTAGTAGTTCAATGACCTGCTAGAAATCCAGATCCATTTGTCTGTTTTACACATTTATGGACTAATTAAACAATCTACAAGGAATCCAGATCTTGTTTTGTGTTTTACACAAACATGAACAAGTTACATGTACATTTGTATCAAATGACATACATGTACAAGGAATCTAGATCTAGTTTCATGTTTTACACAAACATGGACTTACATGTATCAAACGACCTACAAGGAATCTGGATCTAGTTTCATGTTTTACACAAACATGGACTTACATGTACCAAATGACCTACAAGGAATCAAGATCTAGTTTTGTGTTTTATAAAAACATGGGCTTACATGTATCAAATGACCTACTAGGAATCTAGATCTAGTTCTGTGATTTACAAAAACATGGACTTACTTGTATCAAATGACCTACTAGGAACATGGGAAAAGATCCAGATTCTTAGTAGGTCATACACCTACTAAGAATCTGGATCTAATTTTGTGTTTTATACAAACATGGACGTACATGTATCAAATGACCTACTAGGAATCTGGATCTAGTTTTGTGTTTCACACAAACATGGACTTACATGTATCAAATGACCTACTAGGAATCTGGATCTAGTTTTATGTTTTGCCTATAAGTATGTATACACACACATACTGCATCCACCTTGTATGTCCCAGACTTCAATACACAACAATGAGTGATTAATGGAACAGCAGCTGAGTGTTTTCAGATTAAAAACTGATCAATTTCAGTGTCAGAATCTGATACATTTGCAATGAGGCATGGTTTTAAATCAATATTATTGATGAGCAATTGAGAAGAAATATTTTGTTGTGCTTACTTCTTATAGCTCAATGATCTATGAACAAGACCAAGCATATTTATAGATTTTTTTTTTATTTCGACAGAATTTTTGCACGTTAAACTGGCTGAGTACTTCTGATCTTCAGTATCCAAACCTTATTGACTGGTTGAAAGCATTGATTCTGAGAGTAGCTAGAATGTATTAAATGTTTGAAGATTCAGATAAATTTAAATAAATACAATGTTTTATTGCTTCTACAAATCCATCCATTGTCTTCCTAATTTTACATACAATGTAAAATTGGACTTGTACCACACATCAATTATGACATTATTATTGGAGAAACACTTCAACATTTTACAATGATGTCAATTGATACCAGTATTTGATTAAAAACTATAAAAGTGTATCTAAAACACACATGTATCTAATAATAGAAATAAAAAATTCTCCTTAAGAAACTAATTTAAGATTAAGAAATCTGAAAGTACGGGTAACAAATACTGTATACAGTGAAACCTGTATATAAAGACCCCCTTAGGGACACAACAAAACCAGTCTTTATTGGGAGGTAGTCTTTATATACAGGTTGATTTGTACACAAATGGTACTATTGGAGACAGCAAAAAACAGTCTTTATGACCAGGTGGTCTTTTTACACAGGTGATAACTACAGCAGGTTTTACTGTATATCTGGAAATTTTCGCACCTGATTAATTTTCGCCATTTTTGCTGTACTAGTGTGTATAAACCAGATTTTCTCCATTTCCATTAAAAACTGGTCACCACCATACATGTATGTACAGTGACTGAAAAATTGTAGAGTATGGCCTAAAACATATATTTAACAAATTAAGGAAGAATCAAGTACATGTATATTGAATAAACTGACCATTATCAACAACTAGTAGCTGCTTACAACAATCTCATAAAAATGTATATTTTGGTTAATGATAAGATCTGAGATCCATATTACATTCAATGCATCATATTACTTCCCAGAATATATCATATTTTTTTTTTTTTTTGAAGTCCGAGATTAAACTGAAATATTAACCAGTGATGTCTATATCATAAGATACATGTAGATCAATCAATACAGTATTATTTTGTACACCCGTAACATATATCATTTGATTAACAGAATTTTAATTTACATGTATACATGTATGTGTGTTAAGTGAATAAGGAAATCTACCCTGACTGATAAGAAACTGGATCCCCAATCCGAGGGTTTACCTAAGATTGTACTTTCAAATTTTTGCCCTGAGGCTGAGGGCTGATATTTCCCTTTCCATTAAGCACACACCCATGTTCGATTAATATTTTTCTCCTATGCCTCAAATACATGCACATGTATATGTACACGAATAAAATTCTGACATTACTATTTATACACTATATTCTGATTACAAAGTAACCACACATAAAAAAAATAGTATTGATATGTCATAATGCAAGTACATGTAGCCTGTCAACACCCTAAGGGTTGAAAAGGATATCATTTCCCTGTACAAAATCTGTGAATCATGCATGGGAGAAAACATCTGTATGTTATCTGAACTGATATTTTATCTATTCGAGATACAACTTATGATTATATACATTTGCACATACATGTATATTTATACGTATTACTTCCAGGGATAAACAATGTAATTTAGACTCACTGATCAGTTGAAGTACATGCATGCACAATGTACATGTATCATTGCCATTGGATACATGACATAATCACTGATTATATGGTCTTAGTTTTTATATATAATTAGTGAGCACAGGTCAGGTCGCAAAGAAAACTCTTTACTCGTAGACCACAAACATATGTATTAACACAATGAAAAATAATGACAGAAGATGTACATGGTTCAGCAAAATAAGACTCTACAGAGTGAGCTGCTCAACCTGAAGCTTGACTTTCAACCCTTTATAAAAAACATATTCAAATCAAACGTTTTGGGGACTTCAGTTTTTTCAGATAACATGTTTTCTATTTCCAGTAATACTTTATTCTAAATATCTGATGCCGTAATTAAACTACATGTATTAGTGGCGTCATTTTGTGGGAAAGGTGTTGCCCTTGTGACTTTGGACAGGTTCCTGATGAATCATTTTCAACATAATTTCCTACAATATGCATACATTTGTATATACATGCACATATACAAAATGGATGTAAAACACACTCTTATATATACATGTATCCCGAGATGGGAAAAGTTGAAAAACTGGTAATATCAAAGTTAAAACATTGTCCCAGTGTTTAATTTCAATGTGAAAGTGACCAGTTATCTCGAAGTTAAAGTATTTACATCGTCAATGATTTATGTGATGATTTTTAACAGTGCTTAACAAATATGCCTTCTGTATCATACATGTACACTGAATAAAAATCTTCACAAAAAATTCCGTTTTTTTTTTTTAACTTTCTGTTCTTAATTTCATGAAATGGCTAATGTTACTTTCTATAACTCATTTTTAAACTTTCCGTTCTAAAATGTATAATTATAGTGTCACTTCCTGAATCAAATAGGGAACTTTCGAGTTAGCCCGGATTACTGTTATGATCCTGCATTTATTCACATCTTCTCAATTTTGTTCCTCATATGTTATTCCGCTTTTCATATTTACCTTTGCAAGGTAAATGGAAATATTTTCACTTTTTTAGTGCATCAAATTTATTTTGTATGAAGAAACCCAAAAGACTCAGTGTTATCATCTTCATTTTTCAGTTTCTCTTATTGGGTCCCCAATGTCCCCAATTATTTATTTCCCCAAATCTTTTAAGACTGAACTTTTATTTTCTTTGGCTTCATCAAATCTGGTGCCAGTCTTAATTTTTCCTTTTTTTTCAAAGTCCAACAAAAGACATGCAGAGTATTGGATGACACTATGAACCCCATATGATTCCATAAATCCCAAACATTCTACCTTCCTTCTTAGTTCTTGAAAGGTTCACCTAGATATATATATATGTTGTTGAATGTTTGAAGCATTATCCAAGGTAGGTAAAAACTTGCTATTTCACATACATGTAGTGATACACTGTACATACAATGTATGCGTGAACCAATCTATTTTCAGTATTCTACAATTTTTCAGTCATAAGGTAACTTTTTATCAAATGCTTTTTCTATTCCAGTTCGTATTGGAGTGGAAAGCCATAGACCCTTTCACGATAACTGCGTACCTACTAATTTCACCTGTACGCTTAACACTTCCGAGTGGTAACCCAACACAAATCATAACCAATGAAATTTAAATTGTAGACGGGGAACAATTAGTCTTTAAGTGGGAACTAATTGTCATGAGTATGAAATGTTTTGAGCACGAAACTTCTTGATACCACTTGAAAGTGCTTGTGTGCAGGTGAAATTAGTAGGAACGCAGTTATCGTGAAAGGGTCTATTCACAGGGTAAGAAAAAAATTTGAAAATTGATTTTGAAAACCACTTGTTCCTACAGACACCTTAAGCTTGTCTCAATCATTCATAAACTTTTATGGAACCATTAAGACTATTTCTCTGATGTGGGACTTATAATAAATTAAAATGACATGTTCAATGAATGTCTTAGAGGCTAAGATGTTATAAATCTATAAAAAAAATTACTTGTCACTGGGGACAAGTACCCAATCCTAACTACTTGTCCCCAAGCTATTTTTACACATTCAGGATGAGTGGGCAAGTACAATTTTCTTGCCCTGCATTCATATTCATATATATAATTGATACAAATTATAATTTATTTATTTTCATTTTTCAATTTTTTTAGATAACCTTTATCTTAAAATGAAATATTACAAATGTCATAAGCTGCAACAAGAAACAAAACAGAAGTAAGATAATGAAATATAATACACGTACATCATATTCTAATGCACTCTGTTTGCTTTGCGTTATTTCACTGGTCGGTGAAGTTGAAAATTCGCAGGGAATTCACGATTCACTGCTTGTTTTTTAAATGACATCACACTTTCTTTATTTACATACATTGTATTCCTACGCATTTTTGTAAACAATTCAACATGGCATCTGTAGATAATTCTGAGCCCGAATTGTACCAACCTAATTTTCATTTGGAATTACCATTTTCAATAACAAATGACACGGACGAGGGAGAAAACCTATCGCCATCTATGAGCGATGACGATATGGAATTGCTAGGTGCTTTGTTGGACGCTGTTTACACAAGAAACAGCATTCTGTCTATTAGTATTGATGACGATGTAGCAGACGATTATAAGGCGAGTGCGGACATGTTGACTAATCAGCAGCCCCAGGGTGACAACAAATTAGCTTATAGTCCCATTGATAACTCTCTCCGGCAAAATATCTGTTTCACTGCGAGGCATTAGCCTCACGGTGAAACTTCATTTCTGACAGGGGAATCACCGATACCCTGTCAGTTTTTATAAAAAACAATCACATGGTAACCCTTAATTTCTAGTCTACACATCCTAAAGACAAGTTGCAACAAAAAGAAAATCATTTGTTCCCGGTTGGTTCAAAACTACATGTATGGGATTTTATACAACTCTACTTCCTGTCTCTCATTATTCACTTAATGTAAGTAGCTAGGTCACACAAGGGTTTAAATAAATGTAATTAAAACAGTTCAGAGTACAATGTTCATGTAATGGGAACAAACATTTTCAATGATATTTATATATACATGTAGTTTATAAGGTCAATAGAAAATGAAATTGACAAGTTCACTTATAAAACTAAAAAAATATAGGTGAACTTTCTTTTGATTTACACACAACTTGTACAATATACAAAATGAATGAAATAGAGGGGTCAATCATCGTGATTTTCAAGTGGGGCAGGAGTTTTTGTCAAGTATCATTTACATGTAAGTTGGGATAGTATTACAATAGTGCTTTTCAAAGCCAATGGCTGACTAGAAAAATGAATGTCATCTTGTAATATCTTGTATGACAACACAAGTGAGTACAAGGCCACCATTAACTCATTCACCCCTAAAGACACATTTGGACTGGTCTAAGTCACTGATTTACAGAATAGTCCATTATCTTCCAGGGGTTGAGTTAAAAATTATTTGTCTGATGTGTGCCAGCCTACAAAGTGTTGGTTAGAATAGACCTTTTTTGGAGTTGTTATAATACAAGTAGTATGCAACTTCCGGTTAAGCATTTTTTTTGTACATGACCTGGAATATGGTTATCATGTAATGTTAGGTGCCTGATTTAAAGGACAGCCTACAAGAAAGTGATGACATCTGTCATCTTTAAAAGAAAGAACATCTATCCAAGTTTCACTTTTGAATAGTGTTTTATGCCACACTCAACAAGTTTTCAGTGGCAACCAGTTTTTATTGGTGGAGGAGAGAAGCTGATTACAATGTACCCAGGAAGATACCACTGGCATTCTGCAAGTAAACTGGCAAATTTTTTCCCACTTCATGGTTCAAAGTGTGATGCTCTAACCACTCTAGCCAGCGTGCCCCCCCCCCCCCCCTGTCAGATTTAAAAAGCAGCCTACAAAATAGTGATCATGAAACCTGTCAGCTTTACAAAAAAGAACATCTATCTAATACAAGACAACCAATCTTCATATAGTACTGTAATATGTGATCCAAGTACAAACTTTTTCCAACAAATTAATTTTTATTTTATTTTTATGAATGTAAATGCAACAAAATTTCAGTGTTTTACATGAAAAGCAAAACTCAGGACTTCATTTGTTTAACTTAATTAAATGTTTTCATATGGTTGCACAAACACCTACATGTACATGCATGGTTTAAGAGTGATTCGTTTGCAAAATTTCAAAAGAATTTGATTTGTTTTTTAATTATAATAAAATAATTTTAGTAACTGAAAAATATCATTCACAGCATTGCTCTGTAAATTGAAACTACAAATCACATGCAATAGGGTGAAAAAGCCATATTATCCAAGACATTCCAAGTTTTTTTTCTAAATTCAAGCCCACTTAAAAAATCTCAAGCTATAAGCTTCTCAGTTACTTATATTGTTTGGAAGCTGGTTTTTAATGATGGGATTTGTTTTTTTTTTTTGTTTATTGTTGTTTAACGTCCCACTTTAATGATGGGATTTGTTTTTTTGTTTGTTTATTGTTGTTTAATGTCCCACTTTAATGATGGGATATAACTTTGTTACAGTGTACATGTACTGACAAAAAAAAAAAAACATCAGCATTCTGCGAGTAAACTAGCAGACTTTCTCACATAATCAATTTAGGTTCAGGGGTTGGACCCATGCAGACTAGCTGCAAGCTACATTGTACATTGTAAATAAGAGAATATACTAGTCAGAAACCTCAAAACTTTTCTGTGGTCTGCGGTCCTATGGACTTTTGAGTTTCAAAATAAAAACATTCAACTTCTGTAAAGTCTTTGCAAGTCCCATACACATTAAGAAAAATTCTTGTCAGGGTACATACCTTACCCCTTGACACACCCAATTTACCTGAATCATATGACCTGCCTCTGTTCCATGCATTTTTTTAGAACAATAATACAAAAAAAGACAATATATTTTGAATGATAGCAAAATATGTGTAAGAATTTATCCCCACCCATTTTCTTCTTTTTTATCTTTCTCTCTTTTACATAAAACAATATACATTGTACATGTACTAGAATTATCTATTGGAATCTTGTCCAAAAATCTACAAATTTATACATTGGTCACAGAATCTTCATTAAGTTCATACATGTAGATTAGGTGTACAATGTACATGTATGTGATTGATATCAGTCATTCTATATTGAGTCTGCCTACATGTCCTGAACACATTTCCCTTGAATTTCCTTTCATCATTGCACTCATATGTACTTTGATAGTTTGCTTTTTTCATGTTAAAGTATGACCTCCTCAGAATTATGATACTAGGGCATATACCGGTATCTGTGTTTGCTCAAGCCTTTTTTTCAGTTCCTCTAACCAATGTACTTTCAACACTACTGGTCAGGGACCAGTAACCTGCTAGGACCAATAGCCAGTATTGCATGATTTTGGCTATATACATGTTGAATGCAATCTTGTTAGATTGTTTTAGACCAATCATCAGCTGTTGGACATTTTTCTCAAACAGAAGAAAAAAAATATTGTCATGGTTCATAATAAAGATGAAATCACACCATAGCCAGGTACTGGTACTAGCCAGCTGCTGTTCACCAACCAGTAAAGACTAGACTGGTCTCAGAGAGTAGAAAAGTCAAAAGAGCATACCATTTATATCATATATTTAAGGGATGAAAGGGTTATTCTATTTTTATCTTTATTCATCTATAATTCATTTATTAATCACTTTTGGGTGTGTTTCTGCTTTTTTATTTCTTTTAATTACAGTCAGAGTTGAATTTCATTGATTTGGTTAATATGTGTATATATATATCGTAATTTTTTGCGTACTATGCCAACATTTTTACCCAATATCTATAAATAATTATTTACCTACATATTTTACACAGAAACTAATAATTCAACAATTTCTTACTTCAGGAAAATATGGAGTAAGAAAATCACAAACTTATTTTATAATTTAACTCATCAACCCTATGATCTCATTTAGACTCACCCAAATCAATATACAGTACGGTTTAATGATGTTATTTGGGAGTACCGTGAACAAGTTGATATTGCAAAGCATGCAGAATTATTACAAAATTTGGATTCTAAATCATACACCCCTGATTTCTGACAGTGGATTTAACCATTCTTTGAAATGTGCAGGTCCAATGTGACTTCAGGGGTTAATGAGTTATACAATAATTCTGTATATTTTCCTTTCAAGATTTTCAACACAATGCCAAAGAACAAGGGATACAAACTTGAAACTTCATGACCTGCAGCTGAGCATCAATGATCATACATGTAGTTCCACTGAACATACATTTTACTCTTATTTTTTTAGTGATTGCACATACACATGTACATGTACAGTATACTGTACATAGGCTAGTCAAAGAAAACTCATCCCACACCAACATACATGTTTTTGAACTCCCCCCATGTAACGTGACCTCAAGACAACCAATCTCCATATGGTAATGAGTTCAAAACAGGGTCAACTGCCCTTTTTTAAAAAAAAAAAAAATAAGACTATTCAATCAAGCATCTAACAATAGTATAGGACATATACATGTATCATAATGCCATGTGGAAGTTTAATTGATTTATGACCAGTAGAAGGAGATAAACCTGACCTTAACCGTTTTCCTAACTGAGCACTGCTGTACATGCCTTGGCAAAGGGATACACCTACCCCATCCCCTTCAAATTTGCTTTGTTTGATTGATTATACTTTTACATCATGCCAATATTTTTTTTTCTTATATAGAGATGTCACCAGCTTTAGGTAAAGTGCTACAAATTTTGACCTGTGCTATGACCTGATGCAAATGCAATATGAGTTCTTTTATGTGCCATGCTGCATGTGACAAAGGACCTCAGTTTTACACGTAGGTCTTATTTTATTTTAAAGACAAGTGACGGAATCGCGGAATCAGACTATAATCACGGAATCACACTAAAAAACAGAAAGTAATAGAATCACGCAAGATTTACTTTTTTGTATGTGAAAACTATACAATTTTCCATAAAAGTCAAAATAATTTATATATGAATCAATTTATCATTGTAATACATGGTAACTTTAATAAAAAATTTAAGTATTCGCGTTTCTTTTTTCATAAATATAGTTATCATGGAAGGTAAAAGTATTTGCATAGTTCCGGTGATTTGGGTAAATTAGCTTGATCCCGTATTTGTGCTGTGAGCTAAACCTGCTGTCTCTGATGTTTTTTAATGATTTCTTACTTAAACAATGCATAATATACACAAATCACGTAAAAAAACCTAATTGACCTAATGCAAAAATGGAATTTAGTTGAGAAAAAAAACCCGGAAAACCATATTCCGTAGGTTAGGATTGCTAACCCAGGGTTTGAAGTCACCAAATTTACTCAATACTCAAGCTCAGCTTTTATTTCTATTAGAATCGCTCATAAAATAAAAATGTTATAATTTTTACATCAGTCACGTATAACTTTTTGTGTCACACTTAAGATATTCCTGTAAAAAATGAATAAATTTGTTGAGTATGGTACTCAAAATTTGAGTATGTACTCAAACATTTTTTTTGATATTTCTGAAGTTTTCTTCAAATGAGCAATAACTTCAACCAATATTTACAATTGTATGCCATCAATATACAAACATGCCCAGTTACAGAATAAATTTTGCCTGTTTTGTCCTTAAAATCAAGGAGTTAGTTGAGCTTGAGTACTGAGTAAATTTGGTGACTTCGGGCCCAGTAGTCATAACTCTCTTTATCAGTATCAACTACAATGTACATGTAATGTTCTGTGTGTGCATGGAACAGGACAAGCAACCTTTTATTTGGGGTACAGTAACCTCCATGCACAAAAACTGTTTTAAATGGCCAAGTTCATAACTTACACATGTGTAACAGTGTAATTTCTACTTTGACTAACAGCATATGTTTATATTAGAACTTAAATGTCTTTATTAGAGATTGGTCTCTGAAGGTATCACAGTAGGGGGTTATGGCCACATGGTCAGCAAACATGTAGCTACATCTGTACCTGAGACTTCTTGTTTTTAATACAAGTATTTCTATATCTAAATAAAAACTACAAATTAATGATATAAATTTATGTATTATAAATACTAAAAAATATTCATGTTAAAGATGAAAACTTGCTCTTTCAGATGATATTAGTAATTTTTCATTCGGTAAATTATTAGTTAAATAATTGTAGAAAAACATCCCAAATTAGTTATACATGTTATATAATTTCATACTTTTGATGATAAAATGTAAAATAAGTTTATCTGTATTACATTTGTATAAGTAGAAATGTGTATTTAATATGTCTGTATAGGGTATTTTATGTACTTTGTAATGATATTCTGATTGCTTGTATAAAAGTAGAAATGAGAGAATGATATTAAGTTTGTAGTACATGTATGTTGTAGTATGAAAGCACAGAATGACATATGTGGATGTGTGATGCTATCTGAATGTGAGAGATTCAGTGAGGTTGGCATACATGTATATGTTATAAAAGGAGATAGCATGAATGAATTGGGTAATGCCTGTGGCAAGGGTTTTGAGTAATCACACCTCACTTTCAATCACCTCTGACTGACTGAGTTGGGTAATTAATTGAGAAGTAGTATCTGTGACCAACATATAGTTGTAACAAGGTTGCATTTACCAGAATAAACATGTAAACAAGAAAATTTGATTGTCTTGTACATGTACATACATGTACTTACTAGAAAAGTTTAAGAACAAAAGTACTCGGTAACACATGAAAATCAGAAAAGTGAATAAATATTTAAATATACATGAACATATATGTACATGTGTATGTACAGTGGTATATGTGTGTTATTATTCTCCTTGGCTTAACAAACTTTTCAAGAGGACAAACCTAAATCTGATGAAAAGCAGGAAGTATGAATGATATCGACATCATGTGCAAAAGCCATATCAAATGTAAAATAAAAAGTGATTTTTATGTAAAATTTACAGCTGTTTAGTAACTGCTTCCCTGGCAAAATAAGTATTTTTTCCAAATATGCAAGTTAATTTTTCTTGTTTTTTTGTAACACACACACACACATATATATATACAATATATATATATATATACATATATATATATATATATATATATATATATATATATATATATATATATATATATATATATATATATATATATATATATATTCATATATATATTCTAGCGGAAAAAGAAACTGTGTAATTTAGTAATTTCATTTATAGATTCATATACAAAATATACTGTTGCAATATGTGTATCATTATTTAATATAATGCATTGTCTTTTAATTCAAACATTAAATTACGGATTATGTCCATTATGATTGATACGAACGGCCACTGAATGTAAGGGGGGTTCAAAAAAGTTTTACAAGTTTAATAGCATGTATGACCGCCATTTGCACCGACGCATTCTTCACACCTACGATGCATTGAATGAATTAGGTTATACAGAAATGTCTGGGGAATGTTCCGCCTTAGGCGCAATAAAGAACGACGCAATGCATTCAACGTAACTGGGGGGTGTGGCTCTAAATGTAAACGTCATTTCATCCCAAACATGTTCTATAGGCGATAAATCTGGTGACATTGTGGGCCAAGGTAGCGCAATCACAGTTTGTTGCTGTAGATAGTCACTAACAACGTGTGCGGTATACGCATGTGCGTTGTCCGCTGGCTGTGTTTATGAATGGAATGACGTGCTGATGTACAATCTGGTAATGGTAGCGTACACCGGTGAAATTGCCCTCCACTATCACCAAAGGGCTCTTTCCATGTGTTGTAATTCCACCCCAGACCATAATGCTCCCTCCGCCTGTAGCGCTGAATAACGCAGGCATCAATGTAACATTCTCTGGCACGACGGTAAGTCCAAACATGGCCGTCACTGCTCGTCAGTAAACAGAACTTCCGTCCAATCCCTGTTATTGAAACGATGCTTATTACACCATGCTAACCTCGCAACACGGAGAACAAGATGGATAGCAGGACGTCGAGGACTGATGTTGGCCTCTCATAATCTGTTCCTTGCGGTATGAGGACATATCTGTCGATGCCCAGGGATGCTTCCAGCAGTCAAAGAAGTCGATTGGAATCGATTATGCAAATATGACGTCCGTATATATATATATATATATATATATATATAAGTATCTTGGCGACGTGACATCACAAATGGGCGTCCTGATTGTGGATCGTCCCTAATGGTGCCAGTTTGCTGATATCGTCTCCATAAAGCATTTACAGTGTTAATTATGAACAATATGAACTCCAAACAGCCTTGCCACATTGCTTTGAGACATCCCAGCTTCCAGCATCCCAACAGCACGCAAACGATCATTTTCAATCATGCGAGGCATCTCTCAATCAAAATTTTATTCCAAAAAGCAATGTTTTTCTGTTTTAATACATTGAATACTGTCAATGAATGCAAGAAATTCTAATCGCTTACTAACCATGTGTCGCTTAGGCTCAAAACTCTACAAAAGCGTGCTGTGGACATCAAAGCGAACCAAACGTGATATTTAACAAAGTGAGTACTCAAACATGCGCTTAGTATCAGGGTTTCCACTAGGAGCTGAGAGTCAGGGGTCATTGACCCCTCAGTGACTCAGCACTTTTTGTAAATGTAGATACAATGCCTACGCAACCTGTAAATGCTCAGCCAGTGAGGGCTACAATGTGTTATCACATGTTATGTGTAAAGTACACTTTAAAAATGACTAGATCTATTTCTATTTCTAAATTTAATTTTGACTTGCTTTAACTTTTATGGGGAGGGGAGTTGCTGAAATTCTGCCCCGATTTTGAGTTATTTATTTATTTTTTAACAAATGGATTTTACCAAAATAGTAACTTTTAAAATCTGGGCATAATTCCAGCAGTAATATATATAATAATAATAATGATAGTAAATCAATAGGCTTGATAGTTTATACCACAGGTACTTGAGGACAGGAATTTGTATTTTTTTTTTTTTTTTTTGTTAATTTATTATTATTTGCAATACATGTATTACTCAATCCTATTGATATAATTTTATTTAATTTTGAGGTTTTTTCTCCAGTTTAGATTATGTCCTGTTTCTGATTATACATGTATATAAACTCCAATACATATACAGTTTATGATCAGAAATAGGGCATAATCTAAACCGGGAAAAAAACCTCGAAAGTAAATAAAATTACACCAATAGCGTTTAGTAATAATGCAAATAATAGTAAATTAACAAAATGAAAAATTACACATTCCTGTCCTCAAGTACCTGTGGTTTATACAGCACTGATTTCGGCCAATGGGGGAGGAGGTAGATTAACTGTCCAAGAGATTGATTTGGTTATTCATTCTAATAAGCTAGATGTTTATAACCAGTGTAAAGCTGTTGTCTAAAATACTCTTTTAAATGACTAAACACTATTGGAAAAATGATTACATTAAATTCCCAGTAGGCTAGTAAGAAAAAAAAATTGCTGATGTTTGCAGATGCTTCATGGTAAAGTCGCTCAAATTTTACTCTGCCAATGATCAAAGAATAAAGAACAAAAGTGTGTCGGTATTGATGATATATTTCTTATAGCAATCTAAGGTCACAATAAGATAAATTGGAATTAGTTTGCTGTTACAGTAAACATTTAAACAGAATATAAAAACTTGTTCCCCTATTTTACAACATGCCGACCTCTTTCGTGCACTACATTGTCATTAACAATCAGCAGTGATAATTAGTTATCAAAGATTTATTTATTTAGTGACGGACAGACAGATTAAATTACACCGCTCACTTAAAACTGACCACTTGTCAATAAGCATGTGCTATAAAATTATGCAATTTCATTGGTCGATCGCTTTACACATCTTCGTGAGAAACTTTAGATTGACTCTTCAGTTTAAATATCGAGAGTCAAAATAACCCCTGTGGCGAATTTGTCAAGCATCAAAATCAAGTTGTAGGGAAAATTTTGGGGATCAAAACCCGGGACCTCGAATCAAATGGAAACCCTGAGTATATTAAACTATGCCTTTAAGAATAAAGAGCAATCAAAGAATAAAAGATTTAACTTTTAAGCATACAGTTCTTTTTTCTGCTAGTGTGTGTGTGTATGTATATATATATATATATATATATGAAATTTTCCTCATAAAGAAGGCAGGAACACTAAGTTTGAAATCTTAATCATGTTAATTGACCAGTATTCATTCTACTTTTATTTTCAAGCACATTATTATTATGTTTATTAGACTTGGTCTGAATATGGTCCAATATTTACTTGATCATTCCCCCAGAGTCACAGCAGAAACTTCAGCTCAGTTTTCAGTTTACATTTTACTACATGTGCAAGTTCTCAAATTTGGCAACATTATAATTCTAAATCACATACATGTAGATGTGTGGAAAATACATTTCAATGAGATAAGACGATCATTACTGGACCGGTAAATGATATTGATAATGTTCTGTTTTGTGGAAAAGTTTGACACCCTCTATAACTCTATCACACAACCAACAAACTTTCAGTAAAAATAAATACAGAAAAGTGTAATCAACAAATTATCCTAGATATAAATATGCATTTCAATATTTACAATTATAAATTAAGTATAATTCCACCCTTTAACTTCAAGTTCACGTTAGTATTATAACTCTTAGTCTAATAGACAATGGGTTTTTTAAATGTGTTATCATACTTAATCTACATATGTAAGAATACAATCACTGCAATGCAAAATTGCATTTATAGCATACATTTATCTAATTCTTCTCTCAAGTAAACTGAAAGACTATTTTTCTCAGACTCTTAGACAATCGATCTACAGGGATGTAAATTCTTTGACTATTTCTAATATCTGATAGTGTTTGGCTATCGAGTGGTAGATATTCGTGAACAATGAAAATATCATAAATATAAACCTTCATAAATATATACATCTTCAGAAATTAGCATTTGACATTGAACAAGTGACAACAATCGTACCTTGCTGAAAACAGCGTATCTAGCTTTAGTTGTGTAGCCATTATCCATCGCTCGTTCACAAACTGTCATTATTACCATGATACAGAAATAAAATGTTTTCTAAAATCCATCATCTAGAGTAGCTCTCGAAATTTCAGCATCACTGAGTAGCTAAAGTGCGTCTAGCCATCTTCTCGATATGCGGAAGTGTGAAAATGCAGTCTGCTCCAGGGCCGCTCATATCAAGGAAAAATCTATAACATAAAACCGGATCCGGGTCAAGAAAATTATACCACCTTCTGATTTTCTTCATTGCAATGGTAGATACATTACAGCCAGACGTAAATTCGAAATGAATAATTTGAATGTAGATATCTGTATTGATGAGCATTTACACCTTTTACCACATTCCTGATAATGTTAATAAAATGCATATTTTGATAACGAAATATTGAAGTAAAATGGTGACGACGACGACAACGACGACGACGATGATGATGATGATGAATTACCACTTGAGTTGTTGGCTTGGCATTATATACGCTAGATTGCGTGAACAAGCACAAAAGATTTGAGATCAAAATCTGTTCCTGATAAGGATAACGGATTTATGTTTCTTGACTAGGAAACAATCTCTACAGTACACTAGCGATAGATATTAAGCCTAATACTTTAGGCTTTATATATCGCTGCATGCCTTTTTGTTTAAAGGTATATTGTAAAAATAGCTACTAAGCAACTTTATAAGTGTTTTAGAGTAAAATATTTTCTCACGTAAAGTGTATAAACTGAACTGATTTAGGTTGTTGAATCGTCTGTATCATGTACCACTTATTGATTTACCAGAGGTTTTACCATTTTGGATATAAAAAAACTGGTTAATAAAAAAAATGGGAACATATCTGTACCAATTGTGATGAGGATTTCTTGCTCACCTATTTCATTTGAATTTGACTGTGGACTCACGGCGGGTATGACCGGTCAACAGGGGATGGTTACTCCTTCATGGCACTTGATCCCACCTCTGGATTTCCAGAGGTCCGTGTTTGTCCGATATCACTAGATTTGTATAAACATCCTGGACGACCGGAGCAGAATTTCTTATTAGAGTAAGAGACCCAGTAGGCCGAAATTCGGATTTACCCCCAAATGAAGTGACTTAAATTCGGGGCAGAATTTCGATCTACGGATCCAGTTACTGGACAGAATTAGTATTTTTGGTAGTACCTGGCGTTTCATATACTTTTGGATGATTTCAGTAATACATATACATGCAGAAAAAATTTAATAACTCATTTGACTGGGAAACTGAAGTAAAAATTAGCCTTCAATACAAAGAAAAGCTCAACATCCCAATAACGAATTCGAAAAAAAAAACCCAAAAAACCAAAAAAAAAACGGTCCAACAAAATGAACAAATTATATTAATCATACTTCTTTGAGTCTGTCTTTAACTTTTGAATAGAATTTTTTTTAATGGATGTTAAAAATGATATTACTGCATGGCGAGTTGGATATTCCAGAGTTACGTGTCATCGGGTTTAGTTTTCACAATAACCCGTTGATAGATCTAGAATTATAGCAACCGTTGGAAAAGAGTCATGGAATCGCTTGGTAGAGAATCTACCGGTAAACTTAAATGGTTGAGATTTCTTGGACCTGTGGACCAGTCAATGTCAAGACTAGCCAATATTTCGGACCAGTGGATCATAGGACTGGTGGACCTTCGGACCCGGTGAGTGGTGGGCGGTAACCTCACACATAGACACGCTCTGAGAGGCACGTACACACTATGTACAGTGACGCGACAAAATTTATGCAATTTTTTTCCCCCTATATATTTCATATAAATTCACAATTTTTCAAACTGAACCTTTATGGAAATTCATTTCTAAATCAACTTTGACAAAACCTAAACAAAATAACTCAAAATATCTAACAATTTCAATGTGTATTTGCCAATGCTTTTTCCAAACAATTTTAATAGAGGAAAACGTAATTTCTTTATATTGCCAATCCAGATTTTAAAACTTAACAAACTGACAAACACAGAAACTTCAATGGTGAAAATTGTATCATTTAATAGGAAATTACTTGGAAAGTTTTTAATATGGTTTTATTTGAAATCAGAGAGAAAAACAAAAGTTGCATCAATTTTGGGACGTCACTGTAGGCTACATAGCACTTGCTTACATTGTTGAATGTTAGTTTAACATATATTTATTTCATAAGATAGAAACAGTTTACATAATTGTCATATTCAAAATTAGGGATTGGAAACAAAGCTTTAAGCTTATTCTAATTCCTCTCCCTGAACAATAACAATAAATGAACAAACAATGAGTTGGAGAACTTTCTGACTTATTTTAAGTACATGTACAGTTGAATTTGATAAAGAAAGTATCCAAAGGGAAGCGAACACACGTCTAGCGGTCTGTTTCGTTAAGATATGTTTTAATTAGTTACATACATAAAATTATATATTTGAAATTTATGGTTTGCACTTAATCTTTCCATGTTAGAAGAACCTACCTGTATTTATTATGTATGCTTGTACATTTAGAAAAATGGTTTTGTTATAATGATAATCTTTGGATTCGTCGCCGTATAGTAGAATTTCTAGGCTTTGTGTATGTCCTACATTATGAAACATGTTAGTACGTTCGTGAGTATATGTTAAATATTTTAAATCATTAATGGAGACAAGAGCGCATCCTTAGATCTGCTTGTCAGAATGGGATGTGTTTTGCAATATTGTAAACAAGTATTTCACCGTAGTGTTTCGTCTTATCAGCGATATATAAAGCTAATAGCTTTATATATCGCTGGTCTTATCATTAGTTGTTTGTACATTTCACTTTTTCCCGGAACAGCAACACTGATGACCAAATAAAAGATAAAAATGATTTTCAACGAGATATAAAGCTTTGTTAAGCCTTATATGTCGTTGTCTGAATAAAATTATTTATTTATGTATTTATTTATTTATTTATTTATTTATTTATTTATTTATTTATTTATTTGTTTATTTATTTATTTATTTATTTATTTATTTATTTATTTATTTATTCATCTATTTATTTATTATCATCATCATCATTATTATTATTATTATTATTTTTATTTTTATTATTATTATTATTATTATTATTTTATTTTTATTATTATTTTTTCATTTTATTTATTTATTTATTTTGGATGACAACTTACTAATCTGTTCCGATTCGAAAATTACTATGCGTTTTATTTCCCACAATTCCTAGAGGCACCGCCATTTTCTCTTTAAATAGAAGCCGGGGAAACAAGCACGAGGATCATACGTTTGAAGAAAGGAATTCGTTTAAATACCCCCTAAAAGGCAACGAAGAATGGCAGATAAATTAGATTTAAGTCTCGATGATATAATTAAACAGAACAGGAAAAAACCAGGCGGCAGGGGAGGACGCGGTGGTCAACGAGGGAATCGCGGCGGACGTGGAGCTGGAAGAAATATCAATAATAGGGGACGCCAAAATAGAGGGGGTGGCGGTGGAGTATTTAGAGGGGGCATACAGAAAAGAAGAGCAGGCGGTAACAGACCTGCCCAATTTACGAGGGTAATGAATTGTCAAAAATTTTGAATAACTAAGAAAATATGTCATTTCTAATGAAAACAAGGACCTACGTCACCGGCTCGTTGAACAGGAAAACCTATTCCTTTGCAATTTTACTCGGTTATTGCGGTAGCCGAGCCATTGCCAAGGCAACGGTTAGCCCAGAGAATAGATAACGCCATAGACTGAAAATCTTTAATTACCTGACTTGGTTTTGATACAGTTAACATTTACATACTAATTTAGTGCATAATTAACTAAATTAAGCCTAGTTAGGCTACTCTCGTGTGCCAAATAAACGTACATGTTTTTTTCTGAAAAAAATCCACCCTGTATGATGCTTCGAAAAATTTCAGCTTCAGTGACGAGCTGACCTTGAGGTCTTTTTAAATGCTATTTAATTTGGTAGCAAACAATCATTAGAGCCTCTTACATTTCTAGATTTCTAGACATTTTTCCAAACAAGATTTTGTTTAAAATCCCAAATATAGAAACTAAAATATCACATATTTATTGTGATTGACACATACTTTTGCTCGGGTTTGAATGGCAAATTGTTTACATCAAATGTCAGATGATCATCTCGACTGGCAAAGAGGCTATAGTTGACTCTGTTCTTTGATTGCTCATTGTAAACTCATGAAAAGCGTAGCTAATACAGGGGTAGACAAATACCATTGCCCGACTCCAAAGGGCAACCATTTTCAGGGGTCAGGCAAGTATTTCAAAGAATAGCACTTGTCCATGGGCAACTAAAACAAATCTTTCATTTTTCGTTTTGCTCATTGTGAACTCCTAAGATCGATATCCTCAGATATAAACCAGATATCACATTACATCGGAACACACTTGGTTATTTCTTATTTGCTATGATGCCATCATTGACTCTACATTAGGATAAATCTACCTTTTCAGCATAGTTACTAGTATTTACCAAATTTAAATGTCAATATCAGGGCTCTTGAGGACCGGAGGGTATGTGTATTTGACGTGCGAGATTTTTCTGGGAGTGTCAAAGTTTCAACCCCAAGTCTCACAGGACGCTCAAGATTTTGACTTGGACGTTTACACCTTTTAGTTTTAATCAATCCCATAATTGCTTGTTGATTGCTTAACTGACCCATCCTAGTACCTGCGCATCCTCGTAATCACTGGTCCTAAAACAACACCCAGGTAGTTACCTGTGCCTCCGCTTATGAAAATATGTGTAGGGTGAAACATGTAGATTATCTGTTTTATGATATTATTTGTTGAGCTTCACACTGAAGAAATATTCCGAATTAAGCATACCTGCAGATAATTTTTATCCCCAATCAACATCCATGGACAATGAATCATTGCTGATAATCCTTTAATTAGATTTGAAACTCCAGAAGTCTATCCATGCGCGGACATGTCAAACGGGCCACTTATATCATTCAATTACAATGTACAGCTCATTTTACGGTTATCAAAAGTAATTTTTAAAACAAAAATTGCATTAACGAGATACAAAACAAAAATGTCAATGTCTTTTAAATAAATCAAAAAGAAAGATAATGTGGGTTTGATATCATTTGCCATATACATAGATAAAGTAAATCACAATGAATGGTTGGTGCTTATATCAACAATGAAAACAAGTTTATCAGCAACAGTCTTGTCTCTTAAAAATATTTTGATGTTATGGATAAAAAAATTGTTTGTGAATTTTAATGCAACATTTGATTTTTTTTTAGAATTGGAAAATAGGATGGCAAGTTATTAACCTGGTTGTGATTTGTATTTTTTGCACCCCTATCCCTTTAAATAAAATTATCATTGAATAGAACTTTAAATTTAATAATACATAGCACAAATTAAGTCATGAAAATATGACTCATTAGGATCCTGCACTACAAAAATAATTATACAAATTAAAATACGATTATTGATAATTAAAAAAAAACATCTACACATAGAAATATAGCATCTAGATCAAATAAATAAATGAAGGGACAACCATAGAAATAGATTTTGGCGATGACTTTAAATAAGTGGACTCTTCATTTTCTGGATGGGACTCCCCAGATTCTGACCCTTGGGTCACAGGGACTCTCCAAAATTTTGCTCTATACTGAGAGCCCTGACCATGGACAAATTTGTCACTATTCTGGGCAGAAATAGGCCTAATCGTCTTTGTGATGCTGATAATGAAAGACAGCTGGATAAGAATGGTTAAGTTCCACAAAACCAGGTCACAAAAACAAACCTGGTAATTATAATATTGATACTCACACAGCTGAATTAATGGAAGATGAATAAAAAGATTAAATCTACCCTTACCTGTTTTTGTTATTACATGTATCATGGATTTTCCAGTTTCTTTTGGAATGAGGCCTGGGTCTTTTGAATTGGGAAATTTAGCAACATTTTATCAAAATTCAGAAATCTAGAAATACACGAAACTATGTCAAAATACAAGAATATCTTCAAATTCTTTGTCATTTGACTTCAATTGGGAGATTTCAACTGCAAATTGAGAAAAATGCATTGTTTTTGCATTGGGAGGGGGACCTTATTTTGGCCCCGTATGATAGGGTGTAAAATCCTTGTGTATTATTTTTCACCTGCATGAAATTGTTGGGAAAGCAGATTTGTTGGTAGGGCAAGTGAATTTGCAAAGTCAACCTGTCCTTGGGCAAGTACTTGAAATTTCTATTTGTCTACCCTTATAATATTAACAGACTTACTAAGAGTAAGAACTATTGTAGAACAGAATACAGCCTCTTTGCCAGTTGAGATGATCATTTGATGTAAACATTGACCATTTAACATTTGTGGTTAACTTTAAAGTAAAGCTTGATACTCGGCCAGATATGTCCCTTATTGAAATTAATATCACATGAAACATGTCAAATTTGGTTATTTACAAAAAAACATTGTTATTCTGGTTATGCACCACGTACATCCATGTCAACATGCACCTATCTTTTTATTTCACTCTCTCTACATATCGTCAACATTTAAGGAGCAGTGAGTTGTATGTGAAGTGCCATGAGTTGTTACCATAGAAATGGACTTCAGCTGCTGCGTTTATTAATTGTTGGAGACAAGACCTTGCCAATACATATACCGATACTGTTTTCTAAATGATATATGACTTTCAGTTATAATGCAGTCATTATTGAAGAAATGGGCATTCTCATGCATGAGTGATGACCATGTTAAATATGTATATTATACATGTACATGTATGTATCTTAGAAAATGGATATAACATATTGTGTCTTTAAGTTGGGGTTACCTTTGAAAGCTAATGTAAATCTGTTTATAATAATTGATGTTGAAGATCAAATAAAAATATATAAACAATTCCTGATGACCAGACCTAAATTATTTCATGCATTCTCTTAGTTTTTTTTAGTTTATTTTTTACTGATATCTTTTTTTTCAGTCAAAAGAATTACCAGATGTGTGGCAACATGATATGTTTGATGGTGGATCAGCCCCAATCAAAAGATTTGGTGGTGGTGGCGGTGGAGGTGGTGGTGATGGCAAACTTCACATATCCAATTTAGATTTTGGTGTGAATGATTCTGATATTCAGGTGAGACAGAAGCAAATAAACTTGGCCTTGTGTGTCTTATTCACAAGGAATTGCTAGAAAGTTTATATATATTGATTTATTTTTGTGTTTTTCCCTTATAATTTCAAGACAATCAAATTTTCATCATGAATTGTGGTATTGTCCGACATTTGTTTTTCTAGTGTGCATTAAATATTGTGTGTTTTCTGACAGTTTGGGCCATGAGGTAAAGACTTTGGACCCTTATGTTGATTTTCAATGAAATAGATATTGCAGTTTCCAACAAAGTTTTAGGAATCAGTTTTTCTAATTTTGAGCTATAAAATGAAATGAAAAAATTGCTTTCAGAAAAATCAAAAGTCACTTTTTGAAAAGTGAAATGTCCCCATATTCTAAAAGGTTACCTATAAATTGACATGGATAGATTTGTTTTACTACTGAGATTTTTTACTTGGCCAGCCAGGTAACTGACTATTGAAATATTTTTGCATGGTTCTGTACATGCCATGGTAGTAAATGGTCATTAATTTGGAAAACCATAAAGTAAACATCAAGCCCTAACAAAATCATTTATTGTAGAGATGCTAGTTTTCCGAATTATTCTGGATTTTTAATTCCCATTTCCATACATTCCAGATTTGATTACTATTCTGTTATTTAGTATAACCAAATTCTGGAGTTTGATTACTATTCCGTTATTTATTATAACCCAATTTCTCTGATTATTTTCGGTAATTAGGCAGACCACTGAGATACATTTTGGGTTCATCCAATGACTTTTGCTATCTGTTTTTTCTTTTTTTGATTGTAACCAAATTGACTAATCAGCAATGATGTTGCTTTGACTCATTGCTAAAGTGAGGTTGACAGTTTAAAGCACATGGCATGCATGGTGTCAGAGTAAAATTTGAAGATTTAGATCGATCCACCGATATAAAAATGATTGACCAAGGCCAGGGATTAAAAACAAGTTGCTGGTGGAAAGGGACGACATGGGCATCTTCATGACATGTCAGATTATGTCCGTAAATTTGATGTGAAGGGGCAGTGTTTATGTATTGTGACTTGTGTGCAATGATCAAATCATTTTATATGTACACCTTTTCCCTAAGCAGAACAAGCTTTCAATATATATTACATAGTGGTTGGTTTTCACCTTGCTTCAAATAAATATGAAATTTATATTTAAAAAAAGCACAAAACAGTCATTATTTTTAAAGTCCTTTATTGTAGTCAAACACCAGAAAGTATGCCAGAATCAATCTCAGAGCATCTTTACTTTCAGAGTTTCCAGGGGCCTAGGCGGCCCCCAGACCCCTCAACCCATATTGGCTCAGTTAGTAATTTCAGGAATTTTTCCAGTAAGCCACTAGCATCTCTATTATTGGAATCTTAGGGGAGCAGTGCAACTTATTGGCCAGTCACATTCTGTACTCATCGGTCAAATGACCATTAATCACCTGTCCTTATGGCGGATTATGAAATTTGAGTACGTAAAAAGGCCCGTTTCTTCAAGTCCCTTTACTGAATACTTCAACTAAATTGAACCTATGTATAAAGGTCACCTGCACATAAAGGTCAATATCTTCTGGTCCCTTGGGTGGCCCCTATATACAGGTTTGACTGTATAGGAAATGTTTGTACTTTACTGAAGCTGAAAGAATGATATTTGCAATTTGGCTTATTCTTTTAAAAAAATTGAATGAGGAATGTTTTACAAATTTGTAATTTGATAATGGAGGAAATCTAGACTAATACTTGTGGTCTTTTATTTGAATTGAAGGGTGATAAATGTCACATTTGTGACAATGGGTTTAAAAAGAAATGTGGTTTAATCAGAAATAAAACCAATTGTTTTTATTATGGCATTGACCAGTAATGGTCAGTGTTAATATAGGGATCACACAGATTCCAAATTCTCACCGTTTTTACAGTTTCAAAATAATATTCATGTAGTACTCTAAAACTAAGGACTTCTTTGAGGATATTCAGTATGTGATATTTCTGTGCATTTGTTGTAATGTCTATCATGCTACATATATTAATCATACTTGTAACAGGAAAATTAAACTAGAATGATGATTTTGATCAAGCAATCAATACACTAGTTTTATTAATTTTTGTTTTTGTTTTTTTTTTTGCAGGAGTTATTTGCAGAATTTGGTCCCTTAAAAAAGGCATCTGTACACTATGATAAATCAGGACGGTCTATAGGGACAGCAGATGTAGTCTTTGAGAGATTAGCTGATGCACAAAAGGCAATGAAGCAGTACAACAATGTACCTTTAGATGGTAAGCAGTTACATTTTGTTCCCTAATAAATTACACTAGAAATAGACATTCAATCAACAAACTATAATTAAAATCATCAACAAAACATTTTATTACAGGGGTGTACAAATATACTTGCCACGCCCTGTTGGATTTGTCAGAAACTAGTCTGACAGGGTGAGTGAAAATTGTGGAAACATTACCACATTGTGAGAAAAAAATGTCGTAGTGCAAACTGAATTGTGAAACATTGTATCCAAAAATTTCGTAAATTGGTCTTTCTTTTTTGATAGTATTACATGCAGTATTATACGCCACACTAAAGCTGTTATATGACATTAGTGGTGGCCAGTTTTTAATGGTGGAGACGAGAACCCAGTTAACAATGTACCCGGGAAGAGACCTTTCCCAAGCAAACTTGCAAACTTTCTCACAAAAATCAGCTTCAGTTCCAGTGGGGCTCGAACCTGTGCTGACCAGAACTGAAAGATTTCATGGTGCAAAGCGTAATGCTTTAACCACTTAGCCACAGAGGTCCCTGGTCTTTTTTTATGAACAATATCTCTTGATGATTTCTTTTACATGTGTGCCCACACTCTGTCCTCTATACTAACCAATCATAGTTTGGTATCTTAAATTTCATATTGTGTACCTGGTAATCTTCACTGTCGTTGAATTTCGTGATTTTTGTCCTTTGGCAAGAGGGCCAATTTAAGATAAAAGCCATTTTTTTTAGCTAAATAATTGAAGTGCAGACATACATGCCATAAATATGTGGTGATTAAGGGTGAATTTAAGTTGATGTTTTCTGGTGTAAGAGGGCCAGAACAAACAGGTACAAAAATTATCAGGTATACAGAGTTTAACAAGATAAATGAGAAATTTTATAAAAATACATATGAATACAGTAATTCAACTTTATTATATTTAATTCACATCCTTCATATATTTTTGGTACACAATGTTCAGAATGAATTGTTCCTCACACATTATGATTATGAAGATTTTAGTTTGACTTTGTCACAGAGAATAGTGGCATAACTCCCATTTTAGAATATTTTGTTCACTTTACTCTATATGAATTACCAATAATTTGATTAATTCCATACTTTTTTCTATGTGGTAATGTAGCCCATTTATTGGCAAGATTTTTATTCCAATGCATGGCCATTTTTAACTTTTTAGACATATTCCTTGTCATGTTTTCAGGTAGAGCAATGAACATTGAGTTAATAGGTTCCTCAGATACAGGCGGTCAAAGGCGATTAGGAAGTCGAGGAGGATTTGGTGGCGGTGCACAGAGACGATTGGGAGGTGGTGGTGGTGGTGGTGGAAAGTAAGAATCATTTTGTCTTTTGATAGTTTTTTTTAAATACTAAACAAGGCTCGTCATTAACAGTTGCCAGCTTGCCTGTGGCAGATAAAAGTTGGGATCGGGCAACAAGATTTTAAAAGTCAGTTGCCCATCCGGGCAAGTTAAAATGTCTGTGAAATATGAACATTTGTTGTTTTAGAAAGCTTATGATTTTGAAAGTGATCCATTTATTTCTAATTTTAGCTGGAAATGCATTTCTAAAATCAAAGAAGAAACTAAAATGATTTTTCTATTGACAATATAACACCTATAAGACGAAAGTCTTTAGAGCTAATGCCATACCCCTGACATCATCATCATTGTTATTGGCGCCTGTAGACAAACTTTAACATGGCCTATATCTTTTTAACCACAAGGAACAGGGCTTTGATATTTCACATATAGATTCTTATGATCAGAGCTTTCATTTGGTACCTTGAATTTTGACAAAGTGACCTTGACCTTGGAGTTTGACCTACTTTTCAAAAAATTTAACCTGAGCTGAAGGAATCAAAATATTTACTGGACCTTGTCCTTAAAACCTGAGAGTTGTTGGTCAATTACCTATTTTGAAAATTTACACCACTATCCGGCAAACTTTGTTGTCCCTTGACAACAACTTGTCAGTTCTTGTTATTTCATTAATATAGTGTGCGTAAAAGCTTGGGTTGAAAACTAAAAAATATATAACCCAAAAGTGTCTCATGAATAACCGATTTCCAATCTAATGTTTATATGTAATCATTGATGTTGTATTTCTTCTAAGATTCTGAAGAGCAGGTGTTCTTTTGTCAAGGTAGTTTTAGCCTTTGCCTCATGCAAGTCACTTTTAACACCTGCATGCTGTAAATCTAGGTGACTTTTAATCAGTGCTTTTTTTCTAATGGAAACACTGTAAAAAAAGAATGACATCTGTACAACAGGAGAGGGCATATAGTCAAAGGTTAATAACAACTATTTCATTCTTCTTAAAATAAACTACATCATTAAAAAGAGCAGAGAATATTAAATTTTTTACCTAAATCTGATAACGGTAAATGATAAATAACACACTAACTGAAGTTTGAAATGTATTATCAATATTTACACTATTTCAGTTTTGGTGGCAACAGATTTAGAGGAGGAAACCAAAGACGAGGTGGTGGCGGTGGTGGTGGTGCAAGAGGCAGGGGTCGAGGAAGAGGAGGCGGTGGTGGAGGTAACCGCAAACCAGCTAAAACAGCCGAAGAACTGGATGCAGAGTTAGATGCATACAACTCAAAGGTAAATATTTTCACAAAATAGAAATAGTTTAAAGATCTACATTAAGTATAGATGAAGTCAATTTAAAGAAAATTGCTTTAAGTCCTATCTCTATAAGTCCCCTATTGTTGGAACTAAGTGGGTCGGTAAGTTTTGTAGTAGCTCACCATTAACTAAATTATGGTTTCACAAGAGAAGATATGCATTTCTTCTTCAGTATTCTCAGAATGCTTGTAGTTGTGATTAGTAGAGATGCACCGGAAAATAAAGAAGGCTGTTATTTTTAAGAATCTAACATCAGGTAAGTTTCTTTAGCCCCAAACCACAGTGAACATGTTCCTCCTCTCCCAAAATCACACCTTATTAGGTCAGCTGAGTCACTCATGGAGCATAGACATGTCTATTTTTAGGTCACTCGAGCCAAAAGCTCGGGGTTTCATATTACTTTTGTCTGTCCTCATGCATCTTCCATTAACTTTCACATATTTTCGACTCCTCTAAAACCAGTGGGCAAAATTTGGCAGAAACTATCCCCATGTGAGCTGCATAACATTTGCGAATGAAAAGGGGCTAGGACCCATACAGACAAAAAGGACCAAATCTTCTCATGAACCAATGATCAAATGATTTTCACATTGTGAATGCATGATTGTTAATTTAGTATCTAATAAGTTTGAAAATGAAAACAAAATCTTTCATAAACGATACACTGGAGGCACTTCAATTACATTGAGTACAGTTTTATACAAATGGCTTAATAACTCTAAAGATTGACTTTTTGTATACAAAAATATATGAGAAAGTTGTTAGGAATTATCTAATGATTATTTTGACAAAATTTCAAGGTCAAAGGTGAAGGTTACAAGCCCCTAAGTAAACAGAAAATATGAATTTTTTTATTAGGTCAACTGAGCAAAAGGCTCAAGTTGACCTATTGTTCTAGTCTTTTATCTGTTGTCTTGGGACGTCCATTGTGCATCATTATTTTTTAGACATTTTCGACTTCTTTTCAAGAGCCAATGGGCAATATTCAACAAAACTTGGCAGGAATATGAATATCCCCTTGTGAAGTTGCATAAAGTTTGTGATATGTTTAAGTATAAGTATCAATAAATGCAAACATGTTTTTACAGCACAACATATTTTCCACCTTTATCTAATTTTTATATCCAAAATGTTTTAAGTGTTTTGTCCGTGACAGTTTTAGGGTAGTGTTCATTCTTCACATACAAGTTTCCGTGGTTAGGTGACTAGAGCATTACATAGATATTGACTATTATCTTGCCAATCAAAAATTGTTGATAACATGGTAAATTTTATATTTATATTTGTTTCACTAGTGTAGTGTGTGGCCATTCATACACATAAACAATTAAGTCATCATAAATTTTTTTTTTTTTCAGATGGATACTGAGTGAAGTGTGAAATTTGACTGAGCGGGTATTTTGATTGTATTGGAACATTTTATAAGAGCAGCATCTATATGAACAAAAGAAAAAGTATGTGCTTAATTATGGAAGTTTGAAGTCGTGTCAAAGAAGAGAACAGTGGAAGGAGACGAGAGATTCAGAAATTTGTAATTGAATATTGTGACTGCACCATCATATAAATGGCGTGAAGATGTATTGCATACTTAAAAGGAATCTGTTTCAACATTTGGATTGATCTCCATCCATTCTATTTTTGTAGCGGCTATCACCATTGCAGTTTTTGATATTGGTTATCATCTATTTTACTAAGATAAAAACTGACATATGATGAACATAGTGTATTCACCATTTCAAATGTTCTTCAGTGCCCAGTGCCTTTTTGTTTAATTTCACTACAGTATCAAATATATCTAATTGAAAAAACTTTTAGTTTGTAAAAAAAAAATTGTCTCAAATATTGAAACTTATTTCCTGCCATTATATGCAGTAACTCTGTACTACAAGACATTTAATTTAAATATTTGGTGAAATGATGGGAAGTAGTTGCTGGCTAATAAGTTAATTGGTATTAAGTATTTTAAATATTTTTATGTTGTTGAGAAGTCATTCAGTGTCTTTTTCTTTTTATCTGATTTATATTAACATAAGTGTGTTTTAATTAATAGATATCATTCGAGTCTCATCGCCATCAACTTTTCATCAACATCTCACCTCATTTGTCATTTTCCAGTAGGAAAAATGTATCATTTGTAAATAAAAAGTAAAACTTTAATACAGGATGTTTTATAATTATTTTTTTCATAAATGCATATTAAATATGTGGATATAAAGAAACATTGTAAACAGCTCATTGACTACCATGATATCAGGTGTGTATATACTAGTGTTGTAACAATATATCAATATAATGTGATTTTATTTCTGCAGATACGATATATATATAGGAAAAATAAATATATATTTTTCATAAAATAAAATTTGGAAATAAGTTAGTTCCTTTATTAGTATTTTAGTGTCCGAGTCAACAAAACTCTATATCAACAAATTATCTCTTTTGCCTAAAATAAGTTACCAATGTACAAGATGTAATGAATAATTAGTAGTCCTACATTCAGTTTCTGTATTCCACACTACTATTTCCAATATTACACTTAATATTCCTAATAATACGATATATTGTGATACATGGTGATGCATTTTTCATTTATAGTGATATGCCTTTAATTGATGATACACAGCCCTAGTATATACTGTATAAGCATATTTTTAGCGAGAATTCAATTTGGCGTTGTTAGCAAGAGTATTGAGATTGATAAAATTGGATATCGCTAACAATTCATTCTGCATCGGAAGTCAGAGTTATCTTTATGCAGCAAACAGAACATTAAAACAGATTCCCCTGTGTAATTTATGATGTTTGTTAATACAGTAGAACCGGTCATGAAAGACCACAGTTTCTGCCAATGAAATGTGGACCCTCAAGACAGGAGGTTTTATTTAAAGGATTATTGAACCAAATGGTTTCGAGAATGTGGTCTCCCAAAGCAGGTGGTCTTTTACGACAGTGGTCTCTCAAGACAGGTTCCACTATAGTAATCAGTGATTGTGTGGCTGCGGCATTCATCTGTAAGGTTCACATACATGTATGTAGTTAGGATTTACTGTTCTGACTGAAGTGCTAAGCTATCAATAAAATCTATGCTATTTAATAAATGATGAAGTATGGAAATGAGGATGTATCAAAAATGAGTCAAGGGAACCAAAATAAACTGTCCATGATAAATAGCGTATGCTAGAATCAGTACATGACATACAGATCTACATAAATCTTACATTAGCCTATGTTGCTTCGATTAAACCTTTTTGAACAAGACATACATTTGGATGAAATTCTGTCCCCAATTTAAGTTACAGTAAAACCTGCTTTAGTGACTACCTCTGTATAAAGACCACTTGGTCATAAAGACTTTTTTGCTGTCACCATGTCCAATAGTACCATGTGTACAAATCATCCTCTATATGAAGACCACTTCCCTATAAAGACTGGTTTTGTTGTGTCCCGAAGGGGGTCTTTATATACACGTTTCACTCTATTTTGTTTGGTAAAATCAGTCAGCTTATTTGTACTCATAGCAAAACGGGCCATGTGGTGACACATTTTCAACGCAACATATCGATCCGTTTAACTAAATATTTCTCGTCAAGCCATCAAAAATTTTGTCAGTTGCTTACCAAATCTATTATTTTCATTAATCCGTCAGCATAAATTTGTGTCCCAACATAGTTACAACTATTTGAGACGTGAATTCCAGGTACTGGTACTCACTTTCATGTACACTTCGTTCTGACTCCATTATGTATTCCCAATACTCTTGCTGATTGGCCGACAGTAAAGCGGTCAAAGCGTTTGATATACCATATAAGGAAAGCGCCTATTACTCTTTAGATTGTCAGCCAATCATATCTGAAGCATAGTAAGGATTATTTATATGGAATGTCACATCTTTCACGGAAGTAAATTTAGAGATTTCCGATGGGATTCCATTAATACGATTTTTTTGAATTTTTTTTTCATTTCCTGCTGTTAGGAGTGTTTTTCAAAAGAAAATGTCAAATGTTCCAATAACTCCCACAGAATGTGGCTTTAAAACAAGAGTAAAGTTTTGTTTATTTTAGAGTTGAGTGTAGTCTGAGGTCTCCTGGAACTCGGACTTAGACCAAGGTATTTTAAATATATCTTGTGTACAACTTCAAACTGTTTCCTATCTTAGGATGGGGTTATCTAAAAACCAGTCATTTCAAAGTTTGTGGACCTATTATTAGCAACCGTTATGGCGATATTTAAACCAAAAGATATTTTCCACTCCTGTTTTCTGATAGGTAGCATAGAGGATCTAACACAATCTACTATGGGGTCAGGTGTGGATGACCTTTCGTAGGTGTATACTGTTCAACCAAATGCAAATGTGACTTACAACACTTTTGAAAGTTTCTCAAATGGTAAAAGAGATGCAATTTATTTTTTTAATGAAGACACTGAAAGTCTACAGAATTCACTTGGAATATCTTTGGTAATACGATCCGACCCAAGGTTATGAAAAAAAATTTATACTTCCAGATCTTTTGTGTTCAGTGTTGTTTATGTTAAAAATTTTACATCTCTTTACCATATGATAAATTTACAAGACTACAGAAGTCGCATTTTCATTGGTAAAAAATGACACACCTGCGAGGTCATAAACAGGTAACCCCACAGCAGATTGCATTACCGTAGATCCTCTGCCAGAGATTGGTGGTGTTCTACATTACTATCATGAAATATGTGTAAAGTAGAGTTACTATCTTTTGATACACATCTACTACCTTTAATGACTCCTTGTAAATAGATACCCAGACATTATGAGTTTTCAAAGGTGAAAGGACATAAATGCTGTGTGTGGACGATACCAGAAATACAAGCATATCAGTTGCAACATTTTGACATGCAAACAAACACCACCACATAGGCTTTGTGATCTGAAAATAAAACCACCTTCAAATTCTCCTAACACTGGGATAGGACCTAAATGACAGTCAAAATACTTTAATTTTAAAACTTGTGAATTTTCTGAAGTTTGAGAACTTATTCAACTCGACATCAGCTGATCAGATTTTGATATAACTTCAAATGAGCAAATTCTCATATCCATTATTTGACGACATATATCATGGTATGGCATTGTCTTTATGTGCAATAACATCCATTAGCTTTGACTAGTAAGGGCCTTAAATCTGCCATTCCTTAACCCAGTTTTACTATATACACATGTACCAGTATACAGCACATCTAAACTCTTTTGTAGGGATGAATATAATATTGTGTACAAACAAGGTGCTCCTTGGTCCCTTTTTAGGACCTGGCATCTGTGATATTAGTACCCTGCAGTAATCATTTTGTCTGTCTGTCTTTGACAAATACTTGTCCGAACATTTCATCTGAAAAAGTAGTGATATATCTATTTATGTTGTAAGAACTTCTACTTAAGTACTTTTACTAAAATTATGCCCCACTGGCCCTTATTTTCAGAATTGTCCCTTTTCATATCCATAATGTTGTTATTCCTATGATGACAGGCATACATGTGTTATGCCTGAAAGAGAGCTAGAGACTCTTGTTAACTTAACTCTGTGGCAGGTATTGTAAATTAGTTCATGGGATACAATTGCTTTTGCAATCACTTTTCATTGAGAGAAGAAATGAAACACTTTAAATGTAGAAAAAATTTTAATATTGGAGTATTATGCATCTATAAACACTCAGCAACACTTTAATCTAAAGACTGGCGATGAGTTATCAACGGAAAATATATATAGCCTTAACAGTTGCCTCATACGTACTTGTTTACATATGTTCATAAAATTCTATTTATCATCTTTTTATCATGAAATAATTATAAAATGTATTTTTTTTCCCCTCGAGCTGTTCCATTCTGTCACATTTCATAATAATAGTATGCAGCTACCGAGAAAATTGTGGAATGATCACTTTGTACATGTATATAAGACCTTGAATATAGATATCATGCAGTAATCACGATAGGTACAAGATTTGAAAAGTAGCCTACAGGAAAGTGATGATACTGGTACTTGTTGTCTTAACAAGA
The DNA here is from genome assembly GCA_030159075.1 of Atrina japonica. Classification (NCBI taxonomy): domain Eukaryota; kingdom Metazoa; phylum Mollusca; class Bivalvia; order Pterioida; family Pinnidae; genus Atrina; species Atrina japonica. Next base: position 1,603,643 of record BROG01000003.1, read on the forward strand.
AAGAACAATTATCTAAACTTTCTTCCTCACAGATAAACTGAAATAAGATATCACTGAATGTAGCAAGTGTATATATATTATGAAACTGGATGTGACCTTGCATTTGCCAGCTTTCTCTTGATGTCACATGATCCGATTACATACAATTTCGATGAAACTTAACATAATGGAACAACTTGAAAAAGGTTTATTGATAAAGAAATGTCAACACAGACTGATTCTGTTAAAAAGAGTGCCAGTTTATTTGTAGAGGGCTGCAGCTGGTGATCTCCTTGGTACACATACATTCTTTAAACTAAATCCTCTCCTCCACCATTAAAACAGGCCATCACCATACATATGTACAGTATAACAGAGAATTTGTTGACTGTTGCATAAAATACTTTTCAAACAAACAATCAACATCGAAAAAACTTTTTAAAGAGATTCTTGTTGTACTTTTTATTATTATTTTTTTAAATTTTGAATGTTGTTTTACGCCACACTCAACAAAATTTCAGTTATATGGTGGCGACCAGATTTAAATGGTGGAGGAGAGAACCTGGTTACAATATATTTGGGAAGAGACCACCGGCCTTACGCAAGTAAACGGGCAAACTTTCTCACAAAAATCAGCTTAGATTCCAACAGGACTCGGAACTTGCACTGACAGGAGATTCTTGTTGTACAAGATTATCACAAGCTCACTGACATGACATTACCCATTTAAGTACCATCACAAATAAAAGATTAAATAGGTGTCTTCAAAATTCCCCCACAAATGATAATATGAACTTTCAAGACCAATAAAAAACTGTAAAAAAAAAATAAATTTACAAATGATTAAGCATTTTTCAGCAGTAGTGAACAACGAAAAATAAAAAACTACATATTACAGTGAACACATAGTCTACATGTATGCTTTGAGCTATTGTAAACATAATTTAAGTTACAAATACCTGCATATATGTATATCATTATCTGTAAAATATCAATTTCACATAAATGCACAAAGTTTAAATATATGTATATAGATAATCAGTAAAATTTACATTAAAGGTCACCTTTGTCTTTAGGGCACCTGCCTATAATGTCCAAACAAAATTAACCTTAATTACCCCCTCTTTTTTTTTTTTTTAGAATGAATCAACCTTTTTATAAAAGGCCAACTATCTATAACAGCTACCATTTGCTTATTCCCCTGAGTGGCCTGTATACACAAGTTTGACTGTACATGTTTGAAAGTCTGCAACAATAATGAATTTGACTATGAATTTTAAATCTACGTGTATAAACCTACAAATCTATAAATTGAGCAGGAGGTCTGACTGCGACCGAGGAGTGTACAATGCTGAATGTATACAATCATCTAACGTTAATCGTTCATGTTGAAGTCGCCATTTGTAACCTAGCAACTCTGACACAGCAGATTCTAATGATGCTTTACAACTTCCTGCTGATTTTACGAGATTAATGTCTTCTGGGGACATATTTTCTGGAGCCCAATCATACTCATAAGATACTTCTACAAGAGGAATCACAAATTTCTTCAGTTTTCTTGCACGTGCAATAAAGAATATCGAAGAGCTTGAGAGAGGAAACCCGTATTCAAGCACTCTGAGCTTTTGGCATTTCTGCGCCATCATCACCAAGGAGACGGGTAATCTTCTATCACCCGTTTCAAAATTATCCAAAAGTGAATTTGTGTATGTGAACTGTTGAAGTGTATCCTGATAATTGTCGATGATATTGTCTAAAACTCCTTTTGTAACAATATTCACTAGATCGTCCAATACTAAACAACGGAGCGGCATGGTTTTAGGGAAGTTGTCTTTTATGACCATGATGTATCGCAAAATCATATCAACCTGAAAGGATGGTCGCTTCAGCATTACTTGTTTCCAAAATTCAGATTTCAAGTCTTGCTGTTGATTGTATGTAATTTCTTCCTCTTGAAATAATACCAGTTCTTGAAGATTACAATTCACCAACTTCAGTAAGATGTCGTCATTAACTTTTTCACGACGGATAGTTAAGGACTTAAGTCCGGTGAACTCGGTCAGGGATTCAAGTGGACCTTCATGTTCTAGAAATGACCACGAGGTAAGTTCGAGTTGTGTAACTTTGTGAGCCATTTTCTTTTCGACTAGGCTTATGATCAAATTGTTTTCATTTGGATCTGTCCAGTCTATGATTGGTTGATTCAGGCCAACAGTTTCCAGGCATTTGACTTTACACAAGATACTGGTCAGTGTCGTCACGATACTTTTTCTCCACAGGAACTCGTAATCTGTGGATTCAGGTGTTTCTTGAGTAAAATAGAAAGCTTTCAAATTTGAACAAAATTCAGAAATTGCTTGAATTATTTTTAAACCAATGTGGCCTATTTTGTACCAGAAGTTCATTCTAAGAGACTTAAAGCAGCGGCCATACAGCTTAATACAAAGAAGGAATTTTTTTCTCTTGTCATTCAAAAAATATATATTTTCTTCAGATTCATTTCCATATATAACAGTTTCCCATGCTGTAACTGTCTGCAGACACTGCTTCCAAAATGGTATGGCACTGGCAGCTGTAAGTTTTTCTTCCCATGTAAGGTAATTGAAGATCTTTGTTACTGCTATTAGAGGAAGATCTACTATATGAGTTCTGCATTCTTGAGCTTCTGTGGCACTGGTTGCCATTGTTAAAATCCTGGAAAATCAAAAATAGAGGTACATGTACACGTAAGTTATGTAAGTTTAAAATTTTCTCTAAAACAACAACCGTCAAGTAATCACTGTAGATATACATGTATTTCAATCTAGCATTTAGTCTATCTACATGTACATGATGTACATTTCTGGTACAATGGAACGGAACCTGTCATGAGAGACTACCGGTACATTCAGAAAATCACTTCGTTAAACATTCCTTTTGTTATGACCTCTTCTGAAAGACCACCTGTCTTGGGAGACCATGGTGACCTAAAAAAACAGAAATGGATCAAAACTGAGGTTTTTAATTTTTGGTCTGATCACTGTACTACAGTGAAACCTGTCTTGAGAGACCATCCCATCTGCCACTGAAATGTGGTCTCTCAAAAGTGGTTTTATTTAAAGAATTATCTATCAAATGGTTTTTACAATGTGGTCTTAAAAAACAGGTGGTCTTTCATGAGAGTGTTATTTCAAAACAGTTTCTAGTGTACATGTATATTCCACTTTCATTCCGGATGCCTCTGTTGCCACTTTCTTCAAACACCAGTACACTTTCCATTTTGGGATCTCTTCCTTTACTTCTACTTATTAATGACTACCTTCAACATACTGAAGTTTATGTCATATTGGGCTACACATGGCTTTTTATAAAAAATTTTTTTTAAAAAAAATTAATTTAAAATTATTAAGTATCAGTATGGTTGTAAGTTGAGACAGCTGCTCTGAACAACTCAACATAGTCGCTCATCACAGTGCTCAGTGGGAGGCTGATCCAGGTTTTTATTGTCCTAAGAAAGAAGGATTGCTGTCTAATTTGTGTTCTGCATAATGGTATTTGATAGCAGAATGCGTGCATATTTCATGATTGTCTGTTTGGTGGAATTAATCAGTCTGGTTTTTTTAATGGAAATTAGCTCATTTGATATTTTATAGAGTATGACAAGGCGGGCATCTGTTCTCCTGCATGATAACTCTCTCCATTTTAAGTTATTTAACATGTCACTAACACTTGATGTGTTTCTATGTCTGTTAGTGACATATCTAGCAGCCCTTTGTATTTTTTCTGATTTATTTTTGTCCTCAGTATGGTAAGGATGCCACACTGAACTGGCATATTCTAGTGATGGTCTTACTTGGGACTTGTATGTTTGTACCTTTACTGAGGTGGAACTGATATTAAGGTTCCTTCGGAGAAAGCCAAGTGTGCTGTTTGCCTTATTGCATATGTTGTTAATATGACTGTGCCATTTTAGGTCAGATTGAATTGTAACCCCTAGATATTTTACCTCTGATGATGACCTACATTTACGATGTCTTTGAAATCATATATGTTTATGGTAACAAATATAATAATGCATAATAAATTAAGTGCGCAGAATTAAACGAATTTAATGAAATTGAGGAAACATGTGGATATCAGGGTTTAAACCATAATTTTATTGTTGATTCAGCATACGCAGTAATAAAATGTGTATGAACTGATTGCTGAAAGATGACTTCACATGTGTAAACAGTAACAATTTGTTTTAAATATCGTAATTTACTGATACAACAATTAGAGCTTAGGGGCGCAGAATTACATGACACCTGTGTAATCGTGAACACAAAAATGAACACTGCAACTGACACACCGCTTTGTCATTGAAAACTGGGCTGTGAAAACAAAAAAGCCTGCGTGCACTGCTGCTTTTTCTTGAATTATTTTAGGGCGATTTTATGTCATAACACAAACAATCCATGCTTTTCTTTTAAAACAAAATAAAATTTCCATTGCTACAAACCGTTACAGGGACAATATTAGACTGTATAGACCATTACGCCAATGTTCCTGTGTTGTTTCACAGAATTGCAGAAATAACAATTTCCGGTTCCGGTGGTTACCCTAATTACCCCAAACACTTGTCGACAATTTTTTTTGTGGAACCCTTAAGTTACCATAAAAATTGTTGTTAATTACAGCGATATAAATCTGTTAGTTTTATATATTGCTGTTAATTATAATTCATGTTGGTTAATGTCCTTTTGTCAGAGAGAGAGAGAGAGAGAGAGAGAGAGAGAGAGAGAGAGAGAGAGAGAGAGAGAGAGAGAGAGAGAGAGATTTTCATCTTGGGACATGATTAATGACATGGTGTTTTATAGGAGATAATCAACATATTATGGTGTCATGTGTCTGGGAGGTATAAATTACCACTCTATATAATGGTTTTAAATAATCCAAATTTTGAGGAATTCATTGTAACTAAATCTCCTAAGTATATTTCCCCAAAGTATGATATGTCCATTACAATTCTCTTCAGTGAAGGGCAATAAAATCAATCTGCTTAATATGTGACATATTGTTCATAGAATACATTATTAATTCAGTAATGAGTGTCAGTCTAAAAGCCAGAAATATTAAGAAAAACCGTCATTTACAAACAAGCGCTTTCAACAGTATGACAGACATAAAGACATATTCTGTCATACCGACTAATTAGTATCATTTGCTGAAAACCTTTTTTTCCTTATTATAGTTTTTGAGATAACACCATAAGCAGTGTTATATTTTATGTACGGACATTTCACATGTGGCAAATCCTACAATGTAACTTAATCAAGTTAATGATTAATCATCCTAACATAATAATTGTAACATCATCATCCGGCTTTGTTCATCATTGTCTGCAAGTGATATTATATCATTTCTTGTAGATACCAAAATATTTGCATTTTATTGTTATGGTGTACTTATACACGATAATTTCAAGTGCAATCTTAACTTTATATCATAATATATTGGAACCAGTCTTTAGAGATCACTCCTTATGCCACTGAATTGTGGTCTCACAAGACAGGTGTTCTCTAAAAAAAGGTTATGCCTAAAGGATTATTTAACCAAGTGGTTTTTATGTGGTCTTTCATGAGAGTGGTCTCTCAAGACAGGTTATACTGTATTCTCATTGATTACTTTCAGGTCATGTATATTACATAGTGTGCACTGTATTTATCCATTTCTTTGTACATAAAACCAACTTTCTTTTTTCTGTTTTAGTGGTGTGGGCCAATCCAATCATTTTAATTATTCTAAAAAAGGTGGAAGTGGCATTTATCACAGCAAATGCGGTAATAAGATTGAGAAACATGTGCTGACATCCATGATGTTATTACTCTTTCACCCCTAAGTATATAAATGGTATGGTCTTTTCTATTGTCCTAGACCAGTCTATTATGGTCTGTAGTGCTTAAAGTGTTCAGGAATACTGCTTTGGACACTTACCACATAAAAACTTCTTCAGTGACTGGAAGAAAAGATACACAAATACAGTGGAACTTGTCATGAAATACCACCTGTCTTTTGAGACCACATTTCAGTGGCAGATAGGGTGGTTTCTCAAGACAGGTTCCACTGTACTAAACTTCATTCAATAAAATGCAACACAAATTTGCAGGTTTATTATTTATTACAATAAAACTATCTAATCAAAAGCTCTTCTATTTCGTTTTTTCATGGATGCTTCTCTTTTCTGCCGTAACCGTTCACTGTTTGCCTTTGCTATCCTGAAAGAGGAAACATTTTACTGTTAATATAATTATCAAAACATTGAGTTTTTCTATTGTAACAAAAGTAATTTTCTGCCTCAGACAGAATTCAAACCTGAGACAACTGATGTACAAGTCTGATGCTCTAGAAATCAAGCTACAGGTGGAAACCACACTTGTTCATGCTTGTTGGAGCACAACATTTTAACCACAATACCAAATATGACATCACTCTGATAGTCTGAAATAAACTATCGGTATGTTGAACAAAGGGTACAAAGTTGTCTTATGGAAGCTGTAGCAGACAGTGTACACATTGAAATGCGGATAAAGTACAACGTAGCAGACAGTGTACACATTGAAATATGGATAGAGTACAATGTATACAATTAAGCATGAGAAGTGTCCTCATAGGTGGGAGAAGTAATGACTTAGTGGTGTTGTGATTCTAAAAGCTGCATAAACATTTTATGAATATGTAGAGATTTTGACACATAAGCCAAAGGTCCTTGTTTCAATTCTTGATGTGGCGGAGCAATTAGAACATGACGCTTTAAACCATGATGTCTCTCACCTCTATTCAGCATGACTTTGAGTACAGCTGGAACCTTAGTTGAAACAAACAAATAAATTTCTGACACCAGGTCATACTCAAAACTTACCAAATAAGGAAGTGACAATTCCTTTGCTAAGTGCTCCATATAAGAAACGAGAATCGTGGGTTTATTTTTCAATTGATTTTCTGTGTTTATTTGAATGTTGTTATATGCCATTCCTTGATTTTTTCAGTCATACAGATGCAACCAATTTTAATGGTTGACGAAATTAAAGAACCCAGTTACAATGCACCAAGGAAGAGATCACCAACCTTTCACAATTTTTTTATATCAGATGAGAGTTAAAAGCTATGGTAGCTCTCCAGTTACAGTTGGCATGATACATTCATGAATCCTTTTTTATTGTCAAAGGTCCATAGCACAGGTCAAAAATTGTTGGTTGATAACATGGATAACGTCACCATAAAAGTGCATTTTTTTTGGGATGGATGTAAAACACCAATGGAACAAATCAAATTTATACTTCTCTTAAATTTTTGCTCCTGTCTAATGTTTGCCATTTTTGTCTTTAATTGAGAGGGTGAAATTAAAATGAAAGCGAAAATTTCTAGCTAAATAATTGAAGGACGGATAAACATGCCATCCATGAGACTATTGTGGTTTAGAGCGAATTCAAGATGGGGTAAATATGTTTATTGTCATAAAAGTGCGAAAATAAACAGGAGCAAAAATTTTTCAGGTATACGGTATCGATAGGAACATACCTTTTTGCAATTTTTTTCAAATCCTCTTCTGATGGTTCTGCTGGCTTTTTGGCAGCATTGAATATCATTGTCCTAATCTTGTCTAAACAGTCAGCTTGATTTAAAAGTTGTGTTCTTGTTTTATCTGAGCTGATAACCATATAGCCATTTTTGTTTATTTTGCCATGTTCCTGTAATATAAATATGAAATTAAATCACTTACTACCGGTAGTTCATTTGATTAACACAAGTAAACTGAAATTGAAAAAGTTACCTTTTCAACTCTCCAAATTCTTCATATTAAAGAAGTTATGATAAGCAAAAGATATTATCTTAATACAAAAGATATTATCTTAATACAAAAATAACTCAACTAGAGTTGGTTTTTGTTTCGGAAATGTATGTTTTCCCCTTCAATATACAAATAAATATTGTCTTAAACAGTCAGAGTTGAAAGGAGGATTAGCTGTGGGTTTTTTTAAAAAAAAACAACTTTTCTTTTCTTTAAATTGCATGATATACAATAACTATTTATTTTGTGAAAATTGCTTGAGAAACCCAGGTTTGGCATTTTTTCAATTGCAATTGATTAATTCAACCTTTCTCTTTTCATATGCATATCACACTGGACCTGACCATCACAAAATATATAGGAATATAAGATTTTTTTATGTCTGAGTATAGCTCTCATTTGTTATTGTGCATCAAGTACAAGTAATGCAGTAAAAGTAGAAAATAAATCAATTTTTTGTTTGGTAAACACAGCTAATGCCCCTTTAAAAGCTTTTAAGACAGTTGTTTGTAAAGGAACATATATTGAAGCTACAGAGTACCTGTATAAGTGCCATTAATGCAATTTTCTTTTAGATAGTGGCACTTGTTACTTTCTTTCAAATCTATGAGTCATCAGGCAAATTCAATCTTTTTTTTTTTAAGGAAATAAAAGTGAACTTTATAAATAATATATATATTTTTGACCTCAGGTGAAAAAGTCTACATTTGTGTATTTCAGAATACAGTAGAAACAGTCTTGAAAGACCACCTGTATTTTGTGACCACATTCTGAAACCCACTAGGTTAAATCATCTTTTAAATAAAACCTCTTTTTGGGATACCACCTGTCTTGAGGGATCACATTTCATTGGCTGGTGGTTTGTTCTCTCAAGACAGGTTCGACTGTATTTTTAGATTCAAAACAGTTCCATGAGAGAACTAGTGTGGAACTGTCAATCAAATAATGATCTTTTGATCCCATGCAGGATACTGTTCAGTTACTTCTGATCACCATATCAAATTTTAAGCACCCATGGCAACTAACATAAGAGAAACTTAGAACCCTATGGTCACTGCCAATTAATTATCAAAGGGCTGACCTATTCAAGGTTTAAAAAGAGTCATAAAACATGAAATTAAGTAAATTCTTCCTAATATTTGATTGTGTATGAGTTGTACCGGTATATTCCATACAATATGGCTTCCATAAGATCAGAGGAAGTGAAAAACACAGACGAGCATCACGCTTTGAACCATGAAATCTTCCACCTCAAATCAGCACCAGTTCAAGCCCCACTGGAACCTAAGCTGACTTTGTAAGAAAGTTTGCCAGTTTTCTTGCAGAAGGCCTGTGGTCTGTTCCCAATTAGATTCTAACCAACTGTTCTCTTCTCCGCCATTTAAACTGGCAACGACCATATAACTGAAAAATTATTAGCCGGTAAGTGTTGTGTAAAACACAATTAATTTATTAATATTATTACTTTAACAGTATTTCTATATTGCATAGAAGATTAAATTTCTGTCACGGCTGACAAAAAAGATACTCACCTTTTCTTTCAATTTAGGTTTAATCCAGTCTGGTATCCATGTTGAACTGTCTATATGGAATCTAACCTCTACTTTGGTATTAACTGGAAAATGAAATCATTCATATGAAATGTGGCGTCCTACATGTGTTGAAACAAAGACTTTACATTTGTATTTACACAAATACATTGAACCAATGAACATTCTGTGTACCTAGTCTTTTGAAACCAGACTTTGATATAAACACTTGGTAAAATAATCCTTTCGATGAAACTCTTCTTAGACAGACAACCTGTCTTGTAAATTCACATATCAATGGCAGTTTAATATAATCTAACACCACTTTCAGAGAATGACCGTGAAATCCCAAGTAAACAAAAACTAGTATGTCCTTGATGTCGTAGACAAACAAAACTTTGTGCACAAGGATTGAGATTTTGCAATCCCTCCCTTAAAGTGGTTTTTGACTGTTTTTCTTTCATATACAAACAGTATAAATGAGCAACAACTCAAATAAACTCAATAACTGTGTCACAGGGTTGAAAATCGACTACATGTACAGGGGTGGAAATTAAGAAAAAATCCTCAGGAGCCAAACAGGCTCCTAAGTTTTAAATTCTGGGAGCCCAGATTTAAACTTAGGGGCCTGTCATATTTACTTGAAAAAATTTTAACCAGTTTGTGACCATAACATTTTTAACAACTTGCTCAGCCGGGCAAGTGCTATACTGATATGAAAAATTAGTTGCCCTCAAAGAAAAAAAATATTTGAGTCAACACTGTGTTTTATTAATTTATTGTTATTTTGATAAAATATATGTAACTACTGTGTGTTTAAATTGATGCAAATTACAAAAGTTTTCATTTTTTAACACAATATCAATCCATTTTAAGTATCTCATTAAAACTTTTATTCACAACAACTAATTTTCCTTTTATCATTCACCTTAATTAAGATTTTATAACTTTTATACAATGTATAGTATTACATGTACATGTATCATTATTTTAACACATCCTGAAATTCGGTTCATTTCAGTATCGGTTCTTTTATTACACAAACACAACTTCCATTTCCTCCATAAACTGCAAGCAACAACAGTCAACACATGATGTGTTCTGTGACATTTTGGCCAAAAGGTAAAGACTAACATATTTACTTGTCAATAAAATAATTATTTTAATTTCTTACTTGTCAATAAAATAATTTATTTTAATTTCTAACTGGTTTTTAGCAATCCATTTAAACTACAAATAGAAGGAAATGGATCACTTTCAAAACTTAAGCTTTTTGAAATGACAAATGCAGAATGGTTGTACTTCTACTTTTATTTTGATAAAAGCGGACATTTGAACTTAACATATCAAAATTTTAGCTTCATCAGATTGGGAATTTTAAGGACCAAAATTGAGAAAAAACAGATACGGTACTATTTCCAACTGGAAATGGACCAAATAACAGCCCCCAAAAGTGGCAAAAAAATTCCTGAAATCAATTCGCCAAACAGGCAACTTCGTATGTAAAACAATTCGTCCGATCGTAAATTCAGTCGCCTCAGGCAAACGGTCACCCGTTAATTTCCACCCCTGATGTACATCCTTCTTTGTATACATACAGACAGCAAAAGTATGTTAAAAAAGTAGGTTTAGTGTAATGTAGAAAAGTGACCACCCATAGAAACTCTACCTGGGGTCAGTATTCGATGTAGAAATCATACCTTGAGACTTGTAAAAAATTGACCTGTACCTGTAGAAAAATGATCTGGATTATGAGTCAATTTTTTACAGAATTAAAAATGTGGCATAAAGTGCCACTGAATCTAGCATTATTTCTATACAATGTACATGACCTGTAATGTGTTGATCAGATAATAGACCACTTTCCTCACTACCGGTGTGTCATTGTTACTTTTAATATTACTTGGCATAAATCAACAATGGCTAAATTATATAATCAGGCCAGGACTATAAGTTTGGTAAATGAAAAAGACTGGGGACATTTGAAGCTATACAGACATCCTTTACAATACAAATTCTATGAAGTGCATGTTACGGTACCATGTTATTGTCAATAAGACAAGACATAAATACCTTTTTCCTATGGAGCACAACAATACAGTGATGCTTACGGTAATTTTGTTCACGATATCGTTGCCTGGTTTTCAATATTGTGTTTTATCGTGACGAGACTATATGATAACAGTTCTAGTTCATTTACCAGTGAGTATATATGTTTCTTTTTTTCCATTCTATACAAATACAATGTACCTTTATTTACATGTTGGCCTCCAGGTCCACCTCCTTTAACATATTTGATATCTAGCTCACCTGAAATATGGGATAATCTTGAATTGAAAACTTATAAACAGCATTATGTTGACGTTCAATGTGAATTACAAAACTGTCTAGTGGTTTTAACATGAAAATAAGTGTTTGCTTACTTGTAAATAATAATAATTTATATATAATGTAATGTAAATTCTCTATCTGATTATAATAATAACATTATCAAATTACTGTATTGGACCCAATAAGTGCCAAGGGCACTGGAAAAATAGGAAAAAGGAGTGGGTGCTTGTTGGGACCAGTTAAGAGTTAAATTGATGTTAAACAGCTGATTTTTATAAGGCATGATGGCAAAGTTGTAGACATCTATTAACTTTTTACTACTGTTGTGAGGGTTCTAAAGATAAACTGTTACATATGTTTTTCTAGTCCACATCTCCTCTTCAACCGGCTAGAAAAGATTCTCAATCATGTATAAAAAAAAATGTGAGTACATGTATATGAATTAGTCAGAACTAACTGGGATGGTTCACTTATAGGGACGTGACGGCTTATAGGGTTTAACATGGTATCAAAAGTTTAAAATTTGGTGCCTTCTATGAATAATTACATGAATTGCAAAGGCAAACCTTGAGTGTACTGACCTACAGGTATGTATCCTGTAAAAGCTTCATCTGTACTATCTGTTGAGTAGGTGTGCTAATAAAAAATACACATGATTTTATTTACAGAAAATAACCATTTTTTGGTAAATATACCAAAGCACATCAATGAAAATTCTAGAAATTAAATTGCTGAGTATGAATAATAAGACATAGGTAATGCCTATGGAGAGGGCAAAGGCATTCATCAGCAGTTAAAAGGTGAAGTGTCACAAAATTTTTCAAACATTAAAAAAGTAGCTTATTAGATACAAATACATATACTGAGCAAAAAATCAAAGGAAATAAATACAAATAGTGTATAAAGGGAGATTTGAGGCATTTTTAAACTGAGAAAAGTAGAAGTTGCTCAAAATCAGTATAACTGACGTCCCTTCTTTGATGACGTCACAGACTACATGACACAGTCACTCACTATGTAGATCTGTATTAGTGTACACAAAACATGGTTTTCTATGCTGTCATAATTTGTTTAACGCAATATACATTTAATTTAATTTAAATTTTCGGCAGATAGTCATACTCAAAGACGAAAGTATATGTATAAATAGATATCATTGGATGTGATAGGTTTAATCCATAAAATTATACCATTATACCTATTATAATTATGTGCCGAACATTTTAGCACTGACATGGATACTGTACTGTATGTCTATAGCAGACCCATGGATCTACTGTGATAATGTGAATCGATGGTATACTTCTGTTTTTATATTACATGCCAGGAAGATTCCAGTGATTTTTAAATACTGCTATATTTCCCCTATTGTGACAGTACTATTTTTTGCATCTTTTTTATTTTCTCGGAGGGGTACTAAAAATCTACTTAATTTCATACGGAGACAAATTTATATTCCAAAGTTTTCACTTTATACCCATCAAACACGTCTCCGTCGAATCATATATTACAGGGCATGGGAGGTGACAGAGTGGTGAAAAAAAATTATTCTGTGCTAAGCTAATGGAATAATTATTGAGAGAGAAAAAATATTCTGTGCGAATGGAATAAAATTATTCTGTATGAACAGAATAATTTTTGTTCTCATTACATCTCATCCCGGGATCTGTAGTATATGTATATTAATCCTTAAAATTCAAATCTGCTTAGAATTCATCTTTTTATTACAAATGCACATTTTTGTTGAAATATAACTGAAATCTATGTCATAAAAACTGGAATTTATAAATTTTCAATTGTTTTGTGCACGTAGGCTTATATAGGTTAATAAATTTCAAGCACATGCCATTGAATCATGTTTCAGAAGCAAATTACAAGAATAATCAGATATGTAACGACAAAACCACATTGGCACACATTTTAATTTTCAATCTTGTATACATGTATATAGCATGTTCCCACTTTTTGATTTACCAGGGGTTTTACCAAAAAGATGTTCCCACCTTTTGTTAAAACCCTTGGTAAATAAATAGGGAAAACATTATCGGATATTGCTATGAATGATTATTATATGCCCTCCTTGTAAATGTTCTTGGTCTCATATAGTATGATATACAAATGTATGCTTAATTGCCTATACACCCTGTGTAAAAAAAAAATTCCTCATGATTAGGATGGGAGTTGATGAATTCAACATGTATGGTTAGATCAGCACCTAGCAGTACTCCAGATAACTTTCTGAGCACTTGGGTATAATACCCATCATTTCCGAATCCAGTGGGTATTTTTACCCACAAAATTTCTGTCAAGTGGGTATTTTCCAATTCTGTTGCCATATTACAATTGCCATTGATTTTACAATAAAGTTTTGGTTGCTAAATTACCATTAATTAATCTGTATTTAATTGTCTGTACAATGTAATTCCACAATTTAAACATCTGGGTTTAGGTCAGCTAAACTGCATTATCACTACAGAGCTTTAACACACATTATGACCAAGATCCATTCAGAACAAGTGAACTCAATATTTTATCTCTCAGCAGGTTTCAGACCCAATGTGTTTCATTTTACTCTTTAGTTTTGATTTGTATTGGGTATCTTATGCATGGATTTTAATTTGCTTGCTTGTCCATTTATTAGTGAAATCAGTACTTAGTTCATGCACATCGATACCTAGTGATTTCATAACTTGTTTTTTTTTAAATGTAATTTCCAACAGTTGCTTGCTAATTATTTAAATATATCGACACTCGGGCCTATCAAGAGGTAGGCCTATTTTCAGCAGATTACAATAATTGTTCAACATCAAGATCAATAATTTATCACCTTAATTACACAACAATTAGTTCCACTTTGAATCCTTTGTTCCTTTCGAATGACTACTTGGTCAAAACAATGTTTTCATTGCAAATGACATGTTTAAATTAAAATGGATAATTTGGAGATGTATATAAACTGTTTTTTCTCACTGACGTGAATTTATTATTTATAATTATCAAGAGAGCATGTTATACTCACAAATTATTTCTGAAAATCAAACTTTTCTTCTGAGATAAATATTTTTAATATCATCTCCTTACCTTGATAAATATATCAAAGTGTTGAAATGAATATTTCCAGATGCCTTTTTAACTATCCTAAGTGCTGATTTACAAAATCCAAAGTGCCAAAATCAATCGGGGGTGGGGTGATTTGACTTGTAACCATTCCTTGGACTCGTAAGTCTCATCATGTGACGTTCATTGCTGAAAACTTCAGCAAGACACCAGCCCTAGAATACTCCAAAGAGTACTAGTACAAAAAAGTTAAGAAGAACCACTCCGTATCAACAAAATGGATGGGATTTTGTTACTGGTTGGTACATGTAGATTCAAGAGACATATTGGCTTGCATGCAACACGATTTATAAAAGTGATTTAGAAAGAGAAATAAAATTTGAATAAAATTGAGAAATTTTGGGCTTTTTAAACTTTTCTGTATGAAAGCATCTGAAGAAATAGCTGGGCCCCTAGATATTTTTTTCTAGGTACCGGCTGGCCCCTGGATCCTGCAATCAATTTTACTCCCTGTAGTGGATTACCTGAATTTCTGGAACACGTAAGAAATTCTTGTCACTTTGCGGATAAATATGTTCTACATTGTACTGGCTTTTGTACCCTGCTGTTGTAATTCTTGATAATGTGTGGAATTTTGAAAACAATCTTAAAGAATAGCTACAAACAACACGACTGGGTAACATCTTTTCACAACTCTTCTATTTAAAGAGGTATATTTAGTCTAGTTGAAGATATGAAGAAAGTTCAAAACCAATATCGGACTTCAAAAATCCGGATTTGTTCTGAAATGCCCATAAAAGCAACTTTTAGACAAAGACGACTCTAAAGTCGACTATGATGATAATGATGCCGCAGTGATGAAGATTGATGGTGGTGGTGATTATGCTGATGGTGGTAGTAGTGAAGATTATGTGGTGGTGGTGTTGAATAATGCGCCACTGAGTGAAATTGAGTTGATTTAAATTGAGTGGATTATACATTTGTAGGCCTACATCTTATTTGATAGGTCTACAGAGTTATCCGCTATTACTAACCCTTTGAAACTTCTTTGGAACCATGCAGTAGACCTACCTGGTATTTCAGTATCATCTGATTATTTCATACTAAAGTATAAAATGAAATTGATGCACGGTTTAAATTCTAAACTCTTCAAAAGCTAAGGTTGTATTTTTATATTTTTAGAGTGGTTACTTTAAGACGGAATTAGCGATATACATTTTCTTCTGTATGATGCCACTTTTTGTTTATGAACTCTTCATTTGATTTGAATTTTTTATCTCAAATAATGATGTCTAATTGATAGAAATTTTCGTATTGAGAATTTGTTTTGGCGATTTTTTTCACAGAACTCTAACTTTGGTATTTATCAGAAACATGTAAATCTTATCTGACAGTACCCAAATATGTGGACTCGACCACCGGGGTCCAAACCTGTAGATTCACTAACACACATTGAAAATGATATCTTTTCCTTTTCATTGGTTAAATAAATGTATTCATCATTAACCACGCACGGGATCACGAAAAGAGCTATATTACCAAAGGTGCTTAGAGAAACACTTATACAAATTAATATAAACATGCAAAAAATCGAAATACGGACTTAAGTTAGGTTAGACCAAAATTCTGACTCGATTTCAATTGGGGGGGCGTTAAAATAAAATGCCTTTTAACAATGTTCGCAACAAAATTCATATTGATGAATTCAATTTAAATTTTTCTTTTCGACTTTTTATATTTTCCCTTCAAAACACTTCTTTGAAAGTCGAATTCGTAGTGGTTTTTTTATACTGAACATGCAGTCTTTGATAACTCGGGCACCTATTCGTTAGTAAAATTGAATTTAAACGTAAATAATCCTAAAAAGAATACTACCACCTGTCGACAATGACGCACTGAACTAATTAAAGCAAAAGACTTTATCACTCCGTAATTAGCGGTCTGACTCTTGTAATTATCGCACCCAGTACGCGTCATAACCGTTGACATAAGTAATTTTTGTTTTCCAATCAGCTGATAGTATTCAATTTCACTAATTAAAAACACGTCAGTAGAGCGAGATAGTGTCTGAAATAACTAAGGAACAAAAACAAATACGTTTAACGAACAACAAATGCGGCTTAATAGGGTATATGACAGGTGCAAGTCAAAACTAGTATTATTTGTATGACATGTATGAATATGACTTCGCCACTAAGACTGAATGTGTTTCACACTTGTCTTATACCCCCTTTCCATTATCTTAATTAAAGTTCTTTATTTTCTTTACTCTATAATTTATAACAAAATATATCCACGAAACATAAAATTAATATGTACATGTATCTACTTCGGAAAGTGGAAATAAATAAAAAGAAAAAAAAATCGAAAATGAAGTATTTACAAATTTATTTGTGTTTGTGTACCTTTTTTAAATACATTGTGGTTGTGTAATTTGACAATAAAAGTGATTGATATCTACTACAGTGCAAAAAACAAATATTTTGCAGTAATAAAAATGTTCACAATGTACACATATATATATATATATGAAATTTCGTATAGAAATTAGTATTTCCAAAGAATTGTATAATCTATATTCTAAACATTCATTCGATGTTCCCATCCCCTTGCAAAAAAAGATAAAAATTAGTGGCAGCGGTGGGATTCGAACCCACGCCTCCGAAGAGACTGGTGCCTTAAACCAGCGCCTTAGACCGCTCGGCCACGCTACCTTCATACAAAATGCACAAAAATTGTTGTTTATATTACTTATCTTAATTTTTACCCCTGCTTTGATACATACCTGTACCGATAGGTGGCGTTTAGTTGTATGATACATTTTCTCAACGGAAATAGTTACCTTCATATTCTATTGATACAAGTGGATCTATCTACGGCTTGTTGGTATGTACATCACAGACATAAGCATCATTTGAATTTAATTATAACTTTCAGGTATACAATATTTTAAAGAGAATCTTGGAATAATTATTTGATTTGCATTATCTAGATCTAATTACCAAAAACGTGTGATCGCTTTATTTACATTGGATAGTAAAGTGGACAAGGCTTAATACAGGTATGTTAAGGAGTGACATGTAACTGTACGTCAACTGGACAAAACATCGTATTGACTTCAGGCCGAACTTCCACATGCTATCGTTTTATGGCCCTGTCCAAAATGTGAATTCGGAAGAGAAATGTACATGCACGTGTATAAATCGTTTTATTCTTGGGATTGATTTGTGTAATATATTTCACTTCGTCCCATTTTCGAGGTCTGCAGACTAAGGAATGGGAGGATCGCCTTCAGTACAATTGGCCATGCTCGGTTTAGATTCTTCCGGCAAGACAACTTTACTTTATAGACTTAAATTTAACCAATACACAAATGCCACGCCCACTATTGGTTTCAACTGTGAAAAGATCAAAGCAACATATGGGCGATCAAAAGGAATTACTTTTACAATTTGGGACGCAGGTGGACATGATAAGACAAGGCCTCTGTGGAGACAGTACACTAGATCTTCTGAAGGAATAATATTTGTGGTAGACAGTGAAGATAAGGAGAGAATAGAAGAGGCAAAATTAGAACTTATAAAACTTATGAAAAGTCCTGATAATCCAGGGCTGCCACTTTTAGTTATAGCAAATAAACAGGATTTACCGGGTGCACTTGAACCAAATGATGTTGGGAAACTTTTAGGATTACATGAACTAAATCCTGGACAGTTATGGGTTATATTAGGATCATGTGCCATTACCGGAGAGGGACTTTCAGATGCCATGGATTCAATGTATGATCTGATAGAAAAAAGAAAAAAAGCAAAGAAAAAACGCTAGTGTGTATTATTAATGACCCATCACAAGTGGTTGTTTTTTCACTTCTTTCAAAAATGTGATATCCAGAAGATGTATTAAGGGGGTATTGTTAATGGATTTCAACACCATCACTCATTTTAACATTTTTTAAAACAAAGCATTCCACTGATTTATATATAGCAAACTAGAATAATATGCCTTCAGGGAATATGTTTTGTTTTTGTGCATTTGAAATGTTTAACTGATTCATAAAAGTCCCAAATGGTTGTTGAAGTTGATATATGATAAACTTGGTTGTGCTACATTTAACACTTCATGTTCAAAGAGCTGATATATATATTACTAGAACACATTTGTATATTTTAGTTAATTGTTGTTATTTTGTCAACACTGAGATTTAATTTTATTTTTATCCATATATTAAACATTATACATGTACATGTAGATAGAGGTTATTTTATAGAAGATTGTATATATACAAATGTATACATGTGCATTTCTGCATTTCAAATTGTTTCTGAAATCATTGCTGAAATAACATTTTTTATTCATTTTCATGGAGCAACCATTTGCTCGTGTGTAAAAATTCATAAATGTAAATTTATTTTAGATATGATTGTTGTACAAAATGCAGATGTATGATCTTATCATCCTACATGTACATGTAGCTACTTACCGTAGTTGATGCTTGTCAGTTTTTGCTCTTTTCCAAAATTAGGTCAAAGGTTATATAAGGAGTACTTACAATGTGCATGTAATCTGGTGTTGATTATCCTGATACTTCTGTTAATGTGATCATCTTAAAAACAACAAAACTGTTAACTAATTTCTTAATGAAAAAAAAAATCTGATGAAGAAATTTTGTCAAGAACACCTAAAAAAAATCTAATTGTTCATCAATTATTTTCAATCATTAATAGTTAAAAGATCATTGTCAGTGATTTCAACATGTGTCACCGTGTCTAGCAATTAGAGTCTATATAAAATATATATCACGCCGACCTACATTTTCGATGATGTGTTAAATTCCATGATTACATTACGTCTCCTTTAACATCAGATCGTGCGGAAGGGTCCTTAAATCGTCTAAAAACCCATATTTCTGGGGTAAATGAACTGTTACTACAATGTACAAATGTAGTGTACACGACAAAGGTTTTGAACTTTGTTAATGTTATTTATATACTCACATATAAGGTGCACTATTGTATATGTCTACCTCCATTTTGACTTTATACATGGGCAATGGCTGTGACCTACATGTACTTATAAGTTCTTACATCTTACACATACATGTAGGTACAGAGATACTTATACATGTATCATGGTATTCTGTTGTATGATGGTTGATTTCATTTAGCTTTGATCGATGTTGATTTCCTTTTGCCTAATATTGAAACTAATAAAATCCCATCTTTTTCTAGACTGTTTTTATGAAACTGTTATATCGACTAATACCAAAACAGAAAAAATATTTTTAGAATTTGATTTTACATGTACATTGTGGTTGTGTGTTGTTTGAGTTTTCATCATGGTCAACACATTCCAACACCCAATAAATTCAAATTACAAAATGCATGTGACATATCGGCTACAAATGAATCTGCATTTAGAAACAGGTTTCCTGTACATTGTAATAAAAGTTTATAAACATTAGATAAAATCAGGGAAAGCATTTACATGTAAATTGCAAAGAATCCATACAAAATGATGTATACATGTACAATCAACAAATAAATATACTGGTTCTGTTACATGTACATGTAAATGTCAGATGGCTTTAGTTTAGCATGTACATTGTACAAACCTGAATACACTTTACAATATAAAACCACATCTTTACACAAAAATATGAGATTTCTTTCTGTTCTCTATCCTTTCAGATCATTAGTCCCCTGTCAGTGAAATGTTTGGGAGTTGGATGGGTTGGTGGGGGTGTACATGATTAGACTGTGTCCATCCGGTTAAGGTCTTGGTTTTTAAAGTTTCATACATATGTAATTACTCATTCATTTCATACAAGTAATGGTTTCACATGGACTGTAGTCTGTACATGTTTGGATTCATCAGTTCCCTCAGAATGTTTGTCATGTTTAATATAGAAATTGTGCAATGTAGAATAAAATCTATTGATATACAATATACATGTACATGTATATCCTTAATCATCATTGCACTGGTTCATCTAGATGAACCCTCCTTTTTTCTTCAAGAATTGCTATAAAACATTCATAATATATAAATATATATACATGTAAATTATAAAATCATTTTGTTTGATTAAATTCACATCATACATGTACATGTACATATAAACTCTCTTTTTTATGAAATTTAAAACTTTTCAGATGATATACATGGAAGATTGGTTAAAAAAACATACATGTACACAAAATGTATATCATATTATATCATATCTGACTCACTCGGTTATTTACCAGTAACACTTCTGCATTCAGAACACTAAATAGCACTTTACTATTGTTTGTCACCATACACCATATAATTGAGTCCTATTTCATTTATTGTCACCCAACATGAACTTTTATAATTTGAAGTTATGCTTTAAAGGATATTTTAATGGTTTTGATTTACCTTACATATAAAAAGCTTAAATATGTAGAATATTTTGATTTTAAAGTCACTGCGACATAAATTAGGTGGGAACAAAATTGAGATTTTCAAAAGAGTGCAATTATCAGAGCTAAAAGTGTGTTTTTACATTAAAAGCGTGTGAAAATAATGTTTTTTTCATTGACTCAAAAATCATGTTTGTATGTGTATATGTAGGATATGATCTAATATAGTCCAAAGAAGATAGCATTTGTACCAAATGAATGTAAACAAAGGAGGAACACTTCTTACACATGTATGTATTGCATGCATTTAAGAAATCATTGAAGTTTCATATTTCACTATTGCCATTATGAAGAGGATAGCTTTAAGGTGATATTTCAGACAAAGAATTTCTATGTATACATGTATAAATGTGTCATCTGTTACACACGATGTTTGTGTGTATAAATGTTAACATACTTTTAAGGTGTATAATGTAATTTTGAGATTTTTGTCACGAATGTGCAATTTACAATGAAAAGTGAAACTTGATTATTTTCTTTTTACTTTCAGACACTTTAAATTTATACAAAATTTTATTTCATTCAAGGTTTACATTGTAACATCGCCTCGTTTTAATTAACACATCTAGACCAACTTTTTGGATAAAACTCATATACACTTGGCCCAAGATTTAGTAACATGTATTTTTTTCCCCATGGCCTTGCATCTGATTTCTATTTATAAAGACCAATTAAAATCACAAATTACTGTTATATACAGTGGAATCTATCTTGAGAGACCATCCCATCTGCCACTGAAATGTGATCTCTTAAAAGAGGTTTTTATGTACTGTATACAATGTATATATACAGGCAAGGAACTTGAATTTAGCATTTGGGCAGGGCTGTGGGCCTAATTAGCTATTTCCCACCCTACTTACAAGATACCTTTATAAAGATATCTTTTCAAAACAATTCATTGAAAGATCAATACTTTTTTTAAGTGTGAATAAAATCATTTTATTATAGAATCGTGAAAAAAAAGAGAATTGAGGAAAATAAGACTTGAAATCAGATGTTCAACTAAAAAGTAAATGGTCTCTTGTAGAAGATGTAAACTAAAGGCAGCCATAAGTAATATGTATACCGTACTTATTTTCTATGTTGAAATTGGTTGTAAAATAGGGATTCAGTCTTGTAGGAGTCTAAGCATAGGGAAAAAAAAATAATCTTAAGACTCTGGTTTATATTATATTAATTGCTAACATGCACATTTTCATTCAGAACAGGTACAAATACATTGTATTTTAGACACCAGAATGTATGGGTCTAACCTAATTGTTTTTTATTTTTCCGCAATAACATATACTTGTATCTCTTAACTGCAATATTAGGAATAAATTTTACCCCTTCAAACATTTTGAATTTGAAAGACTGGGCCCAGTTTTATGAACCCTTTCATGTGTAATATTAATTGCATGTAATTGTATCGTGTGGAAATCATATCCAGTTTTGATAAATAAATACAAAATCTAATGTTTAATGAGTGGAAATCTCAAATATATATACATGTACAGGTATATATATTTAAACATATATATACAAGTTTGTGGCAAAAAGTCTCAATCTCTGTTTTATATGTGAAATATTGTAATACTCATAGCTTTTTTGGATGTTTTTGTACCGTCCTTGGCTGTGTATGTGTGTACCAGGTAAGCTGAAAACGTCTACTAAATACAAGAATGGAGCAGAGGTTCAGTGTTAGACTAGAACTCTTCTTACATGGTCATAAATTGTACATCATGAAATCATAAAAAGTCATTTTGTTGAGTTGAAAGTATTTTCTACATGTAATTAAGAGGGACAAATAATATATGAAGAAGGAGCTTATGTAGAAGTTGATGCATGATTTTTTTTTTAAATTGGTAAATATTTCTTTTATGAAAATTACTGTGAGTCTGTGAAGCATTTAATGTACAGTCATACTTGTCTATAAAGGCCACTTAAGGGAACAGCAAAAGTAGCCATTATAGACAGGTGACCTTTATAAAGAGGTTTATTCATTATAAACAAAGTTATAAAAGGTTATATTTGATTGGTCTTTATAGGCAGATGGTGGCCTTTAATGCATGTTTGACTGTACACTGAAAATGATGAGTTTTAATTCTCATAATGCAGTTGTAGTCCATTGCACTTTTGATAGTGTCTGTGTAGTCACGGTGATTATGAGCTGAGGAGAAAGACGGAAATACTGATATATCATTGTGTACACTAATAAGATGCATCTGGCAATTAGATGTTCTTAATGTGATATTTGTAAATAAAAGATGGGCACCTTATTCACTTTTATCCAAAATTGCAATCTGCTTCAAACAAACTACAAGTTAAGATTTTGTTGTTGATAAAATCGTTACAACAGGACTTTTGTTGAAAACTATAAACTATAACTTTCTCCCCAGATGCAGATATCTTGGGACACATATAGATGAAGGCCAGCAAGATAGAGTTATTTATAATGTATAATATACCAGATGATGTTAATATTGAATATGATTGTGTAAAAATAATGAAATATGATTAATTTCTAGGGTATAGATAAATTATTCATTGTTATGTTATAAGTAACAAGTTCATTAAGTGCTATATGTGACTACCCGCCTCTCTTCTCCTTGTACAAAATCATCAATATATATCTTACACTGCTGTAAGTAATATATAGATAAATAGGGGTCTTCCATAGTCAAGTGATTAGGGCATCATGCTTTGATAGTCAAGTGATGAGAGCATCACATTTTGATAGTCAAGTGATTAGAACACCATGCTTTATAGTCAAGTGATTAGAGCATCACATTTTGATAGTCAAGTGATTAGAGCATCACATTTTGATAGTCAAGTGATGAGAACACCATGCTTTATAGTCAAGTGATTAGAGCATCACACTTTGATACAGATAGTCAAGTGATGAGAGCACCATGCTTTGATACAGATAGTCAAGTGATTAGAACATCACACTTTGATAGTCAGTTAAAGTGATTAGAACATGAAGCTTTGATAGTCGACTAAGTCGAGTGATTAGAGTATGATGCTTTGATAGTCGACTAAGTCGAGTGATTAGAGTATGAAGCTTTGATAGTCGACTTAGTCAAGTGATTAGAGTATGACTCATTGATAGTCGAGTGGTTAGAGCATGATGCTTTGATAGTCGATTAAGTCAAGTGATTAAAACATGACACTTTGAGAGTTGACCTAGTCGAGTGATTAGAACATGACGATTTAAATCACAATATCTTTCACTTCTAGTCAGAGTGGGAAGAAGCCTCCCTGGAACCTGAGCTGATTTTGTGATCAAGTTTGCCAGTTTACTTGCAGAAGGTAGATGGTCTTTTCCCAGGGTACATTGTAACTGAGTTCTCTCATCTACCACAACTGTGTAGGGTTAACTGAAAAATTGTGGAGTATGTTGTCTTGATGAAAATCGCCATTAAAACAAACATGGTCATATAATAAGCTTAGATTATCATACACCCTTGTAAGTCACACAACAAACTAAGATCAACTTGCACCTGTGCAAGTCATGCAGTGGATAAAATGCTATGCTTATCTTGCACCCCATAACAAGTTAATCTTATCTCAAACACATGTATAACATGCTAAGCTTTCAGGTCAAAAGTTTTGCCTGCTAGCACCCATGGCATCATATATACAATTTGCCTTTCAGGTTACATACAGCATGTGCATGTTTTTTATGTCTCATAATATTTTCTGCTCACTCGTAAGTTTACACACAGGATGTAGCATATGGATTTCAATTGATTTTTTTGTTGTAAAAAAATAAGGTTGTAATATTTTCTACAAATTAGAGCATGATCATTGAGTTAATTACTAGTCAGGGTAATTATGTACAGTGACCTAAATAGTGTAAATTGAATATACGACAACAGTGTATTCCAGATCTGAGTGACCTAATTTTTATGAGGTGATGTAACACATCACCTGTTTATTTAACATGGTGGTTGACATGAAAGAGGGTTTATCATAGATATAAATCATTAATTATTTATTTACATATATATATATATACTTAAAGTAATATTAACTTATCAAACCCTGCAGTCAAATTTAGACTCGCCCAGATCTAAAAATAGTATGGTCTACTCTCATAATTCAGGAGAGAACAAGTTCATATTGCATGTAAAATTATTTAAAATTTTTATTCTAAATCATACTCCCCTGAATTCTGACAGTGGACTTAACCCGTCTTTGAAATGGGCAGGTCCAAATATAATTTCAGGGGTTGATCAGTTAAGTGTTGATCAACATCAGAGACATATATGATATAATTATTTATCACTGCCTCTGATTTTGTTCTATCTTTTTTGTAGTGTTTAATAAGGTTGTCAATGAATGATATATAATTATTATTAACCATGCATTTCTTAAAAAATCTACCTTTCTTTTTGTTGATATGTATGAATGCATTGACTTGTTTTTTAACTTAAGTTGAAAAATATAAAAGTTTGAGAAAAAAAGAACAGTTGTTATTTTTGTATTGTACCACACCACATTGGATCCACATCCAGTAGTTATACATGTAATACAAGAGAGAGAGAGAGAGAGAGAGACTTCACAATTGAATAAAAGACAGGAATTCTTATAAAGAACCTACCTGCCTTCTGAAACCTCAGTTTGAAAACCATTTGGTCAAATAATCCTTGAAATGAAACCTCTTGGGAGGCCAGCTGGCTTGCAAAAGACCACATCTCAGTGACATATGAGGTGGTCTCTCAAGATAGGTTCAAATGTACTACAAAGTTGATACATTGTTTATTTATATTTAGATAGGGTCTCTCAAGATAGGTTGTACTGTACTACAAAGTTGATACATTGTTTATTTATATTTAGATAGGGTCTCAAGATAGGTTGTACTGTACTATAAAGTTGATACATTGTTTATTTATATTTAGATAGGGTCTCTCAAGATAGGTTGTACTGTACTATAAAGTTGATACATTGTTTATTTATATTTAGATAGGGTCTCAAGATAGGTTGTACTGTACTATAAAGTATAACATTGTTTATTTACTTAGATAGGGTCTCAAGATAGGTTGTACTGTACCAAAGTTGATACACTTTATTTATATTTAGATAGGGTCTCAAGATAGGTTGTTTGTACTACAAAGTTGATACATCCTTTATTTATATTTAGATAGGGTCTCTCAAGATAGGTTTCTACTGGTACTACAAAGTTGATACATTGTTTATTTATATTTAGATAGGGTCTCAAGATAGGTTGTACTGTACTACAAAGTTGATACATTATTTATTTATATTTAGATAGGGTCTCTCAAGATAGGTTGTACTGTACTACAAAGTTGATACATTATTTATTTATATTTAGATAGGGTCTCTCAAGATAGGTTCTACTGTACTACAAAGTTGATACATTGTTTATTTATATTTAGATATGGTCTCTCAAGATAGGTTCTACTGTACTACAAAGTTGATACATTGTTTATTTATATTAAGATAGGGTCTCAAGATAGGTTCTACTGTACTACAAAGTTGATACATTGTTTATTTATATTTAGATAGGGTCTCTCAGATAGGTTCTACTGTACTACAAAGTTGATACATTGTTTATTTATATTTAGATAGGTCTCAAGATACTGTACTACAAAGTTGATACACTTTATTTATATTTAGATAGGGTCTCTCAAGATAGGTTCTACTGTACTACAAAGTTGATACATTGTTTATTTATATTTAGATAGGGTCTCTCAAGATAGGTTCTACTGTACTACAAAGTTGATACATTGTTTATTTATATTTAGATAGGGTCTCTCAATATAGGTTCTACTGTACTACAAAGTTGATACATTGTTTATTTATATTAAGATAGGGTCTCAATATAGGTTCTACTGTACTACAAAGTTGATACACTTTATTTATATTTAGATAGGGTCTCTCAAGATAGGTTCTACTGTACTACAAAGTTGATACACTTTATTTATATTTAGATAGGGTCTCTCAAGATAGGTTGTACTGTACTACAAAGTTGATACATTGTTTATTTATATTTAGATAGGGTCTCTCAAGATAGGTTGTACTGTACTACAAAGTTGATACATTGTTTATTTATATTTAGATAGGGTCTCAAGATAGGTTGTACTGTACTACAAAGTTGATACATTGTTTATTTATATTTAGATAGGGTCTCTCAAGATAGGTTGTACTGTACTACA
The DNA here is from genome assembly GCA_030159075.1 of Atrina japonica. Classification (NCBI taxonomy): domain Eukaryota; kingdom Metazoa; phylum Mollusca; class Bivalvia; order Pterioida; family Pinnidae; genus Atrina; species Atrina japonica. Next base: position 1,630,953 of record BROG01000003.1, read on the forward strand.
AAGTTGATACATTGTTTATTTATATTTAGATAGGGTCTCTCAAGATAGGTTCTACTGTACTACAAAGTTGATACATTGTTTATTTATATTTAGATAGGGTCTCTCAAGATAGGTTCTACTGTACTACTTTATTTATATTTAGATAGGGTCTCTCAATATAGGTTCTACTGTACTACAAAGTTGATACATTGTTTATTTATATTTAGATAGGGTCTCTCAAGATAGGTTCTACTGTACTACAAAGTTGATACATTGTTTATTTATATTTAGATAGGGTCTCTCAAGATAGGTTCTACTGTACTACAAAGTTGATACATTGTTTATTTATATTTAGATAGGGTCTCTCAAGATAGGTTCTACTGTACTACAAAGTTGATACATTGTTTATCTATATTTGGATTATCAGGACTGTACACTACAATTTTATACAATGTATACATATCATCTACTTGTATTGTAGATTATCAGCCATATTATATACACAATGAAGTACACCAGGAGGTTATTCTTAATCGATTTTATCCTGGACTTACAGCATGTGTATCAGGACAGTAGGAGGCGCTATTGTCCGATTCACATAAGATGGCGGGGCGGAGTAAGCTTTTGATTATCATACGGATAATGCTACGCATTTTTCCGTTATGACAAACTTCACGGGAATACGTTTTATTCCTCACTGGATACTCTCTTATGTATGGTGACAAGTATGAACAATTACTCTAGCCAATGTAATTTTATTGTTATGCTTTATTATCTAAAATTTCAACTCGTCCAGGTCAGATAATCCTATAAATCCCCCTTTGGCCTTACCTACAGAGAAGAAATTTCTTTTCTATAGGTAAGGCTAAAAGGGGGATTTACAGGAATTGCAGTTTAGTTGGTCCTGTCCACAAGTACCTGTGACCCCTCCAGGTTATATGGACTTTGCTATAACTCCGAGTCACATGATCCCACGTCTGTATTTTAAAAGAAGTCTGCGTTTGTTCAGTTTCCTCCATGTTTATATTTTGTCTGACTGTAATGGATTTTCTCACAGATATATCAACATACATCATGGTTGTCATATCGCATGTGTTGCCATAGTTACAGTGTACATTGTAACCATGTCAGTTGAACTGGGGCGCTTACAACTATCACTTAAAAACGTTAAAACTAAAATTATCATGAAATGTGTGGAATAGATTTTCATTTGTATTTCTGCCTGATTTTTTTATCCGATTCTTTAATCTAACTTTTGAATTTATGTATGAACACGTATCCTGCATAGCCTATTTATATGTTCTAGGTCGTTTTGGTATAGAACACACATATAGAGAAAGGGATACATGCTATTTGATACCTAATAAACGGGGTTATAATGAGTGTTATATAATAAAAATAATACAGACACGTATATAGCAATATTAGATTTTATTTTATTGACATAGTTTTGGACTCCTGTGACCTAGGGGAACGCCTTGTATGGACCCACATGCACCCATGAAACTTTAACATGTAATAAATGATTTATATTACGTGGGGTTTATACGTGCATAATTTATACTTCTCCCTTTGTTGTGTACACGGCAGATTGAAATTGATTATATAGAATCACGCCACTTCACTCAGGCCCAATAACGCAACCATCAGCTGTTTCTTTCATTTCCTCTAAAACAGATTTACCCATATTACATGTTCTATTTTCTAGCCATTTACGTTGTATTGAATTATTTCCCGATCAATAGCTTAAATAATTATACATAACTCATCTTGCCGGTCGTATAAAACTAAAAATACAGAATGAAATGAAGCTTCTGGTATATGTGGATTTTTAAAAAAAAATTTTTTTGGTAGATATACAACGAGAAGCTTCAAACGATTAAAAAAACTTGAAACGTTGTATTTAAAGGTCTATCAGATTGACAACGTAATAAAAATAACAAGAATTTACTATGAAGGATTAATAAATATAACGGGGAAACTGTTTAAACAAAGAATTCAGGTTTTAGCGATATATTTTGTCTACATTATATATGACTGTAACTGATTAGTTGACATAAGTTTTTTTCATTGCATTTGAACAATTGTGACAGTTTAGAATTCGCCATACCTTTTATCGATCTTCTTAAACGACTGACGAAACTCACTTGTGAGTTGATTTTTAATGCACCTCCTTTAAAGAAATTAAACACCAGTATATAGGGGTACCTGTGAAAGATCTTCATTTTCTCTATATGAAAAAAAAATAGAAATTAAAGTTTTATTTGGTTTTTTTGGGGGGGATGGGTGGTGGAAATCGTATCATGTTATTTTTAAAAGTTTTGTTATTACCCGCCAGAATGTAAATTAAAACACGATAATTTTGTGACTCAGCTGAACTCTGATTTGACGTGTATGACTCGTAATAGGAAGACAAATCACTTGCCGGGTTCGTTCTCTTACACAGAGTTGTCGGTCCTTGCACTCCTCAACAAGGACCGATAACCCTGTATAAAAGATTAAATACTGACCTAACGTGAATGATTAACACCCTTGATCGGAAATCTTCAGGGATCTAAGTGAGCGAGATATAACGACTGGATTATTCAGGTTAATACTGACCTTGACTTTTGACACCGCGGAGTGTGATTTATCCCCTTTCAAAGGTAAAACAACAACAACAACACTTAGATTAGCAACTTGCTGTGATAGCTTTTTATTCTCTTTATCATACATGTATATGAAAAAAGTCGAAATTTGCATTCGGGTTAGATATTTCATCATTTTGTGACCCAGACTTCTTATTTTGATAGATCATCGATGGTGATGTATCACATGTTACTGGTACTGACCTTGATTGTTTACCCCCAGGTCAATTAAGTGTACTTTCATGGACGTTATCCTCCCCCGACACCTCTTTTTAATTAAAATGCGACAAACTGTTTTTTCTTTTTAAATGATTGATTATGTGATTCATCGATGAATCTGGGGTTTATCTTTGCATTAACTTGATAAATAGGCTTGTCAAAGTTGGGTTAAACAGGCTTTTTAAATCCTCAGTCACAACCTGTCCTGCTTCCACTCTACTGGGTATGTACGGCAAAACACGTCAAGGAACGCACGGTCTTCTTGTGGAATTTCGAGCACACAGACTGTCCGTAATCACAATACGATGGATGCTGAGTATGCCCAACAAACCGTCTGCAATTACCCAATAACAAACGTCGTTCTTTCTCACAAATTACAAATTGACTGCTATCTTTTTCTGCCCCCCCCCCCCCCCACACACACACACGACCTCTACGACTCTCACCTACGGCGAAAACGCAGAGGACGCACGATTTAAAAACCCGTGCACAATTTGTGGCTATAAGGCTTTGCGTATCCGCTTGTTAAAGGGATTATATCACCCTTTGTTAAAGGGATAGGTCAGTACGTTTCTTCTGTGAGCCATTTTTTCTGATTCAAAACCGAAAAATGAGAAAATACCAAAGACTTGGTATAGATATCACAATCAGAAATTTGACCTGCATATGGGGAAACATCCCCGTTTCTTGTTTAGCCAACGAGCCAGGAAAAAGCACTCATTGTAATTCTCCAAAATAATAACCTGTTGTATAGATAGCCCGTATCCTGGACTCACTGATGTCCATGATGTCGGTATATCGATCGAAGTATCCCCTTGATGTCAGGAAATCATTTTACTTACAATGACATGCTAAATGTTTTTTCAATTTGAGTGACGTAAACGTCAAGGATGAAATAGAAGATTAATTTTAGAATAAATTTTACAAAAAATGATCTAAATAAATTTTGAGATAAAATTTTAAGCACTGAAATGTATCGTTATTTGGTTACAGATGTACATGCAACATTAATTACAGCGATCAATAAATCAAACTAGCAACAGCTTTATATATTATCCATTGAAAACGGCAATGAAAAAAATTTAATGGAATTTTTATTTTTGTGAATTAAAATTTCTGAATTACATAGGCCCTATATAATTTCAAATTGTAATTACACGGTCTATTCTATCATCGACATTCGGGACATTTACACTTTAGTTTTAGCAGAGACACACATAGCACATACACTCATCAGCAAGGACCACCAACTCTGTTATGTGTAAGAGATTACATTGCAGTAACTAAGTTGCAACCAGTCATTTTGTTTCATGAGGACCTTGAGAGGAAGATCACCTTTATCTGCAGCATAGGCGTCGGAGGGGGGGGGGGGGCTAAACCAACTTAAAACAGACACACACGCCAGAAACGTCTGGGGGCTAAGCCCCAATTTTCAACACCTATATCCATCAGCGTCGGAAGCAAATTGAAAGGGGGGGGGGGCTAAACCCCTATCCCTCCGGTTTCGACGCCTATGTGCAGTCAACATCTTAATTACTTCCTTTCAACACCTAGACCATCAGCGCGGAAACTAATTGAAAGGGGGGGGCACCATATAGACATAGGACATAGACGTTTCTGTACGTCCTATTTATAAAAAAGAAAGTATTTTAGCCCTGCCAAGGTTCCCCCCACTATTCATCTTTGCATTCCGACGCTGATGTACGCCATATAAATTTGCGTAATTACATCTTTTCAAATCACGCTATTATCCACTTTTTCGTGTTAATATGCCTTTCAAATTCGCGTTACTGTGCATTTTTTGCGTTAATACGTCTTTCAAATTCGCGTTATCATGTTACACCGTTCTTTGCTTTACTACGCCTTTTTATCTTACATTATTATGCCTTTCCCCTGTTACATCTTTTGATTCGCGTTATTACGGTTTCATTTTTTTTTTGCAATTCTACGCCTTTTAATTCGCGTTATTGCTCTTTTTGGCGTTATTACGCCTTTATTTGCGTTGTTAAGCCAATTTCTGCATAATTCTGACGCCTTTCGTTTTCATTCTATATATTGTCATTTGCTAACCATCAAAAGTGAGCACATGACTACTAGTCATGTGCTCACTTTTGATTGCTAACCTTTGATTGTAAACAATCAAAAGTGAGCACATGACTACTAGTCATTATCACTTTTGATTGTTTACAATCAAAGGTTAGCAAATGACAATATTATATTTCATAAGATACTAACCGGCTTTCGTAGTCATACATTTAGTACTGTATGTACGTGATAAAAATAAATTTCATAACAGTGCATTTACTGCACTAATTATTGTGATAAATATGTGACCGCCATGTAAATGACATCACGCACAAACTAGCTTTCACGTGCAATGTTCCTAGATATGATTATTGATAATATCCGAAGAAGAAAATCCCGTTTTCCAACAAACTTTATAGATCCAAATATATATTAATTAAATTATGTTATATTAGCTTCTTTTCAGTAAGTGATAAAAGGTTGAACTGTATGCTGTCGCTACGTGTGTGTGTGCGCGCGTGTGTGTGTAGGTGTGTGTGTGTTTTCTCATGTACATTGTATTATGTAAATGACATGCGTTTCAAATAGACTGCAGTTGTTTAGATGGCAAGGTGCATAAACATGACCATTCAGAATTCTAAGTGCGCTGTATCTGAAGATATATTAACAACTTAATTAACGAGTTAGGTGACACTTTGTTATGAACAACATATGTATACATAATGCATAATGATGTTTCCATTTGGAAATATAGGGCGTAAGAGGTCAATGTATGTCAAAGACCATGAGTCAAGGTAATTGTATGATATCTTCATTTGAATATGCACATTTTCCACATAAATTAATATGCCTAGTGTTGCATGTTTGTAACAAATTACACAATTTGGATTCACTAGATGGATACGGGGCCAATTACACGTGTGAGATATCATGTTAACTTCGTGTCTATTTGTAATTTTCATTTTGTGTTAACGTTATGGTTTTACAACACATGTCAGGATAACTGTATTTATAGGAACACCTATAGCTGTTATGTGTGTGTTGTGTTAACCTTACTGTTTTACAACACATGTCGGTATAACTGTTAGATGTGAAGGACTACACGTATTGTTTTTGTGTTGTATTATCAATGTTATTCTTTTACAACACATGTCGGGATTACTTTATTATATGTGTAAGACTATACGTATTGTTGTGTGTTGTGTTAACGCCATTGTTTTTATTTTGGGATTACGTTATTATATGTGTAGGACTGCACTATAGTTATCTGTGCGTTGTGTTAACGTTAGTGTTGCAACACATGTGGGATATTCGCATTACATATAGGCCTTCATGTGTTGTATTTATGTTGTGTTAACGTTAGATACATAAACAAAACTACACATATGTTTCTATCCGTCTCATCAGACTGCACGCGATCGTTGTAGCGGATGGATTCAACGAGAGCGTAGCTCACTCTTTGATTTATCAGTATGCTGACATTTAGATTGAAAATTGTCACTTGCTCACTTACAAATTAAAACGTTACCAAATAACATGAGTATAAATATATTACATTTTGTAGATATTTTCCATTTTTTCTAATACACAAACGCGTTTTGATAACTGACTTTTTAATGTTCGCACATGTTGAGTTAATTGAACATTGTATTTTACAAGTACACGTGTTGAGTTAATGTTTAAAAATATTGGGTATTGACATCATAAAAATCGGCATTTATTTGAAACTATGTTAATGGGATATAATTTAGTCAAGTCATTGTTTTTAGGTCATCTGAGCCAAAGGCTCAGGGTGACCTATTGCGATCGTCTTTTGTCTGTCGTCGTCCGTCCTTAACATTTACACATTTTCGACTTCTTCTCAAGAACCAGTGGGCCAATTTTAAGCAAACTTGGTATATAGCATCCCCATGTGAAGCCGCATAAAGTTTGCGAATGAAAAGGGGCTAGAACCCAAAGGGGCCTCAAAAGAGGCCAAAAAGGACCAAAAACTTGGTACATCTTTAAAATCTTCTTCATTTTGACAAAATGATCAAAGGTCAAGTTCACAGACATCTAATTAAACAGAAAATATGATTTTCGGGGGTTTTTTTTGTATTTGGGGGGGGGGGTGGGTGTCAAATGTTAGACATTTTTGACTTCTGAAGAACCAGTGGACAAATTTTAACCAACCAAACTTGACAGGAAATTGTTCTCATTTGAACGTTAAGGCCCCTTGGGCCCCTTGTTGTTTCTCGCTTTCTTGTTCTTCTTTAATGAAATTCGTTTATCAGGAATCCGGTCACAATCAAATTGATAGATCGTCACTAAATGTACTATTTATAAAACAGATTTGAAGTTAATCAGTCGCAAATGATTTATCAGTCATGAAATATCAGCATTTCTACAGTTAATTTGCCTTTGGCTTACGTCGACCTTTAGTACGGAGTCTGTATCTCTATAGATATACGAGATAACGGACAAACACAAGCAATGCGAAAGAAACCCAGCGTTATACATTACCCGTTCTGTACTTCTAAATGGACATGCATGACGAATGAAAGCGATATTTTATTCACTAAAGAGGGCAATTTTTTGTTATATATTCTTTTTTTGTTTATTGCAAACAGGAGTAACAGTAGAACTAATTAAATAAATACATTATAAATATAAATTTTCTTAGTAGACTTTTTCTTGCTCATGTACTGTAGGATATACATATATAAAGATAGTTTTAAGTTGTGAGAAATGCTGGGATATGTAAAAAAAGGAGAAATATTAACCATTATGAGGAGGATGCACACTGCAATTGGGATCGAAGTCCCGAATCATAATTGGGAAGACACTATAATAATAATGGGGAGGACACAGATCATAATGAGGAGGACACGAATCATTATGAGGAGGACACGAATTATAATGGGGAAACGCATATCATAATATAGGGACGCAGATCATTATTGGGAGGACATGAATCATAAATGGGAGGACACACATCATAAATGGGGAGGACATGAATCATAAATGGGAGGACACAAATCATAATGGGGAGGACATGATTCATAAATGGGAGGACACGGATTATAATGGGTAGGACACGGATCATCATAATCAATTTATCAGGGAGAATACATATCCTGATGGGCAGGACATGAATCATAATGAGGAGGTCACGAAATATAATTGGAAGGACGCAGATCATTATGGGGAGGACAAGAATTATAATGGGAAGGACGCAGATCATAATGGGGAGGACATGAAATATAATGGGAAGGACACATCGTAATGAAGAGAACATGAATTATAATGGGAAGGACAGATAATAATGTGGAGGACATGAATTATAATGGAAAGGACACAAATATTAGTGAATAGAACATGAATTATAATGGGAAGGACACATCATAATGAAAAGAACATGAATTATAATGGGAAGGACACAGCTAATAATGTGGAGGACACGAAATATAATTGGAAGGACGCAAATCATAGTGAAGAGAACATGAGTTATAATGGGAAGGACACAGATCATAATCGGGAGGACATGAATTATAATGGGAAGGAAACAGATCATAATGAGGAGGACACAAAATATGATAGGAAGGACGCATATCATAATTTGTAAATTATGTCATTCCCGTCTAAATTCGTCGGTAACGAGGAACATCAAAGAGCCATGGGGTAGGTCACGAGATGAAATACTTCAAAAGATCTTTATAGTCTATCTAGCAGGAGTGTTGATACGATTTAGACAATGTACATGTATCTTATCTGTGGTATTATTTCAGTCTGTGATGAGCATGCTATTAATGTTCGGCCGTATCTTGATCCTGGTGGGATTTCTATTGTGATAAAAATCGTTGTCTATATAATATGATGATCTGTAAATAAAATCTCTCTCTCTCTCTCTCTCTCTCTCTCTCTCTCTCTCTCTCTCTCTCTCTCTCTCTCTCTCTCGATTGCCAATATATTCACGAGTGCTAAATCCCAGTCATTCAGCAAACTTGACCTGTATAAATCTAATGAAAAGAACACTTGCCGTTTGGCTTGACAGCTGAGGAAAAAAAATAATTAATGCCCTTCCCAACAGTAAAATTCAGGTATTGTTTTCATCCCTTCATACACATTTGACGCCAGATCAACAAAGGTTTCGAAAAGCCTACGGTTATAACTTGAAACTGCAAGTTGACATTTTATATCCTAAATATGCGGAGGTCTTGCATGAAACTTATTCATTTCCTGTCACATGGTCAATGTGTATTTATCGGACTACATAATATGATAACAAAACATCCGACATCTGTAGAACTCTCAAATGAATAGCAGTATTGTGGTGTACTAAATTTACAAAACAAATTGATATCATCTATTAAATCAAGCTGTATGCAGAATCGAAAAGGATGCAACACATTCGTGGGATACACATGGGATTGTTTAGACAACCACTGAGTTATCCTTTGTAAATCACTTTAAAACTCATCAATCCCTGTGTTAACATTTATATAGACTCACCCAATTAATAGTACGCACTGGAATGAACAATATTGCATGTAAAAGTTTTTTATGTTTTATATTATGCACTCCACTGACAGGGGGTTTTAGTATTCTTTGAGATGGGCGAGTCCAAATGTAGCTACAGGGGTTGATGCGTTAAGTATCTATCTACCTATCCATCACAAGGGTTGAGTTTACTGGAAACAGACCATCTAAGTGTGCCTTGCCCATAACCCCCTTGATTTTTTATTCTTTTCATCAAAACATGGTAATTATGGGATATATCAGGAAACATGCAACAGACTTCAGTCCCTACATATAAATATAGGGCAAGGCACACTTAGATGGTCCTGTCCACAAGTGCCTATGGTACTGGAAGACCTTTCAGTATATCACTATCATGACCATACAGCGACAGCAAAGACAAAACATTCTTGAAAGTAAAGATATTTTATTACCAGACTTAAACAGTAATAAATGTACATATATGATATAAATCACGTATGGTAGCGGGGGAAAATGTTTTGTTTTTCCTTGAAAATAATAAATGTCAAAGAAAATGTGATAAAGCAAATATTATGATAAAAATAAGTCGGATATAGCAATACACAGATATAAATACATGTACTTATAACCAGTTTGAACAAGGATTTGAACAGGGAAGTAGGAGAAATGTGACATGGATGGTATAAGGCATCTTGTTCATCTTTTACATACAACATGTACAAGATGTTGAGAAATAGCTATTGTCCCCCAAGTTTATACTGAATACGAACAGATTTAATCAGTCAATACACAATCAGTGAACAAACGAACACCTAAAGGCGTATCGATATCAGCGTGTTATTTATATATATATATATATATATATATATATATATATATATATATATATATATATATATATATATATATATAAATATATATATATATATATATATGTGTGTGTGTGTGTGTGTGTGTATATATATATGTGTGTGTGTGTATATATATATATATATATATATATATATATATATATATATATATATATATATATATATATATGTGTATATATATATAGTGAAACCTAACTATTAGCACCACTAAGATATCTAAAAGTGGTTTGTTTTTCAGGGGTCTTGTCTTATGGACTTGAATATTTACATTTTATATTATCAAGAACGGTAGAAGGGACTATATACTTACCATAGAATTGTGAACCTGGGGGATGCTCCCTTCCTTTTTTTCACTGACAAAATTTTCATTTTATTAAAACGTAAGCATTTTTTCAAATTTAAGTATATATTTACAAAAAATTTGCCCTACCCCTTACTTTTGATTTGCTTTCTACGCCACTGCTTATGATTGTAACTTATCCCTGAAGCTTACGGTTTGATATATAACGTGGTGCTCCATGATTTGTTGTACGTCTTATTTTATCTTTCCTTGTTTTCCTTTACTCTCGGTACGTCTTGTTACGATCTGTAACTTTTTTACGAAGTCAGCACGATTCTGGTCAAGGTCTGCCATGCTATGATTTTCACCTCGCCCCTCAGACGGTCAAATTATTATACGATCACCGCGACATGCTATCACATTCTCCAAAACGCCCATCACCGTCAGATTTCGCTGATCAAAAAAAGTTCAGAAGTGGGACATATGGAAACACATGTAGCCTATACGTAAACATGCCACAGACGGTATTTTGGGACACCAAAATTAAAGTCAACCTTGTCTAATTTTGAAATTTGAGTTTAGAATAATATGAAAATGTCATGAATCCTCTTGTCGGACTATTAGATGATTCGACGCATTAAATGTTTTTAAGTTTTATTACTAAACTCATGCAGAACACCTTATTTAGGAGGTCACAACATGAGGCACTTAAAAGATAGTGATTGTTCTTCCGCCAAGACCCCGGCATGAGAAGTGAAAGTTCAAGACTTCCTTTTTTCAGATGAGATTTTTCAGATTGGCGTGGATCAGAACAACTATAAGACCCAACTACACAATATCGAGGGACTATACAAGATAGTCATATATATTTAATATTTAACGTTGGTTTTTTCCTTCGAATAAAGATTTTAGAATGATACACAGCTGTCAATGCAATGGGCCTAAATCTGAGAAATTTTAATATTCAGTCTATTGAAATGTGTAAAGAGTATATTACGAAGAAATAAAATGAATGAGGTCAAGCCAATATACACCTGATGTGACGTCTTAATTCAGGGCCTGACACACTTACATCATTACATACAACCGCAAGGCATTGTGGGTATGCATAAATTACAATGATTATACGAAGATCGATCTCATGAATTGCCTCATCATTACATTGACGTGTGGAACGGTCGTTAGTCACCTGTTATGGTTTGTCTTGAAGGTAAAACTCATTGAAAAAAATCGTCACCGATCACCTACTTAAACGCGAGACATTCCTTATCATAATTAATTTTTATCCCTACTATCAATATTTTTGTTTTTTAAAATTTTTAACATATTCGTTCCGGTTACTTAGCTTTGTGGTATACGTGTTCTACCTTAAATAATACCGTCTAATTTAATGTTTCTTTTCATTTGAACAAGACTTACGATATAGCTTCAAGATTTTCTGTCACATTGTTTTGTACCCTAAAGCTAGAGAATTAGTGTGTGACATTGATCAGTTTCAAAGATAGAGTTTGAAAGACATTTACACAGCCGTCTTGTTTACAACCTCATACCACGACTGCACGAGAAGAATAGGAAACTGATAAACATATGACAAATGTAAACAAACTTGTAAATAAGTATAAAGATGCTCGAAGTACACAAAGTACGGGGAGTCATATCAGTCTCTGGTATGTGTCTGAACTATTTATCTGATAAAAACATGTATCTGGTAATATTTTCGCTTTGGTCGGTGAAAATCGACAAAAGGAAAATGATTTGTGGCTCAGTTGCTTACACCTCAGTACAGTGGTTAGATACAGCGTGAATGTATGTGTACTGGAATAATGGGATAGAGAGTGTGTGACACTTATCTTCATATTTCATGATAATTTTTTTATGTTTATTACATTTTTGGTCATGAAATATAAGGATTTATAAATTAAATAAATTTGGTGATTTGATTTTTATTTTTCAAAGTGTGAAAAATAACATTCCATGTCAAATCAATGTAAACTGTGTTATTTATCACTCGGTTAATCAAAATAGGTTGAAATTTTTGGACTACTTTTTTTCTTGTTTTATGAGAAATGAATATGCAATAAATAGAATATTTGCTAATTTCTTATGAATAATGTTATATACATGTATATATATAACATGTTAGGCTTTATATATCGCTGATGGCAGGAAAATGAAAAAGGAACATTCATTGTGTTTAGCATGGCTACCACCCAGAAAAGTCAAAACTGATTAAAATATAACAAGAGTCTAACTGTTTGTGGCATATTATAGGCCTATATAACAAGGGATAATTTTACTTTTATGCAAGCGTAATATTCAGTAAACTCTTATTATAACGGTCAAGTTGGGATCAAGTAAAATTGTATTACATCCTACATAGTCCGAAATTGGCGTAATATGGGGTTAAATGACGTAAACGTATTTGTAAGCACTCGACATGATTTCCTGGTAAATTACATCAACTGGCACATTAGACCATAAAGACCAGGGCCCGAAATCACCAAATTTAATCAGTTCTCAAGCTCAACTAACTTTTCACGATTTTAAGGTAAAAACATGCAAACTTCATTCTGTAACTGGACATGTTTGTATATTGATGGTATACAATTGTAAATAATGATGAAAATTGTTGCTCATTTGAAGAAAACTTCAGAAATATTAAAAAAAAATGTTCAAGTACGTACTCAAGTCTCTAGTACCGTACTCAACGTATTTATTCGTTTTTTACAGGAAAATCATAATATGATAATATTTATATGTAAATTATTTAAAATCATTATATGTTTTCTAATCACTAAAATCCAAAAATTTATAAACAATTTTATAGTCAAAATAATGAAATAAAAGTTGAGCTTGAATATTGAGTAAATGTGGTGACTTTGGGCCCAGATCTAGGTGATGATGTAGTCATAAGATATGGTTAACATTATGAGTAACCGAAATTGGTCGTGATATGGGAGACATATTAGAAATACACGATGGTACATAAATATTCGTATCTATAAATCTGTATCAACCGAGGTAGACAAACCAAGTACACGTATTTTCGTGTCGCCATATATTATCAATAAATCTCGGGAAATCGTTTTGTCTGCGCTTTGTAAATGCTACTAGTCCTATAACATAAGCCCTTGTTGGTTCATATGGTTTGCTTTCAACGTTATTATATCGGCTGATGCTGAACTCTGTTCGCCATTAGTTGTAAAAAATATATAAGATAAAATACGGCACTTGAAAGCAACCGGTTTGAACTAACGAAGGCTTATATTATAGGACTAACATCGATCCTTGCCTTGACATCTATAAGCATCTCTGTGCTACTAAATGTTTTGCCTTTACTAAATCGTGCGCATATTTTGTCCTCGCGAAATAGTTCAAATAGCCGTTCCTAGGAATAGTATAATTTAGATTTCATTCTATATATTATTTATGATTTAAAATAATTGAAGCAACATATATATTTTGTGCTACAAATACAAGTGATGGATTAATAACGAATCCCATGAAGACAGTACATCTTCAAGATGACCGTCATCATAAATCGTGTATTTGTTATTCAATGCTGCGTTACTTATACACGGGAAATCGTGACGGGCTTTCCTAAACCTTAGTGTCACAGGCTGAACTCCGGGTGTGGAATTCTAACATTTTCTGTCAGAGAGAGAGAGAGAGAGAGAGAGAGAGAGAGAGAGAGAGAGAGAGAGAGAGAGAGAGAGAGAGAGAGAGAGAGAGAGAGAGAGAGAGATTACACCATTTTCACTACAATAGCGGTTGTATTGGTACTTTCTTTAGATACCATATTAAACTTTATGGCATTGCATTACAAGAACACTATTTTTGTATTAATATAACATGGCTACTCAAATTATATCAAATGAACTTTATCGCCTTTTCATTAGTTTTTGCCAAAATGCTAAAGGAAAATTGATAACTAAATTATCATAATTGTATCTCGTCGATGATAAGGCGATTCACTTCCCTAACCAACAAATGAAGCGTGACTGTCTTATATATGTAGATATTCGAGGTATGAAGAACTATTTTAAACCCCCCTAAGTAAGAAAAATACAATAGCCAACAACATAATCCGATAAAAGACAGGTATGGTGACATTTCCAGACGTAAACATCTAAAATAACGACTTTTTGTAAACAAGAATTTATTGAGTTTTCATATTATCCTATGCTTTTTACGTAAAATACGACGTAATTTGTTTAAGTTTATTTGGAACAGGAAGGCAGTGGGATGTCCATGTAATTAACAGCGTGTTCTTCGGGTGGATCCAGGATTTTTTAATTGGAGGGGGAATATTAACTTATTTACGTATCATAGGCGTCGGAACCGGGGGGGGGGCTTAGCACCCCCACCTTTTTTGCAAAGATAGACACAGGTGTTGAAAATTGGGGCTTAGCCCCCAGACGTTTCTGGCGTGGTGTGTGTTTTTTAAGTATTTGGTGTTTTAAGGTGGTCCTAGCCCCCCCCCCCCCACTTTCAATTTGCTTCCGACGCCAATGCGTATCGATAGTAATGTTCGAAACTGCACGCAATCCGGAAAAACGGGACTTGATAGTAACTAATTTTGTTATAACATATTAACGCAGTGGCGTAGGAAGTATATCAAAAGTGGAGGGGACAATTTTTATGAAAATGTTTTTCCGAGTAAAATATTGTTTTCATATGCCTTTTGATTAGGCAATAAATATTTTCACAGTGGGGATCTAGAATTTGTTTTAAAGGTGGGTGTTTTAGACTGGGGACATAAGGTTATGCTTATTGTGATGTAATGCAAACATCATCAAAAGCCGACTGAAGATTTAAAGTTTGAGTAAGTGTAGATTTAAAAAATATTCGCGGTGCGGAGCGAAAATGAAAGTTTTTACACACCTATTTTATCAACTTTAGGGGCACGCTCTCCCTGATCACTACACATAATTTGATTAATTGTGAGGCAATATTTCATTAGGGGGTCATGTTTTACGCATCTGATATGACAATATGGTAATTTTTTATATTTGGAAACTCGTAGAAACATTCATCTGCGTCCAGACGCGAAAATACACCGAGAGTAAATCCACATTGATTACCCTTCGCAAGAGAAGTTTTGACTATATTCGGGGCAGAATTTCGGCCTAGTATCACCTAGACATTGAATGATGACCTCTTTTTCGTTAAAAATGTTTTGTTGAACATAGATTAAACCCAGTGGTGTGTTCTCTGGCTTCCAGACACAAAATCATCGTTTTTCCATGGTCCAGTTGGATGTGCTTCCCAGAAATGTTCAATTTTAAAAGCCCATAGAGTTCATTATAGTGCTACTAGTTTTTATTCCGGTCAAATATTTCATTAAAATGACAGACTTATCAGGTGCAGATCCAGGAGTTTTCAAAGAGGTTGTTTTTGTTTGTGTGTGTGTGTACACGTGAAAATGATTAAACTTCCAGATCTTTAGCTGGTAATAACACGGGGAGTATCGTATACATTTTGATCCAATGTAAAATTTGTTATAAATAAATGTTCATATTCAGACATGCTGAAAAAAAAACCCCTGAAAACCTCTTTAAAGATATATAAGACAAAACACAACCCATTATACAAAGCCGGTAGTCCAAATCCATATATTCATTTATTTATAACTTTGCCCATGAATTAACAAATGACCATGAATCTATAAATTCCCACGTTTGACGTCTGATCTTGACTTCAGTGCACATAAACTGTAGATATATACGCCGAGACGCTTACATGTGACAAGAAGATAATATGGCTAAGTAAAACGGAGCTACAGAATGTATGAACAACATGTCTGAATGGGTCTTTTATCGTCGACTGTAATAAATATCTCAACCTAGGCTATAATACCCACCACTGTATATACAATTGATCAGGTCACTGCGATCCTGCATTGATTTTCTTCTGGTTTAAAAAAAAGATGCGTTGGCTATCATATCTGTTTATGATTCTCACAATGGTGTCAAAAGGGGAATTAAGACGTTTCATGGATAAAAATGAATTATAGCTACTACTTGGGTATCATTAAAATGACAGAAAGTCAAATATAGCTACAGTTCCAGGGATTTTACCAAAAACGGTTCTCAATTTTTGTTGAGAATCATTAGCCTTGTAAATAAAAAAGTGATAACATGATAACTGATCCAAAATTTCATGGAACCGTTCATCTAATTTATGTTTTCACTTTTTGATTTACCAGGAATTACAACAATAAGCGAAAATGTAATTATCCTGAAATAATTCAAATTATAATTATGTTATCAATGATATTTCACAGTAACATCCACTAAATTATGCCACATTTAGGATACATATACATGGCTGTCTATGTTCACTATTTGACGTCAGTCGATTGTGACGTCATAATCACACAACCGTATGACTGGCCACTTAATCGACATATTTTCCATTATGACGTCACAATTAAATGGCCCATCAAACACTTATGTGATTGTGACATCACAATCGAATGACGTAAAAAAAATCACATGGACAGCCATGTGTCAGACACTTGGCGATAGGTCATTTCACTGATGACGCCATAAGTCTGTCTAAATGTGCCGTGTCAAACTTACCGTTAGGAAATAACAAAGTATAGCCTATCTATCAAGGCGTTAAACGTAAGACTTTTAAACATTTCTTAGAGTTTAATTTCATTTTCAATAAGGATTATAGGCCCAGTTTTTGTAATAAGTGACAGATGGGTAAATCCCGAGATATCTGAAGCATCTCGACTTTATAGTAAGATTGGGCCGGGAACCCAGGCTACTCGACTTTGTTTTTACAATTTTCAATGGATGCTTTAAAAAATGGAAGGACTCCGAAAACTTAGCCTATGAGGGTCCAGGAGGCTAAAGTCCCGGAAGCCCTTCGAGACATTACAAGATTTACTTGCACCAGTGTCGGAGAATACGGTATGATGAACAATAACGTTATAGGTCACCACCAGTCAAATGTTCTGGCATATAAA
Organism: Atrina japonica; assembly: GCA_030159075.1. Lineage (NCBI taxonomy): Eukaryota > Metazoa > Mollusca > Bivalvia > Pterioida > Pinnidae > Atrina > Atrina japonica. The sequence goes on from BROG01000003.1 coordinate 1,648,413, forward strand.
CACACATGGTAGCTACAACATTTTTTGTAAGTATTGGGAATTTGGAATTTTGATGTTGACTGCCTAATGTCAGAGACACGCCAACAAATTTTGTATCAGTAAATGTATAGAATAAAACTTTTATTAGTATATTTATACAATAAGATGTTGTTTATTTATTTTTTTCTTCCGAATTAAAACTGATGAAATATTCTTAGGAGTCACTGATAAGAATTGGTTTTTGCTCGAGTGGCAGTGAGACTACCAGTATGAAAAATAGATAACAAAGCATGATTTCACAAATAAGCCGGCGTAGGATGGCGGCTTGGTGACGAAATAAGACAAATACGTTTCTATGTCAGATTAAATTAAAAGACTGAATAACGCATGATTTACATGTAAGCCTAATTGAATAATGCCAGTAGGCCTACATGTTCTCGCCGCTCGGAATATATAGAGAAAGTGATTATCAACGCAGGTACACCACTTAGATACGGTAGCGCGTATTTTGATTAACGTGCAATCGTTGACCGTCGTCAGTTGAAAATTACCATTATCACCGGTAAAGTTATGACCGTTGTATTATGTAATTTTCAGAATTTCTTTGATATGTTGTAAATTTTGAATTTACCAAGAAATAAAAAAATTATCAGTAACACGCCATCTTACCAACTGTAGGGGGTTGTCATGTAATTTTAGACTTGTCAACGCTATGCTAGGGGAAGGGGATGGGGCTTTGATTGTGATAGCTAGTGTGAGAAAGTGTGAGTGCATGATGGTCGTAACGAAACACATTGTCAGTTGTCATTTTCCTGGTTCCACTCCTGATTTTGATGGGGTTTAATGTATTTAGGTTTGACTCAGTCCCTACACGATATTCCGGAATTAAAATGTGCCGTGCCCGTTTTTCATTCTGCTTAATATTACGTCCAATGGTTGCGCCCATGGCAGAACCGCATGCATTGAATGTCAAACATTAATGTTTGTTTACTCTTGTATTTTAAGTATATTTTAACATTAGCAGTATGCCTGTTCGTCTAGTTGGGCGTGAGTCCTTCTTCAAAGGAAAGTCTCTCTTCGAGATTGCATGCAACGTGAAAAATATTGAGGGAAGAGTTGTCACCCGTTATGCATTTTCAGAACGTTATCCAGAGAAATCTTATTATGTATTAACAAAAGTCATACCGGATTTAAGCGGCGAGGTAAAGGTGGTCTTAATAATTGTTATGTTTGTGTATTTATATCGATCGTTACAATATAGGCTTCCGTTAATTCTGCGATATTTATGTCACAGGCACTCGTGTCATTCATGAGGTCATATTAACACCCCCCCCCCCTTTTTGGCATCAGTTCATACTTTATTACTAGTATATCTCTTCCAAGATAAAGTGGCACATCCGGGTTCTATCAGAAACCAAAATTATTCCGTCTTACATAAATGTGATATGATATGAGTTTTTGAATTTTGCAAGCATTTGATTAAGGCAGCAATGTATAATTATAAAGCAGCGTTAGCTTTATATATTGCTGATTAAAGTAGGTAACATATCTTAGGTGATCTTTGTAATCTTTAATTTTCTGATTTTATTTCTTTTTCAGAATATCACAGGGGAAGCATGGGGTTATAAAGTATTCAGAGGAGTACGACATGATCGAGAGTTCCGAATTGATAGTGGAGGGAAAAGGGACTGGCGTTTGATATCCAAAGAGGATGAAACAGAATTCTGTAAAATTGACAAAGTGTATGAACCACAAAAACAAATTCCAGACAAGATCCAATTTCCTCCGGTAATGGAGTATGTTTTACTTCGAACATTTAAACAGAAAAATGTGGAACACAATGATGTACTCGGCCTAATGCTTCCTTTGAAAAGGAAAAAGAATAAATCGGCTTTAATTCCACCAACAGCGAGTAATGAAACTAGCGAAAGTGTGCAGCAAACATGAGTTATACAAATGTACCTGTACTGTGTATCATTTGAGTCAAGATTTTGTGTGAAATTGTTGTCATGTTAGCGAAATAAATCAATGAAGAATGTGTGTAAAATTGGCCCTGTTGTTAATTTGTTCTGCAGTTGCAATTTTAAGATACATGGTTTCCTATTCTGTACATCTAGTCCAATAACTATCTATCCCTTCATCTGTTCATGTCCTATCTCTAGATACTGTTCAAATGCACAAAATTGAAAAATGTTATAGTAGCAAATACAGGGACTTTTCTCTATCTTTATAGAATGGGGCATGGGCCTTTTGAACTGGGAAATTTTGACTGCAAATAGGAACAGAATGTTTTTTCTTTTTGCATTGGGACTGAGGCCTAATTTTGGCCCCTATGAAGTATGATAGGTTGAAAAATCCCAGAAATATGATAAGCCTACATTATTTCTACATGGACTATGTCAGATCGCTAAATCATGAGCACATGGTATGACTATTGCCATTTGCAGGTAGGCAGTATTAAAGTTGTATCCCAATTTAGGTTTCGACATTGTACTCACCTGACAGAAATCCTTGGATTCCTTTCTCAATGAAATACTCAGTGGTTTACCGTTTAGATATGAAGTGTTTTAAAACTTTGTTTATGTGTGTGTGTGTGTGTGTGAAAAGTTGTTAAAATTGGGATAGATAAAAAATGCAAGGGTATTAATACATGTATGAAATGATACCTGGAATTTAGTGCTCAAGATCTACCTACACATTTGAAAGCGGATCATAATGATTCCATATCTTTGCTATATTTTATGCCCTCCCCCAAACACACACCCCTGTGCCCTGTACACAAACACACACACACATATATAAATATATATATAAATTTCCACTACTAGAGTAATGGACCATTTTCGAGTTATCCGATTCCATTCAGTTTCGTCACAATAGTTTGTACTTGGACTACGTGACGTCATCTGAAAGGTGGGCAAGGTCGATTCAGGTTATGTAACATTTTCATTGACAATATTTGGCGATATCTTATTTCATTTCATCTGCGAGGAGTTAATTCTAGTTAAATTATCTCTCTTGTAAAAATGGAAAGGGTCATCACTTTCCTGTAATCTAATTTTCAAATCTGGCACCTACTACTTCATGGTATTAATATCCCTGGTCATAGAGACGATAAACTGCTTATCCGGAATATAATGATGCCTTACTGTGCTCTTTGAAACCACACTCTATTATGACGAATCGTGATGTAACAAGACAACTCGAAAATGGTCTATTGAGTTAGCCTCTCTTTTGGGCTTTTTTTTTCATCAAACACATCTTGTTGAACTTGCAGTTATGTGTATTGACCCTATTGTTGCACTGGTTCAATAGATCTAGGCCCAAAGTCATCAGATTTAGTCTGTATTCCAGCTCAACTAACTTTTCGTGATCTGAAAACATCATCCCTAGCACACGGGTATTCCTCTGTTACAATTTTTTTCTGTGGAATTAAAACATTGTGACAGTGGCATCAACCTTTGGCCATTTTAAAGACCAAGTTGATCAGATGACCTAAATGTATTTCTAACTGTTGCCATATGTGAACATCCGTTGATATTTTCACAGCTTCAGTTTCCATTCAGAAAATTAAGAGGCATCTGGGAGATAAAGTGAACAAAAGTGTGAATTTCTTTTCTTGGATTCATCTAAAGGAACAGAGAAATTGTGTTGGTGGACTTGTTGACCATCAAGACCCCTGCTGATCCTTTATTGTGAAATGTGCATATATTCTTAAAATAAAGATACATTTAGAAATCCTTAGCCAAAATGCAGTTAAATGTATAGTTCAGATAAATACAAAATGTAAAATATTGCAGATAAGTAGCAAAATAAAAACCAACTTTTTTTTTCTCTCTTTGAATTAAAATGTTATGGACATCAATATAAAAACTCATTTATATCCATAAAAATATCCAGAGATCTCTGTTTTATTACATATCTTTCAAAGCATTAGATTCATGAATTTATTTATGCTCAAGATGCAATTCAGTTTTAAATGGAATAAAACTCCTATTTTAGAAGACTACTGGAATATAATCCAATTTACTTCTGTATTTGATAAATGTTAGAAAGAAATTCAGTACACTCCAAATTTTATCCTAGAACTACAGTGGAATATAATCCTATGGAAATTTTCTCATATTTAGAATAAGATTATTTACAGAGTAGAAATGGATGACGATCAGAACCTATTAGCTTTATATATCGCTGATATCATGAAGGATATATATATATATATATATATATATATATATATATATATATATATATATATATATATATATATATATATATATACACACACGCACCGGTGTATATATAGATATATTATATACATTGTGTTTAGCTGAAAACTGTGAAAAGAGATGACAGGGGAAATACCGATATTCCCGTTGTATGACTAATATTTTGATGTATGAAGATTAAGCATAAAGAGATAAATTTGATGAGAAAAGGATAAACAAATGTTTGAAGTCTGTATCTGCCATAATCTAGTTTTAAAGAATAGCCTTTGTCATTCTGTCAAGCTTTTCTTTCCCTTTTTTCTAATTTTCTGTCTTTCCTCAGTAAGTTTCCCTTTTCTTTCAAATGTTTCAGTAATTTCGCAGTCTTTCGGCTCTCCGTTCTTTTGCCTTCTCTTGCTTTTCTGTTATTCCCCCTGGCCTTGTCGACTGTAATAACAGCGAGTCATCATTGAGGTTCCTCCGCCACCGAGTGGTTACAGCATCACACTTTAAATTATGAATTCTCTCTACTCTAGTAAGACCGAGGGTTCGAGACCCAGTGGAACCTAAACTGACTTTTTGAGAAAGTTTGCCAGTTTGCTTGCATTTGTTAACGAAACATTGAGGTTATGATAAGCACATGACCCTTAAAGGTGTTTTTTTATACAGATTTTCATCAATTTCATTTATCATTTACTTTTATCATATTTTTCTATTTGCTGAAAAATATCATTCGTATCATTATTTTAAAAAGTACCAAATAAGACGCACATTCATACAACGGTTATAGAGGCTATCATGCCATTTGTGATTTCCTTAGGGCTATACGTAATCAACATTAACACCATACAGAAAAAGATGACGTCAAAATGCGGACTTTTTTTATTATGAAGAATGATATTATAAGTCAAACGGTACTACAAACACTACACAACTTTGTAATCTTGGGAAATATTTGTCACTTGCTGTTACGTGTTGAAATAATTTTCACTCTTGAAATATCAAGGTATGTTTTAAGTTTGCATATCTTTGTGTATTCGTATTATAAGATATGTATTAAGGGGAAAATTACTTGGAAAGGAAATTTTATGTGATCTACATTTTTGTACTTGATCTTGTTACAATTATCTCATTGTATATCTATAAGCTATACAGCTTTTGATCAATAAACAATACAATACAACTTGTCAAGTACATTTCCAAAAATATTTATACATGTAGTTGAAACGAAAATAAAATTTTGACCCATCCTTTGACAATTGATCTCTAAAGAGGTATTTAGGTATTACTTCATATCCTTTATTTTGTTACACCTGTCTAGTTGTTATATTAAAAGTTTACAGTTATGGAAATTTATTATAATATCTATAACAATAGATAATAGTTTTCATTTCCCTGTGTGGTCAGCGCGGGTTTGCAATGAGCCCTGCTGGTTGACTTGCGGAAGGTCGGTGGTCGCTTCCTGGGGACATTATATCCGGGTACCATTAAACAATGGCCGCCACCAAAAAAAACTGAAAACAAATTGTTGAGCGTTGCACAAAGCGCTAATAAAACCAACAAAAACCAACAATTCTCTGAATTCTAAAACTTTATTGTATCATAGCTATTGAAACACGAAAACAAAACGAAGTACATGTACAGGGAAGTTAAGGTGTATGTTATATCCTAGCTTGTGTGAGATTGGTATCGTAGAAGGATACTTTTCTTGAAGTCCGTGGCTAAGTTGTTAGAACATTGCGTTTGAAACCACAAAATCTGTCACCTCTAGTTCGCGCGGACTCGAGTCCCACTTGAACTATGCTGATTTTGTGAGAAAAATTGCTAAGCTAAGGTCGATGGTCTCTTTCCGGGTACATTGTAACCGGGTTCTTTCCTCCACCATAAAACTAAAGGGAAAAAATGAGTGTGGTGAAAATACCAATAAAACAAACAAATAATTATTTGTATTCTAAAACTTTATTTAAATCGGTTAATGAAACCCAAAATCAAAACAAAGTACATTTACACGGACGGTAAGGTGTATCTTAACCGGGTTTTTAACTGCGTTAGTCTAGTTATGATTGTATAAAGATATCCATAGTTTTCTTCACATTGTTCCTTTTGTTACCTGCTCGAGATCTATCTCAATAGGTTACATCTCGAAGATATCTCGACTTTTAACAAGGAAACTAGTAGATTGTAAAAAAAAAATGCTGTATTAAATTCAACTTTGTGTATCTTTTCCATTTCCTCATGTCAAATTGAACTTCCTCTTGATATCGGAATGATCATCATTCTGAGATATTGTATATATACACGTGTTTGGAAAAACTAACTTTGATACAGACAGACTTTGTTTCCCTGTTCATAATGATAAACCAAGATATTATATTTTTTGTGCTTAACGTTTCATAATATCAAAATATTACAAATTCATTTTCTAACATTTCAGATTTGCAGTTAAATAATATTAATCAGTTTATAATTATAATGCACTACAATACAATAATATCCAATCGCAGCATCGAGTTCAGTTGGGAATATTGGTGATTGGGAATATTGGTGATAGCTAACTCTTCTAGCTTTTATACGTAATTGTTATGGAAAGTGTTATGATTGGAGTTACTTCCCCTACACCAACTATTTATTTTATGTGTTGCAGTAGATCATTGGATGCCCATTTTCAAACTGAAAAAGATGAAAGTGTATACATTTCTTATTTCCAAAAATAAATCTATGAACAAGTCAAGCAAGACATATTTTTTTATTTTTTGTGTGTGTGTGTGTTTGTTATTTGCCTACGATGCGTGATATGATGCTGTTTAGAACTTTCTTCATGTTTGAAGCATTCAAGATTGATTATTTTTGACAGAGTTGTAACTTCCGATTTTAAACTATTTCAAAGTTTTGTGTCAATGTATAATTCAGTAAAGTTTAAGTTTATGTTTATGTAAAATAGTATAAGTAGAAACATAGACGCCAACGTGTTGAAAATGATAAATACGCGTAAAACAGACAAATGCACTGAGCGGTGGGCAATATCGGACTTCTGGAAAACCAGTTTTGGTATCAGATGCCATGGCGTAGAGAGTACCCTTGTTTTCCAGGGTCCTTTTTTCATACTCATCATTGATTGCGCACTTCCGTTTCCGCTTTTTTGTATGCACGTATATCTATGGTAATGTTTTCGTGATGCAATGCAATGTCACAGAATTTCATGATTTTTATTACAAAATGCATATACATGTATTTCTTTTTCTCAGAAATATCAATTTCTGCATTCTGACTAAATTTGTATTCCAGTTCCACACGGGGTTGAAAAGAGCCACATATTTGGCCATATAGATCTACATGCATATGCTTTTTGTTTTGTTCTGGTTTAACGTCGCTCCAATAATTTTTCAGCTACATGACAACGAAGAGTTCTCCATATAAACCCATAAAGAGCAGGAGGCCCATCGAACCTTAACGGTCATCTGATTGAAAATATGGTGATTATTGTTTCACGAGAAAACCACAATATGTAACAGGTTTCGGCCTTTTTTTAGCTCAAATGGATCCGAGCCTTTTTTCATTTGGTAACAGTTTGCAGCTTCTCATAGGGATAATTGCTGCTAAGTTTGGTGAAAATTGACCGACTGCGATGAAGTGGAAAATATCAAAAACGTGAAAAAACTAATATTTTTTTTACTTAAGCGCCAGTGACCTTGGCGCCATGACTTTGAAAGTTTGTCACAACGATCTTTAGAGAATGTCTAACAATTTTCTTAGAAATCTTTGTATACGATAAGTCACATAAGTTTTGAGTTAATAAGCCATTTGTATAAAACTGCACTCTATGTCATTTGAAGCACAACCTAGTGGTTCGTTTATGAACAGATTTCTGTTTCATTCGGAAATATTGTTGACTTTATGTCTGAACAATTATGTATATAAAATTTGAAAGAAATTCAATCTTTGGTTCATGAGTATAAGGGTGTTAAAGATGTACAATTTTTGCCTTTTAAGCCTATTTTAGAAGCCCTATGTGGACTAACCTCGTTCATTTCCTTTTCTTCTTCATATGGGAAAAGTATCTGTCAAGTTTGGTTACAATTGGCCCGTTCGTTCTTGAGAAGTAAACAGTTAATGTCTAAAAGTTGAAAAAAATTCATTTTGCCTATGGCCTTGACATTTGACCCTATGACATTGAAACCTTGACATAATGATCCTTAGATAGTTCATAAAACTTACAAACAATCTTTGAACTTTTGAGTGAAAAAACCAGTTCCCTATGTCATTTGAAGCCACTTTTGGGGCTTTTATGAGTCATAGCCACTTTTCATTTGTCCATATTATGTAGCTTCACAAGGGAATAGTTCATGCAAAGTTTGGTTAAAATTGCTCCACTTGAAAATGTGTAAAATCAACAATATTAATAAAATCAAAGACAGCAATTGTATATGTTTATTTCATAACATCAATGTGACATGAAGCAGATCTTCAACTGTTCCACTGTGAGTCTAGTGTACATACTTTCGGTCAAAATGGCGTTAACATGTTTCAGTAACTCACAATTCTGCAAAGAACAGATAAGTCAATATGTACCCTATTCTTGTTTCCATATGGAATAGTTTGAATATCCATCAATAACAACAAGAAACTGATTTTATTATTTGCACACAAAGTTTGATGCCAAATGTATTTCTATGTTACTTTTTCAAAGTTCGAATTCTTTATTGTAATCTCTTGGACACATAAAGTATTACTAGAGGAATTCAATACACATATTCAAATGGAAATGGCAAATATACAAGTAGCTAAGGCCAGATATTTTATCAAAACATTGATATTGGTTTACTCTATATTTTCTAAGTTCTTAAAATATAGCTCTATTACTTCATACATTAATATTACATAATGAAAATAATCCAAACATTTTACATACTGCTGGATAGCGTGTTTAATATGTTGGAATGTACTGTTTTCTAAGAGATGCAAACTGAACTCTTGTTACTACTTTTTGACCCAGATTTATACCGCTCCTGCATCCAATATGTCTGTGAAACATACGTTACAACTTCGCTATATAAAACAGCTGCACTTTGTTGCAATAACTAATTATACCAATCAACATTTCATTGTTTCATCGAAATTTCATTGCAACAATTTTAAACAATTTTCGGGTTTACGTTCTAATACAGCAATGTAACGTCCATTTTCAGTCATTTATCAATTTGTTACAAATAAGAATGAGAGGCGTCTTGCGGGAATTAAAAGCAGATTTAAAATTAAAATGGTCACATTTGAATAGTAAAATAGTTACAAAGTATAATTGTTCATGGGAAGATGAAGTATAATTTTAGACATTAAATTGCTTTGAGAATATCTAGCGTACAGTCATGAAAATTTTAAAACTCTTTTTTTAACAATCTCCTAATTCTATGGATATTGCTACAATCTGTATTAGTTATCTTTCTATATGTGATAGTGTAGTGGTTAGGGCACTCACTATCCACCACTGCAACTAATATTTGATTGGACAGGGGAGCATATGAGATAGTATAAGACGGACACGTGGGGTTTCTCCGGGTATTCCTGTACCCCACAGTAAACAATCCCTCACGCCAGCATTAGAGCCAAATTGTGTTTTAATATTGTTTTAATATTAATGAATTTTATATTTGATATGAGAGTACATGATATATATAATATATATATATATATATATATATATATATATATATATATATATATATATATATATATATATATATATATATATATATATATATAAAAGTTATTGAAAGTCCAAAAGTAAAGAAATTAAATATCGAAATACAGAATGCCACACCACAAAAAACAGTTTTAAGTTTTATTAATTTACATTGCTACACGTGTTTCGCGTTACAAACGCTCATCAGGCAATGACCATCAACAAAAATGTATTGAATATATATATATAACTTACATTGCGACACGTGTTTTTAACTTACATTGCGACACGTGTTTCTTATATATATATATATATATATTCAATACATTTTTGTTGATGACCATTGCCTGATGAGCGTTTGTAACGCGAAACACGTGTCGCAATGTAAGTTAATAAAACTTAAAACTGTTTTGTGGTGTGGGCATTCTGTATTTTATATATATATATATATATATATATATATATATATATATATATATATATATATATATATATATATATATATATATATATATACATACATACATATATATATATATATATATATATATATATATATATATATATATATATATATATATATTGAAATATACATACACATTTATATATAGTCAAACATGTATACATGTATAAAGGCCGCTTAAGTGAATATGTATATATATGTAATTCTTCAACAAGTGATCTAGCGCACATTTGCCTACTATTTGTTTACGGTAATAGACACACAACTGATTATACATCATAACATGTATTCTACAACAGTTTTATTATTGATGTACAACGTAATGATTAAGTTGAATTAAGTCTGGAAGACTAACATTTTCTGGTGTTTTGTCATCGATGTGTCTTGAAAATTCCTCGTATGTTGGTGGAGGATCCGAATATACATTCGGGGGCTGTGCGCTTTCATTACGTGTTTCTGTGATATTGTTTTATATTTGCTGGCGGCAACTACAATATCATATGCCACTTTTTTTGGCATAATTATAAAACACAAGTCCAACGGTAGGATAGACATAAAAGTGTTCGTATTTTATTTGAAAAGAGAAATAGTTCAGTTTGTCGAGTGAGTATGTTTTTTTTTCGACATCGTTCTGATGAACAAATCGGATCCAGTTTAAATTACATTCGTTTGATTTCTCATCTATACCATTTCACAAGGATACTGACTTCCATGAATTTGTTATATAACAAGACAATTACTAAACGCTTTTCAATGGGCTAATGTCTAATCTAAGGGCGAAAATAGCGAAAATTAAATGGAACAAAAAATTCCCATCTATGCAGTAGAAATTTGTTTAACTACGGAATATTAAAAAAATATTTTATGAACGATATGAAATAAAGATACCTGAGTATATTACTCAAATTTTGAATATGTACTCAAAGTTTTTTTTGAAATATTCCTTGAGTATGGTACTCAAAATCTGAGTTTGTACTCAACCTATGATCATACGATTCTTCAGAATCGACCTCGGCTTTATATGTTGTAAATGTTTATCTACTCTGCCTCGTTAAATAGATAGGTACGTATTATATAAGCCGGTTTGTATGTACGGCTATTATTGACAGGTATTTTTCCGTATTACACTTGAACCGACTTTCAGTTGCAACTGAAAAGGGATTTTTTGTCACGAAAACTATTACTGCCATCTCATTGGCCATGAGATTCGTGTTTTGCTTGAAACCAATCCAATTTAAGTATTGATTTACAATGTAGGTAATCCTTGGAAACAACATTTTCCTGAAAACTAATGGAATTCCTATGGGGACGAACTGTGTCTCTTTATCAGTCGGTCTGCTTCTATATTCATACAAGTGAGACTTGATTCAAAAGATTCTGTGTGAGATAAAGAAAAAATAGCTATTAAACATTGGTTATTTCACAGAATGCGATGTATCATAACAAATTAGATATCTTAACGATGCCGCCAAACAAAATGCATTAACATCATTGTATCTAAAATCATAAAAACACTAACGGGGTACTACATCAAAACTTTACACAATTTCGGCTTACCATTGTCAACTACCACTTTCTAGTTTATGAGTAGTGTGTATATCTAGCAAACGATCGATATGCTAGGTCAGACCCCTAGACTTGGTATGTGTATGAACCAAACGGTCGAAATGCTAGGCCAGACGCCTGGGCCTGGTGTGTATGGACCAAACGGTCGAAATGCTAGGCCAGACGCCAGGGCGTGGTGTGTAAATCAACCAAATGTTCGATATGCTAGGTCAGACGTTTTGATGTATTGTGTATACCATAGTCAGACTCACCAAACGATCATTTCATAGACGCACATTAGTTAGTTAGTTTCTGTCATAAAGATATGACGTTAGAAATGTGTTTAAAGACAACATTTCGCAAATATCCCTGCTAATATAATGAACATTTTTCACCTGCTATTGGATTACTTGTTCGGTACTTTTTGTCAAATATTTTCCTTTATCTTTACATATCTATATTATACACATAATACCAAAGTTGTAGTTTCGTAAAAAACAAAAAAACAAAAACAAAAACAAAACAAAACCCCAAACAACAACAAGACACTACCATAACAAATGCTCCAGACGATCCTTTCTGCCAATAAGACTCCATAAAATCTAATAAGGATGTAGAGTTCCGAAACAAAAGTTGGTATCCTACGAGGCCAAAAATTAACTTAAATCATTTTTCTAAATCCGTATAAGAGCAACTTCTGTAAAATGGTTGACTTCTTAGTTTTCGTGGAGTTAAAAATATAAACGGTGCTATCCATTCGAAATATTACTCGAGTATAAAAATAATCAGCTGGTACCGAAATATGAGGTACTTGGTTTATGTATACCCTCGGGAACGGTCCTCCAGCAGTGGCATCGACCCAGTGGTTGTATAGTCCGTTTGCTCTTTATTGACTGGGGTTTAGTCTTTTTTTTTTGCAAAACCTACTTAAGTTTTATATCTAAAATTCTAATCATTTGTTATTTTAAAGGTTAAACATAACTAAAATGAATTTCAATTGCATCAAATAATTCAGGGGAAAATGTTTCCCATTACTAATAATGTTAGATTTCTTTCAAATTTCAAGAAAAAACTACGTGGGTGTAAATCCAATACATTGAACAGCCATAATACTGTAAATATAAACAGTATTCAAACCATATAGTTGCCTAATAATAGTCAGTGTGCCTGCTACTTGTATGCAATACCCATCATGTTTGAAAATATACATATTCCTTGATTCAATGCCATTTTGTCACCATATCCAAATGATGCAATCAAATTTATACAGGATAAGCACATATTTTAAAATAAAAGGACATGATTGAATTCACATTTTATACAGGCCTAACTTGTCACACACTTATTTCATGTAGACTGGACAATAAAAGATCATCTCACAATTGCAAGTCAACATGATTTTCAAGTTAACATTTTTTGTTTGTTTTTATGTTGTTTTACATCCTGCGTGCCAAGAATACTACTAATAAGATGAAATTATTTCAGTAACATAGTTTTGTGCATTATATTAAACATGATGCAGACTTTATAATTCTGATTTCTTTTTCAGTTAATAAAAATAATTTAATTATGATACAATCCCATGACAGTCTAGCTGTCATATATATCCCAGAATTTCTAATTTGCATACGACCTACTTATGCATAAATCAGAAAGAATTATGGGTGCTATTTTATAAACTGTGCATTTGCCCGTACAAACTGTTATAAAATTTTGTATTGCTGTAAATGGGTGAAATTTTTGTTAGCAAACCAAATATTTGTATATTCACAATTCAGCTTTGTATGGTAAATTTACAAACATTGCTGTAACAATTCAAATTGATGATTAAGTCTAATTTAAGAAATTTAACAAAACCCCAGTCTCAGTGGAGAGCAAACGGACTATACATATCAAATGTCTTTCGAGGTTAACTTCCCTAGGAAACCTTATCTAAATCTGGCAATATTCATTCTTGTGTTTGTATATTGCTTTAAGGAATTCGCTACTTTTAACATTTACGTTTATATGATTATGTGTTTTACTTGTATGCCATATTCTCTCTCTCTCTCTCTCTCTCTCTCTCTCTCTCTCTCTCTCTCTCTCTCTCTCTCTCTCTCTCTCTCTCTCTCTCTCTCTCTCTCTCTCTCTCTCTCTCTATATATATATATACATATATATATAAAGCACTAAAATGACTAACGTCACTTGCAAAATGATCATTTTGCCCAGATCATTTTGCCCGTGTCGTTAGTCATTTTAATGCTTTATATATTCTTTTCTTGACTGGTATCTATTGTTTAGATCCGACAATTCCTAGGATATATAGTGTTGTTGGTTTTGGCGATATATATCTATATATATATATATATATATATATATATATATATATATATATATATATATATATATATATATATATAATATATATATATATATATATATATATATATATATATATATATATATATAAATCTGGGACCAGGTGTCCGGAATACGAAATGAAAAAAATACTAATATTTGAAGGCATTGGGATTTTTTAGAGAGAGAGAGAGAGAATAATGTTCAAGTCTAAGACACCCACTTCTGTAGAAGTATCACTATTCATAAATCTGTCACAGAACTCCATAACTATTCAACCGGGATAAATTATTGGTTTTCACAGAGAAATTTAAAAGAGTTATAATTCCTCTCTCGTTAAGATTCTGATTTTTTATGGGTTTTAAACTCCTAAAACCTGTTGTGTAAATGAGGACATTCCTCTGCGCATGTCTATGTTAGATAAACATATATTGAAGTTTGTAGAGGAGAAAAGTCAGTTATTTCTGTGAAGTATAAAATCCAATATTGTGCAAGTTTCCCACAGGAGTAAGTTAATCTTATATAATGTTATATCTAACTTAAGCACTAAAAAATTCATTGGAACGTGTCAACTGCGATCTGTTACATGTTTCCCTGGGGATTTCATATTCATTCTCATTACAATCGTCCTCATATTTGGAAGTATTCTTGTTTTTTATGCTGATGACAAACTTTCATCAATTTCTTACCACCTTTGTGTTAAGATATATACATTTTTAATAAATTCGATCTCAGCTGTGAGGCCGTTATTGATTAGAAATTACCCAAAATGCAATACTATACCATAGTCTAATTTACTTTCTCCATGAAGACTGAAAAAACATCTTTTAATAAGTTTGACAACGAGGTACTTTAAACAACCGTATCATCGCAAACATTATGCAGATTAAGTTCATGGAAACACCGGAACTACTTATTATGTTCTAAAATATTCATGTTATAATTTAACTATTACTATCATTTTGCGGGAAACGTGTAGCCCAACTGAGATCGTATAGATTCTCGATGAATGTTTTTCCCCCGAAAAAAAAAAATTAAAAGAAGGAGTCGTGGTCTCTTCCAAGACATTGCCTTAGTTCATATTAGCGTAACTTACATTTATGGAAAAATTACTTCACGTAAAATGGTCTCTTTATCAAATATTCAATATTAATAGCAACAATAAGAACAACTTCCCAATCAGCTGACTACTTGATCATACTTTTTTATATTAAAATTTAGAAATCAAAGTACTGAAAGTACTGATACGAGTTTATGGCAATCGTAAGTTTTAATGAGGTATAATATCTCAGTATACTGAATGCTTTTTAATTTGGTAAAATTAGGTTTTACAAAAAAGTAACTAAAAATCCGGACAGACATTTGGCCTAACGTGAGGCTGATTGCTTATATATTATGAAACAAACTACACAGATTAGCGATATGATTATAAAATCTTGTCCTCATAAACATCGTTCATCGATATTAAATTTCTATGCGACAGGGCAGTATTATACCCTTACACTATACTTCCTATCAGTAGCCTTAAATCTCTAGGTCAATACATGTACATGTAAAACATTTTCCCAACTTCAAAGACTGCCCTGAGTTTCTCATCAGTTAAGATCACGTGAATGTGGAATGACGTAACTTCTATGTCCAACTTCACAGACAGATTTTGCCAATACACAGAAAGGGAAACCAAACTCATATGCATATTAATCGTGCGCAAGAATTGTTAACAGTCCAGTCAATCGCTTTTAATGTCAATTCTATCACAACAGTATAATGGTAAAAATAATTGAAAAGTAACATTCTAAAGCAATTTTATAATATCTTAAAATTCTTAAAGGACGCCGAACTGACCTTTAATATCATATATTTCAACAAGTCTTGTAGACCTATATTTTTCAGCGAATTGTTACTATATTTTCGTCATTTTAAAAAGCAAAAATATACAAATAAAAGTGTGATTTGGACATTTAAATCTTGAAGTTGAGTTTATGTTGCTGAAATGCACACACATGTGTAATTTTGCGTCAATATAATGTGATAATAACCACATACTGCAAAATATGCTTTGACTTGTTCCCAATAAACAACTAAGCATAACATAACTGCCTTGATGTAAAAAAGCAATTAGAGTTGCGTTTTTCTTCGGGTGAATTAACATCTAAGGTAGACTTCGGTCACCAAATATAGTTACTATCGTTTTACTTTAGCTACATCGAACGCACACAAGTAGTCGGAAATGACGTAAAATTACTATAGTTCAACCATGGGTTATGCATTAGTTTCTGTAGTTCCAAGATGGCGGAAATTGGATTAAACTGATTTCTGTGTAAAAGTTTATGAACCACAAAAACAACCGAACATTCTCAGATATTTCAATTTATGCAACATTTTATTCTTATCATTATCTTGTTAGTTATAACAATTCTCAAGTTGTAAACATACTGGACGTCGCCATTGTTGTTTACAAAAAAGGAACTAGAGTGCATTCGATGATCGTCATGCACAGAAGCGTTTCCTGCGTTGACAGTTACCAGACTATAGTCGGCCTAAATCTACGTAAGCAATTACATAATTAGTGGTGGAATATAGGTTTTTTATTTTACTTTTCTTGCTTGTGTAGATTTAACGACTTTGTATTCCAGTATTTTTTCTGGGTGTATTAATAATAAAATCTTAGAAACCAAAGTATAAATCAACAGGATGTCCAAGATACATATACGAATCTGGTGACATTGGGCACAAACGGACCTCTGGAAATTCATAGATGGGATCAGGTGTCATGGAGAAGTAAATATCCCTTGTTGACCCGTCACACCCGCCTTGAGTCCGCAGTCAAACTCAGATAAAATAGATGAGGAAAAAATCCTTGTCACAATTGGTGCAGACGACTCAACAACCGCTATCGAACAGGTAACTCAACATTTTATTTAGTAAAACAAAGCAATCGCAAACATGGCTATTATACCAACCGTACAATTTGCGAAACGTTCACATCGAACGCTATTTTCGATAACCCTGAGCCAATAATTTGTCAGTAAGTAGTTTATTTCTGTATATGTGATGTTCAAATGTGGCACATGCCCTGACATATCGGATCGGATATAAAACCGTATGCAGGTGATTAAGGGATATTACTACTACTTAAATGTGGAAGATATACGATGGGAAAACTTAAATCGTTTATTTAAATACATGTATTAAACTTTGAAATTAGCATTACATATATTAATTGCTATCTGACATAAATTTGTATTTGTTATGTCGATATTTCTTATGTTTTGAACAATGTAATAATATTTTTATTTCATCTTGCGAGACAGCAGAATAAATATCTAACACTAGTGCGTAGTGATGAAATGAAAATGTTAGTCATAAAAAGGGCAAATACCATTTATGTATTTCAAAATGTACTACAAATGTTAAATGTTCAATGTCAATCATATAGTGCTTCGGTAAACAACGGACAGCTAATTTTCTTATGTCTGCATTATCTTTGTATCGAATCATCAGAAATATCCACTCGTCTCTAGCACGTGAATTTTTTTGTACAAAATATTGCTATTTCAACCTTTTACATTTAGATTAATCACTTCATACCTGCCCAAATAAAACGCACGATATCAATTTTAAGTAAATTTACCGTAAAAATTTAATGCAAGAATTTATATTAATTACTTTATAAAAGCATACATTGAAGTTGCAATTCAGCGAATTGTACAATATGCACTATATCAATTTTCAAGTAAATTCACCGTAAATTTTCATAAAAGAATATCTAGAGTAATTACTTTATAAGTGCATATTAGACATTTACATAATATCAATTTAAAGTAAATTCACCGTGAAACTTTTATATAAGAATACATGTATTTAGATTAATTAGTGTATGAATGCATATTTTATATTTGCATAGTATCATTTTCAAATCAGCTGTAAGGAAAATGGAATTATATTACATAAGAATTTAGATAAATTACTTTAAAAATTCACCAAAACGTAAAATAACAATTTGAGATAAAATGTCAGCAATGTACAACTGTATTCGTGGTATTTTTCCCAAATAAAATGATGGAATATGATGTTTATGTATTAAAAAGTTCATATTACAGTCAGTATAGTTTAGTGTAATGTCGTGACTAAATTTTGTATTCATAAATGGTTATTAGCAATAAGATATCTTAAGCCGCTACTTCGCATTTACAATCTTAATTCAGATATAGTCTTCTAAATTTACGTAATCTTCTATATTTTCAAAAGGCACCCAAAAGTGTGAATACGAAACAGTCTAAAGAATTTGACAGGTTTAATTCGTGCATCTTTCTGCAGAAGTAAGCAAGTCTGTCGACAGAACGGAACGATCCTGATGTTCAGTACATACGCCGAGGCGTAATCGACATGTAATTTTTGTGTCGTCTGCCAACGCTCAATTAATCTTGACAGATAAAGTGTATTTTCATTTTTCGCGAAAACAAAATGAAGGATAAAACATGAATTAAGTACCATTTTCCATCACCGGCTCAATTTGATATACCGAGAAATGGTAATAATTTCAAGACACACAGCTCATTGATAAATCCACTGTACTGATTTGGATTTTTATCTGAACGTGATTTATTGAAGCTACAATAACTAATGTACCCCTTATCGGAGTAATACATTGTGAATAACCTTGGAATGCGCTACTTATATAGATTGACAAAATGAGAAAATACAAAACAACAAAACAATGTAACTCAATCTGTTAAAAAAGCATTACCTTGACGAGGTGTGATGGTATTTTGATGTTAATTACCAGTTGATTTTGTATCATATTTATGTTCCCGAGATCGATGGTCAGTAGCCTACTGCTTTTTGGTGCGTCTCTTTTTCCCTTTGCGACACTCCGTGAAATAGTTGGAGTTTCTTTGCAAACATGTTCAACATACGGCAATGGTTGCCAGTTATGCCACTCTATAACTTTGCTCTCTCTGTCTCTCTCTGTCTCTCTCTCTCTCTCTCTCTGAATTGAGAAAAATGGAGACATATGTGACTGGTTGCCACAGATTTTGGTAAACGGTTTAACTCTAACATTCTTCTGGAAATAATCATAGTAAAATAATCACTACACCTCTATATTACCTACATGTCTCTTTTACAGATATGGTTGGACTTGTTCAACGTGCGATCATTTCACTTCTGAGGCAACATACTTAATGATAAATTGTTGTCACAAGGATATCAGTTTTTGTGTTTAAAGTTAACAGTTCGCAAATTTTACAGTCGATATAATGACCTTGTATACAATCACCATATTTGTCTTATTTGAAATGTCAAGTATACAAACTTATTTTCGAAAGTAGATTTTCAAACGTCTATCCCGATTGTGAACATATATTATTCCTATTGGGTTTATTGTTACTGGTCCATACCTCCTGATCTAACCTCAGGGTTTCTCACACGTTCGTATTAGTCCAATATTTACCATATTTGTATATGATATATGGACCTCTTCCAGTTAACATTTTGTTATATGTACTTTATATTTTAACATTATTGTATCGACCTAAGTACATGCATCTTGATTGTTGTTTTAAGACGGTAGCACGTCGTAAGTGTGAATCGAAGACTCTGAAACATTACTTAAAACGAGCCCCAAATTACTAAACTCGTATTATACCTCGAAAATCTTGCAAGATCAAAGCATCAACATGAATGTATCTCAAGAACACCCAAAACAAACTAGTATATTTGAATATTCAATCATTCAGTTATGAAAATTGTTTATCGTCTTGTTATTTTCAATGCACAAAACATGATACAGTAGAACATCACCATTAAGACCACTATTCTGACACACTCAAGGTGCTCTGATTAGTGAGGCTTTGTAATCATTCAGTGATTATAAAGAAACTGGAAATTTTGGCCTGAAATTAGAGGTAGTCTCCTAATAAGGTGGTCTTTAGGTGAGGTCCAACTGTACTTATTCCAAGAATCATAACATCATTAGCAATATTTTGTAAAAAGATACCAGTGCTTGTCGGTGATCAGATGACAGACACTGAATAATTCATGTCTTATTATTAAGTTAATCATTTCTAGAGGAAATCTATTTTTCACGTTTATCTGTAAGGGATATGACACATTAATTGTTAATTACGGTGGGATTTGATTGTAGACGTCAAGTTCAAAATTCATTGTTATCTTTCTGATTTATGTATTTCCCTCTGTGATAATGTTATCAGCAGTACCTATTGAGATATGGTGTGGCTTACGGAAGAAATAATTAAAAACCGAGTATGGCCATAAATCGGGTTTATGCTCTATTTTTCATGGGAATATCAGTATTACAAAATCTACCCGAATAGCTGTTGTTTACTTTATACATGTAAATTTTCGCCATATTTTGTCCTAAAGTGAGAGAGCAAACCTACAACGAAATCGAAATTTTCAAGGTAATAATTGAGGAACGGACATATATATGATCCTTGAGACTGTAGAATAAAAGTGGCGAATTTAAGACGAGGTGAAAATGTTCTCTGTCGTATAAGTGCGAAAGTAACCAGTGGCGAATATATATATATATATATATATATAGATATATATATATATATATATATAATATATATATATATATATATATATATATATATATATATATATATCCATGTTTCATTTTTCGTCTTTGGGAAAGTCACGTGTCTTCCGGTTGATACTTAAAACAGACGTCCCTTAGCACGACATGCAAGTTGCAAATAAATATGACATAGAGCGACATAATTACTCAATGCAAACACCAATATTACTTCATTCTAATACCACTAATTTGTGATGTATATTAATACCCAACATGTTTATGTCTTATTTACTCCGAATTGATTCAACATTGCCTGTGAAAAAATGAAAATGGATTATTTGCACAGAATGGAAGATAGAATTGCGACTTGCGTGTTCTCCATTATGTATATGTGAGTGTAAATTCCACATAATTTAGGTCATAATAGAAATGGATAAGGTAATTTATTGTTCTTGTGTCATTAAAAACAAATATCTTGTTTGTAATTTCGGAAAACTTTTTTTGTAAATATTGCTGTTATATCGTGATACACAGACTATAATCAATTACAATGAAGAAAAGTAATGCCGTTATACAGTTTTTTTTTTATTTCTTTTAAATATGTGAAAGAAAATAATTTGAGAATCATTTGATTCATTAAATTTCTTTTAAAATGAATATGTTTGTTTCAGATATTTAAGTGTTTCCAGGGAGCGAATGATGCTAAATTTTTTTTATCAACATATTTTCTTGATTTCAGATTTCCCCCAAATAAAAAGAAGTATTAGAATGAGCAGAAAGGAAAGAAATAAATTTGACTAGTTGTATGAACGAATCACTCGTCACTTCAATCTGGCATTTCTTCCGCTGGAACCTAAGCTAATTTTTGAAAAAATATAAAAACATATTTATTTGTCACAAGTAATCATAATATAATACACAAGATATTAAAAGATTGATAGGATCGGGAAAAAGGCTGAAAGCTTATATAAATTCATCTCCTAGAAAAAAAGTTTGGCGGTTTACTTGCAGAAAGTCGATGGTATCTACCTGGATACATTGTAACTCCTCCTACTTTAAAACGGGACGTCTCCATATAACTGAAAAATGTGGTGTAAAATATAAGTACCAATAAATCGAACAAAATTAGTATCTGTCAATTTAATTTCAGTTCGAGTCTGTCACAGTAAATGAGACCAGTGTATGGAAATGGCTCTGCTGAAACATTTTAGGATGAAATATAAGAATAACTTCCAAATAGGCGACCAGCTTCATGTATACCGATTTTACACCACTATTCTGGTTGGATTAAATTTTGCTTTCAGAATTTCTTATTTCATTGAAGGTCATATTAGCTACAGGGTTACCCCCCCCAACCCCCCCCCCAAAAAAAAAGACCAAGCAAACAAATAACAAAACAATGACAACAAAACACAAAACAAAACAAAAACAAAAACACAAAACAAAAAAAAAAAAAAAAAAAGTAAAAATAAAAATAAAAAAAAACAAAACATCAAAATTTTATTTTTTAAATCCTACAAAATTCTATTTTTTTGGACTTAAGCTTCAGTTTGTGTCAGTTATCTTGGTCGCTTTGCATACAAATAATGTTCTTTCCAAAATATGCTCCAAATGGCTTCCGCGGCGTTGCAGGCACACTTGCATACGTCTTGCAAAATTGTCAATTACTCGAACACATTCCTCTTTTGGGATTTCCCTGGGTTTTGCTGTGAGGGGTATCTCAAGGATAATGTGTACCAGAACAACCCTCAAACGATTTATGACTGGAGGCAAAAATCCTTGCTGGAACCTTAGCTGATTTTGTGAGAACATTTGCTAATTAACATGCGGAAGGCAGTGGTCCTTTCCGAGGTACAATGTAGCCGGGTTCCCTCCTCAACCAGTAAAACTGGCTGCCACCATATAACTGAAAAATTGTTAAGTATGTCATAAAACATAATTTCCAACAAATATAAAATGTATCGACAAAATAAATCGCGTTGTTGCAACCATTAAACTACTTTTGTTATCACTTTGATTGACAAGATGGTATTGATTGTAGCTTGATTTCACTGATATGCCTGACTACTTTTACCATAATCTCAAGTTACATATGTAATTTTTTACACAATTCTTTTAAGATCTGTGTTCAAATACGTATAATTCACCTCTTAATTACACGATCAATCAAAAAGCAAAGGTTTGAAATTGCACCTTAAAGTTCCGTTCTGCAAAGTATGAAATTCATTTTTATGTATGCAATGGTTCAGAGTTACGATCCAAATTATACCTTCACTGATGTCCACACATCGGATCATTATCAAACGTTAACTTATTTACACATTACAGCACAAATAAGAGATCGCTTATGCATAATATGGTTCTAATTACACATTTACTTAGGCACGTTGTGGTTCGATTATATTAGGGATTCATTCCTCAATTATTTCATTTGAACTATTTTTAACTACTATGGACACAAAGCGGATGTAACCGGTCGACAGGGGATGCTTACTCACCCATGACACATGATCCAACGCTTGTCTTTTCCTCTATATATAAAAGTCGGATACCAAAGTATAAATCTTCAGGATATCCAGGATACATATACAAATCTGGTGGATACTGGACAAACAAGGATCTCTGGAATTCCGCAGGTGGGATCAGGTGCCATGGAGGAGTAAACACCCACTGTTGACCGGTCACACCTGCCGTCTATCCAACTTTCACCAGATCTGTATATATCCTGTGAACCTTCTTTCGACTTATACGTAAATAACCTGTGATTTTTATATCCACGAGTTCACGTACATATTCAGTGATTAAAATAGCAAGTTCACCAATTTATTGTACTGAAGATAATTTAATACAATTGTATTTATCGATCCTTTTATCATTGAATATCTCTGCAAATGTCATGGATTGCATTGTTTTTGAAAATGGCAACCCAAAATAAGACGCAAGATCCGATAAGGAGCTTCAGCGCATAAGACGCTTTCAGATATTTATATAAACTCACTCAGAAAAGTCATTAGGCTCTTTTGGTACTCTGCGGCCGGGTGGTTGGAGTATAGCACTTTGAACCATGGAACCCCCCAGCGCGAGTTCGGGTCCCACTGGAACCTAAGCTGATTTTGTGAGATAGGCCACTAGGCCAGTGGTCTCTTACGTGGTAAATTATAACCGGGTTCTCCCATCAATCATGTGTAAAATATCAAAATATGTTCATTGATACAATATAAACCAATCAGACACCAGATAACATTCAAAATAGCAGCCCCACACTTTTTCAACCAGCAAATTTCCCGTGTATTTAGTTGTCTCTGCCCTATTGCTGAACTATTTATGTTCGCCATCTTGATTCTTCAGTATGTATGAAGTATTCATCCTGTATTTCACATTCATCTATAATCATTATGAAAGCACCAAATATTTTTAATATACTAAATAAAATTCATCAAGTTATGGTAAAACTTTACAATTGCTGTAGAATATAGAGATCTTAACACGGAGGCGATAAATATATATCGATTAAAAGCTATGTGAATTGAATACATGGGTCACCGTAGATATGTGTACGGAGATATCGTGATCAATTTATCTCTCGTATTTGTCAGTCGAATTTAAAGGGGCGTTGCTGTATATATTCTTTTTTTCTACTCAGATTCATATACAAAAACAAAGAGATATACACAGGCATAAAAATTCTTAAAGTCCTATATATTTTGTGAAAATTGCTTTAGAAACACAGTTTGGTAGTTGATTAACTCAACCTGACTATTTGTATATGAGACGGGATCTGACGTTATTTTCACAAAATACATGTATATCGGAATCCATGTACATGTATATGATTTTTATGCCTGTGTATAGCTCTTATTTGTTATTGTACATTAAGTACAAATAGTAAAAATAGAAAAAAAAATCGATTTTCTTTTTAGTAAACACAGCTAATGTCCCTTAATATATATAGGAACTGACTTGTAAAGGACTTTACGACAACATTACAGTACTGTTGACTTTTTTCTAGATTGTTTTACATTTGACATTGGATACGCATCTTTTCATAGCGTATCTTACGTTACTCTGAGTAATTACAGCACCCTTGCCTGGAAGATGATCAATACCAAATTCCTGATGTCTATAAATATTTAATGCAAGACTAACAATGTCTTGACAAAATCACAGACTTTATCTTTTATACGACCAGATGATCAAAGTATTAATGGAAGTTAAACAGTATCCAATTCTCTGTTAATTTTATGTATTCATATGTTTCAGAAAGTGTAAATAGATAGCTTAACATCATCTCTACAACGTATCAACTGAAAATAGAGATTGTGACTTTGACATAAAACATTATAAAGAACAGTAACATTGATATTATTTTATTTTATTTTTGTAGCGAATTTTAGAAGTAACAATGATATAAATTTGTTGTTTTTTTACAGTACAAGAAAAACACTCAATGCAAAATCTATGTAAACTGTGTTATTTTCACTCGGCCAATGAAAATACTTTTCAAAATTTAGAGCTACTTTTTCTTGTGTTATGATATATAAGTATGAAATTAATAAAATATTTGCCAATATCCTCTATTTCTTTTTTTCTACTACTACTACTACTACTACTACTACTACTACTACTACTACTACTACTACTACTACTACTACTACTACTACTACTACTACTAGTACTACTACTACTACTACTACTACTACTACTACTGCTACTACTACTACTACTACTACTACTACTACTACTACTACTGATACTACTACTACTACTTTTTTGTTATTGTATTCTGATCTAAGTACAATGTAGTACAAAGTGAAGAATTAAACGTCATGCATCATAATACGTGCACATTTTTTTCAGGCGGAAGGGTATAACATCCGGGATCCTGAAAATTATATTCCACTTTACATACGTATTTGATATGTCACTATATAGATAAATTTGAACGTATATCGTAATGTACATATCAAACCTTTTCCTGGTTTTTCATTGGTCGATTGATCAATTTCGTTGAATGAATTTTGTTTGCAGCTGTTCAATTGCATATAACCATGTGTTGTTTGCAGTATGAATATGTTCATGGAAAAATCGATCTCCGAAACACTCCAAGTTATCAATAATTATTTAATTAATGAAAATCCAATACTTATGTGATAGCCCAACGTAGCATTTTAAATTCAAAGATTGATTTAACACTATGCATGTAATTTTAAAACGAAAACCTAGAATCAATTTAATAAATAGAAAGGTTGGCGTAATTTTCAAATGTATTTAAATTTTAAAAATGTTGACAATTTACCTGTAATTCTAAAGTTAAAAAAGGAAGAAACATTTTCACAAACACATGACAAACACATTCCTAAAATTGTAATACAAAAACTGCCAGAAAACATATAATTTGGTCTTCTAATGTGACATTTTAACGGGCATTGTCTGTAATCCCCCCCAAGTTTAAATGCTAAGATTGAAGTCCAATAACAAATATGAAATATACAAAGTCATAAAAAGTCTTTTGATCCTTTAGTTTTTGTGAATTTAGGGTCAGGTCCAGCATCGAATGCAAATACAAATAAAGTCTTAAATTCCCATATGTTTTGTGAATATTGCTTGAGAAACCCAATCAACTGCAAATATTTACATACCGACTGCAATTCCCTTCATTGCAAGTATATAGAGTGGAATGTTTCATATTCTAGTAAACGCAGTCACGTGCCCCGAGTATTAACCACTTTACTTTTCAGCGTAAGAATACATTTCACATGTTTATTTCTTATATATTTAATCTTAAAAAGCCATACATAAAGCCTATCACAAAG
This sequence comes from Atrina japonica, assembly GCA_030159075.1. Lineage (NCBI taxonomy): Eukaryota > Metazoa > Mollusca > Bivalvia > Pterioida > Pinnidae > Atrina > Atrina japonica. Next base: position 1,674,985 of record BROG01000003.1, read on the forward strand.
GAAATAAAAATCACTGAAAAGAAATGACTACATCTGTAGCACATTGTACAGCCTACAGGCCCATATCGCGAGTCATGTTATGACCAGAACCACAGACCATCGTCTGGCTTCAACAAAAGAAAAAAGAAATTAAGGCCTAATGAAACTTTGTCAAGCATCTCTTGATAAACAAGTCGATTTGTTCTCAAGATATTCATATAAGAAACAATTCGTCACCCCGCATCGTGTGAAATTAGGTCGTGTGAAACTTACTTATGTAGGTTAATTTCACTGTGGTTCCCAGCTGCTTGGTAAAAATGTCAAATGTTACTTTCAGTTGTCATCAATTAATATTAGCTGTCTCACTTCTTGTAAGTACTAAATCTTTCTATAGTATATCCCATTTATAATTTGAATTCAATCGCAAACTCGTTGTTACATTATTACTCATGGGCGCAGCCATTTATTTCTATTCTCTTCCGACACATTTAAGTGACGAATATTCTAAAATAATTGGAAAGATAAAAAGAAGCAAATAAACCTTAATCCTTTCCGGACAGAAAAGGGGAAACTACTTCTCATGTCAAAACAGCTGTTGAGCGATACGTAATGTAAACACCCCCCCCGCAAATTCAGTATCCCGGAATGAATTTAGTATCCATAGACATCAGTTTCAAAGAAAAGTAATATATATAAATATAAGGATTGTTTTTCATTTTTTTGACTTCATTCGAATATAATGGCTGCATTATGGAAAAAAATTCAAACTTCGTGCTGCACAGAAATTTTTTCCATAATTGCCATTATATTCGAATGAAGTCAAAAAAATGAAAAACAATCCTTAAATGAATACATTGGGTTTCTCAAGCAATATTCACAAAACATATAGGAATTTAAGACTTGATTATGCTTGAGTATATTTCTGTTTTGTTATTGTATATCTTTATACGTAGTGAAAAAGGAAAGATGATCTTTGAAAAAGACACAGCTAATGCCCCATAAACAAGTATAATCATGTGTGCTAAGATATACATTGATTTTACAAATAAATAAAATGAGTTTTCAGTTATAAAGTGGCGGCAAATTTTAATGGTGGAGAGAATCCGGGGAGAAAAAACCCGACCTTCAGCATGTAAACTAACAATTTTACTCACAAAATTAGTTAAAGTTCCGACGGGGACTTGAACATGCGCCGACAAGAGGTACACGACTTCATGGTTAAAGCGTAATGTTAAAACCACGCGGAAATAGAGGTTAAATACAATGAATTTTGTTTTTTACACACTGTATGGACCAAATTTTGCTTTAGAGCATAGTGCGTCTGTAAAATACGGAAGAAGACCAAATCTTAAGATCCGGTATAAAATAATTTTAGACTGCATTGATAGGTTATTTCCTAATCGATTTTATATGCATGTAATAATATCCTGCAATAAGCACCATTTTTTCTGTTTCCTGTTTCACATTGGTCAATTATTGAGTCTCGACGGACGATATTAATTTTGTATAGCTGCTACTCTCTGTTAAGCCCACGTAAAGTTTATCTGAAAAAGATGATTTTAACAAAATTTTAAAAAATCCATCTTTTTACAATATCCCAATATGTATCAACAAATACAAAGTAATTTGCTTGATAGAAGGTAATCAGTAAGCATTTATATCTGCCCTTGATCGTATTAGATTTGGTAGCGCATTTGTATGTATTTTTGTGAAAAAAGTTTGAATAAAAAAATACAAAATATGTTTATCATCTTTGAATTGATCGAAATTGTATACACAAATGGATGCATCTATGTATGTATGTATGTATGTATGTATGTATGTATGTATGTATGTATGTATCAAGTATTTGCCTGTATGTGTATTTACTCGCGCGTATGTGTTTGTAAATTTTGTGTACATGTATTTGTATTTTCAAAAATTTAACTTCAATTTCAACATGTTTTGGATGTGCATCAGCTTGTCTGCGACAATTAAGTCCACTGCCTCGGGGTCACATTACATGTTTGCTATAGGTTATTGTTACATATGAAGTATTTTGAAAGCAATTGGCTGTCGAATACTACTAAAATATTGTTATGACGTAAATACAATAAAATAGTTCAACAGGGACCTTCATATATGCCCGAAGTTTCGTATGTTGTATCGGACTTATGTGCACAAAATTAATTAGTTTTCCTTCTGTTTCATGTAGATGCATTATCCTTCCTGTTACGAACAAAGCAAATAAACTTATTCTTCCGAGTAATCAATTTCATGATCAGTTATAGGTAAAATAAGGATACAAACAGAGTTCATTATGGAATCAGGTATTTAGCCTGCAGGATACTGTTTGATCGTATATTATTATAATCAGGATGCAAGCTCTAACTCGGTAGTTCCAATCGAATTGCGAAATATATCACAGCGGGCGTTTTTGACATGTTGACTGTCTAATTGGTACTATATTTAAAGCATCCTCGCTTCTTGTCGGAATAGGCATGTGCTAATGTGACGACGCTGTCAGCCACCATAGGGGGAATATAGAAGCTTTGCTATATATCTAAAGATTTTTGTAAACAAAAATTAACAAACAACAATGAATTATTTGATTTCAACTAGACTCACTATTACTATAGTATGGATGACTCTTGTTTCTCTAAAAGTCGGATTCAGCTATCCATCCAAAAGGGTAAGTTCTTCAACTCTTTTGAAGTTCACTTATAGTATGTATGGGATATCTTTAATTTGGTTTTGAAGCAAAGGCCATTTGATAAATAAAATTGATTAAGAATTGAAGTTTGATATTTATCAAAAATTATTATTATCTAATTTATTTATAAACATTATTGTACACCACATGTATATATTTGTTTTTATAACTCAGGTGTTATATATGTATCCAAACTGGTAAGAGTGCCACCAAATGTCATGCAAATTCAAACATTTTTCAAAAGTATATATTTAAGCATGGTGAAAATAGTTTTTATTTATTTCCTTGTCAATTATGAGGATTTTAAAACAATATTTTGTGCGTTGTAATGAAAAAAAAGTATAGGATTTCCCAGCAATTTGATTTAGATATAAACAAAAATTAACAATGAAGACCCTAATTTCTGTGGATCTTTCTGTTGCAACGATGAAAATAAGCTTTATAAAGCATGAAGAGAGATACAGTCGGGTATGCTTTAATTTTCAATAAATTTGTTTGTTTGATACATGTTATACATCTAGCGCCCAGCTTGACCCCAAGATGATTTTGTGGGGTTCACTAGTTTATCTGTTGAAGGCTGATGGTCTCACTCCGGGTACATTGTTATCGTGTTCTTCCCTCCACCTTTTAGAAATTAGCCGCTGCATATAACTATAAAATTGTTGAGTGCGGCGTAAAATAAGATTATAAAAACGAACAAACAAACAACAGTTGTAGTCCCTTACATGGATATATCACCAACTATTACTGGCGAAATGCAACAAAATTTGACGTGTGCTCATGCCGATTGAGCAAGGATTTTTAATTTGCTATGCATAAAGTGACACGGAACCTCGCTTTATATTAAATCTTAAAGGCTTTCATTTCTTATGTCCAGCTTAATGGGAAGTGGACAGAAACTGACGTGTCATGTATGATCTAGACCGAGGCCCTTCCGCATCCAATACAAACGCTCTAACAGTTGCTTTCATGCTGAGTGGCCTGTCTACGTGTCTGCGCCACAGAAACCACAGATAGCATACTTTCTCCTTAATATTAGACTTCTATCGATACTCTTAACATCAAGTAGGAAATATAGGTTGAAAGCACAACAACAAATTTCTTTGTAATAGAATAATATTATTTTTGGACAGAGTTTATACATCATTACTGATAAAAAAGCTATAAATATATCAACTTGTAAGGAAACTAAACATATGTTGTAACTGGTGCACTTTCAATTATGACGTATTGCATACAAAATAAAGATTACATTTATAGATTAAGAGTGCGAAATGAGGTAATGCAAACTACTGGATCATTATTGTTCTAATAGATATGACATTTCAGAATATATATAATTATGTTGAAACTTTCACCTACTTTTGCTGATCGTTTATATGGATTTGAGCTAGATTCTTAGTTTGCACTAAAGAAATTGCTAAACATATCACTAAAACCCTGAACAATAAGAGAAAAACACACATCTAACTATATATATATATATATATATATATATATATATATATATATATATATATATATATATATATATATATATATATATATATATATATATATATATATATTTAATTCAGGCATAACAACTTTATAATAACAAAGTACATTTGAAAAGTTTTATTTTTTTTATCAAACACTCAAACGCTTTTTAAAAAAGCTTCGTTCTGAATGATCATATTCTTTCCCTCTAGTTTTAAGCTTTCCATGTCCACAACAAACAATCATGTAAGATTCTATTATTACCGTTAATTCATCTTTTGGTAAAAATTAAAATATTAATACATAAAAATCACAGCAGATACCACAGTCTTAAACGTCGAGAGGTTCGTAAGACAATTTACAAATATGGTGAACACTGAACACGGGCCTCTGAAAATACAGAGGCGGGATCAGGTGCCATGGATGAGTAGGCATCCCTTGTTGACCGGTATCGCCCGCCACGAGTCCACAGTCAAATAAATGAGGGGTTAATCTTCGTATTAGTGGGTAAAGACGATATTCAACAACAACTATCGAACATGTGACGTAATATTTCAGTGAGTGAAATATTGTACCGCTTGTCGTGGTCTAGTGGTAGAGTGTTCGCCTCGCAAGCGGAAGGTATCGAGTTCGATTCCTAGTACCGAGAGTCATACCAAAGACTTTTTAAAAATGGTAGTGACTGTTCCTTCGCCAAATGCTCGTCATACGAAGTAAAATCACGGATCTTTCGAATGAAATTTAAAACCCAGTTCCCGTGTCACTGCATTGACATCTGTCCATAGCATAGGTGACTATTTGTGGCACTTCACTTAAAGCTGTTGATATCTCAATATTGAAATGAAAAAGTTTTGACGGGTTGTCGGACAACACACAAAGAAATGCAAAACATTGTAATTGCAATGACTAAAGGACCTTTAATGCGGAATTTCTTGTAAGTGTACATAATTTTACATAACTCCTTAGCATCTTTGGCCAGTACTTTGAATCAGCACCTAAAACTCCATCTGGCAAGCGAGTGTGGTGATTCCATTGGAACGTTGACCAGATACGTATACGAAAACACACACACACACACACACACACACACACACACACACACACACACACACACACACACACACACACACATACAATATGCACAAAAGCGAAAATATATTAATCTTTACACTGTAGCAGTACCGTTCTCACCTTCTGAAGATTAATAATGAAATGCATTTACTTACCGGAGATGCAATTTGTGAAACATTGCATAGTATAGTGATAATAGCGACACAACCAACAATTAACTTGTTTATCACAAACTATTTCAGGATGTAATTCGGATAAGATGAATTTTATCAAATTTCAAATTCCTACATGCATGATTTAGAGTAGGTAATATAGTAAAGACACGTAATGATAACAGAAAATAACGATGTTATTTTGGATTATCACAGAAATTTACAATTTTGGACGAAACTGCTTGTTTTCATAATTAGACATAGACTAATGAATGTAGAAACACTTCAGTGTAAATGAACTTGTATAACGGAATGGAAATTAAACTCGATCATCCAGAATCGCAGCGAGTAGTTAGCGAATTAATGTGAATCTCTGCTGGCAAACGATGATTAGCAGTGCAAATGATGTGAAAGCGAATTTAAATTAATGCAGGAGTGCAAATTAAGTATCTGACAGGAAAAAAAGTAGTCGAATTAATCAACAGTTATAAGCATGAATAAACCAGCGCAATACGTTTTCGATTTTGGTGTTCAAAGTAGGAGAATTTGTTGAAATTAAACGCGAAAATGATATTTGGAATATGTAATTTTTTCAATAACTCAGAATGAATGTAAAGTGCAACTTGGTCATTAAGACTACCTAACTGATTAACTCAAATTTGTGTGAATAGCGAAAAGGTAATTAGTATTGAATAAGAAAGTTTGAAGAGATTAGATATTTACGATCTTAAAAAGGAGCATTAGCTGCTGTGTTTTTTTCTTCAGTTTTTGTCTTTTTTACAACTTAGATTGATATATAATGACCAAAAGAGACACAGGCATAAGAATTCTTAAATTTCTATATATATTTGGTAAACATTGCTTGAGAAATCCAGTTTTGCAAATATTCACTTGCAATTGATTAATTCAACCTTACTATTAGTATATGCCTACCACATTGAACTTATTTTCCTTATTTTCACAAGATATATAGCAATCCGATTCTTATGCCTCTGTATGACTCTTATTTATTATTGTATATCAAGTACAAGTAGATGAAAGAAGAAAAAAAATCGAATTTTGGGGTTAAACACAGCTAATGTCCCTTTATACACGATATGGTCTTGTAAGCGAGGTGCTCTTAAGGACAGGTTCCATTGTATGTTCACGATGCAACGAGCTTCAAGCGTATCAACTGGGCTCAGCGTCTTCGGTGTTTGTATCAAATTAATGGAATTTTCAAATCACATGAAGTGGAAGTAGCAGTAAAAGAGCCCGAGCTTCCATTGCCGTCAGCGAATCTCAACATCATTCTACCGCGACGAAAAATAGATCTTTTAATGTTCAATAATAGTTAAAATTGCACTGTATGCACAAATGTTACCTTGAAATGTATTATTTTACATATTATGCTGCAATCGATGTGATTAGTAATTACCAATTACTCAAAGTGCGGTATATAGAATGGCAAACATCAGTAGATCGGCATAGGAATTTACACTTTATTAAGACCAAAGCGTGGGGGAAGTTGAGAAGGCGATTACAAAATGTGATTATTAAACAATCAACTAGCGGGACTATTAGATTAGATACAAAGCAGGTTGAACTTTGACAATATCGATGATTGAATTTAATTTTATATAATTCCTCTGAAAATATGTGGTTTAAATGACACATTAATTGATCGCCATTACCAGGAAACAAATACATTCCATTTCTAGCTAAGCGATCTTTAGTACTTCGTTTAAGTATGTATGTACTATATCAAAGTCAAAAGAAACAAGTCAGCATTGTATTTTGTCTCTTAATATCTTCGTAATAATTGAGTATTGTCACGGTTGTCTTTTCATGTCTTTTTTTCAATTTAATTCAAATTATTTATCAAGGGAAGTTTTATAGATATTTGTTTCAATCATAGTAACTGCAACAACTCACATACAGTGGAACCTTGCTATCATGACTACCTCTCTGAATGACTCTGGGTGGTCTGATCAGTGGTAGACTCTTAAGTGAGGTTCTGTACTTATCAAATTATTTAATAAGAGACTGGTAATTTATGGTCTGAAATGCGAGGTGGTCTCCAAAGCGAGATATTGTCTAAGCGAGGTCCCACTGTATATATAGATTATGTACAAACTACATAAGTAAGACATCAATAAAACAGTAACAAAAGCACACAATTAAAATAAAAATAAGTAGCTAAAGACTGTGGTAACATTCCGGGTACATTGTAACCGGGTTCTGTCCTTCATAATTAAAAACTGGCTGTCACCTTATAACTGAAATTTTTTTGAGTGTGGCGTAAAACGCTTTTCAAAATCAAAAGTAGTCAGAAACAGTTTTTTTAATTTTCTGTATAGGACGGAATGCTATCGTCAGAACTAAAGCCTTGAGATAAATGCATTCATTTGGATGCCTCTGACTAGAAATTAAAGATATAACGGGGTCAAGCGCACACGCTTCATACTTAGACATTTTACTTAATATAAACACAGACGGGAAATTGCCGGCTAACCTATACGACAGGCGCGACGATTTCGGCTTTCCCATCGTGGGTTTTCCATATTTAAGTAGTGATATCCCTCAGTCACCCGCATATGGAGTTTATATTTCACAAATGATCCGGTATGCCAGGGCGTGTACAACATATGAAGATTTCATATACAGAGGTAAACTACTCACTGACAAATTATTGATACAGGGATATCGAAAACCGCGTTTAATGTAACGTTCCGCAAATTTTACGGTCGGTATAATAGTCTTGTTTGCGACTACTCTGTTTCACTAAGTGAAATGTTGAGTTGCTTTTCGTTGGCGGTTGTTGAGACGTCTGTACCAATTGTGACGAGGATACACTCCTCACGTGTTTCATTGGACTTGACTTTGGAAAACCGCGTTTAATGTAACGTTCCGCAAATTTTACGGTCGGTATAATAGTCTTGTTTGCGACTACTCTGTTTCACTAAGTGAAATGTTGAGTTGCCTGTTCGTTGGCGGTTGTTAAGACGTCTGTACCAATTGTGACGAGGATACACTCCTCACGTGTTTCATTGGACTTGACTGTGGACTCACGGCGGGTGTGACCGGTAGACAAGGGATGCTTACTCCTCCATGGCACCTGATCCCACCTGTTGGTTTCCAGAGGTCCGTGTTTGTCCATTTTTTACCGGATTTGTATCTATGTCCTGGACATGCTATTGATTTATACTTTGGTATCTGAAATTTTGTATATTGTTAAATATCATATTCAGAGAACTAGAATGATTTGCTTTACTTACATAAAAACGTCATCAGTTTTTCGACAAAAATATAGACCTATGCTACGGGTAATATTAAACGTAAACTCTTAAGGTGAACTTGTAAGACAAATGTCAAATTTGGTTAAAAATTCAATGTTCCGTATACACAGTAACCACTCTCATCTCATTATATATCGAGTCATATTGACAATCACATACACAAATTTTCACACCAATTGGTAATATCTCTCTTTTTAAATTTTTGCAATTACTGTTTCACTAAATGAAATGTTGAGTTACCTGTTCAATAGTGGTTGGTTAGTCGTCTATACCGATTTTTAATTTGACTCTGGACTCGCGGTGGGTGTGGTCAGTCATAAGGGGATGCTCTGATCACATCTTTGTATTTTCAGAGGTCCGTGTTTGTTCAATATTCACCCATTTAGTATATTGTCTCCTGAACATTTCTAATACTTTGGAATCTGTGATTTTACATTGATAATGCCAAGGTTTTACATAAAGTGAAATCATCATTATTTAAATTTTTCATCGAACTTGACCTATTCAACAAACTTGAACTTTTCACCGAATTTGACCCGTTCATCGAACTAGAAAAATTTCCATGGAACGTTTGCGACGGGTGTGGCATGCCAGAAGGGGACGCTCACTCCTTCCGGACGACTGTACCTATCCCGTTAGGAATTCGCAATTGTTCTTCATGTTGAGAACATTTGCACATCTGATTCGTCGTGTTCAAATAGATTTGAGTTTCGCTTATCAATTGGTACTTCTGGTAAGCTTTGATAATCAGAGGTTGAGGCTGCAACAAATCATCAAACAATGCAATTTGTCAAAACATATTTTTTTTTACAGGAAAATGTACATAAAATGGTTCATCCTTTTTTGTTACTTTGTTTATTTTAAATTTGCATACTACAAACACAATATCTCAAAAGTTTCATTACGTCTATATTTGTATTAACTTGTTTATGGCTGTGGAGTCCGCTTGTGTTATACCTCATTGAGCTTAACAGCTGACGATGTATGTTATGTATGTTACATTGCTCCTAGGAGAGAACAAAAGTAATCACCTTCCCAGCATATAAGCAACATATGAATTTAAAACCCGCCTAGACTTTAACCAGCGCTGTCTCGATCTGATTATCGTCGAGGTTTGAGGTGTTCTGCACTAACCACTCGATAAGTGCCAATACAGATTTTCCCCTGTGATGTTTATTTTGGGGGTATTTTTTGGTGAATGGCATTTTACGCCACAGTCAACAATTTTCGTTATATTGTGGTAGCATATTTAACGGTGGATGAGAGAACCCAGTTACTATAAAACTGGGGAGCTAGCACCAGTCTTCCGCCAATAAACTGGCAAACCTAACAAATTCGTCTTAGGCTCCAGTTGGATTCGAACCCGCGCTGGCTATATTTGATATGTTCCATGGTTTACAGCGTGGCGCTTTTACCATTCGGCCACGGCGTTGTTGATATAATTCTGCAAGACTCCCTCTTTTACGATTTATGTATAAAAATAATGGATTTATGTGCAGTCGCATTGGGCGGGTCAAACAAATTAAAATTTAAAACATTTGGGATGACAAATTAGTATGAAAAAACCTATATAGTAACAAAGTAGTGGTCTTAAATCTTTTTAAGTGTATTTTAGTTTCATCATTGAAGCATCTAATTGCATATTTAACATTCAATATTTGGCACATATACGTATACATTTCAATTACATTGAAAACTTGAAAATAACTCGCGAGTTCGCACTGTAGGAATCTAAATTGAATAAATATATCGAAGGAATAAACGGTAACGGTTATAGATATTTCCAAAAAATTGTACTTTGTTATTTTTTCTAAAATCAGTAATGGTAAGTTATTGTAAAATCGCTCAACACTAGCTTGCACAAATACAAGGATTCAGGTTTGTGAAGCGTAATGAGAAAATTTGTCTATCTAACGGCCATTTTACAATTCTTACATGCAAAAGTAAACCGCATGCTTGAAAAAAGTCAAGAACGCGTACATAACAATGGGTGAGATAGTTTGTTTTATTTTCACCAATTTGGAAAACGACATGACAAATTTGATTGATTTGATACTGATGATGACACCATGAAATGTATTTCATAATACAACTGTGTACGCAGTGTCATAATATGTGTTTGTTTAATCTGTCCACCACAACAAAGACATCAATTTTAGTCTGCTATTTAAAAAAGCCATGATGTATTCAATCGACACGTTAGAAATGGTTTACTTGATTGGCAAGGGAAATATAAAGAAAATCTGCAGAATTACAATTAAGCTCACCAGATCTTTATTCTGTCACAGTTCTATCAATTTTGTGAGAAAATATGGCGCAAGAAGAGTCAAGGATGGTGGCAAGTGTAAACGTAATATGCATCAATAACATGCTGTATAAATGTGGCACTCTAGATTTTCGAAATGATTCTACCAACCAAACACGTCCTAATATGTTGTATTATTGCACTCAGAGCTGTCTTAGATATATTTTCTCAAGTTAAAAGCAGCAAAATTGTACAAGTTTTTCGTTTAGTTTTTTTTTCAGTTACACGGTGGAGGTAAATACTACTGATACCAATCAAGCTATGTGTTATATCACACTCATTCATGTTTTGGTGAAGTATTGTAACGAATATTTTGCAATATAATTATTTTTTATCTTTTCTAAGTGAAATGTTGCCTATAAGAATATTTACCAATCAGAAACATGTTTAATTTCTATGAAAATCAGTAATATCATCTGCAAATGTTCAAATATTTGCAGAGATTATTAAAGGGTTTGGTGTTATTTTGAATATCATATATATAGTTCACCCCGATATACCGCCACCTTTTGTTTTCCTGGGTTTGGCAATATATCGAGGTTTACTATTTTCGAGGTGTGGTCTTTTTCATCATGACATGTCTTTAATACATGTTGTATATCATATCCTGTTTACAACTCACTATCGTAAATTCGGATATTTTATTTATTGTTTAAGTTTGGACAACTTGGCCATCCTATTAAAATAGCCAAAAATTAAGCCGTCTTAAATATGAAGCAGTACATGTTCAACAGCCGGAAAATTTAGGTCTAACATTAGCCCGGAAACATTTCTTAAGTTAACTTTCATCGTTTTTGTTTAGAATAATTCTTTGACAGGCCGGTAATACAAAGATTATATATCTCATCTACTCATAATTATTTCTTGACGTGTGATAAATGCTGTGTAAAGAAGCTTCCGTAAGCCAACAGTTTTACTCACATCTGTTTGTTTTCATCTGGTCTGGCGATATGTTCGAGTGAGTTAACATGTATAAATGTGAGAATCAGCGGCAGATGGCGGTATACGGGTTTTTGCGTTATAACGAGGGAATTATATGGAAGGAAATCCGTTCTTCAAGAAATAGCGGCGTTATGTGGGTTTGGCGGTATAACGGAGGGCGTTATAATGGGGTTGAACTATACATCAATCAAATATGGAAAAGAAATAGTGCCAAACCGTTTCTTATTAACTTTTTACATTGTATTATTATTTTAAGAGACTAAGAATTTTCTACTCTAAAGCCAGAAATTTAAGATTTAACCCTTCATTGGAAACCTAAGGTAAGCATTTTCAGTTATACAAAATGAACAGGCAATGATGCGTATATGTTATGAAATGTATATGTTGAAATATCTATACGCCCTAGTTTTTCACGCGGAAAAAGTCCGAGGTTGCGAGGTTCTTCTCTGCCCGCGCCAAGAAAGAGGGCATAAATATTTCAACACATACATTGGGTCATTTCAATAAACTGTAAATTATATATATATATCAAACATCAAAACCGGGCCCGGGCGTATATGACAAGATATTGCACTTTTTAATCTGATTTTCTAAAGCAGAAAGTTAGATATATAATAAGAATAAGTTTATTACAGATAGATAGAAACATTTCGTAGGTTCGAAAGATGAAATAAGATCGATGACTTATATTAACATTTTTCAAAATTGAAACAGTTTTGTTTGATTGGTATGTTATGCCACACTCAGTAATTTTTCATTTTTATTTATGGTAACGTGCAGTTTTCAATGGTAGAGGAAAGAAACCCGGTTAAAATGTACCCGGATAGAGGTTATCGGCCCTCCGCAAGTAAACTGGCAAACTATATAAAGCCGTACATGTGTTTGGTATCACTGATTAATTTAGATATTTCAAGTATTGTATTGAAATATTTCATATGTTTCTGTTTCGATTATCCATTGTTACGTTTTCATTTTCACTTTATGTTCATACTTCGTCTTTTGAAAGAAATATTCCATTATCTACATAGTGTTCAGATAACAAATTCATTTTGAAATTTACACAAAAGCTAAACTCTCACGAAATATAAGTGTTTTACAGTATTCTATAAGAAACGTATTCCTGTTGTATTATTCCGGATTGAATTTGAGTTTGAACAATTAGCACATACGTATTCTGTATATACGCAAATTTTGACGTATGCTGAGTATTACTTCTTGATCCACTTGTAGACAGTGCAGATACGAGTCCCACAGGAACTGGAAGTGATTTTATAAGAAATGTTTTATAACAAAGCCTTACTTGCGGAAGGTCCTTTCCCGGGTACACTGTAACATGATTCTCTACTCCACCATTAAACACTGGTTGATACCATAATTATAATTGTTGTGTGTGGCGAAAAAAACAACACTCAACAATAACAACAATGAAGAAGTTTAGGTGTGAAATACAAAACCAGTATTGATATAAGTTTCGTGATAAAACAGAATGTCTATTGCTGTAAACATAATGGTATCTCCTCATCTATCTTGGTCATAAAATCAGTTGCTTGGTAACAATCCGAGATAATTCCAAAGCATTTTAATGTGATAGTAAAATCAAACACCAATTTAACATGGATGGTAATGATATTGCTAGCTATTACTAAATTAGGATGTGATGACGTAATGGCATTTACTTCTCGTTCTTGCTTAAGTAGAATTATTTTTTATCCTCATTTATGCTGTTGATTCATTCACTTGCCTTGAGTCTTACGTCTAATTTGCATATATATATATATATATATATATATATATATATATATATATATATATATATATATATATATATATATATATATATATATATATATATAAAACGTTTGTCAAGGCCGACAATTTACAAAGAAGAAAACACAGAATTAACAACTTAACTACAATGATCATCACCCTTTAAGAGGATCTGGCCCCGAAGTCACCATACTTACTTAATACTCCAGTTCAAATATTTTATCTTGAGATGAAAAAAATTAATCCTGCACATTTTGTCTATCCATTATATACAATTGCAATTAAGATTGAAATTATAGCTTATTCGTTGAAAGCAATAGGAATATCCCAGAATAACAGACTCTAATAATAACAGAACATACTCTAATGCTGAGTACCATAATCAAGACATTTTTCTGTTTTATTGAAACTTGATAAATTGACCCAATTAATTACAAAATAAGTAATAAGCCTACAAAATGTGCTTCGCAAATTGATTTTAGATATATATTTAGAACACTAAGTCACGAATATGTAAGATTTGAGTCCATGAACAAGCAAAACAGAAGATATAATACTCTTGTTTGCGACTACTCTGTTTCAGTAAGTGAAATGTTGAGTTGCCTTTTCGTTGGCGGTTGTTGAGACGTCTGTACCAATTGTGACGATGATATACTCCTCACGTGTTTCATTGGACTTGACTGTGGACTCACGGCGGGTGTGACCGGTCGACAGGGGATGCTTACTCCTCCATGGCACCTGATCCCACCTCTTGGTTTCCAGAGGTCCGTGTTTGTCCATTTTTACTGGATTTGTATCTATGTCCTGGACATCCTATTGATTTATACTTTGGTATCTGAGATTTTTATATTGCTATATATTGTTATAAATATATATAGTAAAGGATTAATACATTGTACTATATAATTAGCCAGATGCTATTACCAGACACCTCTCTATTGACTACAGCAGACGTTTAATTGATAACGACGTCTGCAAATCCGTCAACGAACAAGTAATAGGATTTGTTTACCTACAAATTGTCGGTGTATCGATCTGATAGTGGTATCTGATAGGCAGTTATAACAGTATGATATTTCCAACTACTAACTTATATTGAAGTCTACCCCAATTTGTGATAATTGCTCCACACAGCATCAGGTATTGCCTTTGTCATTTAGTTTTGTATTCGCTATACATTGACGCCATATTAGTCGTGTAAGTCTGTACACATGAAAGATGTTATGTAACAATGTACAATTACAAACATCCAAATTAGTAAGCTTGTAAACAGAAAGTTGAAAAAGTAAGCACGCAATCTGACAACTGTTTTTTTAAATTTTTTTCACGATGTTTTTTTTTAAATTGACACGAGTTTACAAAGAGTCCAAATCAAATCAGAACACGGGCGACATGCTTGGTTTCGATACGGATATAGAGGTATAGTAATGCATATAATCAAAGCAAGACACATTTTTTACGTGTACTTCCCTGTTATAAAAAACATCAATATTGTAATTGTCTCTGACAGAACCCGGATGTGCTAATTTATTATGGTGGAGCTATATATCTGCGATAGATTAAACAGCTGTCAAAACACAAATGAGCTTCTTATTAAGCACCCCGACTTATTTCATATTGCCAAGTACATTCTCTTTTTCTACAATTCTTTCAAAAGAACAAAATTTAAATCCGTTTTAGTAACTTTAATTAATTGGATGCAGACCAACTGTTTCAGTTTTGTCGATATCTCTTTCATTATTTGGACGTGTCATTATGCTGTATCTATTCATAATAGTCTATTACATAATTTGTCCCGCAGACAAATCAATTTTCATGTTGTTTTTACTTTTTCTGTACAAACAAGAAGCTAAATAATGAATATGTCAATAAATACACGAATAGTGAACAAACAAAGATGTATTAAGTGCTATTTCGGGTTTCGTAACGTCTATTGACCTGCATCTGACGTTAGAATTTATTAAAAGTATTATTTCTATTAAAAAATGTTTGTGATATATGCATACATCTTTATTATATTATAAACATAATACCAAGTTGCAATGCTCAAAACGATCGTTTCTGTCAATTAGACTTCATCAGTTTAGCCCCAATTGTATTTTCTAAAGAGAAAAAAGTATCATACAAGGTCAAATAATAAATCTAAAAGTATAGCCGAAATCCGTCTAAGACTAACTACTGTAAAAAAAATGGATATCTTATCATAAAAACTTTGGAATTTAAATGGTGTTATCAGTACCAAATATTACTTAAGTATAAGATTATCAACTGGTACCAAAATACCAGGTACTAGGTTTATGTGTACCCTAGGGGACACAAACGGTCCACCAGCAGTGGCAACGACCTAGTGGTTGTAAAATATTATAAACATAATACCAAAGTTACAAATCTCAAGACGATCTTTTTTTGTCGATTACACTTCATCAGTTGAACTCCAATTTAAAATGTATATGTATTTTCTAAAGAGAAAAAGGTATCATACAAGGTAACACGGTAACAGGGATGAGCTAACTCGATTAAATACTGTTCTTACGACCAGGGCCTCCAAATGTAATGTAGGCAGTTTTAATACATTTTATTACGTAATCTTTTGTTTTCTACGTAAAATATACCAAAGAATGGACATCTTATGCTTTTATCAGTCAAGTATTTTACCTTTAAGTGTCCAATTTTTTATAAAAATTGGACACCTAAAGGTAACAAAATAAATACAAAAGAAAGAGCAAAACATTGAATAATGATAAACTCTGTCCACAGAATGTATGTAAAAATTCTAAGATAACTAAGAAACTGATCTGATGGTGTTCTGAGTAGTAAATACCAAAATCAAATTAATTCAAAGTTAAATGTAATAAAACTCTTCCTTAATTAGAAAAATCAAGCAAACTTAACATATACAGATAATCCATGTCCCTGTAAATTAATTTTTTTCTTTTCACTTTTCTCATGTTCCATTTCATCAGAAAATGTTTTGACCTCACATGATTACATTTTCTTGTTCTGAACAATATCATCAATTAGTTTCAATTGTTCCTCTGATGTTTTCTTATAATCTCTGGCAGTATTTACCTACGACAAGTTATTTTTTTCTGATATCAACTGTTCGACAATGCCTGTACTATAGGATAGCAGCAGTAGCCCGCAGTGAATGATCAGAATAAAACCCTTCAAACCCTGCCTTTTTACAAAGTTTACTTATTTTTGTTGTCGTTGTCGTTGTTGTTGTTGATGTTGTTAGGGAAGGACTACGACCTTGACCTTAATATCATCGTACCATACATTCACATTTGGAATTTTGTTTGTACGAAGATATAATGCAGTAGCTTTTCCAGAACTAGATGCAAACCACTGACCGAACCTTTACTGCTGAAAAGACCTTGACATTTACCTACGCCTACATAATTGTCCTTGACTTCTAGCAGTCCAATAAGTTCACAATGAACAAAAGTATTCAGGTACAGAAAATTGTGTGAAAATGGTGAAGCTGGTAGCACTGTTTACTGTTAACTGTGGCAGTCCAAGAACATGAGATTATTGGGGGCTCCTTGAGGGGCAAATTAATCACATGACTTACCACTTGATGACTTTCTGAGAAAATTAATCAAAATGTTTTAGTATGACATAAAATGAAACCCGTCTTTTATTTGAAGATATTGGACAGTCGTCTGCGCATCGCGCCTCAGACAATTCAATATCGTCACATAATAAATGGTTTTCACTTTATATCCAATACCTACAAGTATAACCACTGGATTGTTCGGGTTAGGAATGAGCTAGATATTTTACACATATTACACAGCTTAATCATATGTAGTGTTCTGCAATTATATTCCCGAAATCAATGTTGGGGGTATTTTTTGGTCCATCTGTTTGACTTTTTAACGTGATTTATGTTTAACCTAAAATACTCTTTATTAACCGTACGGGACCATCGCGGCCGAGTGGTTAGAGCATTGCCCTTTGAGCCATAAAGTTCCTCACTTCTAGGCAGAACAAGTTCGAGCCCTGCTGGAACCTAAACTTAATTTTGTGAGAAAGTTTGCCAGTTTACTTGCAGAAGACAGATGGTCTCTTCCGGAATATATATATATATATATATATATATATATATATATATATATATATATATATATATATATATATATATATATATATATATATATATATATATATATATATAGCTATATAAAAATATATTGATTGTGGCGTATAATACATTATTCAAATATATATATAAAAGGAATATGCTAACCGATAATCATTCAAAATTACTTAAATATATATAATATGAGCTGTCGTGTGGTGTAAAACATTATTCAAAATGCCCATTTTATGTGATATTTATCTCAATTATTAAAAATATGACCGTCGTAGGTGGTTATGTGAATATCTCATAATTCCATGTGAATAACAAATGCATGTGTAAAATTGCATCAATCTTGCCAAACGTAACCCGTAATATCAGTTTTTTTTGTCCGCCATGCTTTGAGCATTGCAAATAAACGGTAATTTTTTACGGAGATTACGGAGTGACCAAGTGCTATTGA
Organism: Atrina japonica; assembly: GCA_030159075.1. Classification (NCBI taxonomy): domain Eukaryota; kingdom Metazoa; phylum Mollusca; class Bivalvia; order Pterioida; family Pinnidae; genus Atrina; species Atrina japonica. The sequence goes on from BROG01000003.1 coordinate 1,693,197, forward strand.
CAGTTTATATACATTCTATTCCTATTACTCTTTGCGTTTATTTTCGTACATCGTCATTTCATACCTAAATCAGGCGAAGTTTGTCTTTTTCGTCGATTCAAAACATTCGTGTCTGAAATTGTTCACGTGCCGGGTATATCGGGAGATCTCGTCGCATTCTCGGCTTTATCATTCTTGACACATGTGATCATGAACTGCCCAACTCCACCGGACATGGCGGCACGATTGTAAAACATGAGGTACGCATACTTTTCACAGTTATATTGTTTTGATTTTGTCAACGTCAGCATTCAGGGTAACATTAAAGATCAGAAATTTTCTTTTAATGACCTGATATATTTATTCATATATTCATCCGATTTTCTTCGGGTATTTAAAATAGCGTTGAAAAGCATATATTTTACATAATACATGCCCTTTCCAATAAAAAATCACGTCCTGAATTTTGCAAAATGAATATAATACACATAAAAATCGGCCGACTTTAACAAAGTCCGAGCGCGTAAAGGACCGAGATCCATTGAACGAATTACGAAGTACATTTGATATGGCGACAGAGTTTATCTGAAAGGTCATTGCATACGGAAATACAGCTTGATTTTTTAAGGTACGGGAAAACGTCAAAAATAAGATCTTTTACAACGTTTTACGTGTTTGATAATGTATTTTAACACACATTATATCATATTCTCGACTATATGTCAAGGGACAAAAATAATCATTGCGACAGCTTATATTGCTTTGAGCAATATATCTTATGGATAATGGAAACCCTCGCATATGTCGATTTGGCCATCCTGTTTGAATTTTAACACTTTGGGGAAATTTGTGATGGGCAGACACTTAATAGCTTTAATGTCATTTTTATTTAATCAGATGAATACCTTTGTTTATTTCAGTTTATACTGGATTCTATAAATTCAATTTACAATCTATTTAGATATAGCTGAGCTTTACATAGAAAGGGTTTGAAGAAAGGCCAGATACTAAAGATTTTGCGTAAACTTATGTATAACTGGTAATCATTTGATAATTTCAGCATAACCACATTGCGTTAAACAATATCGAAAACTTAAATCATATAACTCGATATTTTCTACATAATTGATGATCAAATGCATATGTAACCATACAGCCAAAATACAAAGTTCATTACGCTGTTGCAATACGTAAAGTCGTATTGCACTGCAGTTGGATACAAGAATTCAACCGGAGCTACTTTTCTCAATGGAATGCCATTCATCCAAAATATTTGATGACGTTATTAAAAGAGGAATGCATTTTAATTTCTATACATAATTTATGAGTAAATAAGGTGCAAATGATCAATACAAAAACCACACGAATATTTACACCAGTATCATTAGACTGCATTTGACCGTTGTAGCAGATTGTTTAAAAACAATACGATGTATTTTTTCAGTTAATGAATAATATTCTGAAAATAGATTTTTTACGAAATTCTGAAAAGTGTTGCTGTAATAATTCTATATCATAAATTTTAATATCAAAATCAGATAAGGTAATTTTATAACTCGATTTTACAATACCACGGTATATATTATTCACGACAAGGATGTATTGAAACTAGGAATGAAATATATATCAAACACACATGTATAGTCCAATAGAGTGAAGTGATTAATACAGACATACGTTGTAGGTTACAAGCGGATGTCCACCTAGAGCGAACTTATGTTCAGGGAAATATAATACGTAGAATCCTAGACAGAATTCATCAATTGATATGATGGAGTAAGCATTTCGTATCAACAACCTTTGTGTATTCGCGATATATATATATATATATATATATATATATATATATATATATATATATATATATATATATATATATATATATATATATATATATATGTTACAGAAGATTAAAACGATCTATTAACGAATATACGATCCCAATGTGCAAAATATTGTATGAAAAGGTAAGTTCCTTCCTTTTTCTAATGACGCTTATGACAGTTTCGACAGAACAAAGGGGTTGTTGGATTCTCCGTGGCGTCTTGTCTTATTTCTTATTATTCAAGACAAGACGCCACGGGTAATTTTTATTGTGATTGTAGATTTCTTTACCAATATATTCACTTCAAGTTAAAAGTTTTATTCTTATGGTATTTACAATCAATTATACACTAATCATAGAAGAATGTTTGTTTTGCATTTGAAAGAACAAAGACGCCATGTCACAAAGGGCGATGTGGAAGTCTGTCACGTGAACATGGCGGTCGTATGTAAAGACTCAGACAAAGGCGTCGTAAATCTGTACTTCTTATACAGTCCAATAGTTACAATGGAAATCCTCATGTGTCCCTTAAAATCGGCAATAATAGATAATGTACAAGCACAAATAACTCCTGATAGGAAATATGTGTCCCGGGTGTAACTCGATCGCATTACAATAGATAAAGTTTTGGTTGATGTAATTATCGACTTTTTTAGTCTTCATTATCTTGATTTCCCGTGATGATTTTACTTTTCTTTACTGTACCCTGCGTTGCTTTATTTTTATAACTATACAGCACCTTTTATCTATCAATTTATTAGTGCCATTCCGTAAATTCTAAACTTTTCAAAACTAAGATATTCATTTTTACAGTGGATACTCTTACTCTTATCCTTCTGTTTCAAACTATCCGGGTTCGACTTTATCTGAGTTTGATAAAACGTTATGTTTCTCGATCATAAAGAGTTACTTTTTGTATAGTGAAAGACGCATGTTCCATCCCAAGTCCATGGTTATTTTTACCTTTTTATGAATATCATCCCATGGGAATCGTTCCTCACTCTGGATATATGAATCTACTAATGGAAAACACAAATTGTTACAAAGGTCCCCGAACCCCATTCTCTGGAAATGTTACATTTCACTGTTAAAGTTATGGTTTATAAATAAAAATCTATCAGCTTATAACGTAGTTTGTCAGTAAGGTCCTCTGGCATACAGTAATTACATATGTGTGTGGATTAGTTCTATTGAGTTTCTGGACTGGAAGGCCATATGGTGAATTCGAAGTCTATGTGAGAAATGAATAAATAGCACGAGAAATTGTTCAACTCTATTTTGTCATGAGAGGCCCTTTCCATTAATGAACGACAATTAAGTCGATTTTTTTCTTTTGGTTAAAACGATGTGTATATGCGTCGGATAAAAGAAAAATCTATTAATACTATTTGGAGTTCGTTGTTTGGGTACAAATGTCAGATGTCATTTGGTTTATATGGACTTTTTTTCTTTTCAGTGGTAATCCCTTGACATATGTAGCATGATTTAGAATGTTTTAAAAATAAGCAAACTTGATCCGTCTTAGTATTTAGTAAAATCAGTTGTTTGCCAACTTATTTGTTGTTTTACTGAGATTTAGTTTGATATAACGATATTAGAATTCATTATGACATTCATTCATATATTTTGTTAAATGCATGAGCTCCAGTTCATATAATCTGGCAGCATGAAGTCTTTTGAATCTTTTTCTTGACCTGGGTTTCCAGTAAGGAATACGTCACGTTTACTCCATCCCACCAAGTTATGTCAATGGGACAATACCAACGCGCATAATGTAACAGACATTGTTACTCACTATCAGTATACATAATTTTTTTTTGTTTTCGGGGGAAATACCATGAAAATGCTAGTATCTGTTTAAATAATATCACATATGATCTAGAAATTGATGGTATGATGTAACAAATACGCCTGGTTTACGTCTCCTGGCTATGGTGTTTTCATTTTACAACTTAAACGTTATGCTAGGGCATGTTCTTCTTATGAATGTTTTATTCTGAGAGTCAAACGACTCGCCAATAAATTACTCACACAGGGTTATGTTGTTGAATACTTGAACTCGTCACTAAGGAAGTTTTATGGTTGAAACAGTGATTTTGTTAAACATCTCCCTCATGACTATTAGATTGTCAACTAATAATGCCAATACATACATATCCATGCGATGTATCCCAGCGAACTAGAAATATAAGATACAACATAATCAAATACACATGCTTCATACTTAGACATTTTACTTACTTTAGACACAGACGGGAAATTAACAACTAAGCTATACGACAAACGCGACGATTTCGCTTTCCCACCGTAAACTTTCCACATTTAAGTAGTAATATCCCACTATCACCCGCACATTGAGTTTACATTTCATAAATGATCCGATATGCCAGGGCGTGTTCAACATATAAACATTTCATATACAGAGGTAAACTACTCACTGACAAATTGTTGACACAGGGATATTGAAAACTGCGTTTGATGTCGACGTTCCGCAAATTTTACGGTCGGTATAATAGTCTTGTATGCGATTACTCTGTTTCACTCAGTGAAATGTTGAGTTACCTGTTCGATGTTAAGACGTCTGTACCAATGATGACGAGGATTCGTTCCTCACGAATTTCATTTTAATTTGACTGGACTCAAGGCGGTTGTGACCCGTCGACAGTGGATGCTTACTCCTCCATTTCACCTGACCCAACCTCTTGCTTTCAAGAGGTCCGTGTTTGTCCATTTCTACTAGATTTGTACCTATATCCTGGACATCCTAATGGTTTATACTTTCGTAACTGAGATTTTTTATATTGATAGCATTGTGGAGCACGACCATACACAGTGACTTCCTTTCACCATCAGATCTATAAATTATGACCTTTTTATTGAGTCTGACCTTTTCACCAAACCCAATCGGTTTTCATGGAATATATGCTACTGTTGTGACATACTAACAGGGGAAACTGACTCCTTTCGGACACCTGATCCTATTCCGTTTCTCCATATTGAGACCATTTTTATATCCCGTTTGTCGTATTCTAATGATTTGGAGATTCGAATATTCATGAAATATTTGGTACTTCTTCAGTTTCACTTACTTGGCTTCATAATTCATATAGATCTAACATGTCAATAGAAATATAAAACATATCTCGTTTAATAATTCAAAATTTAACAAAAGATGTTAATCTAAAAAATGAAATAATCATCAAACATTCAAATAAATTAATCGCTTGAAATGTCAGTGATGTTAACAGATCAATAATGTCCCTTTCAAGTTGAATTGAAGTGTAGATATGTAAATGCATTAAAGTTACTAGAGCTTTTAATGGAATTCATTACAAAAGAACGCAAGCACAATTATATGATAATAACCATAAAAACAGGCCCATTTGAAAGTTTCAAAAATGTAATTAGCAGTGGTCTGTTCATAGCGCGATCTTTACAAACTCCAAATGACATAATCAGACAAACCTTCAAAGCTGTAATTCTGATTACTTCGACACAATTGAATAAAGAATGCAAGGTTGATTTAAATGCGTTTGTAGTGTTCGGTATCACTGCATAAATAACAGTAAATCAATACAAGCAAATTTATGTTTATCATAAATAATTTAAACTTAAAAAGGTGAATTCTTAATACATGTATTTTTATCTTATCCGAGAGGTTTCCATGTAACATTTGCGACGGGTGTGGCATGCTAACAGGGGATGCTGACTCCTTCCGGACACCTGGTCTTATCCCGTTTTAGATTTACAATTGTTCTTCATGTTGAGACCATTTTTATATCCAATTTGTAATATTCTAATGGACTTGGAATTTCGATTATCCATTGGTACTTGTTTTCCAGTTTTACTTTTGTAACCTAACCGAATGCTTCTTGCATAACTTTATCAACACTTAGTCTTGATACCAAAATAATCCACAAATGGATGTGTTACAAAATTACATGAAATCACGGAAATTTTAATCGTTAAATTTCTAAAATGCAACTGACTAGTTCATGGAAAAAATATTTCCTTTCCAAAGGTTTCTAAAATGATGTTGTAGATTTGTAGAATGTGAAAATATTTTAAATGACAAACTAGCACGAAAGTTAGCACTTTTTGTATTTATTTTTCATCGAGTTTGTTTATACATGGGTGCAATTCCGCTAATTCTGCTATTATGCCTCTTGACTCAACTTTATTAAGATCCAAAACCGCGATAAATGTTGCACTGATTGAGTATTTGGTATATTTCTGGGAGAGTTTACCTTTGATTCCATGAAACTCTACTCATCAATTTTGATAAATAATATTGATATTCAAATTGAAATATTAAAAAACGACATTCATATTTGATCACCGTCATAATATATGAATCTATAGAGCGTTGCCTAAAGTCGGGGACATTCAAAGTGCAGTTTCTGTAGGTACTTTTTGTATGTCTAATCTGGACACGGAATGAACTACAAAACAAATGTAAAAATGAAAATGAAACTACTTTTGTTCAACCAGTCTTACAGTTTGCAAAAATAAAATTACCACCATTGATGGGGATTTTCTATCTGGACAATTGTTATTGTTATTCAGAGATTGGATTTCAATGTTACTTTTCATGAAAACCTAATAAGAAAGATCTATATATTTTGATTATAGGATTCCAATGACAGTGGAAATGGACAAATTATTTGCCAAAGGCCTCTTGGTTTGTCGCATAACATAAATTCTACCCTTGTCCAATCTACATTATCAGCAACACAAGGAAATGGAAATGACGCCCGACTCCATGGACCGAAATCATGGATAGCTTCACGGATGGACGATAATACTTACCTACAGGTCGGTATAGATACATCTCTCTCTCTCTCTCTCTCTCTCTCTCTCTCTCTCTCTCTCTCTCTCTCTCTCTCTCTCTCTCTCTCTCTCTCTCTCTCTCTCTCTCTCTCTCTCTCTCTCTCTCTGTGTTTGCGTGTGTGTCACGGTGTGTGTCGCAGTGTGTGTATATAATACGGTGTGTGTGTTTGCGTGTGTGTCACGGTATGTGTGTTTGTGTCTGTGACGGTGTGTGTTTGTGTCTGTGACCGTGTGTTTGTGTGTCACGGTGTATGTGTGTGTGTGTGATAAGGTGTGCGTGCGTGTGTGTCACGGTGTGTGTGTTTGTGTGTGTGTGTGTGCGTATGTGTAGTAACGAGGAAAAGACATTGATTTTATTTGCCAAGTTACCTTTTTACATGTTTCAAACTGCAAATGTCATAATGTATTCCTGGTTTTATATATATATATATATTCAACCGTAAACGATATTTCCAGCACACGTATACACATTTACCAATGATAAGGATGTATGTGCGTGTATTTAAGTGCTGTGGAATTATTTTAAACATACTGACACAGTAAATGTATGAAATGCAATAAAATGAAATTAAATGATCGTATATTTGCTTTTTAGGTTAACTTTTCTGAACCAATTATTGCAACAGGGATACTTATACAAGGGGATCCCGAGTTATCAGAGTGGGTGTCTTCATTTACTGTGTCTTACAGCATGGGATGTGAGAGATTCTCGCCTGTTATTGATAACGGCTCTACTCAGGTAAATATAAATCACGTGATTTGTTTGCTTTTTTCTGTTTTTTTCGTCACACTTAACACTTATCTATATACAATAGTATAGGCAACCGGCATATTGCGAGTAAACGGGTGATTCAGAAAGCATAGGACTAAATGTGACACTTGTGTTAAACTGATCGAGGTAACTGCACATGCTAATTTCTCCATGTAAACGCGTTGTTGTCAAACATAACTCAATCGGAACGTTGGTATGCACGGTTTTGTTGTGCATGTCTATTCTTGATACCATACATGGCCTAGTTACCAAGAAAATAGCTACCGAATTTATAGGAAGATCATCGTAACTCAATGAAATTTGTTTTGTATGATAATCGTAACTCTATTTTTGGAGTATCGATGATCTTCCTAAATTGCCATGTAAGGCATCAAGAATAAACATGCACAACAAAACCAAACAGACCAACCTTGCGGCTGAGTAATGTTTGATAACAACGCGTTTACATGGAGAAATTAGCATAAAACGATCTTAACTATTTCTAGCTCCGCCATCTTGGGATCGAAGTAACCTATTGTTGACCCAAGTAAGCTATGTCCGCTGGTTTTGGCAGATTGAAATAAAAATGTTGATATCTACCACTTAAATGTAACGTATCATATGCGTACTGAATTATTTATCAATGTCCATGGCAAATAAAATTAATGCGTTTTGTACTAGATATTCGCACTCAAAATAACCCCTGCGGGATTTTTACATATGTAAAGGCGACCATCTTTCGAAGTTTGGGAGCGGAAATAAAAGAAAGGGAACGTTTATTGGTCATACTGATTTAGTCTGGCGCACGGATCTGTTAATACACAATCACCGATTCTTTACGACAATAATATATTGGGAGTTATTCCCCTTCATATAACTCTTTTATCAAGAGAGGCGCGAATATATTAATGATTACCCACATGACCCAATTATTTGACAATGCATGGATAACACAGAGATTCACGTATGAAGAGTGTTTTAAAAAATTGAAGAGACCAAACAGAGGACAAAGTATGTAGAAAAGATATAGAATAATTGTTTTTCTTTTTAAATTATATCAGTTAAAATATTTTTATTTTGACGATTGGTTGCTTTACAAATTCATTTTGAAATTCATTCATGACCAAATATGGCTAAAGACTATAGATATAAAAACCTCAGATACCAAAGCATAAATCAATAGAATGTCCAGGACATAGATACAAATCCGGTAAAAATGGACAAACACGGACCTCTGGAAATCAAGAGGATATATAGATCAATTTAACACGTCGTGGTTTAAGGATGATCCCCTATTAAGGAATTCTAATGGATGTATGTGTGCAAACCTCAAAATTCTTTCTTTTTTCACTGAATATACCCAAAACATTCTAATTTAAAGCAAAAAAGCAAGTGCTATCCATATTTTTAAATTTTTTACATTGATGTGATTTTGATGTGTAATATCCTGATAAAACTACAGAAAGGAAATCAATGAATTCATATATGACACCAATAATTTTTACATATTAACTAAATTTTGGGCATTGACATATACAAAACTGATTTTTTGGTCAAAAGAATGACTTTTATTCATAGTAAGCACAATTTATAGCATACAAAGCTCTAATTAGCAAAACAGTAGCCTATCTGGGGTCTCCTGTATTGTATTTTGGCAGAGGAAAATATAGAGCCATTGCATAAATGAATAGATATGACAAAATAAAAATGTGTGAAAAACTAGTTTAACAGGTTTCTTTCATTAATACAACATAAAATATGTTGTTTAAGCAAACGAAATAAATATCTCTCCATATTAGATTTCAGTATATACGGCTTAGTAGTACCCCACCCCTTGTTTTTTTTTCCCCCAAATTTGTGGCAATACACAATTTAAAGAGCAATGGAAAAGTAAGAATGTATGTAAAACTAGTCTGACAGGTTTCTTTTCTTAATACAGTTTGTTATATGTTGTTTAAACAAAAGAAATAGATATCCACCCATGTTAAATTGCAGTATACACGGCTAAGTAATACCCCCGTTTTTAGAGAAATAGTGTTGGTACATTGTCAATACATGATATAAAGAGCAAAATCTGAAAATATCTTTGTTTTGACCAATCAGTGGCCTTTATTTTGTTACCATAGCAACTGACACTTTCATAACATCTGCCATTGAATTTGCAATACGAAAATACCCTAAAGTACCATTTTTCATGAAAGTCTGTCAATATCAAAATTTTGACCCATCACAGCCTTTTATTTTGTAATCTTGGCAAACAACCTTTCTGTTACATCTACCATTGACTTCATCTTACCAAAGTACCTTGAACTGCTATTTTTCATTAGAAAGATATCATCGAAATACCTCTTTATACTTATTTTCAGCAAAATCTGACAATATCAAAATTGTTGTACTTCAAGAGTAATCTCTCCTAATGCATCTATGACGTAATCAAACAGTGGATCATCCTTAAAGAGCGATGCTCTAGCCATGAAAGTCTTTAATTGGAATGAAACCGTGTAAAGGTAAAGACACGGTCTTCACTAGTTCACGTCTCTTTGTATTCACCAAAAATAAAATTCAAAATAGATATTTTTTTCGAAACTGTATTACAGGTTTTTGCTGGGAACCTTGACCCAAATTCCGTAGCAGTCGTAGAGTTCAACAATGTGTATGTAGCACAGTGCATACGAATTATACCGACTGAACGCCACGGGAACAAATCAGCGATGAGGGTCGAGTTACTTGGATGTGGTGAGAGATAATGTTTGGAGTTTAATATTGTAGAATGTCACGTCATCTACCGTTTCTATTCTTAGAACCCATTTTGACAGATGTTGTTAGTTTTTACTTCATCGCGTATCAGTTTGAGTGTGTTCGATTAAGCGACTCTTTTAACACTGGTCGTACTTTAAACAAATCAAACATTAGTTGTTGAACACAGGTGCCAAGAGTGTATTCGTAAGTTTTAGAGGCGTATCAGAGATCATATGCTTGGGTTTATATCGTGGCGAATGACGTCAATTATGGTTTTATTTGATATTGATAAAAAAAGATTTGTTTTTTGAAAGTTGAATTAGGAAAAAGATTTTATCTCAGATGTGACTCGATATTTTCGAACTTATTGATGTACGTACAGCTACATATTTTAATAGATCTAATCAACGCAAACGTTTTTGTGTTATATAAAAAATATACTGAACAAAACTTTTTTTGATTTACTGATAACTATTTTCATATTTTACAAAAAGATAAAATAAACTAAAACTTACATATTTTGAACATCATTTGGTAGGGAAATAGATGTGATTAACTTTATGAAGTGATTTTTGGTGCGAAATAATTACTAAATACACTGAGTCAGTTGTGTTGTAAAAAGAGATGGATAATGAATGATATGTCATATGTAGGTGATTATGAGATGATTTTTTTCTGTATTGTGAGTTCCCTGTGCTAGCTACAGCAGAAATATAAAAATGTTACTCTAAGAACAAAAATGCGATTGAATGGATATTGCGACCAACACTCCCAGTTTTTATCAAAAACTGAAACAACACTATCTCTTTTTAAAAAGATGGGTGTTTACACGTATACCTAGTTGCCTCATTCTAATTCCATTCGTTACTTAGCTATAATATTTAAATAAACTAAACTGTCACGCCCGTTATAATTTCATTTAGACAGACAGTATGCCAATTTATTACATGCATGTGTAATCATACAGTTATAATACAGAGTTCAATACGCCCATGCAATACGTAACGTCGTATTGCACTGTAGTTGGATTCGAAAAATTCGCCTAAGCTACTTTTCAAAATTCATGATTCATGTCATCCAAAATATTTGACTACGTCGTTAAAAGCGGAATGAATTTTAAATTTGTGTACACATACAAATAAATAAGAGACATGTAATAAATGTATAGACAAAACCACACAAATGTTTCTATCCGTATCATCAGACTGCACGCGATCTTTGTAGCGGATGGATTCAACGAGACCTGAATCCATCCGCTACAACGATCGCGTGCAGTCTGATGACACGGGCAGTTTTGTCTATGTATCTTGGCACAACTATACAGTTTTGCCTTGATTCCATCTCTCTGTCTGTCTGTCTGTTGTGCTATAAGCACAACTGTATATTAAATTTTAAAATCAAATAAACCAATGCGTTAATGCAAACTTGTTTTGTATCTATAATTAGCTTGTCTACCATGTTACGATACAATACTCGAAATCGCGGCATTTGTATAGGTCTATCAAGGACCATAGACTACATTGTTTTGGTTTCTGACAGAACCCGGATGTGCCTAGGCAGACCTGTACTCAAGAAAATACCCATACTGAACAGAAATACACTACATACAATATAGTCGGAAGAACAACGATGTACAAAAATGTTATGCGTGTATTGACAGTGATTTGATTCAAATATTGTGATATCATTACTTGATTTCACCAGAAGTGATTACAGCGATAATTGAAAATAAACTTTCTTTTATATCAATTTCACTTTGATTTGATTACAGCAATATTTAAAAATGATCTTCTTCGTTTCCAAATCAATTTCACGTTAATTATTTTGTCCAGACGACTGGAGTTGCTTGCTCCTCCAGGGCATCCGATCCCACTTCTGCATTTTATCCTGTGTACTGTCTCGTGATCATCCTGACGGTTAATATTTTAGTATCTGTAAGTTATTTATATATATATATATATATATATATATATATATATATATATATATATATATATATATATATATATATATATATATATATATATATATATATATATATATATATAATTATTGAACTTCGTCTATGAAACGGATTTCTGTCTTTTACAGTGGACAGGACCTGTACAAATACATTAGCAACAAATTGGAATGTAAACCGAGTTCAGAATATGATGGAACTAAGATTTCCATCTGAGAAGATTGTTTCGGATATAGCCATTCTACCCCGGGAAGAGGTTTGGAGCAATAATAGATACACTATATCGTACAGTAGGTCATGTACAAACTATAGAGACGTAAAAGAAAATGGAAATACACAGGTAATATATATAATGATATATATAATTTGAAGATATTGAAGCTCATTTCATTTTTCTTGACTATGTCTTAAAATATTGTTTTTCGTTTGTTTCATATCAATTTTTCTGTCCCAAAACCGTAAGATTTAATGCTATAGGCACGTCAAAAGACATTATCGGTTTAAGGCGAAGTAACAGAAATTTAGACCTATGCTACGGCCTCATACCGATACTGAATTTGCATATTTCCTATTAATTTCAATGATCGATTCTACTTCATCACCGAGTGATACATTCAAGTTTTTTTTTTTTACATTTTCCCGTCTTCTAGCACTTCACTATAATATTTTATATGTTTTGCGTTTTTTCATCATTTTATACACAGTATCGACATATTCTTTCTTCTCTTCAGACATACGTATCTACAGATGGGGGCCCCATTCTTATTGATTTTGGTACCCAGCCTTTGCGTGTTCTCTGTTTACGAATCTCTGCTCTCGACTCCGATTTTCAGGACAGTATTGATATTCAGATTCAGCTATCCGGATGTGGTATGTTGTTGGTTCACATTTTTTAATCTTCTCGTTGACGTTTAAGGTGTTCATTCACACACAAAAAAAATCATGAAAAAGATTTTACCACAAATTATCCACTGAAAAAAAAGTTATTAATTTCATTAAAAAACATCCCCGATTAAAGCGTTGAGTGAAATCTGACCGTACGTTCTTGGCCCCTCTGTGAGTTCATTATAGTATCCAAAGTATTTGAAACACGTGCAAAAATTATCATACTATAGGCAATTCATGTATTTACATTTACATGTTTTATGCCGTATATGACCATGATTAATGTCAGATTTTTTGCGACGTCAATAAGCATTGTATGCAATTTTCCCTACTTTTTTTTCCAATTTCCAATCTTCTCCCGAACTTAAAAGTCCGTATACACAATTATTATAGCAATCTCACTTGTTATGTAACAACTGTTGCTGTCGTCTTCCTTTTCCTTGTGGTGCAAATTCGTGAATGTAAAAAAAGTCATCGCAATGTTATTACTAAGAAGTTTTATTGTAAAAATGTTGTATAATATAATTATTCACTGTATTAGATAACTGATCTACAGAGATAAAAGTTAAAATCTGTGTAGAAAAAAAATTATTTGGAGGGAGAATCGCCTCGATCGTGTCTGTTTGTTTACCAGTCGTACATGGAATTTCCAACTGCTTGTAAATGCAGTGTTCTGGGCTTGTGTTTGTTTTTATGAAATAGGAACACCAGTTATCAGAAAGGGAAATATAAACACGTATAAATATATCAACATCCTTAATGATGACTTTTGACCAGTTGTCGCCAAATAATTTGGAAGTAGGCAGTGGATATCAGAAGAAGATGATGTGCCATGCTAAGTATCTTAGAGGGCAAATGAAAAACAGATATTCACAATATCCTAACATTGCCGTGGACATCATAAAGTGCTAATTTAGATATCACTGAAAACATGTGGAAAATTATTAAAGTGCGTCTTTTGGAATACAAGTTCGAAAACAAATAACAAAGTTCTGAGTTTCGGATATCAATATCTTAATCCACTTCTCTACACCTCAATATGGAACAACGTCGTACGATTTCGACATACATTCCTTGCATTTTAAGAAAAAAAACCAACCAGCCCCTATTAAGACGCACAGTGTCAAAAATAACTATACTGTCTGATTCTCGATTTGCAGAATACAGAGCAACCTTACATTTGAAAGAGTTGCCTTTCATTAGAGCAGGTATCTTGTAATGAACAAAATGGACAAAAAACTACATTTTATTTTTACTTTGAAAAATGAACAGTCTGATGAACCCAGTATAACTTTAAAAACATGAAATTTAACATGTGAGGTAATAAATTTTACCTACGTCTGTACGGTGTATATGGAATATTTTAACAAGTAAAACAAAAATTGGCCACATACGTCTTTACAAGATACCCGATATTAAGGGGAGATAACTCAGCAAATGGGAGATAAATCCTGTAATCTGCACGTATGGAATAGACGCTTTGTGAGTTCCCTATATTACATAAATACTATACATAAAACACAGTCATGCAAATATTATTGAGTATGATAATACATTCTCATTTGGCGACTTTCTCTTTTTCAGGGCTAACAGAACAAGACGGTAAAGTTTTACAAATAGTTACATGTAAAAGTTATAATAAGAATGTTTGCAATTACAGCTCCCATATGTGGATTTCGAGATGCCATTTTCCGCAGTTTAGACATTTGTCTTTTATCACCCCGTGAACAAGTTTTGATAACATACTACATTAGTCGAAGGAGTTTCTAAAAGCAAGGGGTCAAAATATATTTTTATACATTCGTTAAAATAATAAAGACAGCACATTGGATATTTCTTATTTCATTTTCAACTCTCAGTTCTAAATGCTGTGATACTTACCACAATGAAATGTGCCTCTGGGATTCTTTATACATCACGTGATAATTAGCGTATATCTATACCTTCAGTACTGAAAGTATAATTTATAAACTTCAGCATTTGAAAACAACGTATCCAAGGAACAAAATTGATCATTTTGAAAATCAGAATATCTTTTTAAAAGAAAATTGTGGTATAATGTTATTTCGTATCCAGTAAATGCAAACGAAAATGCACGGTTTGACAAAGTAATAAAATCACAATTTAACCCCTCCTAACTGCATAAATTCATATATCTATTTTGCATAAACAATCTTAACAAATGACAGTGTATTTATTTTCATTTTAAAGTGGAGTATATTTTGACCACATATCTATAAATTAAACCATTCATTTTGTATCAAAGTCAATAACTTCTGCATTGATTGTCAATTAAAGTTGTAATTAAATAAAATCTATACTACGTTTTTGTCATTTAAAGTGTGTGTATGTTTTTGACACACCCTGTATACCAAATATTCATGAAGCAACATGATGGGGACGGGGGAAAATCACTCATGTATTTATATTTCAACATTAGCTCCATTGGAAAGCTGTGGACATACACGACATAAAAACAGATCTAGACGACAGAAGCGTGTGATAGGTGGCAATCATGCAGCTCCCGGACAATGGCCATGGTTAGTGTCCATGCACTTTTTGCCGTACCATGACTTCAGCAACAAATCTGGTTACCAGCATCTTTGTGGAGCAACATTGATACATCCGCAGTGGGTCCTCTCGGCTGCTCACTGTTATGAGTAAGTGTTTTTATTTGAAATTAAAAGAATAAATGAAGATAAATTTAATCACCCCTAAATACACATTTGGACTGGTCTAAGTCATTGATTGAGTTCATTCTTTTCTAGGGGTTGAATAGTTAAATACATGTATATGTTTTAAATGTTGCACGTAGCTGCTAAATAAAACATCATTAATTGTTTGTCACTCTTGTATGATACGTGATCTCATCTCTGGATTCTCCCGAGATCTAGACCGGAAGTCACCAAGAGTATGTAATACTCAAATCCAAGTTTGATTTTATCATACTGACTTCTAAATGTGAACGAAATATAGACACATTTTTTTTATCTTTCGCATCATAAAACAAATCTATAATATTCCCATAGAAATGAAAAATATCTTGAACATGGTAGTAATCAATTGAGTATGTAATCAAACTAGTTTCTTATTTCTGGATTTTCTTCAAATGACCACATTTCATAATTATTTGCAATTGTATGCCATAATATACATGTCTAATCACAACAAAAATTAGCATTATAAAAATTAATTGAGTTTGAATATCAAATAACTTTGGAGAGTTTTGCGTCCTGTTTATGAAATTTCCACTATGTCTGTATATCACCTAGCGTACTTCGCTAAGTAACCACATTTGCATATTTGATTAATATTATCAAGGAAAATGTTCCTATACAAAACACATGGGTGTACAATGACCAAGATTACATTTCTCCACATTGGACATGCGTATGACGCAAAACAAAAATAACGTAAAGTTTTGATATGATGAGAATGAAAAGTTACATCGGATGTTATTTACGTACATAAATATGCAATTGAATCATGGGAAAAAAGTCAAACATGTGTTTGTTGAGTGGATAGGGTAATTTCTACCCTAGTGGTAAGTATCTCAAGCAGATTCCTCCACATCTGGAGACATTTCCTTATCCATTTAATACACCCATCTGAGACTCTATTAATTCCATACCCGCATACAAAATTTTTGACTATCTCAATTTTTGTCATGTTTAACAGTGAAAATGTGGGACATAATCTCTCAAACAATGAAAACTGGAGAGCGTATGTTGGTGAACACAATCTGAATGGTCGCGAAGGCACAGAACAAGTTTTCAGAATCGCAAAGATAATAAAACATGACAATTTTCAAATTGCAGGTAATATTTACAAACATTTTAACTCCAAAACATAAACATTTTACTATATCAGACAGCATTTCCGTACCAGCTGTCAATCTTGTACTAGAAATATTTAGCACTGATCACAAAATTTAAATTCTAAATTACGGATTTGGCTACACATGTAGATTTATTATTTGGCCTTGCATTATACTACATTCCCTTTCCTTTAGAAAATCTATTTAAAGTTGGAGCACAACTGATGAAGTACAATTGACAGAAACAATCGTCTTGACTATTATAACTTTAGCATTATGTTCAAATATTTATAACCACTAGGTTGGTACCGCTACTGGTGGACCATCTTGAGTCCCCGAAGGGAAAACATAAACCTAGTATCTGGTATTTATGTTCCAGCTGTTAATCTTGTACTAAAGTAATATTTGGCACTGATAACACCATTTAAATTCTAAATTATTCAAAAGCTAAGATAGTCATTTTTACAGTTCTTACTCTTAGCCGGATTTGGCTACGCATTTAGATTTATTATTTGGCCTTGCATTATACCACTTTCCTTTTAGAAAATCTATTTAAAATTGGAGCATTATCTTGAGCATTGTAAAGCATATGAGCATATATAGATTGTATACATTTTGGGAGTTATTGGCAATTGTATATATGTTTGTTGGATTTCAACAACAAACTAAGTTCAAAAACTCTGTCTGGTATAAGATATATCTTATGTTATATGTGATTACAAAATAGAGTCAACCTTGCATTAAAGACCCCCTCTATATAAAGTGCACCTGCCTATAAAGGTTATTCAAACATAACCTTTGTTAACTTTTTTATAATGAAAACCTCTTTATAAAGTTCACCTGTTTATTATGGCTTATTTAAATGTTCCCTTGTGTGGCCTTTATAGACAAGTTTGACTATATCTAGTTAATGTTAATGAGCTCAATTTGCTTTAAAGGTAATACATGAGAGAGAGAGAGAGAGAGAGAGAGAGAGAGAGAGAGAGAGAGAGAGAGAGAGAGAGAGAGAGAGAGAGAGAGAGAGAGAGAGAGAGAGAGAGAGAGAGAGAGAGAGAGAGAGAGAGATTTCTTTGAGAAATTTGATATATATTTTCAGTAATTTTTGTTTACGGACTTAAATAATTTACAACTATTTTAAAAGTATTTTCATTATTTAATGCTAATCCTTTTTACTTGCTAGCGAACAGTCCTATTCTACAGGATTTAGCTCTGTTAAAGTTGGACAGACCAGTAGTACTATCAGACTATGTAAATACAATTTGCCTCGCCGCTAACAATTCATTTCCTCCAGGGACACCTTGTGTAGCTGCCGGCTGGGGACAAAATTCTCTGAGTAAATATAATTTCTTTAATCATTTAATTGTAATTGAAATGGAGAAAAATAAAGAAATAACTATTATATAATTTCTTTGATACCTTTGATTTAGTTCGATTCTATTGACATTACTGTTCACATATTTTAGATATTTAACGATTCAGTTTATTAGTATTAGAATAAAAATCATTATCAAATGTCAGACAGTGATACTTGCTTTTATCTATATCATTTGTTTTACCATTGTAATATATGTTTATACAGAGGAAGCCCCGGAGTCCTAATTGTGAAGGGTCATCTGTACCGACAGGTTTATATGGAAAATGTTCTTTCCTATTTTACCTTTGACCTTCGTTCAACTTTGAACTTTTATAAATTTTGAGCACAATACTCATATGCCCATGTGCCATCAGACGGAGAAGGAAATACCTTAATCTTCCAGTTGAACTGGTAAACACATCACTTTGCGAAGAGAAATAACTCTAATAAAATGCCGTTACATAAAGCAAACTGTAAAATGTAAAAAGTTTCGTATTGCAGCAGAATTGCCAAAACGATTATCCACGAAACATTGCTGTAATTTTCAGTACTCCTTTTTTGTTTGAAAAAGAGACAACGTACATACGCTCGTTACATTGTAAATAACTATACCTATGCGATTATGCGAAACCATCACTATATCGGTGTCAGTGTATATGACATAATGTATTTCCTGAAACCCTTACTGAACTAACAACATTCTTTTCATTGATAGAACTATGCATGTATCATTTCATGAAAAATATGCGGGATTAAGTTTATATTTTGAATCTTACGCTCTTACATAAACATCATAATTAATTAAAATTACAATTTATTCTCTCAGGCTCTCTCAGAAAAGTGTACTGGAATTTTTTGAATTTTGTCTTTTACGCCACACTCAATAATTTCACAGTTATATGGTGGCGGACAGTTTTTTATGGTGGAGGAAAGAACCTGGTTACAATGTACCCAGGAAGAGACCACCGGCCTTCTGCAAGTAAACTGGCAAGCTTTCTTGAACCTGCCTTGATCAGAAATGAGGCACTTCATGGTTCAAAACGCGATGCTCTAACCACTCGACCATGGAGGCCTCTACGGGAAATTTAAAATTAGAGGTCCACATTTGATTCCAAATATCACTATTATCATGTACAGCCATTTGCCAAAAGTTTATAGACATGATCATGTTTACTATATATTTCATGTAAAACCACAATTTTAAATAAGATATTGTGAAGCTATTTCATATCGCATTTCAACAGAATTTTCACTGTTAAACAAAGAACTGAATACAGTTTCATAATATATTTCATTTTTATTTTTTGAATTGGAAATTAAAAGATTTATCAATTTAAACAGATATTTCCTTTGGAAAAATGTGGTTCAATATGAAATATAAAGTAAAAAAACTATAATGTATATAAACTTTTGGCAATTAGCTGTATATTATCCAGTTTGATCTACATGTATTTATATTCACTTTTTATCAATGCTATGTAATTTCAGCTGGTGCAGGCGTGAAGTTGCCTCTACACGTGGAACTCCCGATTTTACACTCTACAGAATGTAATAGGCGCTACAATTCGTTACCGGATGATCATGAAGTAAAAAACCATGTCTCAATAGTGGATTCCGTCTTATGTGCAGCCTCAGAGAATGGCAATAAAGACTCATGCTTTGTAAATTGAACTTAAAATTCTATCTGGAATTAATTCAAAATTCATCAGTTCAACATTACTATTTATCTATTGGCTTTTTTAGTTTCCTAAAGGTGCATTAGCTGTGTTTTTCATTTTCCCCCTTTTCCCTACTTAAATTGATATACAATAACAATAAAGGGATATACACAGACATAAAAATTCTTAAATTCAAATATATATTTTATGGCAATTACTTATGAAACCCAGTTTGGCAATTAATCACTTGCTATTGATTAACTCAACCTCACCATTTGTATATATGCATACCACACTTAGCCTGGCCTTATTTTCACAAAATATATAGGAATAAGTGATGCTTTTATGCCTGTGTTAAGTTATTATTTGTTATTATATATCAAGTAAAAGTATAAAAAAAATCGGAATATTTTCTGGTAAAGACAGGTAATGCAAGTTTAGATATTCTGTGGATTATGATCTGAATACATGTATGTAAATCTAGTTGCAAGACGGAATGAAAAAAAACGTCAACAAATTATCATTACAATAGCCATGGTTATTCCACAGTACTGGGTACATTTTATCTAGCATTTACACCTATAGATGATTTATTCGGATTCGTTGAGGACTTTAGTTTAACGTTGCATTCGTCCGTTCGTCCGATTTTCCTTTTGCATTGTCGGGCCATATCTTCATTATTTCTTTAACTATGCTTCCCATATTTGATGCAAGTATAGATTGTAAGACGATGGAGTGATGATTTATTAGTCCCCCAACAATTCCAGAGGGAACTTTAGTTTTGCGTTGTGTCCTTCCGTCCGTTCGTCCTTTTGCTTTATTTGGGGCCATTTCTTCATCTAGACTTCCCATATTTCGTGCAAATATACATCTTATGAAGACGGAGTGTCACATACAAATCCGCACAACTTTCACCCTTATTTTTCATATGTTTGTTTGTTTTGTTGTTTACTTCTTACTCACCAGTTTTTTCAGTCATATGGTGGCGACTAGTTTTTACAAGTGGAGGAGAGAACCCAGTGGAAAGTCCGAGTTTCCAAGGGTATACATAACCCCAGTACCTTGTATTTCGGTACCAGTCGATTATTTTATACTGAAGTAATATTTTGCTTAGATAACATCTTTAGAATTCCTCAAAAAAATTCTCAAAAGCTAAGATATTCATTTTACATTGGGTACTCTTAGACGGATTTAGCAACACAGTTTACATAAAAGAACTTTGAAAGACTTACGACTCAGGACTTTCGACTTCTTGATAAAACAGGCCCCTCGTGTGTTTTTCTTAATTACAATTTATCATATAATATATCGTTGTATTTTTACAGGGCGATTCTGGTGGACCTCTGGTGTGTAGAACAGGTGATTACTGGACTCAGGTGGGCGTTGTGTCCTTTGGGTACGGATGTGGGGATACAAACTTTCCAGGAGTTTATACCAAAGTTTCTTATTATATAAACTGGATCACGAGTAAAATCCAAGCAGAGACCGCTTCTGTAAGTAACTGGAATTCTTGGATGCATCAAAGTCATTCGTCTTCACGGGATAATATATTAAAACCGTAAATGCTGTCGTTGATTGCAAATTTATTTACTAGGATGTGCCCATTTAAGACATTGAAATCGAGGAGGAAATTTAATACTTGTTACCTTAAAAAGGTGCAGCTGATGAACGGTGTACACGCATAAAAATGGGGAATTGGTACCCACCAGCATTAAATACATACAGACAAACCTTGGTCTGACGGGCGATTCAATAGATGATTTATTCAAAATTGTTGTGGCTTGATAAAAATACTGAAAAATATGGCTTTAGTTTGTAATTACAGTTATGACCGATGTGAACGATTTATGAGGTTTTTGTGTGTATTTTGTTTATTTTCATATTTTTAATCTTATTTTTACGGATATGAATTCCATTCTACAGTTGTTGTCGTTTATCCTATACATGTAAATATTCCTTGTCGTTAATGAAACATCATGTTTTTAAACATTTAAAACAATTGCTAGGATGTGAAATGTATGGAATGTTGATTAATATTGATCGAGACACGATTTAATTGACAGTTTAAGTTTGTTAGAAATATTGTTGTTTGACATTAATTATTGTGAAAGTCTTTTAAAATTAAAATATCTTATTCTACATGCATATAATCGTTGTCGATTGTTGAATGGAAACGTGTGACAATCAAATACAGGTATATGCATTTTATGCGCTTCATTTAAGGAATGAAGCTAATTTTTACCTATGTTATACGATATAACATAACTTATGTTTATGCTTTATAAACAATTATTCTTTGATAAGAAAGAATAACGTCACAACAACGTGTGTTCATTGATAACAAAGAAGTTAACCATGAATCAAGATGACAAGAAGTGTGAGGGTTGAAATAGTTCTGTCTGCTGGTCGTTAAGGGGGCGTGTCTCTATACCGAAGTTATGTTATACAATGTAACGCATGTTGCTCAACCAGTTTTAGCCAATCAAAACACATGATACAACATGAAGTATTTTATTTATATATATTTATATATTTTATTTATATATATTTATATATTTTCAATCATATTGTGGCGTCCAGTTTTCAGTGATGGGAGACAGAATCCGGTAAAAATGTACCCAGGAAGCGACTCCCGGATTAGGAGTTAGAAACTTCATGGTTCAAAGCGCGATGCTCTAACTAATCAACAATGGAAGCCCCTCAAACCTAGTTAATTTCTTTTGAGAGGTCTACGAAAAACACAAACATGTATTTTCTATTTCCTTTGTTCAGGCAAATGTCGTGGTAGATTTCTATAAGTGTCAATATAGTCCGTGAATCCATTTAATGGTTTAACAATATTATAAACATGATACCAAAGTAATAGTGCTCAAGACGATCGTTTCTGTCAATTAGAATTCATCAGTTGAGCTCCAATTTTAAAAAGAGTTTCTAAATGGAAAGTGGTGTATTAAACTAGACCAAATAATAAACCCAAAAGAATAGCTAAATCCGTCTAGGAGTAACCACTGTAAAAAGATGACTATCTTAGCTTTTGAATAATTTAGAATTTAAATGGTGTTATCAGTGCAAACTATTACTTTAGCATAAGATTACCTACTGGTACCGAAATACTAGGTACTAGGTTTATATATACTCTCGGAGACTCAAACGGTCCACCAGCAGTGGCAACGACCTAGTGGTTATAAATATTATAAACATAGTACCAAAGTTATAATGCTCAAGACGATCGTTTCTGTCAATAAGACTTCATCAGTTGAGCTCCAATTTTAAATAGATTTTCTAAAGGGAAAGTGGTAAATACAAGGTCAAATAATAAATCTAAAAGCACAGCCAAATCCGTCTAAGAGTAACCAGTGTAAAAAGATAACTATCTTAGCTTAGCAATTAACACGTAATGAATGATGACAGAATTATATTGCGAAGTAAAAGTAAGAGTTACGGTTCTTTCTCTCGTTTACATTTTGAATATCACCCTACACTGTCAATCCCGTACGGTGCTTTTGAAGTGGAAATACAGGGGAAATGATTTGATGTCCACAAATAAATAAAGGGGCATTAGATGTGTTTACCAAAAACAAAAACAAATATTTCGATTTTTTTCTTCTTGGATATCTTAAAATCTTAATTTTTATATATTTTGTGAAAATAAGGTCAGGTCTAGTGTGGTATACATTTACAAATAGTGAGGTTAAATTAATCATTTGCAAGTAAATGATTGCCAAACTGGGTTTCTCAAGAAATTTTCACAAAATATATATGAATATAAGAATTACATGCATGTGTTTATCTCTTTTTTATTATTGCATATCAATCTATAAAGTAGTAAAAAAAGAAAAGATTAACAGATAAAAAAAAAAACACAGATAGGACCCCTTTAAAATTATTATAATTTACATAATCCACTAGAATGCCCTGAATTAAATTCAGTTTGTGTTTTATAAAGTGACTTACTTGATAATTATAAACTCATATTATTCTGATTAACAGGTTTATTTGCAGGCTTATTTATATCAAATTTACAAAGAATTATGTAACAGATCTAGTTAGTTTTTGCCATTTGATGACAAAAATAGAAGTTTTGCATAGTTGCAATAATACATGGAATAAATTGACATTTTAAATGTATTATTATGTAGACGTAATTCCGAGAGATGAAACTTGACTTAAACGTATTCAATAACTTGTTCACAGAAATGTTTGCTTTTTCTTTTCTTTTATTATCAATACGTTATTGAAGGCTTAAAATCGTCAGAAAGGAAGTTTTATGGTCGATACGGTGATCTTGTTTAACAACATGAAGTACCCCTCTGAAGAATGTTAGATATTACTCTGGAGCACGATCATGCACAGTGACTCCCTTTCACCAATCAGATCTAAAACTGTTTACATTTTCAACGAGCTTGACCTTTTTACCGAACTCGAGAGGTTTCAATATAACATTTGCTACGGGAGTGGCATGCGACCAGGGGACGCTGACTCCTTAAGGACACTTGGTGCCATCCCGTTTGGGGTTCGCAATTGTTCTTCATGGTGAGACCATTTTATTATCCAATTTGTAGTATATCTAATGGACTTGGAGTTTCGATTATCCATGGGTATTTCTTCATTTTACATCAAATAAAAATGAATAAATTAAAAATAAAATGAAAAGCCAGAGGGCAACATCAGATAGACATATATTTGGAAAATAAATTTTAAAAAAATAGAATGAATCAGGTGCCTTGGGTGAAAATAACATAGATTATATTGGTTTTACATGGAATGTTATTTTTGTTCTGAGAAATGGTACCTTGCTCTGATAATTTTTTTTTTAACATATAAAAATTTCAAAACAATCTGACTCACCATTGTATAAATAAATATTATAAAATTCATATAAACTGGCGGGGTGGGTTCTTCTGGACCCTTTCTTGTCCTGGACAAGTTTAAATGTTGGGTAATAAAGCATTCCATTTAAATTAAACTGTCTAGATAATCGTTCCTACCTGTCACCATACATAAAAGAGTATCTAGTGAGGAATTAAATATTGTTCCCATGCAGCTTGATATAACCGAAAAAATGAGTAGAATCACCCGCATGATAATCAAAAGGTTACTCCACCCCGCCAAGTTGTGTAACTGATCGGACAATATGACAAAATCAAATTATTTATAAACATTTCAATGTGTTGAAATTTACACATATACAAAGCAAAGGTGTGGAAAAAAGGTGACTGTACAGAGCAAAGGTAAACAAAAATATCCAAATCTAGCCATATAATCATATAAGCCTGAGAAATGGTACCTTGCTCTGATAATTAACACAAAGCGATAATAGACATTCATACCGGTAATTAATACTATTAATATAAATCTAAAACTCCACAAATCATAAATACACTGGGATAAGATATCTGATTTATCAACATTGTTGACATAAATTGCTTTAATTCTATGACAAAATTAAAACAATATTGTATGCCTGTGTATAGCTCTTAATTGTTATTGTACATTAGATACAAGTTGTAAAAGTGAAAAAAATAGAATTAATATTTTGGGGATAAATACAGCTAATGCCATTTTGAAAAAATAGTAACCTTTCTAACTTCCAATAGATTTATGTACATTTTTATCTTTATTCTTCCACGAGCAAGGTGAGTCATTGATCGTCATACATAGGATGATGAACATAATTGAGATGTCGTAAAACAAATATGAATGTCAAAAATGAGTAGAAAAACATGGTTCTTTTATCTCCTTTGTTGCCTTGTATTCAAATTTTAAAATTTGATTCATTTGCCCTGAAAGTAGGACAACTTAACATTACTACTATGTACCATGTAGCGACATACTGTCTCGCAATTCCATTAAATTCATTTTATACATACCTTTCGTTCATCTATTTTTTTCTGACTTTCCGGCATGAACATTTATTGGACTACATGCGTTAAACATACGTCTAATTATCTCTGTTCATTCGTCCGAAGGTGAGTTTTATTATCACCTTTGATTCTCTGTATTTGCAGTGGGTCGCCTTTACAACATTAATATTTTAAAGAAAATAGATATGACTCGATGTAAGATAACGATGTAGATTTTGGGATTTTTAACATTTTACACGTATTTTGCTGAATTAGGACAAATAAAATCTACCAACACTTTGACGGGGGGATAGCGAAATCTCAATCCGACTGCACAAACGTTTTTGTCCATGACGAGGCTTGCCACAACATATTGTGCGGGAAGATTGTAATTTTGCCGCCCTTCCCTCAAAGTAGCGTTTGACTGTTTTTCTCTCACGTCCAAATAGTATTAAAAAAGCGACTGCATTCTGTTTTGTATACAAACAGATGACAAACATATATTAAGAAAGTAGTTCCGGTGTCATATAGAAAATTTTCCGCATATAGAATCTTCCCCGGAAGGAATACTATATAGAAAACATTCCCCAGCGGGAATGTTCCCCCGGAAATTTTTCCATATACATGTAGAAAACTTTCATCCTAAATCCAGAAAATATTAATTAATCTGTTCACTGGTTATTTCAAAATATAGTATACTTTGAAAACATGTGCTGAGTGTAAATCCCACATGTTTGCCGATTATAGTTTATAATAGACGTTCTCACTTATTGTATATTTTTCTTATAAGATATTTTCTCACTTATTCTGATCAAACTCATAAGAGACGTTTTCACATATTCTGAGTGTAACATATGTACTATAAAATCTATTTAAAGAACTAGACCCTAAAAATTATGTCAGTAAATCATTTTATGTCTTAATTAGTTACATATTGAGCAAATTATTCAAAGTCAAATAGATATGCATTGTCGATACTTCGGAGATTTTGACCTTTGCTTGGCTGCGAAATATTCTATAAATGAGCTGATATATAGTCGAAAAATCTGAGTTTTGGATTAAAACAGCAAAGATATAATCACCTAATTAAAAGATTGATAATATAAAAAGCAAATTGATTGCGGTTACTGAAAGAAACATTAAAATTTGATTTGTTTTTACATTGCATGTATTTAGAATCCTGGATAATAGTTTGAAAAAAAAAAGTCAAACCTATAACGGACAGGTGGGAAAGTTTTCTATGCAGAGAAGGCGAAATGAATTTTATATAAAAACGTGTCCCCATGGATGAAACATTTCTATACAGAACATTTTCCGGGGAAGATTCTCTTTGGGGGAAGGTTTTTTTATATGACACCAGCACTTCTGGAATGGGCATATTTCACTATACAGGGTGAGATGATATCTACCCGACATCTAAATTGGCGGACAAAACGGTCACAAGTGAGAGAAAAATCAATATCTGGTTATTTTGAAAAATCCTCACATTAATAGACGGATAGAAGATAAACGTTGCGTAATTCATAAACATAGAATTCGAATACTACTAGAATGTTTTGAAATGCTTAAAATTGTTAGTATATTTCATGTTTGTTTACATTTTCCGTGATAAAAGTTCTACGAAAGTAAAGAAAAAAGGCAACATTTTTTTGCGGATAAAGCGCTGCAACAAATTTTTCAATCTCATTGCAATGGCATTGACAGTGTTCCAGACGACCTTCTACGCCAGTGAATCATTATCTGAAATATTCATCTTCGTCAAACTAATTTGACGTGCAGGTGTTGTGTTAGACTTAAATATGTTTCTGTCACAGTTATACACGTAACACAAGATTCTTACTGACATAGATGAGGTGCATACTAGAGCTAAATCGAAACAACAAAAATATGGCGTTTCACAACTTTATATCCGAATATTGGGATTCCCTCAGTTCAAGCCCTGCTTATTTGTCATACAATCTTGGATGTTCGAATTTTTGCAGAGCTGTGCTTGCAATATTCCTACTTTTAACGACTTAATATTAATTATTTTCAGCGAATTTGCTTAACACTACGAAAATCATATCGAATAATTGCATCATATTCAAAAGAAAGTGTGTCAATGTCAAAAACGATTGCAGAGTTAAACTTAGGGAAACCCAACATCCGGGTATTTCGGCAGAGTTGTGAAAGGCCATATTCATACAACAAAAGGTTATCCGAGTGTTCGTGAGATTATACTACTCAAAAGCAAATATTTAATAATTTTGTATCAAAACATGAGTTTTTACGAAAATGAATTTTTGATCTGACGACCTGAAATATTTAGAGTTGATATCTATGAGGGAAATTTCTCCCATACCCAGCTGTGCATACTATACTGCTACTAGACATGTGACCATACATTCGAATGGTAGTTGCATTAAATACACACTTTTCAGTGTGCAGTAGCAATCAACATTAGATGATTTTGTGAGCATGCATTTTAAAGGGGTAATAGCTGTGTTTACAGAAAAAAATATTTCGATTTGTTTCTACTTTTACTACTTGTACTTGATGTACAATAACAAAATGTATAAAAAAAATCTTATATTCCAATTGTAAGGTTGAGTTAATCAATTGCCAAACTAGGTATCTAACGCACTTGTCACACAATTTATATGAATTTAAGAATTTTTGTGAATGTGTATATCTCCTTTTTGTTATTGTATATCAATCTAAGAGGCAAAAAGGGTTATGCCCCTTTAATGAATTTTTGTTCTAACTATCTTCAAATACTTCAAATACAAAATATTTTAAATAATATAAGCTGAGATTGTATTTAGACACTACATGCATCGTAATAGATCTATTGTCATTTACATCAGGATTAAACACCTTTCACCTCTATCTCTATGACCGAGTTCTGATGTTTGGAATACTGACCGAGTTCTCATGTTCGGAAATCTACTCACCGCTATCGAAACATTCATTTTTGTGAATGAGTAGATGGGAAAGTGGTTAGGGCAATTGGTGCCGTAGGTCGAGTGTTCGAACCCAAGCCGGGGCATGGTGAGTTTGTAGATGCCTTGGTATTTCTGTACTCGCGCTTTATATATATATATATATATATATATATATATATATATATATATATATATATATATATATATATATATATATATATATATATAGATAGATAGATAGATAGATAGATAGATAGATAGATAGATAGATAGATATATATATATATATTAATATATATGTATAAATTCAATATCTGATATAATATGGTCTGATGTGGATAATAATTTAAACTGAGAGCTTACAAGTATGTATCATCGTCATCATCATCATCATCATCATCATCATAATAATCATAATAATAATAATAATAATAATAATAATAATAATAATAATCATAATAATAATAATAAAAACTAATAATAATAATAATTATAGTAATAATAATAATAATGATAATAATAATAATAGTAATAATAATAATAATAATAATAATTATTATTATTATTATTATTATATTATTATTATAATTATTATTATTATTATCATTATTATTATTATCAAATTTGATAAATCTAAATTGATGTTTATGCGATTATGGTGATAAATATGGAGACAATAATAATAATAATAATAATAATAATAATAATAATAATAATAATAATAATAATAATTATTATTATTATTATTATTATTATTATTATTATTATTATTATTATTATTATTATCATTATTATTATTATTATTATTATTATTATTATTGTCTCATATTTATCACCATAATCGCATAAACATCAATTTAGATTTATCAAATTTGATAATCAACCCTTACTCCAGTCATCAATTTTGAATTACTTTTATCACAACAATGATAATGTTCTATCGGACTATTTTACGCAAAGACAATAATTTGCATATGAGATTAGTTGAAAATGAAATCGGTTTGTTTATCACTTATAAATTAGCTTTATTTACAACAATAATAAAGTTATACCGGACTTTTTTAACTGTGTTCAAACCTTAATTGCACCTGTCCCACGTGACATTTATATCATGCGTCTGTCCTTCACGTTAAGTGACTACATTTTTGGTATATTTGTATCAGAATTTGTCGGGAAATTAGACGAATCAGTACATTGTTCGTCTGTCCGTAACCAGGTTCATATCTCTTCGTGTCGACAAAGTTAAAACATGCATCGTTTAAACAAAAAGGACAAAATGAGCTCAGGTATTTCTAGAAATTGTTTAAATATATAACATAAAATATATATCTATTTCATACTGTCAATTTCCCATTCCTAGTCTACTATGATATTCTGGTTGTCTGTCATTCTATTAAGTTTTCTTTAGTATGTATCAGTTTGCTATTTACATGTATAAACGTTGTTCAGTAGTGCCTCAGGCAATCATTACAATGATATGGACATCGTTATATTGTTGTTATGCGAAGCAATTCAAATTTTATTGGAATACAACGATGTGCAGTACTTAAGCTTTAAAACTGTGACGTTGAAGTGTAATGAGACAGAACCGACGTACGGTGGCCCATTTGTGGAGTCTTTTGTTAAGTTCAACGGTGGTGCAGAACGGGAGCAAAGAGTTTCAGGTCGGATAAATGTCCTAACACATCAAGTGACTCGTGTATCATTCTCTTCCGCGTAATCAATTTCGACAAGACTCTGTATGGTAATTAATTACATCGGCAAAAAAACACACATAGACAAAAATAATGTCCTGAACACTGAGGGTTCGTCGGTGTAGTATTATCCAGTTATTACAGTACGACTTGAACCATGTGATTCCGTCAAATTTTCTCCAATATTTTCCGCTGGATTATTTATAGTGAAATTGGATTTTGAAACGTAAAATTACATTGAGCCGTGCTCATCTGTTTTGAATATGTGAAATATCACGGGATTTTTGTATATTACCACTAAACCAGGATTTAAAATTTATTTGGTCCCTGTGAACCGACATGAACAGAGTTCTTTCCTGGTTCAGGAGTTTGTTTCTTTGGATATGTTTAAGCTCACTGCAGTTATCAGTTGGATTTCCGTCCACCAATGCAAATGTAAGTTTTATAAATTTCCTTCTACTCTACTGTGCGTCTCATAATTATAATTTTTTTTAAAAATAAGTTGTGTTTAGTGTAAAATAAAAAGAAACAAAAAATAAAAAACAAAACAAAACAAAAAACCAAAAAAAAACCAATATTTGTATCGAACAATTCAGTTTGATATATTTCAACATTACTTCTGATAGTGCGTTTTTATATTTTATACACACAAAATGTAACAATATTGACAGAATCATGTATATATATATATATATATATATATATATATATATATATATATATATATATATATATATATATTCATTATATATATATATATATATATATATATATATATATATAATATATATATATAAATAATAAAATTTTGAATTACAGAAATGATTATAATAAATAACCTATTTTTAGATCCGAAAACAATAACTAACAAAATTCGTAATCGTATAATATATTTGTATTTCAAACGGATAAATAGTTATAAATAAGAGCGTAGAAAACTAAAAAGCAAAAAACATTTAAAAGAACTATGATTAAGTTGCAGTCCGTGTAATTATTAAAAGCAAGTTATATCTAACATACAGTTTAGAACTAATATTACTGTTTTGAACAATTTTTATAAATAAATAAGATGGAAACGTGAAAAAAAATTATAAAACAACTGAATAAAACTTTTTTAAATCAAAATAACAAAAGTAAAAAGAAATATAATATAAAAATAACAAAAAACTGTAGATTAATTTCTAAAAAGAACTAAAAAAAAAATTAATACTATATAGATCAAGTTGAAAGAGATGTTTAAATAAAATGCTTGCGAACACAAAATTAGAATGAATATATCCTATGGAAGAATTTAAACTTAAAAGAAGAAAAAAAAATCAATAATCTAAAAACGTAAGCGAACTAAACATAGAAACTTAGTTCTAAATACATTCCAAAATTAACAAAAAAATAAATAGAGTATGAATGTTTGAATAATTCGGTAAATGTAATAGAAAATTTAAAGAACACGACCTAATCTTAACAAGAATATTGTAAGGATTTAGTTATAAAAGATTTACAAGTCTTGAAATTAATTAAAAAAAAAAAGAAGCTTGTAAACGTAAACTTACACTTATGCAAAAAACCAGGAATTCAAACAAAATTATATTCAATTAAGATAAGAATAAAATAAAGTAACAATCGCCTAAAAAAAGAAGTTTAGGAGTAGGTAATGCTAATAAACTCAACAAAGGTGAAGTTCAAAATAAATTTATCTGCAGTATACAAGAACTGGAAATTATATTTAAATTGTCTTTTAAAAATCTAGTTTAGTATCTTAAATATAAAATTTCCTAATAATTATAGGAAAAATCATAGATAATAAAAATTGAAAATCTTAAACGTGCGTTTTACGAAGTAAATTACCGAAAAGTAAAATAACCAAACAAAAAACCAAAAAAAAACCAATATTTGTATCCGAACTATTCTGTTTGATATATTTCAACATTACTTCTGATAGTGCGTTTTTATATTTTATACAACACAAAATGTAACAATTATTGACAGAATCATGTAATATATATATATATATATAAATATATATATAGTATATATATATATATTATATATATATAATATATTCATTGTAATATATATATATTTATATACTCATTATATATTATATATATATTATATATTTAAAAAAAAAAAATATATATATATAATAGCATGCATGTAAGTATGTATGTATGTATGTATGTATTATATGTATGTATGTATATATAAGGCTGCGAAATAAATGCTTTCCGTAAATATATATAACATGCAGAAATAGCAGGTTGAATACACAGATTTTGTATCTGGATGTAGTCACATCAAAGAGATCTATAATCTAATCAATTACCGTTGATACTAAAATACATATTTCTACCAATAGGACAACGCCTACACATTTACTTGTCTATCAATAGACATAATAAATAACATTATCATCGTCTCATTTTGTGTTATTATAAGAAAACAAATAGTTACAATCAACAAAGACTTAGTTTAACACTTTCAACGCAAATATAACAGAGAATTGAGGTATAGATACACTGCACAGAGATGACATTATTTGAAAATTCTTTCATACTGGTAAATTATGACAGGCTTGTAAACTTAAGATTTTGAAATGATTTAGTATCTGTGACTACTATTAGTTATTATCGCTGGATGGACAGATAACGAATAGTAACTAATGTGGCTAGATTATGTTCTTGACCGAGCGGTTAACATATCGCATGAAAGTCCAGACATACTACAAGTATTCACCAGAAAATCCCCCAAAATTGTCAGAAAATATTCTCAAATAAGTTTGATAAATTATTCAGCTTACTCAACATTCAGGATTAGCTGAAGCTGAGGAATGCTCTTAGACGTGCGAAATTCTTATGTCTGTGGCATTGCAAGGTCCCACAACATAATTTCATTCTTCAGTAATTCTCTTATACTCTAAACCTACTCGTAATTTCTTGATAAAAATGATGACAGGGACACCAAAAATATATGGTTGTGGTTAACTTTAGTTGTCATTCTTTTTACCAGATATAATATTTCTTCCCTTCTTTCCGATGTCCAGGCTTACATTGAATGTTAACTACAAGGTCACGGTATTACAAAATGTGTTATTCCTGTGTTATACCTATTTGGACACTCTTAAAGGTATTCGTATACAATAATTTTGAAATATTCGTTTTGTCATTTTTATATCATGAATTTTTTCTTTTTCTTTTTACTGCAAAAATAAAATTCATTGTACTATTTAAAAAATTACATCCCCAATTATGGGGATAAAAACATGCAATAACATTAAATGCTTTGAATTATGTAAATAATACCGAGTTATATGCCTCTGTTTTATCTTTAATGTAATTAGTCAGCAAATTTATGTATTAAAACCACCAGTTAAATCATAATAGGGGCCTCCGTGGTCGAGTGGTTATAACATCGCGCTTTGAACCATGAAGTATCTCACTTCTGGTCAGCGCAGGTTCGAGTCCCGCTGCAACCTAAGCTTATTTTTGTGAGAAAGTTTGTCAGTTTACTTGCGGAAGGCCGACGGTCTCTTCTCGGGGAACATTGTAACCGGGTTCTCTCCTCCACCATTGAAAACTGACCGCCACCACATAGCTGAATTGTTTAGAGTTTGTGTATTATCATTCAAAAGAAAAAAATAAATTAAACCATGATAAGCCATAATTTGTTCGCAAAAATGACATTACGAACCCGAGAATATGTGGTCTAGCTCGTTTAAACTAACTGAAACGTCATCGGTTGTATTCAAATCAATCAATTATCTGTGTTTTTATTATATTTTTTCTTCAGGTAGACATACATAAATGTATTCAAAAATAGCTCATATAAATAAAATAAGGAAATGATCTTCTGAACGTGACCTCATTAACTTAATTAATTAATATTATTATACGTTTGTTATACTTATCCATTTTGGATTAACATGGGGATTCACCCAACGTTATCAATTCCCACATTTTTGTTTCTGGAAAATGAAATAGAATTTTTATTACATAATTCGTTGTATAAAAATATTTTAATATGATGTATGTATAAGCCCAGATATAAATTATATCATGAAGTGTTACATTTCAGTGAAATTGATTTTATAACTCGATATGTACATTACTTGTTATTAATTGCTGTACGGTATACTTTGACATCAGGCTATAGTTATTGTTTAAAGAAACTAATCCTACATGTATGTACATAAAATTTTAGCCTTTTTGAGCGAAAAATAAAAAAAATTAGTACTTACAAAGGTCGGTCGATGATTAACATATGTAGAGGAGAAGTGAGGAATTATAATGTAATTTTCTATGACGCATTTAGTTCAATGTGATGCGTTCTGACTGAAGAATTTTCGTTTAATTTTGTAAGACGCATTTAATTTGATATGATGCTTTCTGAATGTATTTAATGACAGATACGAAATATATATATTGTTCTAAATGATATTGTAGATAGTACGACAAATACATTTTTTATGTATAACATTGCTTGGGTGTATTGTCAATTGGACATTATAATATTGGCCGTCTAAATTATTTGAAAACTGTTCATCTTTAACAATAACATCTTATCTATGATGTTTGCATAAGATAAGTCTTAGTTAATTGTCTGACTTGATGATATTTATCCTGAAACCACAGTTGATATATGTGTTATATTAGAATTATATAATTATAACATATATCTTGCATTCTATATAAGATATTTATCTATGTAAATATACATACCGGATAGATTATGGTGTAACAGTCAATATTATATTTTATACAATTTAAAAATCTCATATACCAAAGTATAAATATTTATGATGTCCAGGATATAGATACAAATCTGGTAAAAATGGACAAACACGGACCCCTGGAAACAAAGAGATGGGATTAGGTGCCATGGAGGAGTAAACATCCCCTGTCGGCCGGTGACATCCGCCGTGAGTCCACAGTCAAATCCAAATAAAATACGTGAGGAACGAATCCTCGTCACAATTGGTACAGACGTCTCAATAACCGGCAACGAAAAGGCACTCAACATTTCATTTAGTGAAACAGAGTAATCGCAAACAAGACTATTATATTGACCGTAAAATTTACGGAACGTTGACATCAAACGCGGTTTTCGATATCCCTGTGTCAATGATTTGTCAGTGAGTAGCTTACACTTATATATGAAATGTTCATATGTTGAACACGTTCTGGCATATCGGATCATTTGTGAAATATAAACTCCATATGCAGGTGAGATATTACTTCGTAAATGTGGAAAATTTATATTGGAAAAGCCGAAATCGTCGCGTTTATCGTAAAGCATAGTTGTGAATTTCCCATCTGTGTCTATAGGAAGTAAAATGTTTAAGTATGAAGCTTGTGTGCTTGATTCTGTTGTATCTTTATTTTCTAGTTCGCTGGGATATATCGCATTGACATATGTATGAAAATTGTCGTTATTAATTGACAAAACGTCGTCGATATATCTAAATGTCAAATTAGAGCACACCGCTAGCTTTTTCTTCTTTTGATTCAGCAGTTTCTGAATGAAGTCTTCTTCGCATTAGTAAAGAAACAGGTCAGTCAATAACGGGGCACAATTGGTTCCTATGGGAATGCCGACAGTTTGTTGAAAGACCACGTCTCCGAACATTATGAATATATTGTCTATTAGAAATTCCAACATCTTTTTATATCAACTTCAGTGTAATTATATGTAGAATCAGAGTGGTGTTGGACGAAATAAATATGATGACCAATCACTAGATATTTAAATTTTCGGGTACCATCTTTAGTGAAATCAAGGTACTGAAAGTACTGAAACGAGTTGATGGTAATCGTTAAGTTTTAATGAGGTATATAATACACTCAGTATACTGAAACAATATTCACTGTGTACATGTATGAAATATATTGCAGGTTAATTTTAATAAAGTGTACCACTGCCATGTTATAAATTTTGAATTTACTGTCATAATATAACTTCAGCCTTTTTACTGAAAAAATGCATATTATTTCCAGAGTTTCCAAATTAACAAAAGCCTGCGTGAAACACCCAATTTTGTTTCAAATAAAAACAATAATGACAATGAAAACACCACAACCTTTTCACATTATTTACTATTTATATCACACGAGAGTATAGGCAGAATTTCTACAAGGATTTTAAGTTACGTTTTATTTTGGAAAAAATAAAATTTACGAAAAAAGAAACTTAAAATCGGGGCAGACATTCGGCCTAACGTGAGTACTGATGGCTTATTTATTATGCAACAAACTACATAAATCAGTGATATGCTTATAAAACCTTGTGCTTACTGATAAACATCGTTTCATCGATATTAAATTTTTATGCGACAAGACAGTATTGTACCCTTACACTATACTTCCCATCAGCAGCATGCAATCTCTAGGTCAATACGTGTGCATGTAAAACATTTTCCAAACTTCAAAGACTGCCGCCAGTTTCTCATCAGTTAAGATCACATGAATGACAACATCTATGTCCAACTTCACAGCCAGATCTTGCCAACAGGGAGGGAAAACACAAAGATACGCAACTCGAACAAAAACTCATTTGCATATTAATCGTGCGCCAGAATTGTAAACAGTCCTATTAATTGCTCTGAACGTCAATTCTGTCTCACGTGTATAATGTTAAAAAATAACTGAAAAGTAACATTCTATAGCAAATTTATAATATCTCATTATAATAACTCATAAAGGACGCCAAACTGACTTTTAATAGCAGATATTCCAACAAGTCTTCTAGACCTATAGTTTACGAATAAAAGTGTAATTTGGAAATTTTAATCTTGAAGCTGACTTTATGTTGCTGAATTGCACATACATGTGTAATTTCCCGTTAATATGATGTGTTATTAACCCCATACTTCAAAATGTGCTTTGACTTGATCCAATAAATAACTTACCATAATATTACTCAGTTGATGGAACATCAACTCATAAAAACAGTTGTCTATGATGTTAAAAAGCCTCTCTTGTAATTTTTTATTTGGAATTGTTGTGTAAGGAGTAGAGAAAAATTATTTGCCTTCAAATTTTCTAAAAGTTGTTTAGAATTTTTTAGTATCCATATCTGTCAGCATCTCGGTAAAGGGTAAAAATAAAGGTTATTTGCTGGACCGTCCTATGTACCTCTGCTTATATGGGGTTTTATGAAGTTTAGGTATCCGATATAAATATGGTAGCTCAAAATCAGTATAGGTTGAAGGTACATCAAAAGAGCGTAATATGGACACATGATTTTGAAGGATCTCGTCCTTTGAAAGTGAGCTACATGTGTATGTAGGATTACCAGAATTCGTATTAAACCCTAGTTCTTCTATTAAACAATTATAGTAATGTGTCTTACAAATAAAAACTATATTATTTGAGGCTTTGTCTGCTGGGACCAGTACATATTGGTCATGTAATCTAACCAGCTCGGTTACCACTTCTGGGTCACTAAATACAAAGGAATAACGTGTTTTTATATTTTCTTTTAGTTTTCGAATACGAGATTTCATCAACCATCGTATAGCTTTTAGCCATTTAGACAGTGTCTGGTTCCACTTCTTCATGTTTAGCCCCATTCTCTGACATAATCTTCGACAGAATTCATAGCTAAACTGAATTTGTTATGTTATATCATTTAACATACCCGATATATATATATATATATATATATATATATATATATATATATATATATATATATATATATATATATATATATAGATATAGAGAGAGAGAGAGAGAGAGAGAGAGAGAGAGAGAGAATGAGAGAGAGAGAGAGACAGACAGAGATATTAATGAAAATTCAAAATATCGAAATATTAAGGAAAAACATAGGTTTTACTTTAAACAGGTTACTTTTTGATAAGCAAGAACACGGATTATTACCCTTTAATCAGCGAAATTTGGTATCTTTTTTATCCCCTATTAATGTGTCAAGGTGAGAGGACATATTCTTACTGACACTATTTCTCTTCTTTATATCATAGAAAGAGCAGACGTGTGCATCACTTGGCATTTATGAATCCGCAATTATTTTAATCAATACCACATATGAGATGACGTGACACAGAGAAAGTCTTGAGTAACGATAACTTCTTTTCAAGTATATATTCTTGCAATTTTAATGTGCTATGTAAAGATTTAGAATAAATAATTTAAAGTTTTAGTGCATTTAAGTACCGGTAGTTAACATGATATGTTGCTTTTGAGTATCCGTAAAATTAAAATTTGATTATACGCGAAAACAACATATCACTTGCTATCAAAAACACTAGCTGGAGAAAGTTTCTTGTACAATAAAGATGGAAAGATATGAAAATTGACAATTGTCCTTAACTCGGATATTGGATATCTCGAATAGAAGCGGCTCTAAATATAATAATGATAATATATATATATATATATATATATATATATATATATATATATATATATATATATATATATATATATATATATATATATATATATATATATATATATATATATATATAATTCTTTATTTGACACTGAGACCCACTTTCCCTATTCCATAATGTCTTTTATTAAATTCCTGCATTAAATATACTTAAAATTCGGTTCAATGTTCAATTATGATTCAGAAAGTCAATCAACACGTCAACTTATACATAAAAGTAATATCATATTTAAATATTTCTTTAATGATATTCATATTCCTCTGATCTTTGCTTCTGTCTTCAACGTTTCTTCTAGAATGATAGTTCTCAGGCGTGTATGTAGTCAAAAATTATTTCTTTAAATCACTTTTATAATCAAAATGACATTTTCTATATAGAATCAACTATCAAATATGCTTTGATGCTTTGAATTTGGACCACAACAATCTTTCAACATTGCGTTGTTTGGATATTTAGTTAATTCCTATTTTAAACAGGAGTGGCAGTTCAGAGCATTAAATATGACACAGGGATTTCGGTTTATGAGAGTAAATTACCTAGTTGAGTGAATACGATTCAAGATTCAAATTACGTCATATTTGGAAATCTTCAATAATATAAAAAATCCCAAACACCAAAGTATAAATCAATAGAATGTCCAGGACACAGATACAAATCCGGTAAAAATGGACAAATTCAAAATGTTGTTTTACGTCGATAAAGGAGATTCGAAAATTCCATTGTTTCCTGGCACTACCTCTATACCTTGTAAACATGGGTGAACTTCTACAAGATTCTTTATGGCACTACCTCTATACCTTGTAAACATGGGTGAACTTCTACAAGATTCTTTATGGCACTACCTCTGTACCTCGTAAACATAGGTGAAATTCTACAAGATTCTTTATGAAACATGCCGAGGATGGTTCCTCTATTCATTTTTTTCTGGACTGTTTGAAATAACTTTTGGTAAACATTGAAAGTTTACAATGATAAAATTTTGCTCCTGTGAGATCTCATTACTAATCATCCTGATAAGTTCTGTGTCAAAAGTCACTTGCAAAACACACTTTCTCTGAAATGAAATTCAAAATGTCTCCGGGATTTTCCATTGATATTTTGATAGTCTTTGAGGATTTTCCAAAACGCTAACTGGTTTTCTCTATTAATAAACCAGTTTTATAACTATGATGTTAACCAAAACAATTCCGAAAGAGAAGGAAAAACTGGTTGTAGCCTTTATTTTACAATTTGACAATTTACCTGAATCTACCTGAAACTTAAGTCTGAGATTGACAACCAACCAAACTGTACGTGACGGTTATACTTCCGAATCGTAAATTGTAAATAGTAATATGTCTTTGTCGGCGGTATATCTTTCTTATATCTTTCATTTGCTCTGATATGGTGGGACCTGCCGAGCTCATTTCAAATATTTTCGCTGTTGAAAACGAACTGGCATGATTTTCTCCCAATTTTCCTATATCATTTTTGTATTGTGTGTAATCTACTTGTCATGGTTTTCAGTTTCAATATATTATTATTATAGAAATATTTAATGAATCAACAATATTACACTTAGTCATGGGTTTACGTTATACTGCTCATGAATCAACTGCTTCCATTCACAATCTATTAGAATTTTATTGTTATTTTAATTCTTAATTTTAGATAGCTCATTTTACTGAGTAATAATGTTACTGACAAGGAACGTATCGTGATGTTTTTCTTCACACTAAATTAAGACAAAAAGTAGGGTGGGAGCTTTCTATAACGTCAAAAGTCAACCACACACAACATTAGTGAAAAACAACGCCAGGAGGAAGGTCTTGGCTTTTGACAAATCAGTTTTGATGTTAGAATAATTTCAATTTACCTTTATTTATGGGAGCGCGAAGTAAACACGTACCGAACAGTGATCATGTTTGTAGAAACATACATTCATTTGATTCTGTCCGTCTGCCTCATCAATTTCAACCACCCACACGTTGCAAATTATTTCAACAGGCGCACTTACTGAAGCAAAATACCATTAATTATCTATTATCCGATTAATCAACAAATTTACTTACAAACTACATGTGTACATTTCCCTTGCCCCCGTCATTGTCCAACTTATTTGAATTATCGGGTTTTCGGAGGTAATTTGTCACATATATAGTTTATATGAGGCGTTGGTAATATACGTGTTTTTTATCTACTTTAGTAGTATTCCTGAGTAAGAGAGAGAGAGAGAGAGAGAGAGAGAGAGAGAGAGAGAGAGAGAGAGAGAGAGAGAGAGAGAGAGAGAGAGAGAGAGAGAGAGGAGAAAAAGAAGAAGTTTAATTTACACTTAACATATGCCCTTTATATTGATCGTTGGTCATGTGGTAGGGACATTGGCTCCAGAGTTTTCTTGATAAAAGAAACATTTGAACACTCTTTATATTGAGCGAGATTCAGTATGCCCAACGGTAATCACAGCGGGTACTTATTACACTTCCAATCGAAAGAAAATTTCCTCAACATGTAATGTTAACAGGTATATACAAAGTAGGCAAATAAAGGCTTATATGTCCTGGAAACAGGAAGTTTTGCGCTGTCGTCTGCGAACTAAATGAACATTCACAAATCATAAACCCGATTATACTTATGACAACATTTGATTGGTCAAAATTTTATCTTTTGTCCATAATAAAGATATTTTGTTCATGTTAATTGTAGTTCTGAAATTTTTGGGTCAGTCAGTGACCTTTATATCAACTTGAACTGAATTTTACCCGGGGCAAATTGTACTGTGCTGTTATAGGAATTAATTAAAGATGTGATTTATTGTATAAATGCACTATGAAGATATAGTTCATCATATTTTTTTCTATTAAACGGTCAAACTCACACATCATCTTCCCTCTTGCCTGAGGTTAGCATCGCTACTTCAAGTTAATTAAATATAAGCAATAGATGGTAATGGTGGGATAATTATTAATTATTGACGTATTGTTGAGAAATACAAGGCGTAGTAAGATGTAAAATGGTATTCCATATGGTAGACGTAGAAAATGGTATGTATGTGTACAATCATTTACTACGTGAGAATGTTGTTTTGAAAATCTCATCCCAAAAAAGATTGACGTGAATGACAAAAGAGCGAATTGTTTATATAAACCATACAGGGAAATGCCGAATTATGGGCTATTTAGTTATCTGTTTTAAATCGATACAGTTTTACGTTTTACAGCTAAAATAGTCAAAGTTGTCTATAAAAGGCATTAAACGAAACAGACAAAAGTAGCCGTTATAGACATTAGGCCTTTATAAAGAGGTTTATTCATTATAAAAAAGAACATCGCATTCTGATTCATGAGGTTTCGGTTAAAACTTAATTTGGCTTTGTGAGGATGATTGCCAGTTTACTTGTGGAAGAATATTTTTTCCGGGTACATTGGAAGTTATCGCCACAATATAACTGTAAAAGTGTAGAGTGTGGGGGTTGAATTTAAAATGCTAAAAAGTAACTGGCGGTGCTGAGGAGAACATTTAAAGCAACAACTAGAAACATAAACTTACTACCTAACAGAGGAATATAAAGTAGAATTACTTTGATGTTATACATATGTAGTTTGTCTTACACAACGTTGTATTCGTATCTTTATAGTATTTGACACCCGTGTCTGTGGGGCATCTGAGATCGTGTTTGTAGGGCACTGACTATCGTGTCTTTAGGGCACTGAGTATCGTGTTTGTGGGGTATCTGAGATCGTGTTTGTAGGGCACTGACTATCGTGTCTTTAGGGCACTGACTATCGTGTTTGTGGGGTATCTGATATCGTGTCTGTAAGGCACTGACTATCGCGTCTGTAGGGCACTGACTATTGTGTCTGTAGGTCACTGACAATTGTGTCTGTGGGGTATCTGGAATTCGTGTCTGTAAGGCACTGTCTATTGTGTCTGTGGGTTATCTGAAATCCGTGTCTGTAAGGCACTGACTATTGTGTCTGTGGATTATATGAAATTCGTGTCTGTGGGGCACTGACTATCGTGTCTGTGGAGTATCTGAGATTCGTGTCTGCAGAGCACTGATATCTATATTTATATTGCGTATTATATTATATGTGGTGTATTTGACAATCGTGTCTGTAGGTATCTGATTTTTGTATCTGTAGGGTATCTAATTTTCATATTTGTGGGGTATTTGATATATGTATTTGTATATGGTACATGCATATTACGTTCTTAACTGTAGGGTATGTGTGACATTTGTGTTTATAGGGTATCTTTCATTTGCATTGTAGGGTATGATATTTGTGGATGTACGATAACTGATATTCTTATCTGCGGGGTATATGATATATGTTTTTGTATGGTATCTGACTCTCTCCTGACTGAACTCATGATGATAATCTATTTCGTTAGCCTACTCATTACTCTCAGCTATCCCATAACTCGTAGGCCGACAACACATTCACTGCTGAATGACTTCTCTTCATACCTGTCAAGACAGGTTAAATCCAGTTTGCTTCAACTGTCCAGTGGTATCCAGTTCAGGGCATCATCACAACCACAGTTTATTTGATATTTATGAAGGGTCTACGACCGGGAGTTACCCATTCTAGATCAGGGAATTCACAGTAGAAGTGAATCTGGTGCAGACTTTTTAAGAATTTTACGAGCATTTTGTTAAGCTATTTGGTTCTCCTAAAATATTAAAACTAAAACTAAATATTGAAATAATTTAAAAAAATATATATTGCACTCGATTTATTAATAAAATATATTTTCAAATTATTTTACACAGAAATAAAATGAATAATTTCATGCATAATTGTATTCAATTTTATCATTTTTTTTTGTTTCTTCAGCCTACTTTTTACAACCGCTTGTTTCACTATTCATTTTTTTTGGAAGTAAATATATATACACTTTCTCATTCGAATAATATGCTAGAGAAAAACTGAATTTCAGAAAGATATCGCTGTCAGAAGAGATATAATAAAATGTATTTTCTCTTTAGTATCATTACCTGAATGCTAAGTTACTTTCTAATTCACTAAGCCCTATATCGACTTTCGTTTCACTAGCAATGACCGCCAATTCCAGTGCTCTTTCTATGGGGTTTTTCTGTAATAATCGGTATAGTTTGTAGACGGTAGCCCAGTTAATGGGTCGCAACTACATGTACTTGGAAGTTCGTTTACCCATTTGACTAGACCCTTTCAAGCATAGGCGTCGGGGGGGGGGGGGGGGGGGGGCTTTTTTTTGCAAAGATAGGCATAGGTGTTGAAAATTGGGGCTTTCTGGCGTGTGTGTGTTTTAAGTTGGTTTAGCCCCCACTTCTGGCGTGTGTGTGTTTTAAGTTGGTTTAGCCCCCCCCCCCCCACTTTCAATTTGCTTCCGACGCCTATGTCAAGTTAATGTTTAGCATGACAGACCTGGCAATTACATGACATTCCGTTAAGAGTTCTTATAGAGTTTTGGCGGCTCTTTAGACTATGTTTTCTGTACAATTTTCGATCATTCAATTTTGTTTTCATTGTATGGAAACACCTCTATTGCTTACTCATGCGCTGGTTAAATGATGCATATAGATTTAAGAGTTTCTGTTATGGAAACATTACAATACTGGACCGTATGGAATACTTTTCAACCACTTTATTTTATTAAATTCCATTTTGTAAGAGTTACGAGAAATCGCAATTATTTTTCACTCTAGCAGTTAAAATGCAGAAGTACATCCTACTATTTGAAAGCATTCTGGAATTTTTTATGGTAAATGTGTTTATTATGATTCATGAAGTAACAGTAAAATAGATTATATAGTACGTGTTACTTCATTATATAGAAACAAAGAGGAACCTGCTCAGCAATTGATCATCTTGCATTTATTTTGTGAAGATATGCAATCATCTGGTCCTAGGTGTCCGGTCAGCGCTCTCGCTTCTCACCAATGCGACCCGTGTTCGATCCTCGGATTGGATTAGGGAGTATGTGAGATGGTATGGCGGTCGCCAGGTCGGATGCGTTG
Source organism: Atrina japonica (assembly GCA_030159075.1). Classification (NCBI taxonomy): domain Eukaryota; kingdom Metazoa; phylum Mollusca; class Bivalvia; order Pterioida; family Pinnidae; genus Atrina; species Atrina japonica. The sequence goes on from BROG01000003.1 coordinate 1,737,843, forward strand.
GTTTTCTCCGGGTACTTCCGTTTCCTCCCACAGCAAGCACCCCATAACGCCAATATCAGAGCCAATGATATACATTTATATAAGTTGTTTAAACTTGTTTCTTTATCGTTGTAAAATAAATAAGTTAAATTTTTTTATCTGGTCATATGTAACAGCGCTCCTGATATTACTAGGTGACCAACATGTTTTCTGGTTGAATATTGTTTGTGTCATCGTGCTCAAAAGGCTAAAGGTCATACAACACATCTTTCATGTTGTGATTTTTTATTTTCATCCAGGTCGGATCCGAGTATTATTTTTGTCCGTTCGTTGTCATTAACGTTGTGCAAAAAAATTTTCATAGATCTATTTTGTGTACATACCACTAATATAGTGAATGGGCGAATTGATCATGCAAGGGTCACTAAGATCTCTGGAATTGTGGAAACTATTACACATTATATATTCATATTGCCAATAAATGTAAAATTTAACATGATTTTCTTTCATTTCCGTGATTTGATCCATGATCCTTACAACCACGGGAAATAAAAATGTAATCGGATCGTGTTTCAACATCACTTACATTTTCTAAATAAAGTTAACACAGACTGCTTGTAAACGGTTATTTGCGTCATTCACTTCTATGGCGACCAGACCTACGCATCACCGACGATGTTTCGAGTGACCATATTTGACAGCTGGACATTGAAACCATGTAAGTGGAGAGTAAGGGAAATTGTTTACATGGAACACGTGACCGCTTAATGTAAGTGTATAAAGAGTCTTTTACAATACACGAACCCTTGATGTTTCCTTTTTTCGTGATTTTGTTAGAAAAGCTTTTTTATTCGTAAATTTAAATTGCAATAAAGAAAATATAAAATTTTAAAAAGAACTTGCAGGTGTTATAATAATAATAATAATAATAATAATAATAATAATAATAAAATCACGTGCGGCTAGAATGATGACGACGACGATGATGATGATGATGATGATGAACAAGAGTATTAAAAATGTTACAGCATGAAGTACATATTGAATCAGCATAAACATCACTGTGCTACTCTTGTTCAATATAGTTCCAGTTGACCTCAATTTTTCATACACATTTTTCCTTCAAACTATCTATACCTTTAAAATATTTGTTTCTCAACCATGTCTCTATGGATGTCATGATTTCATCCTAACAAGACATTTTCGTTCCACGCAAATAAAATTTCTAAAGATGTAATAATCACTGGGGCAAACTGTATTGAAATTGAGTATTCATATTGTTTTCATTCCCAATTAACAAATTCTGTGATTCGCAACTTGAAATTTAGGTTCCAAATTGTGGCTTACCGTTATTTCTTATTTCTTGTATGTCAAAGGTTTTATACGTAAACTAATTTTCTTATTTCACTTTGCTGGTAAAACCCAGAATATTGTCTGTGTTATATTTTGAATATCAAATCTACATAATAATTCTTGCCAAATTAACAATGAAAAGAGGCGAACCAGCGCCGCAATGAATAAACTTATTCATATATTATCTTGAATCTAGTCTCTTTATGAAAGTCAATAAGTACGTTACAGTAAAACGTGGTCATACACTATGTTGAAATCCGATTTTTTGAGTTTTGAATCTTATTAGCCAATAACCTTACTTTCATCATCAATTTGCTATGCCACATGTGTATGTTCGAATGCATTTTATTAGGCTTGCGTGACAGTTTGTGTGACAAAGTGTGTGTGTGTGTGTGTGTGAGAGAGAGAGAGAGAGAGAGAGAGAGAGAGAGAGAGAGAGAGAGAGAGAGAGAGAGAGAGATAGAGAGAGATAGGGGAGGGTGAGAGAGATAGGGGAGGGTGAGAGAGAGTGTGTGTGTATATATATGAAGAAAGAGAGATATACAGAAGAATATACCCTCCTCTATGCATATATTTATGTAAATTTAATTACGCAACTGTGTCTCGCTCAATAAATGATGCAAATTAATGCAATATTGCGATGTATACTTGTATATGACCCATTTCACCTATTACCAAACTGAAGGTTTCTCGTGGCTTTAAACTGGAATCCGACTTTCACGGTAGATCAACTTTCATTGTCACCTTTACTAAGTGGAAAAACAATTCTATCAAAAACAAACATTTTTACTAATGACCTATTTCTAACATTATAATGAGAATCGTTTCTGATGGTTAAAGTTCGTGTCCGTTATCTTTGTGTGTCATCTAAGTAATAACGCATTTTAATTTAATTAGGTACACAATGTTTAGCACTACAGTTACATAGATGGATAAAATTTAATCTGCAGGTTTTCTTAAGACAAAAAAGTCTTTCAAGATTGGCTTGTAAATCTTGAAAAGGAATCTGAAGTCCTTAAAAAACATCATCATCATCGTCATTATTATTCTGGTCGACGTCGTCGGCATCGTCATCACCATCAAGAATATTGCTATTTGCTAGATTGTATATTCTTCTAGGTTGTTGTTTTAGAATAATTGTGATGTTAAATTTCATACTGTACTCATAAACACTTTTACATTTATATATTTATTAATTCAAATGTTAATGTATCTTTATAATCATACCACCATTTTTAGAATGCGGTTGTCTAGAAATATGACTGCTATGGTCAGAATGCGGTTGTCTAGAAATATGACTGCTACGGTCAGTCATTTATGAAATCTTCTTCTGCAAGATTAAGTAAACTAAACTGGATAGATTTGTACTAATGAAAAACATTAATCATTGTTCGTTTTATTACCGAGGTCAAAGTTCACAATAAAAAGTAATGACAATTTTAAAAGTTTTTGGATTTTGAAAGATATCAATTGCTTATCAATGTTATATTTTGAATGGATACCGCTGTTTAAATTTTAAACTCCCTAAAAACTAAGATAGTCATCTTTTTACAGTGGTTATCCTTAGACGGTTTTCGGAATACATTTGGGTTATAAGTCTTAATATTGGTATGAGGTTTGGCCTTGTATGATACCACTTTTTGTTTCGGAACTGCATCTATCTTAAATTTAAGTTCAACTGATGAAGTCTTATTGACAGAAACGATTGTTTTGAGCATTTGTTTTGACCCCCTTTTGCAAAACTTTGGTATTACGTTAATAATATTTGCTACCCATAAAGCGATCAGTATTGCTTGCCGTCACTCCACACCAGTCGTGAATCGTGAGTCAGATTCGAGACCAAAGCTGGATCACAAGTCCAGGTCATAATTTGTGTAGGTTTGTGCATGATTCTGATGAATTGTTGTATCGACAAACATGGTAAAAGATTGTAAAATTTGACACTAAATACTATTCCTAGTATTCTTGCGACAACGTGTCATTAAACATTTTGCTTTTTAGATTATGCTGATACAAAAAATAAAAGTTTGCACCGATATTAGTTTCAACGATTCGGTATGAAACCGTTTACCTACATTTTGGATGATTTAATGATAGCAAGCTCTTGGATATGTAAAAGATTTACAAGTTGTTTAAATGAGGTGCATAATTTCCAATGTAGTGAATTAAATCACTTACGGATTCCTTATGTTTGACAATTATTTGCATAAAACAGCATAAACAGAAAAATGGCATGAGTCAGTGAAGTTGGCTTTTAATATAATTCGTGATCTACTATCTAATCCATTTCACCAAAAAGGAGAAATTTCTACAAAGATATCGACAGCATCTATGAATAAACAACTCAAGCGTTTGACTCACATGTGGGAGACATCCCCTGACTCCGGCTTTGAGTCTCCGTCCGTGTGATCGCCAATATTTCTTTAAAACCGATAGTGACATTTCAAAACATATCACGCGACGAGAGAATTTAATGTTGTGAATGCTAGTAAAGGTAAACTCATTTTTCATGATAGGGGAGACAAATTGAAGAACCCTCCATATTTTTTACTTTTGTCCATAGAACGGGTAAAAAATTATGGCACTTTCAATATCCGGCGACGACGTTTAGATATCAGCTGTAGGGTGTGAACAGCATCAAATCAAACATATACACTAGTTCTCCTTTCAACATTTCAAAACCTGTGTTTCTGTTGATAAATATTTAATATCGTTTACAAATCAATTGGGAACTCCGTGGTAACGGAGTGGTTAGAGCATCGCTTTTCATGTTATGAAGTCTCACCCCATTAGTTATCGCGGGTTCGAGCGCCGCTGTAACCTTCACTGATTTTTATGAGAAAAATTGCCAGTTTACTTATGAAAAGCTGGTGGTCTCCTTCCAGGTTCGTTGTTATCAGATTCTCCCCTCCACCATAAAAAAACTGACCGCCATTATATAGCCCCGAAAAACTGTTGAGTGTGGCGTAAAACACCATTTATACAAACAAATAAATTAATTAATTCATATTATCTTGGCAATGCAAAAATATTCAAGAAAAGAATGCACGTGAAAGTAAATTATCACAAGGAAGGTAACGTGTCTAAGAAAACCAGTTTTCAGTTTCAAAATATACAATGTTTTATTTAAATACACCTTTAGGAAATATTGCTACTTAATATGGACTGAAAAGTCAACTTCTGGAGGGCGATTACGAAGGTTTCAGGTGCATTGTTTTTTTCTTTTTACCAATTCTTTCAATTTTTCAAATTATTCGAGAATACTTGATTTATAGATAATGTATTGATTAAAATATTGATTATCAAAATTTTGAATTTTTACTTAATTATGTGCCTTATGTGTGAATTTCATTTTTGGCTAATTTTAGAATTTCAAGTATTCAATTAAAAAAAAATCATCCTTAAACATGTTGTAAAGCACAAAAAGCCAAAGTGTTGATCGAGTCCAGAAGACAATATGGTGAGTGAAAATACGGCAAACATTCAAAAAACACGAATCTCTAAAAATCAAAATCCAGGGATAAATCACTAAACATTTAGCAATTTTTTCAGCATTTTTATTTTATGGTTTTATTTGTCTATTTACAAACATTAGGAGTGTACAGATACAACATTTGTACTTTGCTCTTATTCCATGTATTACTGTACCTTTACTTTTTTGTGCCGCAAACTAACCTGCCACCCCTGTCATGGTTTTCTTTAGACTCGTTGTATTAATTAACATGTGCCAATTTACCTTGGTAGATGTTTATTTGTTGTTTCGCTATTATATTCTATTGTGTTAGACGTACACTTTATCTTTGTGTCGCATTACTTGTGGGTACTGACAGAAATATATTGTTGAGATTTGCTTCTTCGTTTAAAGGGGCATTAGCTATATTTACCAAAGGAAAAATATTTCGATTTTTTCTTTTCTACTTTTACTACTTGTACTTGATGTAAACCAACAAATACGAGTTATACACAGGCATAAAACTCTTACACTCCTACATATTTTTGAAAATAAAGTCAGGTCCAATGTGGTGTGCATATACAAATAGTAAGGTTGAATTAATCAGTTACAAGTGAAAACTGACAAACTGGTTTTTGTCTTGGAATTTTAACAAAATATGTATAGGAATTTAAGAATATTTATGCTTGTGTTTATCTCATTTTTATTATAGTATATCAATCTCAGTAGTAGAAATGAAAGAAACATTAAACGAAAACAACCACAGATAATGACCCTTTAATGATATTATGTAGCAAATTGCACGATCGTTATATCATGATATTATTTGCAATTGTTATGTTTGACTAAATGATATGTTAAGTACACTGTATATTAGTAGTTGTTGAATCCTTTTTACGAGGATTTATTCCTCACATATTCCATTTGAATCTGACGGTGGCATCGCGATGTGTGTGACCGCTGACAGGAAATGCCTATTGCTTCATGACACCTGATCCCACCTCTCGATCTTCTGCGGTCCAATCTTCGCCAGATTTGTATACTGTATCTTTGACCACAGGACGGTTACTATTTTGGTATACCTGCTTTTTTATTGTTTTACAAACCACCCACCACCCGCAATTTCAAAAAAAGAAAAGTTTATCGCGTGTTTATGTAAATGTGCATGGTAAGAATTGGGTCGTGTTCGAATTGAAGGGGATTCGCTTGAAATAGTGATTGGCGGGAAAAGACAAGGGATAGCCGGTATGACTGTACTGATGGTAGTTTGTTTATACAGATAGACCGGCACCTACTCGGAATTCGGTTCTTTCCCATAATGCCTTAGTCCTGTCGTGGCAGTAACTGTACAATACTTAACTGACGATTGCAATTTTCAAAAACACAAAAAAGTCATATAATGATTCATATACTGTTAAAAAAATAATATTTGATATATCTTCAGAATCAATAATGCTCATCCACCATTAAAACCTGGCCGCAACCATGAAGCTGAATAATTGTTAAGTGTGGCGTAATCCCCCCCCCCCCCAAAAAAAAACCCTAAATCAAATCAATTCGCAACTCCACGATAAGTACTGAAGATGTCATAAAAACTATGTTTACATCCGGTTGACGGCAGTGACTCACAATTCATGACATATTTTTATTATCAGGGTAATCGAGGTTAGTTACATTTGTAAACATTGTTTTGCCAAAATATATGGTCAGGTGACATACACAAATACATCATACCTCCCAAAATTGCCACATTTCGTATTTTTCTTGTAATCAAGTTTCACTTAAATGCCTGACATGGACCTGTAACCTTTTAATATAATTAATCTCCTGAAAAATCCTTCAAAAAATAAAATGAAATTTTGTGTTGCTATTACAATCTCACATTTGTGTCTTGTGTGTTCGAAGAAAACGAAACAAAGTATACTTATGTTTTATAATTACAAACAGACTAGACTCTTTTGGCGTGATTTACTTGCACCCTCTGTCCTCAGACGACTATAAACCATTGATGACCTTCCTGAGGCAGACGATCTTCCTAATTATCTCCTGTAACATCTCATTTCCTTTATCCACTTCGTCTCATCCAGATGTTCTTTAGTTGTGATTTATGTACTGTGTGGTGACTCGCGTTCGTTTTATTTTATTTTATTTGCTTTGTTAATTGTTTTACTCCTGGTTATCCAAAGTCATTGTCTTATTTCTAAATTATAAATCATCTAGAAATAGCACAAACAGAGATATCATTACAAAAATTAATGTAAAATGCGTTTAACTATTTGTTTTAATATTAAAAATTTGTCTTTCCGCCGAGTAAGGACACAGCATAAATTTATACATTACATATATATAATCATAAATTCTGGTTGAATAAGCCGGTATTTTACCTCTCAAAATATAACTACATATTCTATGTGTATATCCAGTGAATATCATTTCTGAAAATAGAATATCGCCTCGGTCAATATTGGAATTCAGGTCAATATTACATCATATTTATCCACTCGAAAGTCCATAATTGTATATATTACAAATAATTTGGCGATTCTATGATTCCAAACAAAAAAATCACAAATATGAATTATTTGCGATATTTCATTTTAGCTTTCTCAAAATTGAATCCCTAAAATTTATTCTTATATAGTATACACTGTTTAAAAATGATGCCGTTTGTCGTATTAAACCAAATAGTTAAACACATTTTTCAACAAATTTCGCAATAATATTGGACTCATTGCAAACCCATCGTCTAATCAATTATTAATAAAAAAAAATTTTATCATTCAACAAATCCTTTATTCAATGTATGATAGAAATTATGATATGCCAAGGATGTTTGTACGACTATTTATCTATCGTTCAGGTCCTTAACTGCCTTTTTAATGGCTTTACAAAATAGTTTGTATAGGTGAGAGGTTTGGGGATACGGAGTTTCTGCAACAGAATTTGTTCTCCTTTCCGCGTATAATATCACAAACCGTTTTTACTGCGTACTTTCCTATTCTTTATTTTTCTTGTTGCTTAGAAACAAAAAATATGTAATTATTGAGAATATGAACTCTATTTTTCATTTATATATATGAAAATGTTGGTTGAATTATATTAGTAGAATTGTTTTTTAAATTTTCTGTCATTGAGGTATAACAAAACAAAATTATATGCACTCTTTTATTTTTTGATACCTTGATGACAGACAAAAATCAAAACAGTCCTCAAAATTATTAAGAAATGTTACTTTATTCTGAAATAACAAACTCAGTTTGTATTTCTGTTACAAAATATTGACTAAAATTTGTTGAAAGTAGCAAAAGCACCATTTAAACAGACTAAGAAACAAAAACAATTTTTAAAGAGATGATCTGTCAAAACAAAAAAATACATGAAAACGTGCCACTGTTATAACCCATTTCCGAAAAGTTAATAGAACAGATATGGGTTGCCAGGTACAGGTAAAACGACGAATGTATAATTAAAAGATAGCACGTAACTGACCTTACAGCATTATTTTAAAAGAAATTCTGAAAAGTTTAGACTGGGTCATATAAGACACCAAGTTAATATCAAAGCAATGTTAACTTGCAGTGCTTATATACAATGACAGGTATCACCACGGGAAACAAGGGTGACCGGTGGATCTTTTCCTATTTGGAGACAATGAAGATTCATCGCATATACAATATGAAACTAGATTATAAACATATAAATATTGTTTACAATTTATGAACAATAAAAATATACAATTGACGTAGATGTTAATGAATAATAATTCAAACTTCAAATTGTAATGGTGGTGGAGGGGATAATAGCGTGTACGGCGAAATATGAGAATGACGAAAGTATTGAGCGTGCAACGGCCACGATTCAAAAGGTCATGTTGATCCTTGACATATATGAGAAATATATACAAATAAAGGATGAATAACGTCAGATATTCTGTTGTTGAATTTAACCATATTACGATAATCCCATAGAGACAAAAAGTTAAAACAATTTTAAAAATCACTGATATCTTCTTGGTATAATATTTTATATTCCTATATTGACACATTTTCATATTTATTTGCGTCATCAGAGCGTGCCTTTAGTAATAAACACATCAATAAGATATATATATAAACATGGTTAAACTTCTTCTAATACATGTTTATAAATATTGTAATTAGAATATTTTGGTCGCAAATGTTAACCAGAATGAATAAAAAACACGTATTTCTTTTGAATTGACTTTTTAATGCACAACTTACCAACATTATCAACAATTTTAACGAATTATTTCAAATAATATTCAATATTTTTCAGTAACAAAGGGGGGGGGGGGGGGGGGGGGGGGGGGGGGGGGGGGGGGGGGATATCTATTAACTACAAAAATCCGACTTTTATAACCTAGGTTTTCGGTTAAAGGGACACGAGCGTTCGTTGACGTAAACTATACATGCAGATTTTATTTTATCCCACAAATATCAAAAAGAATTCACCTGGTGGTTAAATGAACAAATGAATTCGTATTATGATAATAAATTTGTTGAATCTAACGTTGTAACCATAAGTTTGAATCTGCCATTGCAAATTAATTTTCCGTTATTTCACGAAGATAACCAATTGCCAATGATGCCCTTGCAATTCCAAGACAGAAGCGGACGTAATTGTATGTGTTTATATTTATTTCATATTCATGCGAGAGAGAAAATCAAGCGATGTAGCTTTAGACCGCGTCTTTCCCGATATTACTTCAGCTTCAAAAAATGTTTGAAAATGGTTGGTAAAGGTCCACCGAGTGTTTGATCCAGAGGTCACGTGCATTTGACTTTATTTTTTTTTGTGTGTATTTAAATGGTTTATTTGATTTCAAAAAAATGTCTTCGACGACAACTCAAATTGCTATACAAACCAATAATATTCCTTGATATATTATATATTTTTAAATCACTTAGCATTTAAAAACAACATCACAAATACACTTATTGTAAACATTGAAAAAGAATTGGATTTATTTTCTGAACCGCACTTTTTTTAGCATATACATACATTCTTTTACAATTCTTTGAATGTTAGATATGCAATAAATCAATAAAAGCACGAGAATGACGGATTGCTATGAAGAATATGATTGAACAGATGTTACAAAAGAACATACTACATCATGATTTGAATTTTGTCATGGACAATTGATCAATCGCTCTGTGAGGTTTATATTTGTCATCAAGACTTTTTCATTCCTTCCTTTACAGATTACCGGTATTAGGTAAGGTAGTCAAAATTCTATTATTGGATAGACTTGTGATTTTGTTTGTAACTGGATGAATTGAGTATAGCTTCGTCAACGCAAAGAAAAATTAATTAAAGCATACTATATATATTTCAGAATTTTCTGCACCAATTTATATAGTATATACAAATACAAAATATCATAGACACAATACCAAAGTTATAGTTTGTAACAAAAAGATAAAAACATATGCCCAAGACTATCGATTATGTTGAGTTAGCTTAGTTGAGCTTGAATTTACAATAGCCGTAGAGTTCCGAAACAGTAAGTGGTATCATACAAGGCCAAAATATAATCTAAATGTATAATCCTAAATCCGTCTAAGAGTGACCACTGTAAAAATGATGTCTGTCTTAGTTATTTTAGTATAAGATAAGCTGGTACCGAAATACGAAGTACAATGTTTATGTATACCCCCGGGGACTCAAACGGTCCACCAGCAGTGGCAACGACCTAGTGGTCATAAATATTATAAACATATTGCAAAAGTTAGTTTTTAATGAAGGGTAAAGTATTAATCGTCCAGTGGACAAAGAGACCAAATCTGATATACAGATCTGTTGAATATTGGATAAAACTGGACCTTCGGTAGATCAAGCAGTGGGATCAGGTGTATATATTATACAATTATTGACTTTTGGTGGCGGTGAATATCACATTTTCTGGGGTTGAAATATCAGATTGTGTCAACCGATATTAAAAGTCAACAATTGTTTTATTACATGATAAGTAGAGAATAAGACAGTCATGTAACAATATAAATATAGTACTAATGTTATAGTCAAAAACAAATGTTGCATGAATAAAACTCAAAAAGTATCGTAAACACTGCTTTTTTCACAACGTTGTGTTTTAATTTGGGATGTAATTTTTAAACAAATCCAATCAATGATACCGTGTCTCGCTCGATTTTGGAAATTTGCCAGTGTACGTTCGGAAGGCCAGTGATCTTTTCCTTGATTCAATGTTACTCAGCCCTTTTTTCCCGGTCGTATAAAAACTAGGTCAATGTGACTAAAATGCCTACTTTGTGTGACACTCAAACTAGACACATTACAAAATTGTACTATTATACATCACGTAGCTATACTTTCGAGTATTTAATTAAATTTTAGTTCTTAAAACATCTGATTTTGCACCAAAATGTTCAAAGCGTCACAGTGATACGTAACAACACTTATAATTTAAATGTTGCTTAATCAATATTCGTATTCCCATTGCTATTCTGGTTTGACGTTCTAGACAGGGACTTTGACAATAAAAATGTGACAAAATTTATGTTTTTATCATGATGTATAAATTATTTTGAATGATTAAACGAGTGATAAATTTGTAACATTTTATCAATAATACTATTGTAATCTGTGACAGTTTTCTTGTTTCCAAAGACATATTTATTATATATATCCCCACATACTATGATAAGGAGAAATGTCCGCATAAATCTCTGTAATTGATGGCATTGAACTCACCGCAACGGAAAGAACTTATATTCTGACAGTTTTATAAATTTACATGTAGATATATCTACCTTCACAATGATAAATATTATTAACAATACCAAAGTTATAGTTTGACATGAAAGAAGTAAATAAATGCTCAAGACGGCGTTTCTGTGAATAAGACTTCGTCATTTGAGCTCGTATTTAATATGTGTATTTCCGAGAGAAAATAGAGATCTTATACTAGGCCAAATAATAAACCTAAATGTATTGCCAAATCCATCTCATTTGATTTCAATATAATTAAAGTTAAATCCCCTCATTTCGAAATTTATATCTTTAAATGAAATGTATCGTCTTGAGCAATATAACTTTGGTATTATATATAATAGTAACAAAAACAAAAAAATAGAACAAACCAAACAAACCAACACAAATACAAACGACACAAAAAGACAAAAACACACGCACAAAACACACCAAACCAAAAGAACACAAAAAACAAACAAAAAACCAATAAAAAAACAAGAAAACACAAAATAAACACTTGAGCAATATAACTTTGGTATTATGTTTATAATATATATAATAGTAACACGGTAATAGGGGCATAAAATTCGTACATTCATGTTCAAAATCGGAATTAGTTTCTCGCCTATTTCATTGCTATATGATACATGACTTTCAACCGATTAGGTTAGTCCGTCTATCCATCTTAGTAAAATAATTCTAGACACATAATAAACTCTATTTGGTTATTTCTGTGCAAAAACAATATGTTGCATACACCTTTCCATGATTTCTGTGGTCCTGCAACTTTGAAAGATATAAAAATGGCACTTGCCGGAAAATGACCACCAAGAAGCAATTAGTTACTATGACGACATCACAGTTTTTTCCGGGTATCTTAACATTTTACTTTGCAAACTTACAGGAGCGTAATTACCGAGAGAAGATACTAGACCTATAAATTGTAAATACTTAAAATGTGTTATTAAAATATGTTATTCCTGATTATATTTATTAACCCATCAAAATTGTATTACGCCCAACTTTATCAATTATGACATAATTTTCTCTCGGTTTGACCTCTCATAAGAATTCTTGTTATTTTTGCTGAAATGGTTAAATTTAACGTGAAGTTCACCAATGTTAAACCAATGGGCACACTGTAGGTTGAATTTAACAATGTGTTGTGCAACCGAGTCCTGGTCTATAAGCCGACAAACATTTCATCAAAATTCAGAAGCATGTTGACTCGCAGGTTTTTATTTTCACTAACTGTAAAAACATTGTAAATTTAAGAAACTAAAGATTTCAAAAATAAAATGACTAATCTGAATTGGTTATATAATCCTTTTACTGAATTGGTTTGCTATTACTCTGGTTCACTAAATGAAATGTTGAGTTATTTGTTCGATAGCTGTTGTTGAGTCGTCTGTACCGTTGTGACGTGAATTTACTCACTTACTTACTTACTCACTTATTTCATTTGAATTTGATTATGGACTCACAGCCGGTGTGACAGGTCAACAGGGAATGTTGACTCCTCCGTGTTACCTGATCCCACCTCTAGATTTCTAGAGGTCCGTGTTTGTCCAATGTTCACCAGATTTGTATATTGTATCCTGGACATCCTGTAGATTGATACTTTTTTATCTGTGATTTTTATATTGTTTAAATATTTGTATTGACGTAAGTAATTTCGATTATGAATAGATTAAAATCAATTAGTACGTAGCAAATGTACTTATTTGATGAAGGATAAGGGGTTTTCAGTAAATTAACACGTTGATATTGTAATCCATTCAACGGCGTAGAAAGTCGAAGTTTTTGTAATGAGGCAGTATTAAAAATAACGGTAAATTCTAACATCATGACGCAATAAGTATTCTGGGCGACAACAGCATTTACTTTGTGAACATTACATGAAAGAAAAATCCATGGACCAGGCTAAATCTCTGCCAATACCCCCAAACACCAGTCACTTTAAAAGTAATAGATTACATCTGAATTTGAAACGACTAAGGTATGATGTCATCATGTGTTCGTCTTGCAAAGTAAGACCTTTTCATTTTTAAGTGTTAGCGTGCGTGCGTGTGTGCGCGCGTGTGTGTGTGTGTGTGTGTGTGTGTGTGTGTTGGATTTACAATACAGTACCGACCTAACATATTTCAGACATGTTCAGTATTAACCATTTCAAACGGTTGGTTATATATATATATATATATATATATATATATATATATATATATATATATATATATATATATATATATATATATATATATATATATATATATATATATATATAGTAAAAAGTAAGAAAAAACTTTTCTTATATCGTAAAAATTCTCCTTTGGTACAAAAGTGAAAACTGATAGAGGACCAGGCTTCAAATATTCTTATGAGTACATAAGTTACTGCTAGATGAACATATATATATTACACAGCACGCTAATGAAAGTTTGCAATTTTTATTTTTATTTATATATCTCATATAAAACCACATTTGAAAAGAACATATTACAGTAATTTCTCTTTCAATTGCAATTTTCATTATTTATCAAAAGTTTGTTTTGTTTTATAGTATAACTGTGTTTTACAGGTTACAAAATTTTGATCTTTTATTAAAACTACTGAATCTTAAAGACAAATAATTTGAACGTTATGAGCAAATATGGGTATATAGTTATAAGTTTTATCAAAGTTTATTTCAAAATTTCTCGATGAATGTTTTAAAAATGTTGTGGATTTATATGAAATATACTGAAAAAAACCAAACAATTTTTGTGAATACTAAAGTTAAATAACCAAAATTCTCTTTTACAAATTTCATTCATTTTGTCTGTCATTAAAATGTTTCTACTATCGGGAAATACCACTTGTTACATCATTTTTGGAATATTGCAACTCTTATTCAAATCTACTTTTTCAGATCGTCATATGTCAGGCCAGATTTTCAGGTTATTAGATGAATATTAGATCAATGTTTGATATGTTACCACGAATATACTATAATATTGGATGAATCATATGTTTATTCTGGACGAATTTATCAATTCTCAATATATTCAAATATTACCATGAGTACAAAATGTATACTATAATATTGGGGAATTTATCAATGTTTCATACATTACCATGGGTATACGTGAACATTGGATGATTCTACCAATATTATAGTCACACTATTAAGTCTACCAACCCCGTATTATCATGTACGGTAGCAAGAAGCGTAGGGGAAGTGGTACATGTATGAGTGAATGTTACCTAGGTGATACTAGAAAAAAATGACGTAAATATAACCTGAAAGGTTGTACACCTGTATGTTTCTGTTGAGTGCATATGTATGTAAAGCAAAATAGTTAAGTGCTGACCTGTCCGTTTTACCAACAAGAATAGAAATGTTCGGCCGCCACAGGTTATCACGACAAACAGACAGACAACTGTTCAAGGACCTGTGTTTACACTGACGATAGGGCAAACAGAGTTGTTTCTCGCACCAATCACAAAAGAAATTGTGAAGACAAAATATATTTATATAAACATTTAAGTAATGTCATTGAGTAAATTCGATTCGGGGATCTTGTTAAAAGCAATATGAAGTCCACCTGTCTAGAATATTTCATAGTATTCTGGAGCACGACCATATACAGCGACTCCCTTTCGCCAATCAGATCTAAAACTGACTGATTACCTCTCACCGAGCTTGACGTTTTCACGGAACTCGAGCGGTTTCCATGGACCATTTGCGACAGGTGTAGCATGTTAACAAGGAGGCGCTGAGTAATCCCGGACACCTGGTCCCATTCCGTTTGAGATTCCCAAGTGTTCTTCATGTTGAGACTGTTATTATATCCAATCTGTCGTATTCTAATGGACTTGGAGTTTCGAATATCCATCTTTACTATAGAGTGTCAATTAAAATCAGGTGGTATATTGAATTAAGGTAATAACTCCAATTTCAATCGAAATGCATTCAAACAACAGCATTTTAAAATTTGCTCTACGTTTGAATTAAATCAACGAACCTGAGCAAACTTGCTCAAAACATAAGAATACTTTTAAGTTTGATAATATCTCTAACGTAGCCTGTTCAACCAATCAGATTACGATATTAGCTGACATTGACTTATGAAATAATTTTGAGCAAATGGTCTCTGGTCTCAATGACATTTAGCAGTGCAGGATCAATGCCCTCAAACCAAATTTTCGTGTCAAGGATTTCAATATGCATATTTGTGTATTTCTAGTACATCGTATACGTTATTTTGTGCTCACTTGTAGACGATCAAAAGTATGTTATTTATAATCTAAGTGAAGAAAATATCAAATTAAGAAACACATCTTATATATGGTTACCTTGTTCGAAATGGCAATTACAACACAGACAGATTTTATTCAAAACAAAGACGAGCACAACTGCAAGAAAAGGTGAATTAAGATAAAACAAATGAATATATTCCAATGGAAAATTCCTTCGTAATTCCACTTCAAAGCCTCTATAACAGGATTGACGTGACAAGGTTATGTAACGTAAATAATCTAATGCATAACTCTTTTGACTGCAGGATGACACACAGAATATTTAAGGAACTTGAACTCAATTTGAAATTGTAATTCCATATCGTTTGTGAAATATTTCCACCTGTCAGCCCTCTGATATAATCTTCTATGTGTGTGCTTAGTGGCATAAATAAAGAATGATGATGATGATGACGTAGTTGTTGTTGTTGATGATGATGATGATGATGATGATGATGATGATAATGATGATGATGATGATGATGATTTCTATTTTCCTTTAATCACTGTCATGAATATGCATGTTTCATATGCATTGACACACGTCCATAACGTGAATAATCAACCAGCGCAGTTGCCAAGGCTAGGTAAAACTGTATTTCCTAAACTTCTGCGAAAAGTTAAGGTGATGGAGTCTTTTTTTAATTTTGATTAAAATAGTGTTTTACGCCACACTCAAGCATTTTTCAGTTATATGGGGACAGTTTTAAGGACCCAGTTACAGTGTATCTAGGAAGCCTTTCGCAAGTAAACTGGAAAACTTTCTCACAAAAAATGAGGTTAGGTTCCAGTGGGGCTCGAGCCTGCGTTGACCAGAAGTGAGCAAGTTCATGCTCTAACCACTCGACCATGGAGGTCCATGATAGAGAGTTTAGTACCATACCAATGTCAACAGTAATTCGTCCAATTTGAAATAATTTATTGACCTACTCATAATCTCTCAAATTTACTTTGCAAATAAGCGAGATTTCAAGAAAAAACTGGTCCTAGTGCTTTGAAAGAACCGGAATTTCAATTCATCAATTCTCTCTCTCTCTCTCTCTCTCTCTCTCTCTCTCTCTCTCTCTCTCTCTCTCTCTCTCTCTCTCTCTCTCTCTCTCTCTCTCTCTCTCTCTCTCTCTCTCTCTCTCTCTCTCTCTCTCTCTCTCTCTCTCTCTCTCTCTCTCTCTCTCTCTCTCTCTCTCTCTCTCTCTCTCTCTCTCTCTCTCTCTCTCTCTCTCTTCCACATGCCTACAGGGCAATTTGGCCGGGGTAAGAGTTTCTTTTTGCATTACAAATGTTGACATAATTTCAAACTGTCCTTATTGTGATATGACTTTCATTTATAGGTATATTTGGCGTACAATGTTAGCCGGTAAATCGCAGAGACCTACCTTCCAAAATCGCTGTGACATTTATCTTCTATTTGCCACACATGTGTTTATCATGCATGATCTTTATTCTTTAATCATATGCATTTAAACATCTCATTAATTTGTAAGTCTCAAATAATTTGTAATTATGATTAAATAGAAAATATACCATTTCGTTATATATTCTGCGTAACAAATTGCTTTCATATAAATCATCTAAGAAAACGTTCGCTCACCACAACAAAGCACATCATTTTCTGTTTAACTTTCTTCACACGGCCACTATGTTTAAGATGACGACGGAATACACTTAAGGTGCTTGTTTAATGAAACATTTCAACCAGACACATTAAAATTGTTCACATACCACACATTACATATGTTTTTTTTCAACTAATCTACTATTTTTCTTGGGAATAACAAATTATTGCTAAGATAATTTTCTAACTTTGATGATTTTTTATGCAAATTTCGAATTTTGTTTAAACAAGTTGTTGGAAAATACATTATTGCTGTCAAAAGCAATTAAACGAAACACTTATCTGTTGACCACCACCCCCCCCCAAATGGATGTAATTTATACATTAGTAGCATATAGGACCTACAAACGAGGAATTCGTATCAGAACTTTGTAGAAGATGGTCTACATTTTCATCGAAAATTTGCAAAGTTTTCTTATCTATATACATTCAAAAGATAAGAATTCGTTTTCATGGTTCTTTATTATACATATAACCGAATCATTTCATTGATGCCGTTGAAAAAAAAGCTAAAATAGCAAAACTGTATTTCATATGCAATCCATCGCAAACTAGAAATGATTTCATACAATAAATTGAGATATATCAAGGTTTATTTTTGATAATATTTATGTTGTGTAGTTCTCTGTTTTTCTGATTTCGCTGTTCAATAATTTTCGTCACTTATTGATGTTATAAACATAATACCAAAGTTACAGTTTTTCAAAAAGATGGATCAAAAATGCTCAAGACGATAGTTTCTGTCTGTCAGACTTCATCAGTTCATTTGGATTTTACCTAATTTTTCTCGTTATCCTCATAAACTGGAGAAATACAAGTTTTTACTTTGAAAAATATCACTACTTCAAATAGCAGGCATACTAACCACCGTCTGAATTTGTCTTGAAATAAGTGCATATACATTAAACAGAGTATTAAACTGATTAAAGGGTCGATACGTATATAATATATATGAATTAAAATATATCATTCATAACATCGGAAAACGTAGGAGAAATTATATACGTAATTTACGTACTCTAATGAATACTTTACACATCAATCTGAATGATAAGTAAAATGTCATTGGGATTAATTATAAATATATTCCAAATTTAACCATTAATTAAATAAAATTCAATAGGAACAAAGTACAAATGTAACACGAGGGATAGGAAGTATGTAACACGAGGGATAGGAAGTATGTAACACGAGGGATAGGAAGTACGTAACACGAGGGATAGGAAGTATGTAACACGAGGGATAGGAAGTATGTAACACGAGGGATAGGAAGTACGTAACACGAGGGATAGGAAGTATGTAACACGAGGGATAGGAAGTATAACAAATAATATGCCGTCATCTTCAATTATTTCAGTGCATGATCTGACATATTCATGGTGTGTAGCTCTCAATTATGAGATAAAACAGATAATGGCCTATCACACATTTGTGAAATTTTGACATTTTTATTGTCTTGACACAATGCTTTATAATTGACATGTAATGCCCTGGATCAAATCTTGAGGCATATATCAAAGACATATACAAATTCTTTCACTTATCTGTTTCTCAACCTAATACATTCAGTTTGACATTTTAAAAGCGGCATACGTAGAACCAGTCAAAGTTTGATAAGAAACTAAAACATTTAATATACGTGCCACTAAGAAGCAGGAATTGATAAATGACTTTTTTTTTTTTTTTTTTTTTTTTTTTTTTTTTTTTTTTTTTTGAGGATACGACCTTTAATACGATGATAAAGTAAAATATAGGTACAAAAGTAACACAAATATGGCAAACATTAATTATATAACTGATTAATGGATTTTGTGTTGCCCCATGATTTCGGAAACCCCACTATGATTGAAGAAAATTAATTAGATAACTTAATTTTATTTGCAGATGCTTAATTATCTACCTTTTAAATACCGCTTCATTCATCTTAAGTAATTAATGCTAACTCTTTCACTGGCTAATTACAGCTTGAGAGGATAATTATGGTACAATATTTGCATTTCTGTGGTAAACTAAAATTAATATTTAGGTATTCATAAATATCCAGTTTTGATAACAAATTATTTCTTAAAATAGAAACAGATAAACAGTACTTTAACGACTATGTCAGTTTTCATACCATGTAAATTCTAGATATCCGAAAGAACTAGAAACAGACATAGATGACAACCAGTAAAAAAGATACATATACGACAGTGTAAATCTTCAGGGTGTCCAGGATACAATATACAAATTTGGTTAATATTGGACAAACACGAACAAATCAGACGACGTCGACTTCCCAATCGTCCATTTTGGCATTCAATTGCGTTTACTCAATGTTCATGTCTCTTAACTGATTCTATGTGCCTGTTCAACATCCGATCATTTCAAATACAGATGCAATACTACAACATAAATTGACAAGGATGCGAGGCATTGTAAGACAAATTTTCAAGATTGCTTGCCAAAACCATGTTTCATAAGGTTATGTGTAATCGCCTTGAAAGTGATCATTTGCAAATTTCAAGTTTTGTTGCCAAAATTATGTTTTTCCTATCTGAACTGTTGAACTGATAGTCAGAAAGTTATTGTAAAACATGTATCAGAACGCAGATTCGTGTTACATACATATTTTTACTAGTTTTTAATTTGGATTTTGAATAGTTTCTGACACTTAACTCAACAATTTCCAATTATATGGTGGTGGCCAGATTTAATGATGGAGGAGAGAACCTGGTTACAATGTACCCGGGAAGAGACCACCGGCCTTCTGCAAGTAAACTGGCAAACTTTTTTTTAAAAATTAGCTTAGGTTCCCGCGACGCTATGTTAAAATACATAAAATGTATACGTAAATGAGTTTATTGGACTAATATAACTCAAAAACCAACTTATGCTTCTGTTTTACAGGGTGAACAAGCTCTACTTTCACAAAATACAGTATGCAGAACACCAGTAGGGCTGGCGTTCGACCTCAATACAACGATGGTCAAATTTACATTAAGTGCTACGGAAGGAAACGCTACCTATGCGAGGCTATACGGCCCAAAGTCATGGAATGCAACAACATTAAATGATAACACTTATGTTCAGGTACGTTTGTTTTCATATGTTGATAATATTCTACATCAATTCCTTCATTCTTTGTATATAGAAGTGGATAATGAATATTATAAACATAATACCAAAGTTGTAATGCTCAAGACGATATCGTTTCTGTCAATTAGACTTCATCAACTGAGCTCCAATTTGAAAACTATGTGTTTTTTCTAAAGATAAAATGGTATCATACAAGGCCAAATGATATTTCCAAAAGTATAGCCGAAATCCGTCTAAGAGTAACTTTCGAATTTAAATGGTGTTAACAATGATTGATGATTATTCATAAATATTTTGGGAGTTTTATTTCACTTCAATGCATCCATCTATTCCATTCATTCAGCAATTTACTATCACATCCGTATATTCATATAGATGTTTATACATACATCCATTAATCGATCCATCCATCCATCCGAGTGCGCGTACGCTTGAACGCACATACATACATACGCACACACATACATTTTAGTTGGTGCATTCAATTTTACATGTTGCACATTAACTTAATTATGTCAGCATTACACCACAAGCTCTCTAATCACAAGATCAACGTTCAATTCCGGTAACATTTTAACTGGGCACCCGAGCCGGCCTGGCTCAGTCGGTAGCGCGCTCGACTCTGGATCGTGAGGTCGTGAGTTCGAGTCCCGCCGGCGACAGGTTGGTTTCCTGTCTTTCGGATGAGACAGTAAAAGCTGGAGGTCCCGTGTCACAGTAGGTGTTGGCACGTTAAAGAACCCAACTGCTCAATGGCCGCAAGTGCCGAGCATAGGCCAAAATTTGAAAATTAGTCTAATGCCGTTGTTTTATATTCTAGCAAGTTTTAGAATGTCACTATCATTTTGTATTAACTCTGTGCACTTGTGAAAGGGAAAATGATATTTGATTGACACTGTAAGTTATTTTAATATTTCCTGTATTAGAGTATTATGCAAATGTGTTTGCGGTCGAATCTTCTCCGCGCTTGCACGAGTTATGAATTCTCAAGGCTGTTGTATGAAAAACAGTGCCTTTGGTATTCAGCACACACCGTCTTAACATTAACTAATTAATTTTTTTTTAAAGAAGTTGGTTGGTCTATTCTTTCTTGATATGTAAAAAGTAGGGGTTTTTCAGTTAAACCTAGTTTTTCTCCTATTAAACAAGTTTTCTCGGTAGCCCACATAAACTGGAGATTAAGTAGGTTTAACTTAGAAAAACAAGACTTAACTGCACCAAATCACAAAAAGGAGTTAAACCTAGTTTTTTCCTGTAGAAAAACCTAATTTAGCTTAGAGAAATAAGGTTTAATTGCACCAAAATCACATTAATTCATTTAACTTTTCAGTTTTTCTCGAAACCTGCATTAACTGGAGAAACCTGTGATTATCTATGGGAAAACTATGTTTAACTGGTGAAAATCTAGATTTAGTTTAGAAAATCTGGGTTTAGCTCATTCGTGGGATTTTTGTGTGCCATATATATGTACACAATATGTTGTTTTTTTTAAATAAAGAAAAATAGACTTAGTTTAGCGGTAAACTTAATGACCCACTCATTTCTACACTTATCGTACTTTGATTTAGGGCAAATTTATTGTCAGAAAATTGATTTCAAGTTTTAACATGAGACATAATATGAAATCTTTATAAAAAAAACAAGAGTATTTCATTACTGTCTTACCCACCATTTTTGGAAGCTTTGGACAACCTATAAACCATTGAAACCACCTCCAGAGGTAATTTGGTTGGTTTCCCAAACCAGTTAGAAACTGTATAAAGATAAAGCACGAAAAAATGAGAAGATCGAAACAATTTCAAACCGGATTTGTGTAATAAATGAAAGGTTAACCAAACTATCTATAGAGCAGAACCAATTTATAGACGTGATAATGGATATACTGAGCATTATTTAGTGTCATATGAATGCTGCAGTTTTATATAAAATATTCCGATTGAAAAGATGTTTCACTGACGTTAAATTTGATTATGTTCTACTAAACTTAGGTAACCCTTGTTGATCCAATCACGGTTACGGGGCTGTTTGTACAAGGGGATCCTCTTACGTCACGATGGGTTACCTCATTGAAAGCCACGTTCAGCATGGATTGTGTAACTTTTTATCCCGTTTTTGACAATGGCACTGTGCAGGTAAGAAGCAGCTTTGATTTTGATCTCCAAAAATTCAGTTGAAATTTAAATCATGGCCATAATTTTTCAGAGAGTTTGTATTACATGTCTAACATTCTTCGGTCTTCTTCGGTCTTCTTCTTCCTCCTCTTCTACTACTACTACTACCACTATGTTCTCTCATTTGGAAGTTATAGAAATAATGTTGTCCTATTCAAAATAAATTGCCTGATTAAACAACCAATATATATACCTTCAATAATCTTAATTCTGAAGGTTTTCCCAGGAAATTTGGATCCTAACTCTGTGGCATTAATTGAATTCAACAATGTTTTTACCGCCAAATGTTTACGAGTGATTCCCACAGAGCGACACGGAAACATGTCCTCTTTGAAACTGGAACTTGTCGGATGTGGTATGTACTCTGTTTATTTATGTTTGGTGTTCGAGAGTCATTTTAAAAATGATAATAACGATCGTTTTCAAAATATTGAGAAGACGAGAAAACTACAAATCACCAGGAAATGACTGTCGTTACTGTTATTATGTAATAATGCCTATCAATATTGAATTTTTTTTTTTGTTATTATATTTTCATTATTATTATTATTATTATTATTATTATTATTATCAAAATCATCATCATCATCATCATTATTATTATTATTATCATTATTACTATTATTATTATTATTAGTAGTAGTAGTATTATTTCTATTTATTATTAATAGAATTATTATTATTATCATTATTATTATTATTATTATTATTATTATTATAATTTCTATTATTATTATTATTATTATTATTATTATTATTATTATTATTGTCGATCGAGTGATAAGAAGAACCGCCACGGTGAAAATGCTAAAAAATGTAAATATCTTTTTTTAAAATATGCAAATAAGATGTAATATCGCACCTTTTAAATTAAAAAGTAACAGACGTAAAAACCAATATCGTTTCTTTATCTAACAAAAACTCCAATATTACAGTGGGTTTATCCAGATCTATAACAATATCATACCGTATTTTGTACAGTTGCCAGTGCCTGTTCTAACACCTTACAAACGGATTGGATAGTTAATCCAGTGCAAGACATGCTAGAACTTCGTTTTCCTTCTGAAAAAATAATCACCAAAATATCTATATTGCCTGAATTCCTCCTTGATAGTGGATACGCCATTTCATTCAGTCGATCATGTGCCGGCTACACGGATGTAAAAGAGAATGGAGTTACTCAGGTTTGATTTCTGTATTGTTGATTCTCATTAGTAAGATATAAGCTGAGGAAAATTGCAACAAAAGCCGAATGCAATGGACAATTATATTTAAAAATATACTTACAGAAGAAAGGATGCAATTTTATCCATTAAACTTTCAAAAACTTAAAACAAGCATTATGAATTTTCAGCGATAGTCCAATAGATCCTTTCACGATAACTGCATTCTTACTAATTTCACCTGCGCACAAACACTTCCGAGTGGTATCAAGAAGTTTCGTGCTCAAAACATTTTATACCCATGACAATAGTACCTAATGAAAGACTAATTGTTCCCTGTGTACGATTTAACTTTCATTGGGTAGGATTTGTGTTGGGTACAAAACTTCTTGTTACCATTCAAATGTGTTAAGTGCGCAGGCAAGATTAGTAGAAACGCAGTAAACGTGAAAGGGTCTAAAGGATTATCTTTAATACATTATCTTTTATACACCGTTACATTTTAGAATAATAATGTATAAATTTTCTTACATTTTTTTTTAAGATATTTGTGTCTAAAAATGGCGATCCTGTTACAGTAGATATGAGTTCTAAACCATTGAGAGTTCTGTGTTTACGTATCACTGCAGTAGATGCGGACATCCGGGATGTTACAGACGTGAGGGTCCAAGTTACTGGATGTGGTAAGTAAACTACTAACAAATACACATACATTTTTGTCATTCTGTCTGTTGGAACTGACACGATATAATCAATATTAAAAAAAAACTCGTTCATGTAACTGTTAAATGGAATTGACGTACAAGAACTGATGTGTGTTCCTTATGGAAATTTGAATTCCAATCTTAAAAATGAAAAAAGTAGTGTAACACAATTAGTCTCGACGTTCTCTTTTAATTTGTTGTGTTACAGTAGGATAACACAAAAAATAAGTAAATATATGCTCTGTCAGTTGGCATTCATAGGCTTCGTGGAATTTGCCTTTATCCAATCGGCATTCATTGACTTTTTTTGTCCGGTTGGCATTCATAAACCCATGAATGCCAACTAACAATAGTTCAGTTTTTCAGTATCTGCTCAAGCCTATTTCGTTACTTCAGTTTGCGACAAGAACTTTGGAGTAGCAACACCGTGCGTGAAATCACCACAATATCGCTTTGGTGTATCTATAGAGATTTATACGGAGTTCTGGAGTTTTTAAAGATTAACACTTTTGGTATCTGCAATAATTAAAAATCAAAACGCCAGTTCTAAAAGATAATTTTTGTTTCTTTTGTTTCAGGAATTTCAGAACAGGAAGGTGAGTCAATATTAATTTATGGACTGTGGTTTAAATATATGTATTACTTAGATTAATACAATGCCAAATCACTTCTGTATAGCATTAAAGAATTTGCCACCAGATATTTTATAACTGGAAATTTTCGCCCCTGATTATTTTGGCCCTATTAGAACAGAAAACATCGTCTTAACACGTCGTCTTAAATTCGCAGTAAATCAACATTGTCTCATGGATAGTATCTGTCCGTCCTCTTAGTAAAATAAATTATCTGCAATCCGACTTTAATGGTTTGTCCTTTACAAAACATTTTTTTTTTAATTTACTTTAAATTTTCATCCTTAACATGTTTATAATTACAGCTCCTTTAGAAAGTTGTGGAAGATCTCGCTTCAAAAATATCCGTCGAGAAAAGCGCGTTATTGGTGGCTACCATGCGTTTCCAGGAGAGTGGCCATGGCTAGTTTCTATGCACTTCAAGACTTACAATCAATTCACCAACAGATCGACATTCCAACATGTTTGTGGTGCAACACTGATTCATCCAGAATGGCTATTATCCGCAGCTCATTGTTTTGAGTAAGTTTTCTTTACTTGTTCATGATGTAAACGAGAGACTTGTATATATTCTGGATTTAATTTTTTCGCATGCATGAATTCGTACTTAGTAATGATAATAGATTATGTTGTTGATGCAACTACCAAACTACTGCAAATATAGGTCTACCAACATAAAGTGGCACATCCGGGATCTGTCAAAAAGCAAAACAATACCGCACTGTATATTTCCAAACATAGGGTGTACTGATTAAAACATTTTGCCTTGCACGGATTCCATGCATTTCTGTAGCCTTAAGATTTTTTGTGCCAACAGGTAGGTTGTCATCCCTGTTATGATTTAACTAACGATGACGATCATGATGATGATGATGATGATGACAACGACGACGATGACGATGACGATGATGATGCTTGCTCATCAGTAGATGAAACTGACAGGGTTTCCATATAACAATAATTGTTTTGTCATTTTTATTCTTGTTGATATACAATGATTTTGATAAAATCATTGTTTTGACTTTTTCTGTAGTGAAGACGTGGCCCCTGGACGGTCTAATCGCCTTAACTGGAGGGCACATATCGGTGAGCATGACCAGATAGGAAGTGAGGGAACGGAACAAGTTATCAACATAACAAAGATAATTAAACATCGACAATTCCGAATCTCAAGTATGTAATTTGTATAGAATCATTAAAAATATTTGTTAATGCTAAAATGGACAAAACGAAAATCTCAAGTATGTACTTTGTATAAAATCATGGAAATTGTAAAATTGCTAAAATGGACAAAACGAAAATTATAAATCCTACGTTTTTATTCATCAGTTAGAAATGTAGCAGTACTTTCAAATATCTTGTAGTTAAACAAAGAACATAATTTGTATACGTACTATTATCAGGATCAAAACAGATTTTTACTTATCATAGAAACATCAGTAAACACTACAGTATCACTGCTTTACACAGAGTAGATAAACGGTAATAACCAATGGGCTGTCTTTAACGATGTATCATTGAACTTTCTTGTAGTGGACGATCCCATCCTTAAAGATATTGCTTTGTTGAAACTAAATCAGTCTGCAGTACTCTCCGAATACGTCAATGTTATATGTCTAGATGCCGATGATGCATTTCCTCCTGGTACCCCCTGCGTGGCGGCTGGATGGGGACAAAATCGTCTAAGTATGCTTATTTTTCATGATATAGTAATCGCTTGTTCGAGGGAGAATCCATTTTGCTAACTCAGCGGACATGAACAAATCGTTTGCACTATGTATTGTATACATAGTATTGTATACTTTTCACGTTTGTTTCTGCATCTAATCCCAAAACCCACTTACACACAGCGGGGGTTCGAGTCCCGTTGGAACCTAAGCTGAATTTGTGAGAAAGTTTGCCGGTAAAAACTGGCTACCACCATATGTTTGAAAACTTGTTGAGAAAAAAAGTCAAAAATATATTCTTTATTGAAATTGTATCTTATTTTCGAGTTTTGTTTTTGTTTGTTTGATTATGGGCTTTTGGTTTTGTTTGTTTGTTTTCCGTTTTTCTTTTTCGTTTCCTTGCTTGTTGTACTTATTCTTTCCATTTTGGAGGGCAGGGATACTTTACATTAATGCGATATTTTCTACGTTGCCGGTAAGATTCCCTTTATGTGAAGTCTACCTAGTTATTTCTGCGGAAGTGATTTGAATAAGACGTTATTGTTTAACATGTATTTTTATGATGTAACCTGTATTTCATCACGTTTTTTTAGGATACTTGTTATCTGATTTCCTCAATTATAGTACAACACACACGTGTTCTGCCACAACATACCAGTTATACATACAAAACCCTCGCCATAAAAACGGTGACATTTACTAATTCGTCAGATAACAAGTGTAATAAACATGTAGAAAAACACAATACTTTTCTTTTTTGTCGCAGTCTATTAAAACTTTGACATTATTAAACAGACCTTTGAACGTCTTGGTACCTTTCTGTTGTATTTTTGTTGTTGTCAATTTATCAAAGAATCTTTAATGACAATCATCTGTTTAATCATAATGTAACTTAACATAAATTTGCTCAGTACATTGACGGAAATGTTAAAACAATTTTTATTCACTTTTTGGATGATGATGAAAGACAAATTGTTGTCAAAACAATGCTTGTATTCAGACTGAGACATTTATATATATATATACATTGGTACATTGTTCGTTTAAGATCGTAAAATGTATGGTATACATATGGTATACGTATGTATATATCCCTCTCACTTTCTGATTTCCATTGATATGACAGGTTATACATCATATTAAAGTAGCAAATTAAATATTTATCATAGTTACTTTGCTGTTTTCCCCATTAAACGAAGAAAATTTGTTCGCACTTATCAATAATTATAAATGTATACATTTTCACTGGTGCGTATAAAAGGGTTAATAAAATTGCAATTTACTATATCACACAATTGGAAATTTCAATTCATCTTTTATCTTATCTAATCAAATGATAAGTGGCATCCTCATTCAGTCTTTTAATTTGTTATTCAAAGTTAAATGTATATGTCTATATGTAGATGGGGATCAAAGACTGGTTCTTGTGGGTTTTACAAATGATAATGTAGATAATACAATAAAAATATACTAACATATCTCCATAATTAAAATAGTTAATGTATCATTTCAGTTGGTGCTGGAGTCAAGCTTCCGTTGCATGCTGAAATTCCCATAATTCACTCACATGATTGTGACAAACGGTACAAAGCACTTCCTGTGGGTCATGCTGTAAGGAACGCCGTATCCATTGCCGACTCTGTTTTATGTGCTACGACGGAAAATGGCGGAAAAGATGCATGCTGGGTATGTTTTTACGTTTGTTTGATAATCCATGAGAAAGCTTTTTGTATTAAATCACAGTATTTCTAAAATCAGACAGTGTAAAGTATATCTTATTTCACAGTGGATGTGATTGGTCAATACGGGATTCTTATTCCTGCATGACCATAACACCTGATCCCACCTTTGGATTCCCAAAGGTCCATGTTTGTCCAATGTTGACCAGATTCGTATATTTGTGTCCTGGCTATTCTGAAGATTAATATTTTGGTACCTGTGCATTTTTATACAATAATAAGTACATAAATTCAATAATTGCATTTCTTTCTTTTACCAATTTATCTACAGGGTGACTCGGGTGGACCACTGGTTTGTAGACGAGGAGACCACTGGACACAAGTCGGTATAGTATCCATTGGATATCAGTGTGGAGACTCTAATTTTCCAGGAATTTATACAAAAATTTCCTCGTACATGACATGGATAAGTCAAAATATACAAGAGAATTCCGGAAATGGAATACTACAAACGTGGTTAACAAGAATGGAAAGTACTCGAACATTGTAAAGATTTAATGCATTTAGAATTCTCAAAGTTAAAAAAATAAGAGCAAGATGCATTGACATCTGAAGACTGTGATTTTAAAAATCAATTAACGTGGACACAAAATATGAACCTGTGTTGACAACATATGACATTTTGCTTATGAAAGCAGTTTTTCTTAAGTAATCTTTCAAAGCCAGCATCGTGTCAAAATGTAGCGCAAACTAGATCTATTTAGTTTTGCTTCGAATGTCACAGTAACAGTACAATTATAGTAAAATGCTCCATGACGAGAAATGACGAATTAGTGTCGTTATATTATATATAATACGTGGATTGAATCTGTTTCTCGAGACACTATCAAATAGTTAGTTATAAGACCAAGTAATCTAATTCTAATGTTAATAGTCTGTCTCGGTAATCTATTGAAAAGTTTTGTTTTTAATAAAATTATTTAACATGAATTCCTTTATGCAATATCTACGCAAAATATAAGTAATTTTTAAAGTATTGTTGACAAAACTCTTGTTTTAACTTTTCTTAATTTATCTTAGCGAGGAACTACGAATGTGACGGTAACATACATAAGCGAGATACGGTATTAATTGACCTTCCGTGAAAGGCCCGACACGACACCTTGTGGCATACTTTTTCATTATGACATCACAAAGAAATGGCTCGTCAAACATTTGAGTGATTATGATGTCACAATCGAATGACGTACAAAATGCACATTGAGTCACGTGTCAATTATTTTCCGATAGGTCCATTGCAATTAAACAATGAATTCTAATATGGAGATACTAATTTAAACTTTTCTATATGTAAATAATTTGTGTTGACTACAAAACTAACTTTATTTCGATCAGGGAGAAAGAATATTGTAACCACATGATAACATTACAATTTTATATTTTCAAAACAAAAATGATATATAAAAATTATGTATTAAATACGAAACTGTTTTATTTAAAACATAAATTATATTTTACAAAGACTGTTCTTCTACGTTTGTTCTGTGCAGGTGACCTTGTGTTAAGTTTTACCTGTGAGGTTTAAGTATATAACGGAAACTAAATTCACCTTGACAGACTTTGTTGTGATTTAACAAAAAAAATTGAATAGATCCGTTTCATTTCTGACCTTGATGAAAAACAATCTGTCCCATTTAATTAGCTGTGTTTTATTAAGCAATGTATGAAAGAATACAAAATGTCCGCCACGCATTTTGTATTGCAGTTGATAAGGAATATATTCCGGGGAGGAGAGAGAGAACATATGCCTGAACAAGCATTCGAAGGACTGATCTTAATTTACTACATTGTGCTGTATGTTAAAAGCTTTAATACCATGAAAGAATCAACATTTGTGTTATTTTCTTGTTATTTCATCCGCCATTCCTGTATCTTCTGCAAGTGTCTCAATAATGGTAATCAAGTCACGTGTTTCGATATTTATGACTTGTTTTATACTTCCGTATTGTAAATATCGCTCATAAATCACGGATGAATATGTACATATATTTAGAAATTAAAACATTCATGTGCAAAAATCTTGTCAGAATATATCATTTATTTATTCTTCAAGGTATTAAAGATATTATCGTTCCTAAATTGACGACATCCAACAGTCTATGGCTACTAGCTTTGGCGTGTGAAACACATGTTTAACCTTTTTAAGGTTAAAGATGCACTACATCTAACACATAAACGCTGTGATAAGTCTTTGCCCCACAGAAGATACACACAGGTCCTTATGTGTCAACTTTGCCTTTTTGATGCTATTTTCAGTTTTTAACAAACCTCACGTTTATAATGAATGTGTGTTCTTCCATGCAATATGTTACATGAAAGTTATGAGAAATACCGAAGTGTAATCTTGACTGTGTCAGGATTGATGTGTGTGAGAAAGTTTCACGTGTTATGTAACAAGGAAGAATTGATCGTTATTTAGAATTCACAAGTACTCTATAATGAGGAATAATTGAGTGTTATTTAATGAGTTAACAAAGATTGCTATTTATAACATTTGTTTCCTTTGCCACTAAAGAATATACCTATTTACCTTTCTACAATATTCTATAACATTGGCGCATCGAGCGCTATTTATTAGGTTATGTTGATGGTCATGAATGCTTTTATATGTATCGTTGTGAAAATAGAACTTCCAGCTGGCTGTCGACGTGTATTTATAGTACCTTATTAGGTAGAATACGCAATTTCGGAATAATCCTAATCTGGTATAAAGATTTAGAACCACTGTTTAGACATTAATAAATAAATATGCTATTATAATCGAATAAAATATTTTATTTGTCAACCAGGTTTTTTTTATTATTCATTTTTTGATACGTTATAGGTAAATTTAACATAAAATTATGTTCTCACATAATTAGATTCGTTGAACTCTGTTTACATGTACGTCAAAAAGATTTTCAAACGTGTGAATAGAAACATGAAGTCAAAATAACAAATCAAATGTACTTCGGAACCAGAAAAGTATTTCGGAAATTATGTATTTCACATGACGTAACTTACGTCACTTCTGTCGTTTTAACGTCTGGATGCTTGGAACGCCGAAAGGTACCGAGATACTAAAGAAAAGAAAAACAACCCAGTGTCAAATGAACAAACATTTGGGATATTGAATTACAAACATAATACCAAAGTTATAGTTTGGCAAAACCAGACGAACCAAATGGCCAGGAAGATCGTTTTTGTCAATAAGACTTCATCAGTAGAGATGAAATACCTCCTCTCAATATAACTACCCGGAGAATTCTGAAAAGTATGTATGCATGCCTTTAACAACAATAAGAAAAACTAAAGATAAACTCAATGATTAAACTTATTCATGTGTTGAATTTCTCG
This sequence comes from Atrina japonica, assembly GCA_030159075.1. Lineage (NCBI taxonomy): Eukaryota > Metazoa > Mollusca > Bivalvia > Pterioida > Pinnidae > Atrina > Atrina japonica. Next base: position 1,769,741 of record BROG01000003.1, read on the forward strand.
CAGCTAAGATAACACCTGTTTCATATATAACCCTTCCACCCCTACGTGTCCAAATAGCACACTCTTTTCTTCTATCTTAGACTAGTCTATTAGGGCATATAGTGTTGCAAGGGTTAATGTATACTTACACTGTGACATTTGTCTTCTGAAACGTTTGCTCATAGAAAGTAAGACAAACTAAATGTTTCTGTCTCATAAACAACGTATAAGTTCAGATGAGCTATTTTACATACAAAAATAAACTTTCGCATGACATTCATCAAGTATATGAGTATAATCGTTTACAATGATTCGTAAATGATGATAATTGTCTTTCATATATCACGCATATTTATACATCTAACGTCATACATAATAATGATAGATAATATATATATATATATATATATATATATATATATATATATATATATATATATATATATATATATATATATATATATATATATATATATATATTGAATCTCAATACAAATTCGAACTCTATAAAAGTCATAGCAAATTACATTAAAAATACATCAACACTGAGGTAAGAAATGAGCTCAGATGGTTCTACTTCCCCTTAACCCATGGATGTACGTATTTTTGTACATGTCCTTCTGTCACAATTTAAAGCGACAAGGTTAGCATGAAATACAAAAAATATGGCGTTTCACAACTCGATACACGAGATACACGGATTTTGGGATTCCCTAAGTTGAACTCTGCACTCGATTTTGACATTGATACACGTTACATTGCTCTTCGACTAGTCAATATGCAGGATTTTAGTTACTGTTTCTCGAAATTTAAAACGTTGACAAATGCTACTAACATAGGTTGAAATGATTGAGAGATGCACAAAGTATATATTCTTCGATTGAGATTTTAGATTCAGAATGTTATAAATTCCAGTATGCGTTTGTCAATTGTTTGTAGATAAAAGATTCAGAATGCGAAAATGCGAAGTAAATGCTTTTGATAATTCAGTTTTCAATGTTTTATGGCTGCATTGAAATATGTAGGTGCATACCCTTTCCTGAAACCATGATAGGGAAAACCAGAACCACAAATGTATTCCATTATAATTCTATATTATATCAAATCAACTGTTGATGCATCTGCATCAACAAAAATCAGAACGGTTTATCTTTAATCAGTAAAATTTTATTTTTATATTATGAATGAAAATGATAAAAGGCAATAACATCAGATTTCCTCATTTCCAGTAGAACACACATTTGAATCCTTGAATCTGATGGTGATAAAGTTTGTTACATCGTAACACGTGTCATCGTTGATTGCACAAAACACCTAGTTGAGAAGTTCTCAATATTTCTTATAATATTTATCTATTAGTTTTGGTGTAAATGGTGTTTTAGCAACACTCAACAATTTTTCCAGATACATAATGACATTCAGTTTTAATGGTGTAGGAAAATACTGCACTTCACATTCTTCTTCTGTTCTTTTCCAGTTTTTCTTTTTTTTTTTTCTTCAAGTTGTGCACTTTTTCTTCACTACAACAAATATATGTGTATTAGTTATGTTGCTCCATGCATGTTTAGGGCCGGCCTGGCTCAGTCCGTAGCGCGCTCGACTCTGGATCGTGAGGTCGTGAGTTCGAGTCCCGCTGGCGGCAGGTTGGTTTCCTGTCCTTCGGACGAGATAGTAAAAACCGAGGTCCCGTGTCACAGTTGGTGTCAGCACGTTAAAGAACCCTCACTGCTCAATGGCCGTAAGTGCCGAGCACAGGCCAAAATTCCAAGCCCTTCACCGGCATTTGGTGACGTCTCCATATGAGTGAAAGATTCTTGAGTGGGACACTAAACAACAATAAACAAACAAACAATCCATGCACGTTTACCTACACTGACTAGAAGTAAGATACTTCCTAGTTTCAAGCGCGATTCTCTACCTACTCGGCCAGGGGGACCTAAGATTCATATCTCATTTCTTTATAGATTCAAACGTCTGATTCCAAAGTGTGTCCTGTCACTATTGAAAAAATAAATTGTATCAAATTACCTGACATAAACTTTCACTTTTAATCAATTAGTTATGAGTAATATTCTAGGAAACATCAAAGGTGTATAGATGCTTGATGTTTTACATTTCCCAAATGGACCGCTTTTGATGTCATAAATGATTATAATATGTAAAAATTATATATTTATAGTCATATTTGCATACTAAAATTCAAAAACTGCAACACACCGGGCATAACAATCAAGTAATACGTTCTGGAGGAATACAAAATTGTAACACCATCAATAAATGTCCTTGAAATTAGCAATAACTTTCCCTTTGCCAATCACTTTGTTTGTTGATATAGACAGCGCGGAGTCAAATGACAAATTATTCAATTTGTGTAGCATTTCTTTTTTCTATTTCTTACGTCAATCCTTTTTCGGAGAAAATAACAGACTGTATTATATTTGATAAAGCACTAAGAGTAAATCATTCCGATTTACTAGATTTAGCTTAAAACAACTTCACATTTTAAATGAAACTTTTGCACTTTTTGTATTGCAATTTTCCATTTTCCCCCCAAATATCTTATTGCTATAAGCATATGGATGTTTAGGTATGAATAACATCATGAGTATGGTGCAGGAAAATTGAGTCAAATTGCAGCGTTGATCTTGTATACAGGGTATTTCCATCTCAAAATTATCTAACCTGAGTTAAACTTGAGTATTCAATTTGGTGGCGCTGGGCCTAGAAGTGGAATCGGGTGCTTTCGAATAATGGACACTTCCTGTTCACTGACCACGTAAGAATACGTACAAGGAGGCAAACGATGTGTTTGGCCGAGCCGCTATATCATCTCACATGGTTCTCTGTCCAATCCGAAATTCGACTGTTTTACTGTAAACGTTGATATTTCAGTTGTGTTGTTAATTACGCGATTTTTTTGTGCGCAAACCATACACGTGGGGATTTTTACGCGATGTCACAATTTACTCTGTGCAATCCTGTATCAAACGATGATTTTAGCACAACTGTGGTACGCGGGGGATAATTTACACGAAGTCCTCTTCAGTGCGTATTCAATGTTAATTACCCCCAAGCGTAAATCCCCACGTTTACAGTATTTTACGTGCAGTTTACGATACAGATTCGACTTTTAACACTGATGAAATTGTGTATATTTGTTTGTAAGATCGATAAAATCATCAAAAAATTATACAGGCAATCAAACATTTTCAAAATACGCTGCAACTAAATAATACAATTTACCATATATCCCAGTTTAATGGAAATTAAAAAAAAACTTAGATTGCTGTTACAATATTTCTTTTACACCATCTCGTACATGAAATAAATATCAAGTACTTTAATTTAACAATGAGTCTTGAAAACGTTTCTTAACCTAATCAACGTCACGCGCAGCTGTGATACAGATACAGAATTTTTTAAAAAACATTTATCATGTTTTCGTTAATGACAATTTTGCACATCACCTGGCTAGGAGCAGAACAAAATGTTCATTTTTTTGTCTGCAAGGATTTAAAATGGCAACAATTAGCCTATAAGCTAATGTTATCATAAATTTATACATAAAGTTTCTCTGTACTCTTAAATCAAGATATATCTAATATTTGTGAACGGATAATACAGACAAATTTTCATTTGTAGTGAGAAAATATAGCAATATAAAGATTCGTAATTCTGTGATTTAGTACACGGTATTATTTCTTGTTTGAATTGGCATAACGATTAACAGAATCATACATGGGCTTGTTGAGTGGATACGGATATATCCATCAGAGTGGTAAGCATCTGTCTGTGCAATCCAAGGGTCAGATTCTTAACACGAAGGTGACGAATTCCGTTTCTACTCAACACACCCATGTTTGAGTATTTTTCTCCCATGATTTTTTTTTGTAAATACATATTTATATAGATGTATGCAAATACTGTGTGACATAATCATGCACTGTATTCTAGAAGCCACAGAGATACTACGTCATAATGTTTACGTGAAAATGTTGTCTTCATCCACCCAATAGAGACAAGGGAATTCTTTCCATTATTTTTGTGAATTTCCCTGACCACAGTGGGAGAAAATTTACACCACAACATTGATAAGTTTCACGGCCTTCACCCATAAAAAGACTGTTGTCTTGTATTGTTCATAATATTTTATCTTGATACTATATGCTCGATTAAAGAAATGCAGTGTTTTTGCTTCATATGATTAAAATTATCTAAATGAATAACAGAAAAAAAAACACCATTCAAAACAGAAAAAGAAGCAATGACACTAGGCGTTCCATACAAGGATATCTAAACTTCAAGTGATAATATACCAGCTATTATGTTAGGCAATGATATCTGATCCTATCTCTAGAATATGTGTACAGTAAAACCTCCCTATACTGCCACCAAAGTCGGCATTATATATATATTATAAAGAGGTTTGGCGATAGGTTTGGGGAAACCTTAAACTGAATTATAGGGAAAATTGGAAAATGGGACTTACTGTATATTTAAACTTAACATCATCATTATGTGTTAAAAAAAGTCGAAATATATCCCAAAAAATGTCACATAAAAAATCACTGCTTGTATTTGATCAGGTTCCGTGAAAATAAATTCAATGTATAAAAATATGACGCTTCATCGGATGCTGAACACCAGACTTAAAATATAAAAATCTCAGATACCAAAGTTTTAAAAATCTTCAGGATGTCCAGTGTACATATACAAATCTAGTGAACATTGGACAAACACATACCTCTGGAAATCTAGAGGTGGGATCGGGTGTCATAGAGGAGTAAGCATCCCCTGTTGACCGGTCACACCCACCGTGAGTCCACAGTCAAATTCAGATGAAATATGTGAGGAAGTAATCCACGTCACAGTTGGTACAGATGACTCTACAACCGGTATCGAACAGGTAACTCAACATTTCATTTAATGAAACTGGGTAATCGTAAACAAGTCTATTATACCGATTGTTAAATAACCAATGTTTTATGTCACAGTGATCACGATTCTTCAGAGAACTTCCGCTGCATCGTGTTAAGTAATTATCGGTCAAAATATAAGGCACTTCACATTTAGCGCGTGACATTTTCATATTTAGTGAAAGGTCATAAAACGAGAAATGTAGCCTTGTGAAATGCAGTTTTGTGAAAAATGCTTGAATATGATCTAAAAAATTAGGATTTTTGATAAACAAATAGTAATAAATTATCAGAAAGTTCAAAATTTTAATGCAAATAAAAATAAGTTTTGTATACAATTTGAAAAGAAAAGCATGTTTATTAAATGTATATCTAATGCAGTTCCAAATCAAAAAATGCATTAAGTTTGATATAATCAAGAAATTATCACAACTCTGTAATTAAAAATATTACTGTATTCGTGGAAATTTTTGCTCTTGTTTAACTTTTGCCATTTTCACCCTTAGAAGAAATTTCAAGCTAAGAATTATAAAAAAATCTAAGATACCAAAGTATAAATCTATAGGATGTCCAGGATAAAGGTACAAATCTGATAAAAAATGGACCTCTGGAAATCAACAGGTGGGATCATGTGCCATGGAGGAGTAAGCATCCCCTGTTGACCGGTCACACTGTGAGTCCTCGTCACAATTGGTACAGACGTCTCAACAACCGCCATCGAACTGAAACATGGCCTTACCTGTCATCAGTGAGACTATGGCTAATTGGAGCCAATTTAAGACAGTTTAATGTTTCCTGTCAAAAAACAGCGAAAATAAGCAGGGGCGAAAATTTCCAGGTATTCATTTTTTCGATGTATATATTGACATCATGAAATACTTAGTGTATTTATTTTAGCACAAATATGCTCAACGTACAGCTTTTGCAATCGTGAATAGTTTTCCGTAAGCAAAGTTCTGCCAGAATTATTTCCCTTAAATCGCAATACTGTAAGACAAAATATACTGTTTCAGTTATTATATAAACCAATTTCAGTAATTTGTTTTGGCAATGATCTACAATATGGCGGAGAAAGGGAAATAACTCCTACAAATTTATGCCACATGAAAAAATAACAAAAGGAAGGTAATAATTCTTTCAGTCGTTTCCATGGACAAAAATAATTTCTTGTCCAATGTATACAGCAATTATTTATTTATTGACATTCACTTTATGAATGCTGTCATTATCAATGCACACAGAAAATTTATTACCAATAATGAACACTGATTTTATTGTAATATGTAGATCAATAATTAAACAACAATAATATAAAAATTTAAATCATATGTTAAAGGGGCATTAGCTGTGTTTACCAAAAAATTATTTCGATTTTTACTATTTTTACTACTTGTACTTGTATACAATAACAAATAAGAGCTATACATTGGCACAAAAAAATCTGAAATTCCTTTATATTTTGTGAAAATATGGTCAGGTACAGTGTGGTATGCATATACAAATACTAAGGTTGAGTTAATTAATTACAATTGAAAAACTGCCAAAGCAAAGTTTCTCAAGCAATCTTCACAAAATTTATACGGATATCAGAATTTTTATATTTGTGTATATCTCTTTTTTGTTATTGTATATTATTGTAAGTAGTAAAAAAAGAAAACAAATTTTGAAAAAAAAATCCACAGTCAACGCCCCTTTAAAATATTCATTATCATTTTACTGATACTTTAAAGCTGAAGTATATTCTAGTAATAATTAGAATCTGAGGTACTCTCTACCAAGGTAGACTTGCACATGTTTACAAACACAAAGAGTCTAAATTAAATCATAACAGGGGTAACAAGCTTCTTGTCATCACAAAAGTATTAGAATTGACCTGTGTTTTAAAGGTGTACTGGTATAAGTGACCATGGGCCAATTTCACTAAAAGTCGTAACTTTACATGTAGTCGTAAATCTAGACTAATTTCACACGTAATGTATTGTAGGATAAAGAGTAAACATATGTTTACGACCTGCTGTGAAACTGAAACTAAGAACACGTAAATAAAGTCGTAACTTGAGTCAGTTGGCCCCTTGTTCCTGTTGTACTGAGTAACACTTCCATCACGAAAGTTAACATCCAGATAGTGTTTTTCTATAATATTTTGATAATTGAGACTTTTTAATTACATTGACATTAGCGAAATTTCAAGATAAAAACGTTTAGATATCTGGTAAAAAAGTATTATAAATATAAAGTAAAAATCATCGGAACAGGCTGTTCAACTTTAACTTAACTGGAACTTTGACTAGCTGATTTTGACATTACAAAATTCATATATATATATATATATATATATATATATATATATATATATATATATATATATATATATATATATATATATATATATATATATATATATATATATATATATATATATATATATTCCTTAATATTTCTACAATAGAAGCTAGCCCCAGTCTGTTAACAGTGTAAATCAAATGAAAATCAAGCTTAGATAAAGAAACTTCAAGATTTCAAAAAAAGAAAAAAACAAGGAATACTTATAATACTCATCCAAAGTAAGACTGTTGTTATTGAAATTCCAGTTTGTTAATTATCAGCTGCTTGTCATTTGACGAATCTATATAATTTATTCTATTAAAACCATCAAAACCTATTTATCACAATTACAACCATCTAGATAATAATATTTCATTATCTCATTTGACAATGAAAAGTATCTAAATCTTCAAACTAAAAATCTATCAAGTATCTAAATTCTACTCAAGTTTACATAAACTTCCTATCTAAATAAAAACTCTACTGTTGGGACTTATGACTTTCTATTTCAGATTTGTTTAATCATTTCTGTTCTGTTTCAAACATTTATTTTAAATTGACAGTTACAGCGCATATACAGTCAACTCCACTTTTAACGAGATTGCTTTTAACGAAATTACGTTTATAACGAGAATATTTTTATCCCCCTTGCAGTTACTATTCATTTCTGTATAAATCTGAACGCCTATAATGAGATAAATATAACGAGATATCACATGTAACGAGCTAATAAATTGTCCCGATGACGGTCTCCTCATGTAGTTTTAGTGCTGTATAACGAGGTGTTTTACAAACAAGACAAACGATATCTATCTACTGTTTTTCAAACTGTATGTATGGTTTTTTATCTTCAAATACCGTAAACTTCACTTTTATATAGATTAAATTGACTGTTCTGTATTATAAACTCCTGGTTTAGATGGCATTATGTGATACATTATTTCACATGATTTCATGTTGTATAATTAAGTCACCTTAAACAGCTGGTTATCAATCAATATAACCTGTTATCTGACCTCATTCGTTATAATGAAGTCTGGCTATAACGAGATATGACTCTTTCTCCCTTTCATTTCGTTATAAGTGGAGTTGACTGTATATTTTTATCTTTATATCGTCAATTAAAATTAAATAAGGTCATGTAAAAAAAATATTCTGGTTCTCAGACAATTAGCCTTCCAAAATGGGCAAGATAGGTAGGTATTTTATTTTTATGTTTTATTTCCAAAGTGTTGTTTACATACCTTGAAGGAAAGAAAACAAGAAGACATCATGTAACAAAAAAATAATCTTTTATTGATACCTTCAATTGTGTTATTGTCTTGTTCATTTGGTTTTCAAAATGAAATATCAACAAAAACGAGAAATTGTCTAGATTTAGCACAGCGAAATCAAATGTCTCCCCTTCTAAGAAATGAAAGAGTACTGTTGTCTTTGACAATGTTTAACTCTAGAGAGAGAAAGAGAGGTTGGTGTTAACATTTGTTATGTTTGTGTAAATTATATAATACTATGCTATTGTACTGTGGCGATATGATACAAGGTTTTGGAAATTTTTGAACTATGTTAATTTGGTGTAGTCTGTTGATAATTGGGGCTTTGAGGAACTATATCTTAAATGAAGGTGGGACACGTATGTAAAATAATCACTTCAAGGGAAATATTGAAAGAGGTTTTTAACAGAAGGTGCACAATGGCAATACACATGTATATACTTATCAATAGAGGAAAAATATGTTTAAGATGCAAGTTGATTTACTATGTACATTGTGTAAATAAAACAAAAACAAGAAATGTTTGTAAAACATTTATGCCCCCCTCCCCTATTTTACCATGATGTATCTGTTCAAGGGGTGCAACTCTGATAAAAATATCTTATGGGAACCATATAATTCTCATGATGTACATTGTATCTACATGCAAAATTTCAATTCAATTCAATATGTGCACCCGTTGCGGAGATAATTAATAGAAAATATGGTGTATACGCAGACCGATCAACAGCAGCAAAGCAATATGCCACTCCTTCTTTGAGGGAGGTCGACATAAACAAACTAGCATTGACTTGATTACAATAGTTACTGGTGTTATCATATACATGTAGTTCACTATCAATTGCAGACAATTTACCAACACATTTATGAAGAAGTTACTTCATTCTATAACTAATTCTTCTATGAGTTTCTATTTTTCCTTAACATTTCACTTGCAAACCTTCTTCGTTTCACAATTAGAATTTAACTTGGCCTCAAACCCTCCACCCCCTTGTCTCAAAACAACCATTTCATCATGGAACCACAACATATTAACTCTCTCCTACAAAAAGTCCCAAAATGTTTTACTATTATCAAATTGAAATATTCATGATAACAGACCTAAAAGAAAAATAGTTTAACCCTAACACCCACTGTACACTCTACAAACAGATAATATATTCTGGGGGGGCGCCTGTGTGGCCAAGTGTTTACAGTTTTACTTTTAAAATCACAAAAGCCTTTTACTGTAGGTTTTCAATTAGCGTCTTTTGATTTTTGTGACACCCAAATGTTTTCATTTTACTTGTGAAAGTCCCAGGCCTATTTTTGAATATCTTTTTACATGTGTAACTTGAATTTGAAGTAACAAAAGATTCTACATTGCTTCTAAATCCAGAATAAAACTTGACCCCACTATACATAAGTACATGTCAAAGTGATTGTCAAACAATCTTAGTAAAAATTCAATTGAAAAAAAAACATGAAATAAACAAACAACAAGGACTCTGTATACAAAGGGCCAATCCCTGTAATTATTTTTCATGACACATCGCCATGATGTCATTACAACGTATCAAAAGTATCATCATCCTATCTCAAATACATAGACAGTTATGCCCTGGACAGTATTTATTTCAGCAAAGGGCAATAACTCTGTATACAAAGGGCCAATCCCTGTAATGTTGTTCATGACACATCGCCATGATGTCATTACTATGAATACCAAGTATCATCATCTTATCTCAAATACATAGACAGCTATGCCCTGGACAGTATTTATTTCAGCAAAGGGCAATAACTCTGTATACAAAGGGCCAATCCCTGTAGTTATTGTTCATGACACATCGTCTTGATATCACATCGTCTTGATGTCAATACCATGTATACCAAATATCATCATCCTATCTTGAGTAGGAAGAGAGTTATGCTCCGGACACGAAATTATTGGAAGAAGAAGAAACTTGTACAAAAACAATATTTCTCCCTTCAGAGAAGGGGAGACATAATATAAAATAGCTAAAAGATTTTATATACATATGTATATCAAAACATAAAAATGTTTTGTAACTACATCAAAATCAATTGTAAATGCATCATTATAATTATCATCAATCATTATCATTACTATTTTACAAAGATGTATCTAGTTCTACTATATGTTTAAAAATCAATGCAAATTCCAAAAGTAAATTTTTATGTATTTCATTAATACTTTTATTTACAGCAACTAAATTTACTTTTATCAATCACCTACATTTAATTCAGATTTTAAATCTTTTATACACTATATAGTGTTACATGTATTATCATTTTGACACATCCTGAAATTCAGTTCCATTCGGTATTGGTTCTTTCATTTAACACCGAAATTCCAATTCCTCAATAAACTGCAAGCAACAGCAGAAAACACACGATGTGTTCTGTGACATTTTCGGGCATAAGGTAAAGATTTACATGTTGAATTGTCAATAAAATAATTGTTTTAGTTTCTAATTGGGTTTTAGAAAATCATTTTGAACTAGGAATAGAAGGAAATGGATCATTTTCGAAGCTTAAGCCTTTTGAAATGACTGACATAATTACTTGCCGCGCGGCGGTGATTTTTTTATGAAATATGAATAAAATGGTTTCATCAGCGATTTCTTTTTGTGCACAGCGGTGTCTGAGAACCAGAAGTATTTTTTTTTACTTGGCCTAACATGCTTGACTTTTATTATGTCAAAATGTGTATTCTACTACTCATGGCTCACCCTGCCATTAGCCAATATAGCCACCGACTAATTTGTCTCAAGCCAAAATAGCCACTGATTAGTTTGTCTCAAGCTATCAAGATCTTCCACGTGACTTATCAGAAAACGGGAGCTATGAGAGATCAGTTTTTACTTAGACAGATAGTCCACTGATAAAAAAACTTTCTAAACCAACTCCTCGTTTGTGTAAGGTATTAACCATTTCACTGACATAAAACAACAGTAAGTTAGCCTACATTTTATTTCGATCATTGATCATTATTCTCAGATCATTGGGGAATCTTTGAAGTTTTAACTTTAAAAACAAAATTTTGCAAAAATATTAAAATTTTTAAAGTTATTACAAATACTTTTAACTCTTTGTTCTCTCTTTTATTATAGCAATTTCACAACTCTGCCAGCATGTCTGCCATTGCAGAAAATCAATTGTCTTATTTTATAATTAACTCATCATTCCCTGAAAGGCAATGGACTGTACTTAAAATCAATGATGTAGGTCAGTCCAAATGTGTCTTAAGGGGTGAATGAGTCAAGAAATAATTTCAGGACTGAGGAGACAAATAAGGAGACAAAAGTATATCACACCACCCTAGCTTTACTAATTGTGGACAAAATTAATCTACACACCATTCCATATCACAGTATTGGTTTTGAGTCAACAACTCTTGTGTGGAATAAGGAAAGAAATCACCACCATAAAAATAACAAATAATGGCACTTGACTATATATATGTGTGTGTTTGTACAGAGGAATCTCGATATCTCAAAATTCACGGCACCACCTCTATTACTTCGAGATATCCAAAATTCGAATTAACTAAAAAAATTTGATTTAACATGTCACATTTTTCTTTCTATATAAATTGGGTCCAGCCATAGACTTTGGCATATCTGGAATTTCAACATTTTGACATAACAAGATTCAATTGTGTGTATATATATATATATATATATATATATATATATATATATATATATATATATATATGGAATGTTACATAATTCAAAACTTGTATTGGATTGAACTTAAATTACAGGCAAACATAGTTAATGTAAAACATGGAATTTCGGAGAAGTAGTGAGGAAATCAAAGTTATAAGTTTGAGGTAGTCCAACATGAGATTGATTAAATGCTGATGTCCAGGAGAAGGGAGATAACCCTGTTCCAATTGTTGGTCCATTGATGATGTCAGCTTTGAACTCCTGTGCCATGAAATAGTCGGACACCTGATAAAAAAAATTTAAGCATTTCAATTTCAATTTCATGTAAATACATTACATAGGAAAAGATAACTGTTCATTGGGTCAAATATACTATTTTGAAGTTTACAAAGATGGAATTGATTAGAAACCAACTTTCCATCCATAGATGAATCAAATTTCATGCAAGTTTAACATGTTCTGCAAATACTAAATCCAAATGACTGTGTTCTCTTGTACTCTAAAATCTAAATACTTATACACAATCTATATATTGCAAAATGAAGCAAGGGTGTAGAAAAAGTCAAATTTTAAATTCTCAGTTTTGGCTTTTATTTTTGAAAAACCTACAACTTTGGTATCATGTTTACAATATTTCCCCTTAGCAATTATATGTTGAAAGCTTTATTGAATCCCTGAAGGGGTTATGGGGCATTCAACTGATTAGTTATACAGTAGAGACCTCACTCAGACTGAAAAAAAAAACTGACGATGTTCTTTCAAAGAATTCATAAAATTTCATAATTATTTTTCTATCATTCACTGCATTGTTTTAAAAAATCGTTCTTCCAACTCTGTCAAACTGGGTTACAAAAAAAGCTATACCATTACAGATGTTATTGGAATTCCTTATATGAACAATTTTAAAATGCAGAAAAAGGCCTAAAATTACAGGCTTCTTGGTTATGGTTTTAGGACAGAAATTTTCCTACATCCTAAATTCTGGGTCTAGGGTTGGAAAAAAAAATTGTAAAATACTCCTGACTTTAACTAAAACAGAAAAACTTTACATGAGACATTTATTCATTCTTTATTTTGAAATTCCAAATTGTGAATTTTTGCACTGGGATTGGGTGCTGTAACTGCCCCCCCCCCCTCCCCCAAATAGTTAAGGCAAATGTCTGTAAATCGATGTAGTTATGTTAAACTCTTCAAGTTTAACACTACAGATGACAATGTGTTAAGAGGTACCTTAAAAAGCTAACCTCCTAAAAGAACTTTCTATCCCATTCAGGGAAACTACAATGGAACCTGGCTATTTAGACCACCTAACTGACTGACTCAAAGTGGTCTTATATGCAAGGTGGTCTCTTCAGTGAGGATCTAGACAAGAGACAATGTTTACAGTTTTAAATGTGAGGTGGTCACTAAACGGAGGTGGTCTTAAGGTGAGACGATGATATAATAATTCAAATAAGTTGGTAACAAATTAAACTAGACAAAAATTACATCCAAAAATAGAAACTCACCTTCGTGTCATAACAACCAAATGGTCCTGGTTCCATTTTTTTCAGATCGCCACGGCAACAGATTTGATTACAAGAATCTCCCTCGGAATAAGGATCACTTTTGTAATCTGAAATGTTTAGATTTGGATTACTCCTACACACAGTCCCTAGTTAACACTGACTCTTCTTTGTCTGAGTATGAACTCATTGACCCCTGTAGCCATGTTTAGACTCACCCATTTCAAACAACTTGTTCATTCCTGATTTATGACAGTAGACCATACTTTTTATTGACTTGGGTGAGTCTAAATGTGAACATAGGGTTGATGAGTTAAAAACAAACAACAACAAAATGAATCATGCTTCATTTCCATTAACATGTAAAATTGTGATATACAGACAAACTTGTCTATAAAGGCCGCTCAAGATAACACATAATGGCAGCTGTTATAGAAGATGGCCTTTCTAAAAAGGTTTATTCATTATAAAAAAAAGATAAAGCTTGTTTGAATGGCCTTTAAACACAGGTGCCCTTTATATAGAAGTGGCCTTTAATGCACGTTTGACTACTTTGTATTATATCTTTCTTCATGAAAGCAATTATAACTGTTTACCTGAACACAGTGTGTACCATCAACTCAACACTTGTACATGAAATCAGATTCTTTCTTTTTGCTTCTATCAATCACTTACATTTGACAACAACTTGATTTCAGGTAATCATCGTTTCAGGCACATTCAGAAATACATGAAATAGTGATTTTTAATGATGCAAAAGACCTAATTTTTTGCATGTCGCAGTGGTAATATTGAACATGTATAAAAACAAACACATATTTGTCTATATAATATTGAACATGTATAAAACAAACACGTATTTGTCTATATAATATTCATACCAAAAGTATACATACATTAATGGTTTTTACTTATGTTATTCATTAAAAATGTTACATGTAATCCTGTGCAAACATTTTGTAGATACACTTCTTCAACCAAACAGTGTTGCTATACACATGAACGAAAGGTTATAAAGACAAACTTTTATACCATTATTTGTTCTCACTAACAGTGTCACAACTTTGCACATTTACACCAAATTTCATCTTTTGTGGAAGAAAATTGATATACAGTATAACCATGACAAGTTAACAATAGTTGCCATTCTTGCATTTTCAAATGTTTTGCAATGTCTCAATTCACAGACTGAAAATTGAAACCCATACAGAATGTTTATCTGCAGTCTTGTAGGTAACTCGCCTAGATGAAAAGACAACTGGCAAGCGCCTTAATCAAGCTAACTTGATAAAATCACTTGGTATAATTGTGACTATAAACAACTGTAGAATGTCCCTCAAACAAAAGCCTTTTCTTTGATGTTCAATTTCAGAAGACTTATGCACTAGTCTGTGAGACAATTTTTGTGAAACTCAGAAAACATCCCTTCTCCTCTTTTGTGACCCCTTTGAAACCTCGCTGTTAGCATGCTGAGACTATCGGACAAAACTGAAACCAAAGACACACAACTACATATGGAGATCTTACATCCTTTCAAGGGCACTTAAAGTTTCAACTACCAGTTACTGAGGAATGCTTTGGACAGTGGGAAGAAAGAAAGAAAATAGGAAAAAGGGCCAAAAAAAGATGTCTTCCGACTTTGGTTGGAGACTTAACTGATTAATTCAGATGCAAATACACTTCTTACCATTATATCTCATGATAGCCTTCATGGAAGTCATATCAACTACTTTGCCTTCATCGCGTCGGAAAATTTTGGCTCTCGGAGCTAACTGGTAAGTAAAGTCATTTCCGTGCTTTGCTACAAATTCTGGATAACCACTCTTGTTGTAAACTTCCTCATAAAATGGTACATTATATGACGGCCAATATCCTGTAATTACACACATAGCTTTAATTGATAAACCTTAAATCAGGTTAATTTGGAATTCTTCATGTAAATTCCAAAATGAAAGAGTGGCCAGTACCCTCTTTTGATCAAGAAATGATTTATATCAACTAACATTTGACTGGTACATAAGAAGACCTATTACATACATGTAATATACATGTATACATAATATATGTATACAAAACTACACAGATGTTTCTATCCATATCATCAGACTGTATGTGATCATTGTAGTGGATGGATTCAAATGCAGTCTGAATATATGGATAGAAACATTTCTACGGTTTTGTATTTATTACATGTCAATTTAAAATTCATTCTGCTTTTAACAACGCCATCAATATTTTGGATGACATGAATGCCATTTAGAAAAGTAGCTACAGCAAAATTTCGATATCCAACTATGTGCAATACGGTGTTATGTATTGCACGGCCGTATTGAACTCTGTATTGTAACTGTATATATACATGCGTGTGTGTGTGTGTGTGTAGAGAGAGTGAAACCTGTCTTGAAAGACCACCCCATCTGTCATTTAAATATGATCTTTCAAAACAGGTGATATCCAAAAATTAAGATTTTACTTAAAGGTATACAGGCTGTCATTTTGCCTAGAATAAATGAAATATGATCATTGACGTGAATGAATTCTGCCATCCATGTAAGAATGCAAATGTTTACTCGCCCTTTATTCACATTCAACTTCTTTTACCAAATTACGACATTATAACAAGATTTTTCAACCTGGGATTTTTTAAAAACAGTTTATGTGTATAAAACGAATATTGTTTGAAGCTTTTAATACAAACAAAAAAATTCATTTTGACAGCTTGCATGCCTTTTACAGATTGTTTAACTGCTTGGTTTTAAAGATTATGGTTTCGCAACTCATGTTCCATTATATATACACATGTACATGTATATATATTTATATATATTGTCTAAAGAGGTCAAATCCAATGGCCCTTTTGATGATCAGTTTAAACAATGTAGGCCCTATACTGTATGTTGTTGATATTCTTGGATTACCTGATGAACCTCAGTCAAACAAAGATCATGTGAAGATCAACAACAAATTCAGATGAAATGTATTAGGTACCGTAATTTTCAGAATGTAAAGATAACAGACTATCATAAGACTTTTCATGATCTGATACATGTGCAGATAAAAACAAACACACTTACCTGTCCTGAGTATAGAAGTCTGATCACCAGATTTGACCAAAGATGGAATCTGCTCAACTACCCACAATGCACCATCTTCAATGGACTTCTTCAAATGAATTTTGTTCATGTCAATGATCATGTACTGGTTATTGTAGGTTCCTGTCGATAAAATATACATAATTAAGTAAAGTGTAAGGTTTATCATGCAAATAGGCATTTCGTTAATTTGCAATGTGTAGAGTCATTATCATAAATAGGGTATTCTGAAAATGTTTGTATGTCAGAACAGGTTTAATTTTTTCTCTTTTTTAACGTGGAATAATTTCCTTGTCAACTGATAGGGTTTTGACAAGCTATACACGATGTCACAATACAATTATATGATGTAGAGCTTTTATGACGTCTATGTATTGAGAATGCAGAGCATACTAATAAATAGTTTTGTCAGACTTTGTGTTCATACAGAAATATGTACTTGAAGCATGGGAGAAAAATAATCAAACATGGGTGTGCTGTGTCAAAACAGAAATCTGAACCCTTGTGGCAAGAATATGAAAGTCCAGTCCTCAGGAGACCCTCAGATTGGACAACCAGAATCTTACCACTCGGGTGGAGATTTCCTTATCATCACAACATACCCATGTAAGATTTTATTTGCCATTTGACTGCCAATCCTATCTACAAAACCTCTGACCAGGAACTTGCCTGGTGGTGTTTGAGGAGAAGTTGAAAATCCTCAAACGTTTATATATGATACTTGCATGACATAATGCAACAATGGGTCACAATCTGTCATAAAATTTTGAGTACTGAGAATTACTTCATAATACTACACTGTAAAATGCATATTTCATTATTTAATTTCTATGAAAGAGTGGTTAGTGGTCTCTCCTCCAACAATAAAGACAATATAACTGAAAAATTGTTAACTGTGGCGTAAAACAAAAACTATAAAATCTTACGTTGTTTCTGGCACCTCAAAATAGACTTTTACATACTATGGATGTACAGAACATTCAAAGCTGTGCAAAACCAAGCTGTTTATACATGGAAGACTGTCTAGCTCAACTTGAAATACCTGAATTAAACTGTGACAAAACAGCTGCCCACTCCATGCCAGAATGTGCCATCATGTTTGCCACTCTGACACGTTGCCAGGCGAACAGTGACTCCGGCTTTACATACTGATAAAGAGATTCGTTAAATACATTGTTGGTCGTCTGCAGCATCACCATGTTACTGCTGAGTAGATAGAAATCATCCAGTGATTCCAGAAATCCTGAAAAAAGGCAAAAGTTTAAAGGTTATAGTGCAACTAAAATGGCAGCATCATTCTTGCTTTTTTGTTTGTAAAGGACTCCTTGTGGTGATATAAAATGTTGTGGTAGAGCATATGACTAGCAGTCAAACTTGCATTTAATGCCATCTCTGTACAAAGGGTACCTGCCTATAAAGGCCATTCAAACAAAACCATTGTTATCTTTTTATAATGAATAAACCTCTTTATAAAGGCATAAATGCCACCTGTCTATAACAGCTACGTTTGTGTGTTCCATTCGGTGGCCTTTACAGACAAGTTTGACTTTTGCCATGTTCTTGACTTGAAAAGTGAAAGTAAAGGGTTTCTCAGATGAAACCTAATCCAGGGCAGAGGTGAATTGGTAAATAAGTACCACTGCATTGGAATTTGTCCAAGGCACAGGTCAAATTTTGCAGCACTTCATCTATAGCTGGTAATTCCTCCATAGAAGTGAAAAAGTAAAATGACAATAAAATTCATAAAAATAAATTGTTTGTACATGTATAGTAGTAAACACATTTACTTCCCAACAGCCTGAACAGATTTGATATTACAGTAAATCTTGCAAAGGGTACCTGCCACCTGTTTATGATGGCTACCTTTGTGCATTCCCTTGGGTGGCATTTATTGACAGGTTTGACTGTAAAATCAATAATAAACAGAAATGTATTTTCAAACATCAATTTATACTATCCACCTCAGAACACACAGTGATAGACTTCTGAAAGGTTTGTTGTTTAAATTGTCTGCCATTGAAAGATCTTACAAAATGAACATCTGTACATTTCAGAGTCCATTCCATATGAGGGACATAGACTTATCCTAAAGAAAAAACAAACCTTTCAGAAGTCTATCTCTGTGTGTGCAATGGCTCCTTTTTATTATATGGATATCCCTGAATATCTGCCCCCCCCCCCCCCCCCCCCCCCCCCAACAAAAAAAAAAAGATAATGACATATTTTCAATGGAAATTAAAGTTGTCAATCAACAGAATCAAATTAATGGGATGATCTTTTCCTAATTTATATCTATATTTATCTAACTCTGGAAATTAAAAACTGGAAATTGACAGTTGTTGGGTCTTGAGCATGAATGTTAAAGTGTGTGTGAAGTATTTTAGCAGACAGACATACAAACCTGGATAACTTGAAAAGGACAACTGTTTGGCAGCAGTAGCTGGATCCTGAACATTAAAGTTATAATGTTTGTAGATCCTTGATGTTGCCTGGTATACAAACCAACTTGAATGGGACATGAATAAGTTTTCATACCCACCTAGAACCTGCAATTAAAATGAGTAAAACTTGAATTTTTTTCAAATGTTTGCAGCACACAAAATAGACACATGTCTATTAATGTCATACAGAAGATAGTGCAAGATTGCAAGTAACTTGTTGACCCCTAAGAACGAGTGAACTTAGATCAATCTTAAAAACATGTCCAAGTGTGTCTTAGGGATGAATGTGTTAAGGTATAAGGACACAGGATTTTCAATGTCTTATACTGGGTAATCAAGTCATGTGCTAACAACAAGATTTTATATAATATTAAAACAAATTCCTTCGCATGTTAAAAAACATACATAATGGTTGGCTGGCTGAATTGTTCGGATTCTTTGGACTAAATACATCTCCTTCAGTATCCATATAATTCTCGATTTGTAAAGCAAATATTTGATTACATGTACCTTTAAGCAAAATACTAGAATACCCTACAGAACAACAAATGATTACCTTAAAGTTATCTCCATCAGTATCAATAAATAATACATGTACTTGAATACCAGGGTGCAAAACTTAATGGGAAAGTACATGACATTTTAACTAAAACATAAAAACTTCATTAGAGACATTTGCTTGAAAACATTTTATCTTTATTTTGAAACTCCAAATTGTGAATTTTTGCATATTTTGGGTGAAAATACATGTACAAGCCATCACTGCATTGGCTTAGGAAAATTCCTATACTCTTAGCACAATGTTTGATCAGACTTAAGCACAATACTTGAATACCCTAAAGCACAATATCTTATTACCCTTATACTAGATTACATTAAAATAAGATACTTGATTACCCTAAACTTGGCTTAAGCACAATACCTGATTACCGTAATGCAATCTATCTAAGTATTCATACATTTACCAATACTGAAGTAATATCTGCAGAGGTTATTCTCAAGATCAATATTTGTCAGTAAAAATTTGACTGATAGATTGACACTAGTCTTTTGAAATATAGGGGACACTGACCTTTACTAACGCAGAGCACATACCACGTTGCTGGACAAAGAGTTTGGCCTTTTCGTGCGACATGTTCCTCCAATCTGGAATATTTTTTGGATCAAGTGCATTGACAAGGTCCAGCAAATCTCCAGCCAAATTTAATATTTGAAAAGCAAATACATCTAATGCCTGCAAATAAAAAATACATCCTAAACCATGATGGATAGAGAAGCTTTTAACACCATCAGGTTCACTTCTAACATTAGATGCTAGATTGATATAAGTGTCAATAAATATCCTTGTTAACTCATCAACCCTTTATCACATTTAGACTCATCCAAAATCAATAAATAGTACGGTCTACTGTCATAATTCAGGAGTGAACAAGTTCATATTGTATGTAAAATTATTATAAAATTTTGACTCTAAATCAAACATCCCTAAATTCTGACAGTGGACTTCACAATTCTTTGAAATGGACAGGTCCAAATATGACTTCAGGGGTTTATGAGTTAAAATACAAAAAAATATTTTATCAAACATCCAGGGCAAGATAGCAATAAAATGAACACAAATTTAAGATTTTTCAAATCTGATTCCCATCTAGTTGATGTCATTCTACTCTGAGGGTTTATTCTGCCATTCACATTTTCTGCACCATGTGAATTTTGTGAATTCTTTTCTTCCAAATGAAGTGAGTTTGCCCAACCCTATGGTAAAATAAATATCGTCAAACAAAAGCAATGTAATGAGACAAAATCAAAAATGAAATACAGGATAACAGGGTTTTGCTGATCATATTCATAATTCATGTATCCGAGTTTATTAACATTGAAATTATTGCCAAAACTTACTGTTACAACATATCAGGGCTCTAAGTACCTCCTTGACATCTAATCGCCAAATGGCGACCTACTCAAAACTTTACTCTCCATTTGAAGTTCTTTGGTTGCCATGATCAATATTTCATGCTTTATCATACATGTAGCTAGGCCTATAGGCCTATCCGGCAATCGTAAGCTACATGTGCTGTCATAAATAAGTCAACTAATGCCATCTCCTTCCCATTTCCATATGTCAAATAAAATTCTTGCAAAATTCATGTTTATTTCATTTTTAAAAATATTTTGATTATTTTGATCCAATAATCTTTGAGATTTCTCTGAAGCTTTATTTCTGCGAATCAACATTTTTTTTATGCAGTGATTATTTTAATTTTGTTAATGGTACTTAGGCCTAGTAATACTATGAACAAATTAAAGAAGGAATAAAGTACAATTAATTCTGTTTGGTTTTCATGAAAATAAATAAACATTCAACTGTCAGTTGACTTAGTTACCATACTCCGAAGATTAAACGAAAAACAGAAAGTAAGGAACAGCCTCATGTGTCAATGTCTTTATTTCAAGATTAAGACTGATTTATTGTCCAAATACTTATTTGACAACGATTTTCAAAAATGGTCACAGACATTGACGTCTAACATTATGAGTTTGATACTGTGTATGAGTAGGCCTAAGAAAGGATTCACTTACATTCAGTAAAGAGTCATGAAAACAACTCTTTCAACCACTTAACATGCATCTTCCTAAGAAATTCTGTTAAAAGATTTTTACATTTTATATGGTCATGCAAAAATTCGGGGAAAAAATCCTGTAAATACTGGAATGGAATTGCGACTAAAATGGCACAAATCGTGAAATAAATTGTTAAAACTATAAAGCTAACTTATACTGATGCAGATACTTGAATGTTAACATGTATGGTA
Organism: Atrina japonica; assembly: GCA_030159075.1. Lineage (NCBI taxonomy): Eukaryota > Metazoa > Mollusca > Bivalvia > Pterioida > Pinnidae > Atrina > Atrina japonica. The sequence goes on from BROG01000003.1 coordinate 1,791,760, forward strand.
ACTGTTTTAGAGACGTATAGATGAAACAAACAAGGAAATATCATTGTCATACCTAATGGGTATATCATTGTTTTACCAAGTTTTATTGTAACCTTCTTTTAAGCTAAATAAGCACTTAAATGGGCCTAAATCACGTTGTCTTAACATGCATCAATCAGCAGAGAAGAATGTTTTATGACTGAGATTGGTTGAAAACAGTTGGGGACCAACCAAAATACAAAATACGGATTCCAAATATGATAACATTGCATTTAAGGCACTGGATTTATGGTCGCCAAAATGGCGAGTTAGTTTAATTTTTAGTTCCCATTTACGATTTTTAGGTTGCGACCAAATTACTTGCCACTTTGAGCCCTGCATATACAAATTTTTCTTACCTACAAATTTCAAAAACTTTTTTAAATTAATAATTGCAAACTAACATGAAATTCATTCTAGCATTCATATTTGAGTGTGATAAACATTAGAAACACACTTCAAGAAATTTTATCCTCAAGACAAGCATTTAACTTATGTAGGTACAAATGTTCACAAACAGTAGCATTGGGCTTACATGTACAAATCAAAGTTCATAAAAAAACAACAAACAAATAATATATATTGTTTATGCAAAAGAAATCATACTGTAAACGTAAAACCCCTTTAATTCTGTTGCCCTAAAATAGTCATTTGTCAATTTTCCATATTTCGCTGCCCATAATTTTCCCAATTTAATGTTTGTACAATGGAAACAATTCCTGAATATATTTTCATTACCTTAAAATTTTGTGATTTTTCACCACTTACTAAATAAAAAGTCAGCACAAAAATTAAGGGGTTTACAGTATTAAGTCTACAAAAAAATTTAATTAAAGGTGTTGACCTTCTCTGAAGGGGCAGCTGCTTTATATCCATCCACTAAGCCATCAAATTGCCTCATGATGAAACCAACATGGCGCCAAAATGGATCAATGCCTGCTTTAGAAACTACATTCTGATTAGTCCATTTTTCTTGCTGTGATATGAAATCTTTTAACTTTGAGATAAATCCATCTGTTTTTCCTTTTAAGAAAAAATCCTGTATATTCTGGTAGTGATCATAGATTCTCCTAAAATGTAATTTTTATCATTCATATTACAGGTATTTAAAACTAATGTTACTCTTGTCAATTGTATCATTAAAGGAAAAAGTGCACTTGACACTCTTTCTCTATTTTGAGATTTCATATCCCATTGAAATCTCATACAGGAGTCATAACCATGCTTTGAGTTCCTGCCAAATATATCAGGAGAGGAAAAAGCAAGCAGGCAGACTAGGATTTGAACCCAGGCATCCTAAAATGTTTGTGTATTTGTCCCTATTACACTCGTGACTTCCTGACCTTTCTTTATTGAGATTTCAAATTCCAATAGAATATTGCACAAGGTTCACAACCACACTGTGAGATATTTACCAAGTTAGTTTAAACAATATAAATATACATTTACTACATACAATAATGCTTGAACTGATATTTGCTTACAAGGCTCACCACAGTGGGAGAGAGTGATCTCAACACTCTGGGAAAAGTGAGAAAGGTCTTCTCACTATCCTTGGAAAGGTGAAATATAGTAATTTCACCACAATGGCAAAATGGGAGGCATAGTCAGATAATGATACTGGGAGAAGTGGAGTCAATGGCATCTGACCATACTGAGAAAAGTGAGAACCATAGGCAGCTCACTACTTTGGAAGAATTGAAGTCAATGACATTTTACCACAATGGGAGATCTACATGTATGAAGTAAAATGCTTACCACAATAAGAAAAGTGAGAGACTATCAGGCATAGTAAACTCACTATAACTACTGTGAGAAGTGAAGCAATGGTAGCTCACCACACTGAGAGAAGTGAGATATACTGATATGAAGCTCACTATACTTAACAAAAGTGAGAAACATAGTCAACTCACTATATTGGGAGAAATGAAGTCAGTGAAAGCTCACCACATTGAAAGAAGTGAGAGAAATTGTCTCCTCTTTGTTCACTGAGCATCTTCATCATACGGCTATAAGAGACATTTTGTCACAGCTAGGTGTAAATTGATTCTAATACACTTAAAAGAAAAAGAAAATTTTGATCTTTGTCTATGTCAAGTAATTAATTAAATGAAAAAATTTTCATTTCTTAAATTTTTAAATTTTATAGTATCACATTCTTTTTGTTAAATAAAGTCACACATTCCTGGTCAACATCTATAATGTTCTGTAATTCTATTTAACTCATCACCCCCCCCCCAAAAAAAAAAAGACAATGGACTCATCTATAAATCTATGACTTAGACGAGTCCAAATGTGTCTTTAGGGATGAATGAGTTAAGGATTGTAAAATATCAAAGTCATGATAATAAGAAGATGTAAAACATACGAGTATGTAAAGTATCCCTCCAGAAAGCCAGCGGCATACATGATGTCAGGATCTGCCGATTCCTTGCCATGACCGGATAAAATATCCAATATCCCCCATCCTGTCTGTAGTAGCGTGTCATTGTAAGTTCCACATGCCGTCCCTTCCTTTACATCTAAAATATTTGCTTTGTAGTTACACTTCAAATTTTGGCAGTACACTGTCCCATACTGATAGCTACCTGTAATATGAACAATAAAAAATTCATTTTGACTACACCATGATACATATAATTTTTATCTGTTGGTAAACAGGCTGACAGGACACTCAGCTTTTAGGGGTCTCTAAATGAGGGGGGAAGCAACAACTTAAGACAAGAGAGTGCTTGAAATAGTTGGATACAATGATGAGAAATCAAATACTATTTATTCTTACCAATTCAAAGATGCACATACCATAGAGTTTTGTTTAAATATTTCATGCCATACTCAACAATTTCTCAGTCACATGATGGTGGCCAGTTTTTAATGATAGGGAAAAGGTTCTGTCTTAAAATGATTTTAGATTACAATATATCTCTATGTCCTCTGGAAGAGATTACTGGTCTCAGAGCTGTGCAAGAAAGCTGGCAAACTTTCTTACAAAAATCAGCTTAAGGTCCAAAGGGGCTAAAACAAATTAATGCTAACTGTAGGCAAGATACTCCATGGTTCCAATGACAATACTATAATTTTTCTCGACGATAGTCGCACACAGAGGTTCTCTGTGCCGTGGGTTTACATGTATATGCAGGATTTTGAATACCAAGTTAATGTCAGATAGAAGGGTAAAACAAACCTGAAAACAGGGATCACCACTAAGTTTGAGATATGATATAAAAAATAAATCATAATCCCCAATCTCTTTCTAGGATGACACAAATTAAGAAATTATTGAAAATAAATATAATGAATAGGAACAGAGACTATGTATGTTATGTCAGATACAAAATATAGCTCCTTGAGTAGAGCAGCTGCACAGATATCACAAGTCTGACCATATACTTATTTCTCACCTATTACAATTAGCACCCAACTAAATAACTAGAGGGGAGTTATCGAGTTTTGTGTGCAATATCGTTAAGGAATGAAATCTCAAAAAGGAGGGAGGAAATGTGTAACAGGAAGTGGGTTTGTAGGACCAGGAAGCTCACTGGGTAGAGCAGCTGCAGTACAGATCTGAAAGTTGAAAAATATCGAAAAATATAGCCCTTATGACAAATCACAATTTAAAAAATAAGTACATGTAGATTATGTCATTCTTGATACACGAATTTTATGAAAATAAAATCGACAACTGGACTGAGTGTTGTGATTCAGTTTCACAAGAGTTCATCAGTTGACCATAGCCCATACACGCAACATGAAATTGAAATCCATCAAGTTGATGATCAACTTCATACAGTTTATATAAACTTGTAGCAAAATGAATTGGGGCCTAAATAAATACCTTCTGATGCTCCAAAACAAAACAAAACTGTTAAAACAATCACATGTGACACAACAGAGCAAGTCATCATGTCATAAACTATAGGCTAGAAAGACTTTTTATCATCCGCTTTCTAGTCGGTCGGTGTTGTTTATTTCTGCAGGGCACGTGATCTCATGAGACCCTCGATACATTCCGATCCCGATCTTTAGGATGTCCATGATACAATATACAAATCTAGTGAGTATTGGATAAACGCGGACCTCTGGAATTCCAGAGGTGGGATCAGGTGCCATGGAGAAGTAAGCATCCCTTGTTGACTGGTTACATCCGCCGAGAGGCCGTGACAGTCAAATTCAAATGAAACTAGGCTAAGTGTAAAGCAAGAAAAATCGCAATTGAACAGGTAACTGAAAATTTCATTTAGTGAAACCAGAGACATAATGTAATTGCAAACAATGGCAATATACCGACCGTATAATTTATAGAACGCTGACATCAATCGCCATTCTCGATAACCCTGTGACAGTAACTTATTGTTTTATAATTTACCTCTTTATATGAAATGTTCATATGTTGGACCCGCCCTGGCATATCAGATCATTTGTCAGATATAAACACCATAATTATGCGGGTGATTGCAGTATATTTCTACTTAAATGTGGAAAACTTACGATGGGAAATCCGAAATCGTCTCGTTTGTCGTATAGTCCGTCGAATGTCTGTATCTATAGTAAGTAAAATGTCCAAGTAGGAAGCCTATGTGCCCGAAGCTTCCGAATAATGTCTGCTTCGTTTGAATAAAGGAACAGGTCAGTCAATAATGGGATACAACTGGTTACAATGTGAATGCCGACAGTTTGCTGAAAGACCTGGTCTCTAAGCATGACAAATACACGTGTATGCTGTCTACTAGAAATTCCAGCTTCTTCTTTACATCAACTTCAATGTATTTCTGTGTAGAATTCGAGTGATGTTTGGCGAAATACGTATCGTGATAACCAATGACTAGATATTTAAATTTTCGGTAACCACTTTAGTTAATACTCATGATGAGGCGAACAAAATATTCAGCTGGTCGTTATGATGTATTCTTATAAAGAGAAGAAATGCCATAATTGCTATTTAAACGATTTTTTCCGGATATTTCACTCACAACACGAAAGTTTTCAAAGCTTTATAAATAGCTTTATATCACTCCGCTGAGTTCCACCGATGCTATTTCAAAGGAATTCAAAAATTTCCCAGATTGCGGTCCTTAAGGCAAACAAAATATTTTCCCGCTTATTTGCATTTATGTTTTATTTTATAATTAATGGGATGAACATAATCGCATCGATTTAAATCAATAAAGATGACCAAAGAATCTCAAATTCAACATTTTTTAATGGGCTGTTTATAGAAAGGAAATCAGAAACCGCCTAAATATTACTATTAGTATGCTAAGGTTGGTATCGCCCTGTTTTACCCCGCCGAGTCCTTAAAAACAGCACAATTTTAATTAATAATTTTTTTCAGTAAACATTTTATCGTTGAAAAAAAAATCTAAATTGAAATTCTGTGAAAGATTATCTTTACCAGAGACATGTCTCCGTCTTTACTACTTTGTTTTTTTTTTTTTTTTTTTTTTGGGGGGGGGGGGGGTAGGGGGGGTGTCATGTTGAAACAATGATTAGAGGTGCATTTTGTCTGTATTCAACCAGTGTCTCAAATTTTATCGTAAATAAATGAAACACGCACTGTTCAACAAATGTAAAATTCATCCGTACGCTTGCTTGTGATCAACAGAAAGCTTATTTTCAAAAATATGATATTTTACGAACTTGATTTGGCTCTATGGAGAGAACATATAGTCCCTATTTATTTTAGATGAGCGTCTGAAAGTGGTTCTTTCACAGAATTTCATTGAAATTCTATCATTTATTGTTCTAAAATTTCACTCCCAAAATGAAGGCGTACAAAGATGTATAAGAGCTAGGTCGTTTTAGAAACTTTGCTGTGAATCCCTTATGTAAACTATATACAAGTACATGTAAGACCAACGCACAAAATGTGGAATTATGGGATAATATATTTATCTATAATGCTTAGGTAACACCATTTAAATTCTAAATTCTTCAAAAGTTAAGATAGTCATCTTTTTACAGTGGTTACTCTTAGACGGATTTGGCTATGCATTTAGATTTTTTATTTGGCATTGTATCATACCACTTTCCCTTTAGAAAATCTATTTTAAATTGAAGCTCAACTAATGAAGTCTTAATTATAGAAACGATCGTCTTAACTTTGGTACATATGTATTATGTTTATAATATTTAACTGATTGGATACGGTTACGTTCAACATCAAGTAATCACCAAAAACGTAATCACTTTATGAAAAGAAATGAAACTTTTAATTTATCTTTGAATTTAAAATACAGACCCAGTTTCCATAATTATGTACTTCTTTAAAGACATAAAACATTAAAAGATATTGCAAAGAAAATGACGTCAGAATATGCAAACTTACTAGCATTTGTTTTATCTGGGTACGTTTATGCCATTTGCGATCGATATTCGCAACTTCAGTGACAAATTTTTATTTATCGTCGTATTGAGGAAAGACCCGACACTTCCGTTGTTACGTCACAATTGACCTATTGCAAAATGCTCGACATGACACCTTTTGCAAAACTTTTCTATTATGACGCCACAATTAAATGGCCCGTCAAACACTTGTGTGATTATGACATCACAATCGAATGGCGTCAAAAAAGCACATGGACAGCCATAAGTCGATAGGCGACTTGGCGATAGGTAAATTGATCTTTCGCGACACCGTTTTCCCATTATGACGTCACAATTAAATTGTCTGTCAAACCTTTTTTACAACATTCAGTATGTGTATTACTTCCACTGGTAGTGGTATGTTATTTAAAATTGTGTATGGTTGTGTTGAAATGACGACAGATATGTCATGTTTTGTTCTTTATCTTGCTGTGATCGGTCATAAAAAATTAATGATTTAACTAGTTTGCGGGTATTATTCTCGCCGATTGGTTGATGCAAAGCAAATGTGGAGCGAAAATTTAGCGAAAATTTTTATAAATTTTCTTATATTTTTTATAGAAAAATTAAAGTTTTACACCTATTTTGTCAACTTTAAAGGCGCACTCTCGCAGCGCTCCAGCCTGAATTCCTGTCTGTTCCCTATACATAATGCTAAGTATTAGATTGCTATAATTCGTAATGGGGGTCGCATCTTTCAGATTTTTTTTTCTTTCTTTTTTTTGAAATTTGTAAGCCCATAGACGCGATAATTACCGGACAATCCACTAATAAATTGCAAAATCAAAAGGTTGAATCAACAAATCACAATCCATGTAAGTGATAAATGCTAGAGGGGCCAGAATAAGCTCCCTTGTAATATTTTCAAATTGTACAAAGCATGTGAGGTAAAATGTAGCCTCATAGAATGAAATTCTGTCCCGACTTTTAAAAGCTACCTTGCTTGTGAAAAAAAATAATAAAAAGGTTACTTGAAATAGGGGCAGATTTTTGGTCTAGTAGCGCTAGACACTGAATTATGACCTCTTTATCCTTTAAAATATTTCATTATAATAGTGTCAATGATAGATTAATTTAACATGAAATAGACCTGGAACCCCGCAACGGAGCCTAGAGAGTTCGGGGGTGTGCTGCCGAAGCCCCGGATGAGGAAATTCTCTAGCTCCCAAACGCAAAATCACCGATTCCCCGTGGTCCAGTGTATGTTTCCCAGAAATGTTCAGTCTTTAAAACCCGGAGAGTTAATTATCATATGAGACTCGTTTTATTCCAAATGTTACATTAAACTGACAGACGGATTATTTAGCCAAAATAATTTGACTTTCACTTTCAGCAAAGACAAATCTTACACGATCGAGTAATGATGACGGGATCCAGAAAATTTTGAGTCAGTTTAAAAGATCTGAGAAGCCTTTTGTCTGGATTCCAGACACTAAAACCATCTTTTCTAAAGCATATAACTGATTTAATTCCATGTTAAAAGAAACTCCATCAGTTTAATCTTCAATGTTTTATTGAAAAAAAAATATATATGTCAACTTTCGAACTGTGTGCAACCCCATAACCCCCCTCTAGATTTAATTTGATATTTTGTTTAACGCCATACCCAACAATCTTTCAGTCATATGATGGCGTCCAGTTTTTATTGGTGGAGGAGAAACCCCGGTTACCCGGGTAAAGACCACCGACCTTCCGCTAGAAAGCTGGCAAACTTTCCCACCCCCTCTAGATCCACCAATGTTGTTTAGTGCTATATCGTTTATATGATCGAAATCGAACTTTCTTTGAAATATGAATCAGGTTCTCTTAAATCAATTATCTCACACGAGTATAAAAGGGGGCCGAAGTGGATCTATGTTGACGAAATAGACCACTCACGGGCCAACGGGAAATAACCGGTTCTACCTCTGGAACGACTTCACTCGTGACCTTTTTAAAATACCGACGTCACTATTTGCCCACGATCTAGCCTAATATCGCTGGTGTAAATTAATGGACATCAAAGGACGTGGTCCTAATTTAAGTTGTTGGTTGTTTATCATAACGGCATAGATGCTAAATAGTAAATACATTAATTATTTAAATTTGCCGGTTATAAACTTTGTTTGGCAAGCGAAACCTCGCTCCCACTGTTTTGCTGTTGTGACGCCTCGCTATCGTCACGCTTTGTGTACGGTTGGTTCCCGCGAAAGAAACTAGATCAAAAACTGCGATCAGGATTGTTATCGAGTATGAGATCAAAGAAGAAGGAACGGGAACGACAGGATATGCCAGAAACACAGAATGATACAGGAAATGTCGATCGGGAGTCATTTCTACAAGCTTTTGAAAGTAAATCACCTGAGATTTTTAGTTTTGACACACAGGAAATGCAGATGTTTTTATCGGGGATGATGTCAAAATTGTCAATGTACCCAAAGGCATTACCCTCGAAATAACCCGAATGTTTATGTTTTTCTTTAGCTTAGATATCATAATGTGTCACATTGATTCTGATTTTGAGTAATGGTGTCCGTGTTTTAAATGATTTCGTGTTGTATTCATTTCCTGTTTATAGTAAATTAACAACTGTTGCTCTATTTTCCCTTTGTGCTTTTCGTGAATTATTGAACAAGAAACACAACGATCGCGTTGTTTCCTTAGGTTTATTTACGAATTGTGTCAACTAGTAGCTTTATGATATAACATTAAAAGATTAGTTGATGGTTTGTGAATGTATCTTCAGTTTTGAAACACTATCTGAAAAAAAATGTATCTCTGACTATACATGCCGGTGTACACGCAGCTGTTCCAGTAAGGTTTTGTAAAGTCGATTTCAACTTACTGGTTTTATAACAATGTAGACTATAGGCGATCTTATTGTTAACAATACTGTATGCATGTTTTCATTTTATTAATATGTAGCTTTATCAAATTGAGAATTTCTACTTCAGATACAGTCAGTCTGATGTATGATATAATTGTAAATCAGTTGAGATATTATATGAAAATCGCAATAAAATTATAACACCATTATAAGATAAGAAAATTGATTTAGATTCGACATGTATTAAAACATAAAAACATAAGCTCTGAAGAGCTTTTGACTGAATATACAAAACATATACATAACAAATAAATACAACACTTCCATGCATAATTTATAGCACTAAGACACATGCGGTAAACAAGCTTATAAAATCACTAAGCAGTGACTATAAAGAAACATTTGGCAGCATAATTTTAAACATTGCGGAAACAGAAATCAAAAAATGAAATAAAGAAATTCTAAAAGCACTAAAACATTTTGAACAGGCTAAGAAAACACTTGAGCATTAGCAAAGCAAAGCCATGCATACATTTAAAAAATTGCATGAAAGAAAAAACCTTTGGGCCAAGCAGAAGCAAAAACCCTGCTTAGGCCTATTATTAAAAGAAATTAAAATTTAGCAAACAATTGGCATACAGATCAAATCAGAGTGGAAGTTTTAAATAGGTCTTTAAAAAATAATTTATAAATACATAACTAGCAGGTTATCACTTTTATGGCAACGTCATATGAAAAAGCTATTTGCAATCTGTGTAGCAGCAATCTAAACCATTCTAAGACTGTCACAAACAAACCATTCATCCACTGGCATTGATTTTCAAACCCCAACAAATGAATTCAGAACATATTTTGTTATGTGTGACTGTGAGGGAAAGGAGCCTTTGATTTGATTTGTATTTAAATATTCTAAGTATAGGGTTTATACAAAAATATTCAAGTTGATATAAAGTTTTTCTTATGCATCTTTTCTAGTTAATCACAAAGGCTGTCCTCTTGAAACTTTTTTTTATAGTCGCACAAAATGAAGACAGAAACTGGGTCAGGTAACAATTTTTTTTGGCAAGGGATGTCCCATCTTCATACTAGACCAAAATGTAAATAATAAATATGATCCAACCTGAGAGAGAGACCATTTTGTAAAATCATCTGATATATATGTCTTTTCCCCCATTTTTATACCCCCAAAAGATTGCAGTACAGGGGTTAAATTGGTTATGGTCTTACTGTTTAATATCATTTTGTTTTTTGTGAAATAATATTTTACCTAAATTTTAACCAAATTTAATATAGTGTTATATAATATCAATGAGATCTAGGGTGAATTTGATTATGGTCAACATTGGGTAATAATTGCTTGAGTTATTGAACTTGCTGGCCACAAAATAAAAAAATCGTGGTAACCCATTCACAGGTTATGCTCAAAGGAATGACCGTAACCTGCAGGTTACAATAGCAATGTTGAAGACTTTAAACTGAAATTCATTGAGAACAAAAAGGAGGTTACGCAATTTGTATTTGTTGTAACCTCCTTGTAACCAGAACTATGGCTCCCATGTTATTTTGTGGTCTGAACTTGCATATAAAAATCTTCAGGAATGTTTGAGTTCCAAGGAATAAAGTGTTACTTAAACACATCTTGCTAAAATATTTAACTTTTAAAAATAAATAATTTTTATATATTTATATGAGTCAGATATTCCACCCTATTAGTATCACAAGGGACCAAAATAAGGCCCTGGCATTCCCAGTGCATAAAACAATGCATTTTTTCCAAATTTCAGTAAAATGTCGCTAAAATTCCCAAATTCAAAAGACCCAGGTCCCATTCCCAAGAGAGCGTGGAACTTTATGGGGCCTAATTTTAAGATAGGTTGGTAATATTCTCCATTATAATGTCACAAACTGAAGGCTCCTTTTCTCAAAGCAGGGCACAAATCAACTTTATGCATGTGTATGATCCTGCAAAACATCAATTACTGAATATGAAGTACAATACATGTAATGTATTTTCTTCTATTTTTCAGAACCTACTCAGATTTATAGATACTTAAGAACCAGAAATCTTGTTTCGGTAAGTTGTATTTTTCACAGCATATTGAATAGGAGAGTTCTGAGTTAGTCTGGAACTCCCATTTTTCTGGTCGGTTTATTCATAGGAATGTTTTTTTTTTCTAAGTTGGTCTGGAACTCTATTTTTTAAGTTTAGTATTGCTTCAATGATTTTATGAGCCTTTTAATATACAGTCATGAGAGACCGCCCCTTCTGCCAACCAAAAGTGGTCTTAAAAGACAGGTGGTCTTTCATGACATGTTTCACTTCACAAATGAGGTGACAACTATGAATAAATAAAAAATGTGTTTATCATGTACAGTAAAACCTGCTATAGTGGCCACCTCTATATAAGGATCACCTGTTTATAAAGGCCTTTTTTTCAAGTCCCTTGACTGCATACTTCTACTAAATTGAACCTGTGTATAAGGGTCACCTGCACATAAAGGTCAATATTTTCTGGTTCCTTGCATGTCCCCTGTATACAGGTTTCACTGTATTTAAGCTTTTATTTAGAAACAAGTTAAGTTCTATCAATTGAATATTTCAACACACATTTCACAAATACAATCATGGTCATTGATTGTCTTCTTGTCCTTAATTCTTTAGTTGAAACTTTATTATTTAAAAATGTACACATGTATCCAGTTGGAAAAGCTTAAAATCATAAGCACAAAGCACAATCACATGGATACAATCTTGATAGTTTATTTTCTTCTTGTCCTTAATTCCTTAGGCAAAACTTAAACTATTTACAAGTGTCCAGTTGGAAAATTTTAAAATTATAAATACAGAGTACAGTCATATGAATTTGAATATTTACTGTCTCTCATTGTCACCTTTACTAAAAAACTTGAGTATACTGATCTGCATTAACTTGTTTTCTAGCTGACTTGATTGTACAGAGTTTTCTAACTGAGTATGGCTGTGTCTGATTTTCCATGGTGAAGTCCATTATTTCTGATTTCATTGAGATACTCGGTTACTTTGCCATGAGATATCACATTCACTTCAGTGACTGATTCAGTCTCACTGTCACTGTCTTCACATTCAATACTGTCCTGAGGCTTAAAGGGATTTAAAATTTCCTTTTCCCAGTTCTCATTTAAATGTTCATTGTAAATTTGCATTGTTGTCAATGGATGCATATTCCTCAAGACTACAGTTATTTAACAGTTTTTGGAATTTGCCTTTTAAAAAAACTCTGCCTCCTCATTCTCAGTTGGGATTCACAAGCTATCAACATTTTCATCACAAACAGAGAATCCACATTTGGCAAACCAGCGTTGAATTATGTAAGTGGACACAACATCCCAAACAGATTTCAGCCCACAATAGCATCCAAAACTGCCACTGATTATGCCATTACAACATCCCATACAGATTTCAGCCACCCAATAGCATCTAAATCTCACTGATTATGCCATTACAACATCCCAAACAGATTTCAGCCCACAATAGCATCTAAAACTGTCACTGATTTGGCCTTTACAACATTCCATACAGATTTCAGCCCGAAGTAGCATCTAAAACTGTCACTGATTACCGATATGCCATTGCAACATCCCATACAGATTTCAGCCCACAATAGCATCTGAAACTGTCACTGATTTGGCCATTACAACATCTCAGACAGATTTCAGCCTTACAATAGCAACTAAAACTGTCACTGATTATGCCATTACAACATCCCATACAGATTTCAGCCCACAATAGCATCTAAAACTGTCACTGATTATGCCATTACAACATCCCATACAGATTTCAGCCACACAATAGCATCTAAAACTGTCACTGATTTGGCCATTACAACATCTCAAACAGATTTCAGCCTTACAATAGCATCTAAAACTGTCACTGATTATGCCATTACAACATCCCATACAGATTTCAGCCCTCAGTAGCATCTAAAACTGTTACTGATTTGGCCATTACAACATCCCATACAGATTTCAGCCCACAGTAGCATCTAAAACTGTCACTGATTACCAATATGCCATTGCAACATCCTATACAGATTTCAGCCCACAATAGCATCTAAAACTGTCATGGATTACTGGTATGCCATTACAACATCCCATACAGATTTCAGCCCACAATATCATCTAAAACTGTCACTGATTATGCCTTACAACATCCCGTACAGATTTCAGCCCACAATAGCATCTAATACTGTCACTGATTTGGCCATTACAACATCCCAAACAGATTTCAGCCCACAATAGCATCTAAAACTGTCATGATTATGCCATTACCACATCCCATACATATTTCAGCCCTCAGTATCTAAAACTGTTACTGATTTGGCCATTACAACATCCCATACAGATTTCAGCCCGCAGTAGCATCTAAAACTGTCACTGATTACCGGTATGCCATTACAACATCCCATACAGATTTCAGCCCACAATAGCATCTAAAACTGTCACTGATTTGGTCATTACAACATCCCATACAGATTTTAGCCCACAATAGCATCTAAAACTGTCACTGATTATGCCATTACAACATCCCATACAAATTTCAGCTCTCAGTAGCATCTAAAACTGTTACTGATTTTGGCCATTACAACATCCCATACAGATTTCAGCCACACAATAGCATCTAAAACTGTCACTGATTATGGCCATTACAACATCCCATACAGATTTCAACCACACAATAGCATCCAAAACTCACTGATTATGTACAAAATCCTATACAGATTTCAGCCCACAATAGCATCTAAAACTGTCACTGATTACCGATATGCCATTACAACATCCCATACAGATTTCAGCCCACAATAGCATCTAAAACTGTCACTGATTACCAATATGCCATTGCAACATCCTATACAGATTTCAGCCTCACATTAGCATCTAAAACTGTCATGGATTACTGGTATGCCATTACAACATCCCATACAGATTTCAGCCCACAATATCATCTAAAACTGTCACTGATTATGCCTTACAACATCCCATACAGATTTCAGCCACACAATAGCATCTAAAACTGTCACTGATTTGGCCATTACAACATCCCAAACAGATTTCAGCCCACAATAGCATCTAAAACTGTCACTGATTATGCCATTACAACATCCCATACATATTTCAGCCCTCAGTAGCATCTAAAACTGTTACTGATTTGGCCATTACAACATCCCATACAGATTTCAGCCCGCAGTAGCATCTAAAACTGTCACTGATTACCGGTATGCCATTACAACATCCCATACAGATTTCAGCCCACAATAGCATCTAAAACTGTCACTGATTTGGTCATTACAACATCCCATACAGATTTTAGCCCACAATAGCATCTAAAACTGTCACTGATTATGCCATTACAACATCCCATACAAATTTCAGCTCTCAGTAGCATCTAAAACTGTTACTGATTTGGCCATTACAACATCCCATACAGATTTCAGCCACACAATAGCATCTAAAACTGTCACTGATTTGGCCATTACAACATCCCATACAGATTTCAGCCCACAATAGCATCCAAAACTCACTGATTATGCCATTACAAAATCCTATACAGATTTCAGCCCACAATAGCATCTAAAACTGTCACTGATTACCGATATGCCATTACAACATCCCATACAGATTTCAGCCCACAATAGCATCTAAAACTGTCACTGATTACCGATATGCCATTACAACATCCCATACAGATTTCAGCCCACAATAGCATCTAAAACTGTCACTGATTACCGATATGCCATTACAACATCCCATACAGATTTCAGCCCACAATAGCATCTAAAACTGTCACTGATTACCGATATGCCATTGCAACATCCCATACAGATTTCAGCCACACAATAGCATCTAAATCTCACTGATTATGCCATTTCTGAAGCTGATGAACATTCATTCATTTTACATACAATGTGAGTCAGTAACTTCTTCCAGTAATTCAATTTCGCTATTTTCATCAGTGCTCCAGATAAGCTGCGTATTTGTGTATTTTACGCATAAAAAATAAATGGATACGCAAGCAAATTAAAATCCATTTGTAAGATACCCAATGCAAATCAAAACTGAAGTGTAAAATTAAATACATTGGATCTGAAATCTGCTGAGAGATAAAATATTGAGTTCACTTGTTCTGAATGGACCTTGGTCATAATGTGTGTAAAGCTCTGTAGTGATAATGCAGTTAAGCTGACACAAACCAGATGTTTAAATTGTGGGCTTACATTGTACAGACAGTTAAATACAGATTAATTAATGGTAATTTAGCAACCAAACCTTTATAGTAAAATAAATGGCAATGTAATATGGCAACAGAATTGGAAAATACCCACTTGACAGAAATTTTGTGGGTAAAAATGCCCACTGGATTTGGAAATGATGGGTATTATACCCAAGTGCTCAGAAAGTTATCTGGAGCACTGCTGTATTATACTGGCATCAGATTGCTGAAGTTTTGATGTCGTGTTGGGTGGGAGAAACAACAAAGTAACATAGTTCATATCTGGATGAGCACTGCAATTGTCTATAAATATCAAAATGTGTCAGTAACTGACGCTTCATTTTATTATTCACTGATTTCAGCCATGTCATCCATGCCTTCCTGTTGGGTTCATAGCTGATTGCAAATGCTCTGATGTTCTGACCTCTAAAACACCTAGGGCAGGGGTAGACAAATAGAAATTTCAAGTACTTGCCCAAGGACAGGTTGACTTTGTAAATTCACTTGCCCTACCAACAAATCTACTTTCCCAACAATTTCATGCAGGTAAATAATAATAGACAGGGATTTTCCACCCTATCTTACGGGGGCCGAAATTAGGTCCCATTTCCAATGCAAAAAAAAAAATGCATTTTTCCCAATTTGCAGTTGAAATTTCCCAATTGAAGTCAAATGACAAAGAATTTGAAGAGATTCTTGTATTTTGACATAGTTCTGTGTTTTTCTAGATTTCTGAATTTCGATAAAATGTTGCTAACTTTCCAAATTCAAAAGGCCCGGGCCCCATTCCCAAAAGAAAGTGGAAAATCCATGATACATGTAGTAACAAAAACAGGCAAGAGTAGTTTTAATATTTTTATTCATCTTCCATCAATTCAGCTGTGAGTCACAGTATTATAATTACCAGGTTTGTTTTTGTGACCTGCAATGTGCCTGCCTTTACGGTAAAGTTTACCTTGTTTTGCGGAACTTAACCTCTGATCAATAGCAGACTCACCTGACAGCCTGTAATCTACGTAAAGTATTCTTATCCAGGTGTCTTTCATTATGAGCTTCATTGAGACGAATAGGTCTATTTCTGCCCAGAATAGTGACAAATTTGTCCATGATTGGCATTTAAATTAGCTAAATACTAGTAGTGATGCTGAAGCGGCAGATCTATCTTGGTGTAGAGTCAATGAAGGCCATCGTGTTTTATCATTGCAAATAGGAAATAACCATGTGTGTTCCGATGTAATGTGATATCCGTTTTATATTTGAGGATCTCGATCTCGATTTAAAAGTTCACAATTAGTCAAAAGAAAAATGAAAGATTTGTTTTCACTTGCCTACGGACAAGTGCTTGCCCTACTCCTGAAAATGGTTGCCCTGGGCGTCGGTCAATGGTATTTGTCTACCCCTGCTATGGTTTGCAGATTTCCCAATTATCAGTGGGTCAAGCTTTTCTCCATGCTAGCAGCATTGTCAATCACTCTTTTGCTTTTTTAACACCCTAAACTGGCAATCAATAAACTTTCAAATTGATCAGGGTTCCAAATGAACTCGGATCTCTCCTATTGAGGTCCCATGTCATGGTAGGCACGGCTCATTAAAAAAAGATTGTATACAACACTGACAGTACTGACAGTAATGGACAAAGGCAGGCATTTTCCAACAGTCATTTGGGTCATTTTGCAAGACTCATTCCCTATATGAAATAATGCAAAATTGGTCTTATTTTCCCAATTCTTTATACAAATAAAAATGAAGTTCCTAATTTTCTGATCCAAAATTCCCTATTTTAACCTTTCATAAATTTTATCTTCCCGGAGTAGATTCAATATTGTGAAAAGAAATTTTTATATTTCATTGACAAATTGAAAATGTAATGGAGTTACCATTTTGTAAATATGTTAAAGGTTAAACAATTTCTCATTTCTTCAGATTAGATTATCATGAACTACAGTCAAAGCTCTTTATAATGCTGCTTGTTTCATTTGCCATCTCACTTTACGCCACAATTTTGAATGTCCACTTTTCCAGTTTTCCCTATAATTTCATTGAAGGTCCCCTCAACCTATCACCAAACCCCTTTATAATGCCAAATTTGGTCTGAACAAATGGTGGCTGTATAAAGAGGTTTTACCATATGTAAATATATATATGAAAAAGACTTCTATTTTATTTTTTTCTCAATTTATTCATTAAAAACTCCAAATTTCATTGACCATGGCACCATTTCCATATAGATGATAAAACCCCTGAATGGATTTGAAAAAGTAGATAGCTTATTTTATAAATTCTGCTCCATTAACACCACCTCTGGAGTAAGTCACAACAATTATTCTATAAAATATGAATTCTGAGAAGCAGGGCTCTACAACACTAAAAAATTCAGTCTTCATTTAGCCAGTGAACCAGAAATTTTGCTAACCAGCCAGAAACTTTTACTCGCCAATATATATATATATATTATTTATATATATATATATATATATATATATATATATATATAATGTGAATGTGTTTTTGTTAAAAAAAATTCTGCTGGATGAAATGAAATAAAACATTGATTTTTTAAGTTGACATGACTTTTTATTGTTTCAATCCATTTAAAACAAGATGATTACAGTAACTGTTGTCCATTTTTTAATAAATCCGGGAGTGTTCATATGCCTATATTTTTCATATTTGTTGTTCTAATATTGAGGCACACTTAAACTCCGTTTTTGAATTTATAACGCTGGTTTCTTTTCGACAGAATTTACAAAACACAGTGTTTGCCCACAAGAATTTGAAGTCCTTTTTGTAAGTTAAAATTGAGAGTCAAACACCCGATCGTCAGACAAACACCTATAAAGGTTTTTGTCCGACAATCGGGTGTTTGACTTTTTAATTTACAGATAAAATTTCCAATTCCGGCTGTGTCTTTGGTCTGCCCGCCCTCCTCGTCGAACACTAGCCATAACTCTATTCCAGTATTCCTGTAACACTAACTACATTTAAATTTGCTAGTGTCCAATGAAGAGGTAGATGCTTCTGTTGAAATTGACACTGGAAAGAAAATGTCATCTTGTTCTGTTTGGAAAATTTCAAGTCGAAAACATGACAGCATACGTGTTTTTATACAGTAATCAACGTGAGTTAGACGCTCTAGTTTATCGAAACTGAATAGCCAAATTGGTTGTTGTAAAGTGCATAACAGATCATGATTTGGATAATGTAATTTCACAGTGAAAACAGACAAACTTTTAATTTCCGGCTCTGGGAAAAAACTGGTCGCAATGTGGCGACCGAATTAGAATAAAGACTCGCCAAAACCTAAAATATGGTCGCATTTGCGAGTGATTTGGTCGCATTGTAGAGCGCTGAAAAGTATTAAAGGTGCTCTCACCAAACCTCTTTTAAGGGACCACCTGTCTTAGGAGACCACCTTTGTTTGAGTGACAGATGAGTCTCTCAAGAGAGGTCCCACTGTATTTGGTAGAAAGAAATGGTGGGATTTCTTTTTGATTCTTTGTCTAATAATTCAGTCATTTATTTTGCAGCCAATATTTCTACACAGATCTTTATCGTATATGAAACAAAGACGATCAACGAAAAATAGCAAAAGGTAAGAACAAATTTGAACTGAAATCTTATTTAACTAAAATGCATAAGTTGATGGAAACATAATCTGATTTTATAGATACTTGTTCAGAACTGCGAGGAGCATTGTAATATTCTATTTATAATTTTCACGCACCCGAGAGTGAAGATCGAGAGGCGCAATGTTTTTGTCCACCTGTTTGTCTGTTTATTTCCTGTAATTTCAACCAAACTTGGTATGTTGTCTTATATGAACGTGATGTGGGATGAAATTGATTATGGCCAACATTTGGGAGAGTTACGGGACTTTACAGGGCTCACCCTGGACCCAGAAAACCATGATCCAAAAAAATTAGCCAACCAAAAAAAGAATTTACCGATAGTTATTGCATTGTTTCAAATAAGATGGAGCTCTAGTGCTTAAGAGTAATTCTATGTAAAGACCAAAGAATTATTTAAGTGCTGAGAAATGGTATGTCACAGAATACGCTCATATTTACTATATATGTTTATTATAGAATACTAAAACATAATATTGATTTTAAAATTGAAAAAAAAATATATTGTTGCCATGGCAACAAAGAGTTGTTTTTCACAAGATTTGTCCTCTTATCCAAATAGAAAAAGGCATTTTTGCATAGTTTCAACATTTTATTTTATTTAACATACAAGATATATCAATAATGTAAATATTTTATTTGAATCACCTTTGATTAGACTTTCAAAACAATAGAATCCAAAGTGATAATCAGTACAGAAGGTATTTTGCCTAACAACTTAAAGATAGGGGGTTTCTGCAATTATCCAATTAGAAGAATTTTATGATTTTTTTATTTTTCAAGACTTTACCCCTAAAAAACGCAGCATAGAAATTTTAAGATACTTTGACCTAAAGTTTGAATAAGTCTTATAGAACAATATATTATAAAATCAGAGCGGGTATTTTTTTTCGTTTCTTAGCAACGGTTACTCAAAGTTTGGCTATTTTAAGAATTTTCAACGTATATAGTTCAACTAAATTTCTCTTATCATTTCAAATCTTCATAATATTTTTAAATCTAACTTTCAAATATAGTAAATAACAACTGTCGAGATCAAATAATATATATAATTTCACTATATACTGTATTAACAATATAATATACCTAAATATACCTTACCCCCAGATTTCCGCGTCCGTTCAAATCAGGACTACGACATTGTCTCTTTTCGAACCGATTTTATAGCATCTCGTAAATCTTGATTTTTACACAAAATGTACTATTTAATTGTCATTTGATAATATTTAGAGACACCTATGACCATATACAATAATTATATTCAGTTTATCTTAAGTCAAAAAGCTTCAGATTAGTGTAAATTGACCTGACATCTCAACTCCGCCACTGAAATCTGACTACTAATTTTAGTGTGCTTTCATCAACCAAAATCTAGGAAATCTAAAACGAACCAAAGTTTGAGTAACTTTTTACTGAAAATAATTCAGAAAGATGTCATTAATTATCATTGAAAAGATTACTTAAATAGAATTAGAACAGGGTGAGAAATCAACGATTATTTATTTCGAATCTGCCGCTAATCGAATCCGAAAACACTATACTATCAGGAATCCGACATTAGCATCTTTTCGATCCGACTCTGTAGTATTACTAAGCGATTACAAATTATGATTGCTAACGAAAAAATAAGCGATTTTAGTGTCATTTAATGGTATATTTAGAAGGATATTATCATAAACGATTGTGATATATACTTTACTTAAAGTTTAAGTATAACAAATTAACTTAAATCGATCCAATACCTCGACTCCGCCGTCGAATCGGACTACTAATTTTAGTGTGCCAACGTAAGACAATGTCACGTAAATTGAGTACAAAATAATTTTGTATAATTTTCTACTGTGAATGATGTAAAATACCGTAATAAAGATATATTACAATTATTGTGTTCTTTGAATAAGTATTGGGGAAGAAATCGACAATTATTTGTTCGATTCCGCCGATTCTCGACTCCGACTCCGCCTCCGACTACTACTTTTAGTGACTGCCTTAATCAACGTGAGATAGACGCTCTAGTTTATTGCAAACGTATCGTGGTTATTTTTTAGCGCATAACAGACCACGATTTCGGCTGTATTGACAGAGTGGAAACGGAAAAACATTCAAATTCCGGTTTGAGAAAACGGGTAGCGATAGATTTGGACGTAAAAACCCCCAAAACCTAAAAATCGGTCGTATTTACGAGTGATTTGGTTGCATTATGGATCTATGTTTATTGCAAGTACGATTTCTTTTATCCACATTTAGTACCGAGTTCACATAAGCTGTTCATTTCCAATTTTCTTAAAGAGTTCTCTTTTGGCACGGATAACAAATTACGTTGATGTTGTCCGAGGAATTATTAATTAGTAACAAAAATACCCACTGAGATATTTTGCTGTTCGTTTCTACTAATGTTACTAAAGTCACTATAGATAAATGAGCGATTTTCCTATGCTGCGTTTTTACAGAGGCCTGATTTAAATTTGCACGGAATTTCCCTATATTAACCTAAAAAACCAACTTTCAACAGGTCTTTTTTAAAAACGGAGGCATTACAATCCCCGATATTTTCTACCTTGTTATATAAACATGTTAAGATCAACAATTAATACAAAAAAATGCTGTCAAAATTGACAAATATCACATTTCATGAAATTTACGTAATATGGGTATTTCCATTAGGTTACCATATTCAATATAGATAAATGACCGTTGCTATGGTAACGAGGAAGTTTTACTAGGAAAAAAATGCAAGGTTTTGTTACTCTCATGCAAGGCTATCATTGTGACCAGCTGCTTTCAAAATTTGCGATATACCATTTCTGACCAATTTTGGTCTTTACATAGAATTACTCTTAAGACACTTTGAGTTCTATATATAAATCTTTTCAGAAAAATGTTGAAAATTAGCATGAATATAGTTTTTATATATTGTTTTAACTCTGAATGTATTGTTATTGCTATGAACATAAGTTTACGTGAAAATATAATTTTAGCCCAGCATACTTTTTTTTATCAAATATATGTACATGTATATTATTAACTGTGATGATAATAGAATGTTCTTCTTTACAGAAAACACTTCAGAATTTCTTCTATACTATCGGCAGTAGAAGAAAAACAGAAAAACTTGAAACGTTCAGACAGGTAGGTGAAAGAAAAAATCATAAAAGTTTGTCATGAAATTTATCCACTCTTTTCTCAATAGTACAGCATTCACATTGACAGCAAAAACCCCTAGGGCAGAGAAATTATAGTTTTGTTTGTGTATTGCCAACCCTCCACTCTTGTTTTGTCTGCGGTATATCTGCCATTTTAATCACCCAGGCACATCATATTTGATGCATATACACAAGTGTTATTGCATTTTCTGGGTTTTATTCATTCAGGACATATGTAAATCATTTTTTCTCCAAGGTTTGTAGTGTCTTGTAAGAATGAATCATTTCCTGAGATCCTTAATTTTAGAGTTATTCCCCTTTCTTGATTTTATATATCGAGGCCATACTTTAAGTCATTTTTTCATCTGTGTTCACCATATTTGGTGCCAACACTCGTCTTAGGTAGATGGCATTACTGCTGCTACTGTTATGATTTTTTAGCTCGCCTGTTCAAAGAACAGAAAAGCCTATTGCTGTCACTGCTTCGGCGTTGTCCTTTTTCTGTGTTAAGGATTTTGTTCAAGTCCATTGTGGGCAAAGTGCTGCAGCTACAGCCATGAAACTTCACATGCACATTGTTTAGGATCATTACATGACAATGCAGGGGGATGCTGGTTGCTGTGTGGCCTAATTTTGACCCAGATTTTCAGCTCACCTGGACTTAGTCATTTACTATATGAATGGTCCTGTGTTAAGTTTTTTATTTTAATCCATTCTGGGCAAAGTACTGCAGCTACAGCCAGGGAACTTCACATGCACATTATCTTGGGTCATTACTCAACAATGCGGGGGATGCCGGTTGCTATGGTCTAATTTTGACCCAAATTATAACAGGCATAAGACAGGTGAGCTATATGGTCTACCTTCGCGACCATCGATTTTTTTTTATAATTTTTAGAGTTGTTCCCCATTGTTGATTTATATATACCTAGGCATATCACCTGAGGCCAGGGGTGGGGGGGCTGTAATTCTTTGAATTTACCTCAGTGTAAGTTACATTGAAATAGGAAGTTTACATTTCATTGACTTCAAACTTCATTCCTGTTACAGATACAAATCACAGTTCATTAATTTAACATTTAGTGGATTTTTTGTCGATGAAGGTAAGTGCTTTTATAAGATTGGAATGATTCCTGTTAACTCATGTTTTGCTGTTCTTTTATATTGTCAGAAATATCTGATTTGGATGGTTATTTACTCTGAATAACTACAAAAAAAATTGTTGGTTTTTATTGTCTTAACATACTCTCTGTTATTATCAATTGTTTGGGCAGTTTAATTCGTAGTGTTATGGACTTATCCTGATCCAGTAAGGTTTCTTAAATGTGACACAAATACTGTGGCATAAAACCTTGGCTTTAAGGCTCAATCTAAAGACCTTTACTTAAGCTCCTTATGCTGAGCACTGTTTGAAGGAACAGATATTGCTTGAGTAGAAAATTCTGAAGTCTTACCTGGATTTAAGACCCCAAGACCTTCTACGTGTCTGATGGAAACTGCCACTAGATTACAGTAGGTGGCTGCCCACAAAGTTGGCATATACAGCTGCTACAAGCATTTTTCCCAAGTAAAAAAACCTTGTTTTTCCCATAATCTACACAATTTATGTGAAAATGTATATATCTTTGTGTATTGAAATTTCCACAATTTAGATTGCTTGGCCACTGCTGAATATAGATCAAGAAAAATAACTGCATGGGCATTTTATTGTTCATAACATTTTTTTGAATTGCAAATTGAGTGATTCCCAATTTTAGGTGGATAAGTTAACAATTTTACTTCAAACAAAATTTCAAACCATTTGCAAAACATAAAAACTGAACAACAGAAAAAGTAATACAAACTTTATAACATAATTTTCTCTGCATCCGTGCTTGCTAAATATGATTTCTGTTCAACTAATGAAGTAAATATCTTGGTATGAATTTCAGAGTTGACAAAAGACAGCATTGAGGTGGAGGCCCATTTACTGAAAATCTGCCACAAGAAACGTAAAGATGTTTCATCTCCAGTGACAAAAACTAGTTTAGGAAAGATAAAAGTGCCGGTTAATCCGGGATCCAGTCCATCAACACCATTGGAATCTCTGTCCATACCACACAGTAGTTTTAATCAAACAAACGGCTATCCAGTGAAATCCTTCGTCCTGTTGCTAAGCGTCAGTTGCCCAGTCACTTCATCCCTGACACCCAATGGGCACATGAATGGAGATGCCGACTTGGAGGAAGGTAAAATTGCCAGACCTTTTTCTGTCAATTTTGGGAAAATGCCATTGGTGACACAATTGGGTATTTTAGTGTGAATTTGTGTCAAATTGGGGGAAGACTATTTGCACGCATGAAAATCCAAATGTAATTGAATATCTTATTTTATGCATTTCCCCTTTACATTACTTTACTTTCATTACAGTTGTGGCCTCAACACCAAACTGGGAATTTTTCTCATAAAATTGGTAAAAAACATATTTTGCATTGGGAATGGGGCCGAATTTTGGAAACTATAGGAAAAGGCCTGATTGCTTAATCTTAAAATATTTTAAATATAGTGTAACTATTATATAACGACCTCCTTAGGTACACAAGAAAATTTGTCTTTATAGAGAGGTGATCTTTATATAGAGGTTGATTTGTACACAAATGGTACTATTAGGGACAGTAAAAAAATGGTGTTTTTGACCAGGTGGTCTTTATACACAGGTGGTCGCTAAAGCAGGTTTAAATGTGTAAGAATGCTTTGTAATGTCCAAAATGGTAGGAGGTTGTTTTGCAAAAAGCCAACAAAATCACTGATGAAATCTGTGTCTTACTCAGATTCTTCAGGTTTCCAAATCTGTGAATTTCAGTCAAATGCAACTTTTGGAATATGAACATTTATCCTTATAAAATATTGATTCTGCAGGTGAACCTCTTTGTAAAAGAAGGAGAAATGGTCAAATTTCTCCGTTTGAAGAAGAGGCGGTTAAAGAAACGTTGTGCTACTGTGAGGAACTAGTCATTTATGATAGACACAAACGTTGTCAGCTGACCGATGGAGATTACGAACTCATTTTACAAGAGCAGGGAACAAAATCATCATCCAAACAAGCTTCATGGGAAACAGTTATGGATGGCAAGGTGAGTTATTCCAGATAGTTTTTATGTACCAGTATTCAGTATTCCTTGAATCAGGTGGCTAGCAGTGGTCTTGTGTTAGAGCATTTGACTCGCAAGTGGATGGTCGTAGGTTTGATTCCTGATACCTGATCATACCAAACACTTCAAAATGGTAGGAACTGTTCTTTGCCAAGTGCAGTGTATACAAATCGAAAGTCATGGGTCATTCAGATGAGACTTAAAACCAAGGTCCTGTGTCACAGCAGGATTGACATGTAAAAAGCCCTCACAGCATTGGTGCCTGCCCATAGCACAAGTCAAAATTTTTGGCACTTCACCTCAAGATGTTGACATCTCCATATTAGTGAAAAATTCTTGGCAGGAAGTTAAAAAAAAAGGCAAAAAAATCTGTGAATCAGCATGATAGATTCACAGTATGAATCAGTCTGCTGTCATGAAAAAAAGAAAGGAGATACATGTAATGACCCAAAGATTCACGCTTCATTCATCGTAAACTTGGCTGAGTAAATCAGTCACATGCTGATACTTTGACATATATGTAATATCAGCAGTTAAGAAGTTGATTGAGGTAAGATTTTCCTACTTCTCCAGCTCTTACATCAACTAAACTTTCATGGCTTATGCACTTTGTGATTCTTATCACATGTTGTGCTTCAGGTGCTAAATCAGACATGTATATTTTGCAAAATTTTCAGACTCTGTTTGGACCTAGTCAATTCTGACAGCAAAGCAGATTTTTGACAAGCTTCTGACAAGTATGATCAGTGAGCTTTGCCTTAGTACCTGTTATATTTATGTAAAATATTCTGACATACTGTGATTTTTTTTTTTATCTTTCAGCCTGTCGGATCTTTTGAAGTTTTTAACTACTCGCCAACATTAAAATTTACAGTCAGTTGGACAGACATTGCCAAACAAGACAGCACAAACTCAGGGATAATAGCTGCTCACAATGAATTCCTAAACAACAATCAATATTCCAATCACATAATGTCTTCATTGGACTCAGGTTTGTCTTGCTTCTATTTCAAATTTATACTAGGAGTCATGAAGTCTCTAGCCTCTAGTTAGTGCAGGTTTGAATCCCGCTGGATCTTAACTTGATTTTGTGAGAACGTTTGCAAGTTAAATTGCGGAAGGGCAGTGGTCTCTTCTCTGGTACATTGTACCCAGGTTCTCTTTTCCAGAAGAAGGCCCGTGGTCTCTTCTCTGGAACATTGTAACCAGGTTCTCTTCTCCAGCAGAAGGCCGGTGGTCTTTCTGGTACATTTTAACCAGATTCTCTTCTCCAGCAGAAGGGCAGTGGTCTGTTCTCTGGTACATTGTAACCAGATTCTCTTCTCCAGCAGAAGGGCAGTGGTCTGTTCTCTGGTACATTGTAACCAGGTTCTCTTCTCCAGCAGAAGGCCGGTGGTTTCTTTTCTGGTACATTTTAACCAGGTTCTCTTCTACAGCAGAAGGCCGGTGGTTTCTTTTCTGGTACATTGTAACCAGGTTCTCATCTCCAGCAGAAGGCCGGTGGTTTCTTTTCTGGTACATTTTAACCAGGTTCTCTTCTACAGCAGAAGGCCGGTTGTTTCTTTTCTGGTACATTGTAACCAGGTTCTCATCTCCAGCAGAAGGCCGGTGGTTTCTTTTCTGGTACATTTTAACCAGGTTATCTTCTACAGCAGAAGGGCAGTGGTCTGTTCTCTGGTACATTGTAACCAGGTTCTCATCTCCAGCAGAAGGCCGGTGGTTTCCAGGTTTTCTGGTCCAATTGTAACCAGGTTCTCTTCTCCAACTTCTACAAGAAAGGCGGTGATCTCTTCTCTGGTACATTGTAACCAGGTTCTCTTCTCCAACAGAAGGCCGGTGATCTCTTCTCTGGTACATTGTAACCAGGTTCTCTTCTCCAACAGAAGGCCGGTGATCTCTTCTCTGGTACATTGTAGCCAGGTTCTTTTCTCCAACAGAAGGGCGGTGGTCTCTTCTCTGATACATTGTAACCAGGTTCTCTCTCCAGCAGAAGGGTGGTGGTCTCTTCTCTGGTACATTGTAACCAGGTTCTGGCACATTGTAACCAGGTTCTGGCACATTGTAACCAGGTTATCTTCTACAGCAGAAGGCCGGTTGTTTCTTTTCTGGTACATTGTAACCAGGTTCTCATCTCCAGCAGAAGGTCGGTGGTTTCTTTTCTGGTACATTGTAACGAGGTTCTCTTCTCCAACAGAAGGCCGGTGTGATCTCTTCTACTGGTACATTGTAGCCAGGTTCTTTTCTCCAACAGAAGGGCGGTGGTCTCTTCTCTGATACATTGTAACCAGGTTCTCTCTCCAGCAGAAGGGTGGTGGTCTCTTCTCTGATACATTGTAACCAGGTTCTCTCTCCAGCAGAAGGGTGGTGGTCTCTTCTCTGGTACATTGTAACCAGGTTCTGGCACATTGTAACCAGGTTATCTTCTACAGCAGAAGGCCGGTTGTTTCTTTTCTGGTACATTGTAACCAGGTTCTCATCTCCAGCAGAAGGTCGGTGGTTTCTTTTCTGGTACATTGTAACCAGGTTCTCTTCTCCAACAGAAGGCCGGTGATCTCTTCTCTGGTACATTGTAGCCAGGTTCTCTTCTCCAACAGAAGGCCGGTGATCTCTTCTCTGGTACATTTTAACCAGGTTCTCTTCTCCAACAGAAGGGCGGTGATCTCTTCTCTGGTACATTGTAACCAGGTTCTCTTCTCCAACAGAAGGGCGGTGGTCTCTTCTCTGGTACATTGTAACCAGGTTCTCTTCTCCAACAGAAGGTTCTCTCTCCAGCGGTGGTCTCTTCTCTTCTCTGGTACATTGTAGCCAGGTTCTCTTCTCCAACAGAAGGGCGGTGGTCTCTTCTCTGATACATTGTAACCAGGTTCTCTCTCCAGCAGAAGGGTGGTGGTCTCTTCTCTGGTACATTGTAACCAGGTTCTGGCACATTGTAACCAGGTTCTGGCACATTGTAACCAGGTTCTCTCTCCAGCAGAAGGGTGGTGGTCTCTTCTCTGGTACATTGTAGCCAGGTTCTTTTCTCCATCATTAAAAACTGGCCACCACCACATAACTGAAAGACTGTAGAATGTGGCGTAAAACACCAATATACACCAGATACTAAGAATAAATTGGTGCACCACGAGCCTTGACCCTAGAGATAAAGTTGTAGATCTAAAACATATACAAAAAAAGAAAAATAAGAATTTGACCTTTCATAACTACTATTCAATTCCTATTTGAATAATCGTCTTTTCGACATGTATATTTCTTATTTATCCGTATACCTGGTTATTTCCGTCCTTTTTCAAAAGAAAACATATCCATCCTGTCTTCAGTTCGCTGTAAATCATCATGGTCTCTTGGATGTTCATGCCTCAATTGTTTTGTTTCAAATTTCACTTTCATTTTTGGAATTGCCCTATCATCTAAGGGCAAAAATGGCAATATTGAACTGAAGCAAAAATTTCAAGCTGTGCACTAGTACCCTTGGTGTTTCTCATTACTTGAGTCAATAAGTGTATCAATAAATAAATATACAGTAAAACCTGCTATAGCGGCCACCTCTATATAAGGATTACCTGTTCATAAAGGCCAGTTTTTTTCAAGTCCCTTGACTGCATACTTCAACTAAATTGAACCTGTGTATAAGGGTCACCTGCATATAAAGGTCAATATTTTCTGGTCCCTTGGGTGGCCCCTATATACAGGTTTCACTGTATATATATATATATATATAAGGGATAGAGCTGATTTATACCTATGTTATGTGTTTCTCTCCACAAATTTTAACCTCATTTGGTACGTTGCTTTATATAAGTGAGATCTTCATTAATTACTTTATAGCACATGTTGACATAATGTTTCTGAAACAGATCTTTTTTTTCCAGACTTTCTTATTTATTTAATTTTTTTATTATTATTTTTGGTCAGTATTAGAAAAAAATCACTCACATAAGTATTTATGTTTAACAACCATTTTCTGCTCATTTATAAATTGATTAATTTTGCTTGTTTTGTGATAAAACAGGGAACATGAAGGACAGCAATCAAACTACACCAAAGAAAAGGCAGCGTGTATTTTATCAGTTTTTATACAACAATAGTACTCGTCACCAGACAGAGGCTCGGGAGGACATGCACTGTCCCTGGTGCTCACTCAACTGTATTGAGCTTTATAGTCTTTTAAAACACTTGCGATTATGTCATGCAAGGTTTAATTTCCTCTATGTGGTAAGTGGAATTTTGTTGTTGTAAATCTGAAAATATTTGTGTGGGAATTTATGTTTGCAAATTAGGTGATAAGATGCTCTCTGATCTGACAACCACTCATTCTTTTTCTTCAATAATATTAATGTATATATTTTATTATCACTGTGGTCTCAGAAGACATGTTCTTTATGAGTGTGGTTTCAGAAGACAAATGTTCTTTTATTAGAGTTGTCGCAGAAGACATGTGGCCTTTTATGAGAGTGGTCTCATAAGAGAGGTGGTCTTTTATCGAAGTGTTCTCAAAAGACAGGTGGTCCTCTATGAGAGTGGTATCAGAAGTTAGGTGGTCTCTATCTGAATGGTCCAAGAAGACAGGTGGTCTCTATCAGCAGTGTTTTTCACACTTTTTTTCAAAGGTACCCTCTACCCTTTGAATTGGGAAAAATAGCGACAAAAATGGTGAAATTGGGAATTTTCTATCAAGTATGTTTAAAGCTAACTTGCAGTTAGAATACTCAATACAAGTCAAATTCAGTGTATGACATGAATTTATTACAATTTCAGTTTGCGTTGTTTATTGTATTTGAACATTGTGACTAAGGAATCTAATTCGGATTCAGACAGTTCTTCATTGTAATGACAAATCTTCATGGTGTAGTCCAGTGGTCTTTGACTCATCCTGTTTCGTTTTTTTTTGTTATGATATTGTTCATCAGAGAAAAACTCCTTTCCACCACAGCTGTAGAAGATGGTATTGTAAATTTGGGACGGGTGGACTCTGCTTCTGGTTCTCATACCAGCTCTGGTGATCCATGCTTCGCCTCGTGAACGATCGATTTTGTCTGATATTTGAACGCATCTGTTATACTTTTTAACCCCTTTGAGTCTTTAAGCCGAAGTTTTTTTGTATAGTATTTCGCATTATGCGACATAGTTACATCTTTAACAGCTACATGCTTAACCTTGTGATAGTACCTAATGTGTGCAAGCATTCACGCAAACGTATAAGAGATTTAGATTCATATATCGAAATATAAAGTCCGGGTCCGTTCTGGGCGGATTTTTACGGATATAACGACGATTTTTAAAAATTTTGTAATTGGGAATTTTTAGTTGATTTTTTGGGGAAAATTTAGGTAATTTTGCCGAGAGGAAATAGCCGATTATCGGCTAAAAAATACAGAAGTGTAAAACACTGATCAGAATGGTCTCAAAAGACAGATGGTCCTTTATCAGAGTGGTCTCTCAAGACAGGTGGTCTTTTATCAGAGTGGTCTCAGAAGACAGGTGGTCTTTTATCAGAGTGGTCTCAGAAGACAGGTGGTCTTTTATCAGAGTGGTCTCAGAAGACAGGTGGTCTTTTATCAGAGTGGTCTCAGAAGACAGGTGGTCTTTTATCAGAGTGGTCTCAGAAGACAGGTGGTCTTTTATCAGAGTGGTCCCAGAAGACAGGTGGTCTTTTATCAGAGTGGTCCCAGAAGACAGAATCTACTGTACTCCTTTACATCCACATAGATTAATCTCACACAAAATGTTTTGCATTAAAAGTTGCGAAGGTCCCACCATTCCCTGTGAAAAAAATCCCATGTTTACATCTGTATACATTATAATTGTATGAACATGTTGTGGAAAATGAGGAAAAGGTATTACTCACTTAAATTACAATACATTTTCAAACTTTTAAGCTATCAAGTTTATTCAAAACAGAATATGGGCCTTGACTTTGTTCATCTTGTTTTGCAGCCTCATCCGAAAGGAATTCGTATAGATGTTACAATTAATGAAAGATACGATGGGTCCTATGTCGGTAATCCTCAAGACCTCTACAGTCATATAGGCTACGCATTCAATAGAAATGGACCAGTTCGGAGAACATCTGTCACCCATGTCATTGTTTACAGGTAATTCTATCTATGCCTTTCTTGCTTTCTTCTATTTACTTTTCTTAAAAAGATAATATGCCTACCTACTTACCCACACCTAAAAGGTTTGGTCAGGCAACATCAAACAAACTATTTTTAAACAGTGGCCTGACTGCAAAATGTGATTTTAACTTTCATTATATTTTGTTTGTTTGAATGGTAGTTTATGCCATCCCCAACATTTCATTTATATGATGACAGTGAATTTTTAAAGGTAAAGATGTAATCCTGGATTCACTCTATCCAGAAAGAGACCATCAGCCTCCCGAAAGTAAACTGGCAAACTTTCTCGCATGCTTGGCAGCATGGCTTGAACTCGCACTGACAGGAAGTGAAAAACTTTCATAATAACATTACCTCAACTCTAGTGCTTTGCTAAAAATAGATACATCATGTCATGACATGAATTTCTTTTGGTCTCTACTGCAGTTATTTGTTTTTATCATATTTTTTTTTTTTAGACCAAAACGGCCGGAGCCATCTCTTAGCGAGTTCATGGAACCAGAGAGTGACATTCAGATTAATAAACAGTTTATGCAAGGTCATAATAGGTGAGTTTCCTCTTTTTTTTCTCCTGATTAGTAGGTTTAGGCATATAGACATGCTATTTAAATATCAACTTAGATACATTTAAACCTTGATTCAACTTAAAAGATAAAAGAGTTTGTTTCCAGTTGCATTATATCATAGGTTTTAACCAATCACAGTGCTGCTAGGTTTTGACCAATTACAGCACTGCTGTTGACGTAGTCAAACACATCAGATATTCTATAAACCATGATGATCCCTCCTAAAATCATAACTGCCATAACATGTTGTATCAAGCCCTCAATCATATTTAAACAGTGTCATAACAAATTTATTTATTATATCTTAAGAATCATATCATAACACTGTATTATTTTATATTGTTTTATCATATCTGAAGAATCTTGTCATAGCACTTGTGTCATATTGTTTTATCATATCAGAAGAATCTTGTCATAACACTTATATCATATTGTTTATCTTATCTGAAGATATTTTATCATTTCTAAAAGAAATGTCATATCACTGTGTTGTCATATTGTTTAAAGACATAGTATCTACGATTTCCTCAAATATTTCAATCTCAATTGTTTGGGTCAAATATGTTAATATTTGGAGATAAAAAACGAAAAATTGTTGAATTAAAACACATAGAAGTATAGTTTTATTGTATTTCACAACTTTCCACGTTTTTTTTTATTTTTTGTCGGT
The DNA here is from genome assembly GCA_030159075.1 of Atrina japonica. Taxonomy (NCBI): domain Eukaryota; kingdom Metazoa; phylum Mollusca; class Bivalvia; order Pterioida; family Pinnidae; genus Atrina; species Atrina japonica. The sequence continues at coordinate 1,824,446 of BROG01000003.1, forward strand.
ACGACAAAAATTCGTTTGCAAGCCCGCCCATATTCATATAACCTTAGAGTGACCTGTATTTGCGCATGCGCATTTCCATTGTTGATAGTGAAAAGCATGGCGTCCAAAGCAAAAACAAATCGTGGCCGACCTGTTAAATTGACAGATTCAGCCACAACAGGATTAAATGATAAAAATAAGTTAATTTCATGCAAACCGTTAATGTAAACGATACAATTATGTATAAATATTGAATTGTAAATAAATCAACACGTGCTTACCTCAGCATCCATTGATTGATATCGATACGAACTAGGTCATTGCGTGTGCTTCTGGGATTGTTTCTGTGCATAATTAATGAGTTTGATTCTTACAGACGACGACAACAAATCAGCATTTATCCGTTAATTACGCTAATTATACAAAAAAGTGTCGACGTGGAAGATCATTATTCAGTCATATCTTCGATATTTCCGCAAAATTGCCGACTAAAAAAAATAACCATTTTCGTAGATACTATGTCTTTAAACATACTTGAATAATCATGTCATATTACTTAAAACAAATTGATTTATTCTATCTGAAGGATTCATGTCATAACACTTATTTCATATTGTTTTTGTCATATTTATAGGATCATGTCATAACGTTGTCTTACATTATATTGTTTTTATCATACATTGTTCATCATAGATTGTATTATCACACAATGACATGTGAACCAATACGACCACAAGAAATCAACAGATATTCCGAAGATGAGAATGATCCAGACTGGCTAAGACAGAAAACCATCAACGTAAGTAAAGGACAAATAAGATGTTTGATATGATGGAATGCTGCCAGTAGAATGAGTCCTTCAGATTACTTATCGCAATCTTTGTCTATCTGTATTTCTGTCCAGTGCATGAACTTTTGAACTTTTTCAAAATTTTCTGATAATAGAAGAAAAGAAAAAAAACTCAACATTTCTAAATTAAGAATAATTTAAAATCTGAATTTCATGATTCACAGATTTTGTAGTTTAGGCTAGGAACCAGACGACTGTGATTGTTAAGGCCCATTTGAGGTCTGTTAAATTTTTACAGAATATTTCATTTTTCCTGTTATTTTTTTACAGAATATTTCATTTTTCTGTTAATTTTTTACACAATATTTCATTTTTCCTGTTAATTTTTTACACAATATTTCATTTTTCCTGTTAATTTTTTACACAATATTTCATTTTTCCTGTTAATATTTTACACAATATTTCATTTTATCTTGAACTTCTACATTTCCCATACATTCAACATTTACATGTGTTTATTAATGTCTACAAGCACAGCTCGTGTATCAGATTATTGGTTAGAGCTTTGGTGTCGCTAAATGAAGGACCCATGTTCAGACATTCTTCCCAGTCATAATACAACTTTGCCATGGATTCACTATAAAAAAGGGAAATTCACATACTTTCTTTAAGCAGTTGGCATGATACATTCATTAAGCCTCACTGCTGTAGTAGAGATCTTTGTGGCACTCCATTTATAATTGATAGAGTCTTGTCGTTCTGTATAGATGGAAAACCAACTTGCGATGTTAATATTTGTTATATTCACATGTTCATAAATCTGCAAAATTATGAAACAGCGGATATGTTTTTGATAAATTTTCATTCGTACATAATATATATCACAGGTAGCATTAGCAGGACCTGATGTCAATTTATGCTACACCGTGAATTCAACAAACCCTGATTGGGTCAGGGGAGATTAAAACATGACAGTTAAAGTAATTGTTCTGTGCAGGATTACCACTCTCTGTCATTTAGAGTAGAATATTAGATTTACAAACTGAATGTGCCAGGCTAAAAATCTCGGGGTGTGGGTCGTCCTTCAGACTGAAAAAACAATAGTACCTGATTCTTAATACAAAGTGCTTGGCATATGTGAAAGTCACTGGTCATTTGGTTGAGACTTTGAACCAGGTTTCTGATATGGGTGCAGGAATTGTATGCGAAAGATTCCAAATTGTATTGGTATCGGCCCATAGTACAAATCAAAATTTGTGCCACTTATAGTTGATGACATTTCCCATGTTAGTGAATATTTATTATTGGGGCATAAAACAACACGCAAACAAACCAACAATCTGGATGCAATGGAACATAAAAAAAAAATAACTGTATACCTGAAAATCTTTGCCCCTGATTATCTTTGCCCTTTTTCAACAGAAAACATATTCACCCAGTCTTAGATTTGCCCTAAATCACCATTGTCTCATGAATGTCAAGAATGGAACCCTTATCCAAGCATCCTTTAGGATGTGATGGATGAGGGTCATTTTCCGAATTAGCCGTATGGCTACGAGGGTTTAAATGGAATATCGTGTCGCACCAAGTCCACGTGTACCTTGTTTAAAGAAAGCTAAAAACTTTTACACCTGAATGCACTATACCTGTGTATAAATACAGGTAGCTGACCAGTACATTTGTCTGTTTAAAGTAAATGAAATAACTTAAAACTAATAATTTCATATTTGTTGTGTTAGAGGTGGGATAAAGATTTATTAACTGTACTCAGTTCTAAACATGATAGAAAATAAAATGGGAGGGTAGTTAAACCCTCGTAGCCTTACGGCTAATTCGGAAAATGACCCTCATCCATCACATCCTAAAGGATGCTTGGATAAGGGTTTCATTTTCCTTCATTGAGCCTCCAGGCTATACTCGGGTTTAAATAGAATCTTTAAAGTGTATTTCAACAAATATGAAAAAGAAAAAACCAAAACCCAATAAGACTTTTGACATTTATTGAAAGTCTTTGCATAATACCAATTGATACACATAAATTCATTATAATCAATAGTGTCCGATTCAATTGTCCATTAAAACTTGTTTAATAAAAGTTCAAAACACATCTCTCAGAATATTTCCGAACATCCTCTGAAAAAATGCACTATAGAAAAAGAAATCCCATCACTGTGCTCCTGCTAAAAACAAAATACAAAAATTAATGTTTTGAAGATTGTAAAATTGTATTAGAATAATCATTTTCTAATTCCCTTCTATAAAAGGTATGAAATGTCTTTGCATTAGACCAATTAGCAGTCTCCAAAATTTCGCTAAGCTGGACTCCTCCAGCAAAAGCTGCTGATGTAGATGCACTTCAGTATGAATGTGCAGAAAATATTTTATCATCAATACCCAACTTCTTTAAAACTTCTTTAAGCCATCGAGCAATAGTAGATGTTGAAATTTGCTTAAAAGTTTTCAAAGATACAAATAACTTTTTTGATTTTCGTTTTTCTTTTGTAATCTCTAGATAATATCTTAAAGTATGTAATACACAACAAAACTTGTCAGGGAAAGAACTGATTTTTATCTTTTGAATATCATGACCTGGTCTTGTTGTCTTTTGTAAATCTGATATTGTGAACACTACGTATTAACCATAATCACATAAATTCTCAATATTCAATGAAACCAAAGTTTGAACTCTCTGAGCTGTTGTTAAAGCTATCAATGCAGATAATTTCAAAGTATGATTTTTTAAATCTAAACTTTCCAAAGGATAAAGGGTTCTAAGATATTTCAAAACTTTACCAACATCCCATGTAGTTGAATATTTTGGTTTTGGTCTATTACTTAAAAATACACCCTTCATAAATTTAATTATCATTGTGTTCTGAAGATATGAAAAATTACCACAAACTGAAATTGTCTGAATTATTGCAGCTTTATGTGCATTAATAGTATTATATGAGTACTTATTTTCAGCAAGTTCTGACAAATAATTAATTATTTCATTACAAGTCGGTTGCATGGGATTGATCTTCCTTTGATCACACCAAAACTTCCACTTAATCCAAATAAAATCATATTTCTTACTAGTACTTGGTCTCCAGGAACTAGTAATATATTTGATAGAGTTTTCTGATAAGCCACTGCTTTTGAGTTTATTCCTGACACAGGACAAGCGAATAGAAACATTTTTCTTTTGTTTAGTGGGTGTAACAGATTGTTGTGCACTAAGCGTAACAAATCTGGAACTACAGGAAGTCGAATTGGATTCCCTATTAGCATTTTCAAGAGTTTTGGATACCAGGTTTGTGTTCCCCATTTTGGTATAAAATTGCTTTTTTCACCTTGTCTTCCTCCAATTTCTGTAAAATCTTCCCAATCAGACTGAAAGGAGGAAAAATATAAGGATTAAATTCTGTCCAGCTTATAGAGAAAGCATCTGAAGTCAATGCATAAGGATCAGGAAACCATGATGTCTAGTTGACTATTTAATCTGGATGCAAACAGATCTATATCTGGATTGAATAACAATCTACAAATTTGATGAAATACTTTTTCATTTAATTTCCATTCAGTTGAATCACTAAATACCCTTGACATATGATCTGCCGTAATATTATTTTTACCTGCAATATGGACAGCAGACAATATTATATTTTTAGAATCACAGAAAAGCCAAATACTTTTAACTTCTTCAAACAGAGATAGAATAGAACCTCCTTGGTTAATAATATAATAAACAGCTGAACTGTTATCAGACCTAATGCATACATGAAGATTTTCCATTTTTTGACACAAACTCTGTAGAGCAAATCTTATTGCCATGAGTTCAAGAACATTAATATGCTGATTTGATTCATTTTCTTTCCATCTACCACCAGTCAAAACACCATTCAAATTTGCACCCCAACCAGATTTCGAAGCATCCGTTTCTAAATAGAGATCGATTTTTGGATATCTTATCCACTTTCCATTTCTCTTTCTGATATTTTCTATCCACCAAATTATTTCTTTTTTAGAATCGGAATCATTTTCTCATCATAATTGCCATTCATTAATGACAATGCGTTAACTTTATCTCTGTCTAAATATCTAAAAAAATAAAGCTCCTAAATTTATTGCCTGTAAAGATGATGTAAACAAACCAATCAGTCTAGCTACTTCTCTTATGATACAAATTTCCTTATTAAGTAACTGAACACATTGCTTTATAATATTTTGGATTTTATCTTCAGGTAAATATACCTTAAATTGAACAGAATCAATTAAATGACCCAAATAACGTATTTTAGTACATGGAACCAACATAGATTTCTCTTTATTAACAGCAAATCCCAATTTTTCCAATAAATTTACTTAAATTCTTGAATGTTGATTACACAAATCAAAACTCTCTGCTTCAATGAGAGAATCGTCAATATAATAGAATGAAGAAATTCCTTGCTGACGAATAAAAGCAAAAATAGGTTTCATGATCTTAGTAAAAACTCTTGGAGCTGAAGCTAATCCAAATATCAAAGCATTACAATGATAAAGTTCTCCATTCCACAAAAATTTCAAATACTTCCTATCATTATTAAAAATTGGTATGGAAAGATAAGCATCTTTAAGATCAATACTAACAAAGAAAGAGTTCCATTTAACTGAAGCTCATACAGTTTCTAAAGTTTCCATTTTAAAATGGTGATAAGAAATAAATTCATTTAATTTCTTTAAATTTATCACAGGTCTAAATTTACCATTTTTCTTTTCAACAATAAAAATGTTTGAAATAAACTGTCCAGACTCAAATTCAGATTTACTAATTGCTTGTTTTGTTAAAAGATCAGAAACTTCTTGATTTATAATTTCAGCTTGAGATTTACTAAATTTGTTAGGAATGGGTATTTTATTTTTGCAATGGAATTTTTTCAAATTCTATTTTATAACCAGATATAGTACTTAAAACCCATTGATTTGATGTAATTTTCTTCCATTCTATTATTCTATTTTTTAAATTCCCAGCAATAAATTGAGAAGATTTTTTTTTACTCACATCTAATATGTCTGCTGGTTCCTGCCCTGCTTTTAGTATAGCATCGATTTTAACCTCTTGACCGGCTTCTGCCGCCTCTCAGACTTTGACCAAAACCGACTGTCCTGGTTCTGTAATAACCTTGTTTCCCTCTGAAGTTTTTTGGAGCGAAGTTTTTTGAAATGCCTTGTCCAATGACCTGTTTGTTTATTTTTGAAGCATCTGAAATTTCTTTCATTCTTTTAGTAATGTCACACGGAAATAATGTTTTTTCTTCAATCGGCGTTGAAGCTGAACAGAGTTGCTGAAATTTTTTGTGAACAAAAGGCCTCAAAATATATCTACGTCTCATATTTAATTCATACATGGCATTACACGCCAAAGTAATTGCATCAGAAACAGATTTTTTGGCTTGCTTAATTTCTAATTTGTTAGTCTTAAACATCTCTGCTAATTTTATCATTCTGACAATAGATAAACCTAGAATTTTCTGAGCTTCTTGAAGGGTTTTGTCCCTTTGTTGTACATTTGGATACAAATTATTCCAAACTTCAGCGTTTATAAGAGGGGGCATAAGATTTTTACAGTTCTCTGGAATTTTTATTTCATCAATAAATTTTGAAATATCTGCTTTTTGGGTACAACCCATCTTTATAAATTTTGCCATATTTTCTGAAATGGGATGACATAATTTTGTGTCATCTTCAAATATTTTGGGCATAGAAAATTCATTTTCATCATCATCAAAAATAACTTCAGGGTCATTATTTAATGAAAATAATTCACAAGATTCGTCAACAAAATCCGGATTCTTATCTTCTGACCGGTATTGATTTTCACCGGAATAGCTACAAGTTGCTACATCTGGCGTATTGTCCGCCATGTTTTCAGTACGTTTTAATTACTCGTTTAGAAGTGAGTATATTTGGGACGGATTAAATCCTTGTTTTTGTTCAGATTTCTCATCGTGTTTTCTTTTATTATTTACTTTTTTACCGGGTCCTTTTCCCTTCTTTTTATTTCCGGTTCCTTTATTCGGTCCGGATATTTCAGTTTGATTTTTTGTTACAGAATGAGATTGAGAAGCGGTAAGATTATTCAGATTAGATAAACTTCTAGTATTCGGACGAATATTCGAAGCTTCGTCATTCTGTTTATCAAATTCATTATCCGAAGCGAATAATTGAATAATGTCATTTTGAGGATTTTCGTCCTCCGAACTAGACTCGGATAATCGAGACATAACGAAGACTGAAACTACGAACTGAAATTTCTCAAAGTTATTTCCAACTTCGCCAATACTATTACTAATAAGTATACTGATTCACAGTATAATTTTGTCAGACATGGCGTGAATGACACTTGTACACGTGGCCTTTTACACGAAAGACAAATGTACTGGTCAGCTACCTGTATTTATACACAGGTATAGAGCATTCAGGTGTAAAAGTTTTTAGCATTCTTTAAACAAGGTACACGTGGACTTGGTGCGACACGATATTCCATTTAAACCCGAGTATAGCCTGGAGGCTCAATGAAGGAAAATGTTCATGCATCAGTTATTTAGCTTGAAAGTTTCACCTTCATTTTAAATTGGCCCTATCATCTCGGGGCGAAAGTGGTGACAATTAAACGTCTAGGAAAATTTCCAGGTGTACAGTATTTAATTTGATAAGCAAAGGAAAACTTAAATTTCTAATATAGATATGCCTTATCTTCAAAAACTCTGACAACCAATGTCGTTCATGTAGGTGAATTTGTTATTGATTGTCTAACAATTTTTTTTTCTGCAGATGATTGATGAATTCACAGATGTTAATGAAGGGGAAAAGGAGCTGATGAAATTATGGAACCTTCATGTGATGAAGCACAAGTAAGTGAAATTGACAACCCATTGTAATCTTACTTGTAAACTTGCTTCCTCAACCTTTTGTGAATCATGTATATCTTCGGTTCATATGCATCAAAGAAAATTTTGACTTTAGTCAATGTTTTGTTTCATTCATTCCTTTGGTGTCCGAAGCATTACTATGCCCTTATTTAAGCTAGTGCAATTATCAGTAAAATGTACCCTCACTTTCATAGCTTAAGTATATTCTATGTCTCGGACACAAATACATTTATGTAACCTGTTAAAATATTATCGTTTTTCTTCCAAAGTCCCCCTTCTAAAAATGTTTACTTATATGTATCATGAAAACATATTTTACCAAATGCTGAATTTACAGATAGGGAAAAACCTCCAATAAAGTTGTTTTTAGGGAGCATACATTAGTTCTATTGATAATCTTGTTTGTATTATTTCATTTGAAAAATATTTTTTATTTTTTAAACAAACAAGACAATCTCTATATTTTACAAAATAAAGGGAATAACTCATCAGCCCCTCCCTGAAAAACAACAGACTCTACTGTAAATCAATAACTTAGATGAATCCAAATGTGTCAAGGAGTGAATGAGTTAAGGAGATTTTATACAAATTTACCAATTCTCAAGGGGCATTAGTATTTATTAGTTAATCTTCTGTAGTTATGTATTCAATTATCTATTTCAAAAATAAACACTGATACAGCAGCAGTAATTCTTATGTTTACTGATGCATTTCTATAGATTAACAGAATTCCTGGAAATTTTGGCTCCTGGTTTTTTCACTCTTATATGACAGAAAACATATTCCCCCTGTCCTAATTTTGCCCTAAATCACCAAAATCACATGGATGTCATGAATGCCCATGCTTCAGTTATTTAGCGTGAAAGTTTCACCTTCATTATAAATTTGCCCTCATATCTCAGGGCAAAAAATGGCAAAAATTAATGGGGGAGAAAATTTTCTGGAATGCATAACTACACCGGCTTATATATGTCTTTTTTTTTTATCCATTTCAGTTTTATTTCCGATTGTCAGATTCCAGAAGCTTGTCAGACGTTTGTGAAAGAACATGGGAGAGAACTTTTAGCCAAAAATTTGTACCGTAACTTCATTCTTCACATGGTGAACTTGTTTGACTTCAGTTTGATTCGACCCGACATTGTACACAAAATAATAACTATGGTGGATGAACTGCGAGATGAATTAGCAACTGAATGATGTGACCATTAATTTTATGTTTACAAAAAAAAAAAAGTAATGATTATAATATCAACGGGGTACTTGTAAAATTCTTTGTAATTCCCTAAGGTTATGTCAAGTTATATCTGTGACGATAAAGTTTCATATTCTGTATATTCGGATTATATACTTCCATTATTTTTCTTCCATGTGATTCTCTGATCTTTTTATTTATAATTTATTTTGCTTACATGCCTCACTATTTAAAAAGTATTGTTAATCAAAGTTTGGATCTAATCTCGGGGTATTTATTTTTCCATCAAACTGACAGTCTGTATGCCTTTAAAGGAAAATAGTAATCGGCATATTAGTAACGAGAAAAATTATGTCTTTTTACCAAGTTTAATATGAATATATAAACCTAATATAATACAAATTTACAGGTTAGAGGGGAGGGGGCATGTCTTATGCTGCTATTGATCTGATTGAAATAAACAATTCCTAAGAAAATAAATCTGTTTCCTGCTGACTCTTGGTTTAGATGTATCTAAAGGCCAGCCAACATGGTGTGTGTAAAGTGTGAGTGTGCACGAGTGTGTTTGTGAGGTCTCTAAAGCTAAATTTAAAAACTAGAAAAGATCCTCACAGATATGACTTGAATAGCCCTTGGGTTAAGTGATATGGTTCTCTCGATTCCATATTTCATCAAAATTGAAAACTGTATTTTCATGAATAGGGGAAAACAAGTTAACAATAAAATGACATGAATTTTTTATATTTTTTCCTTTTGATTATTGAGCCTCCCAAATTTCTTTTCAGAAAAGTAAAAATGATAACTTTGTACTGTAATTGTTATATAGGATTCAATAAAAATTCTACAGTATTTGTTGGCCATTGTGTAAGTCAGTGTGTCTGAGCCCTTTTTGTAGGTCCTGGAGACATGGACTGTGTGATGCAATCCTGAATTAGAACTTACAGGGCATTGTTAGGTCGTCTGTATCACTGGTGAGATTTCATGTGATCCATTGCCACCTGTTGTCATGCAGTGAAAATCCATGATGGTGTGATTTTAATAGTTTAAACTGTTCCCTAAAACCCACTGGGTCATTGCTCTTTTAGTTTGAAATGTTATATTTTGGTAGTGTGGGCAACCAAAATGGTGAACTTCATGATCCCTGAGTTAAGACTAATAACGGTGCTGTAGAAAGGGCTGGGACTCAAATGACCGATAAGGCCAATTCTGCCTCTTGTTTTTAAGATTAGCTGACTGTTTTATTAATTTATAGATTTACTGTGAATTTTCAAACATTTGAATGAGTGAAGAAAGGGCTAAATTATTGGATGTAGCTAGGATGATTACAAATTCAGTGATCAGTACCCTCCAAAAATGTGTACTTTGTCCACAAGCTTTTTACGTGGAATAACAAAAATACAGAACAATACAAAAATCAAGTTAATTTTAAAATAGTACCGGTCAAAAACACGTCACCTGAATAAAGGTTTATTTTTTCAAGTAACCTCTTGAAAAATTGCTTATGCATTTCAAGAGCCTATGTTACAGGCATAAAAATATACAGAATATAGATTTTGTCAATATGTGTACCTTATTTTTGGTGGGTGCTGTAATTTGAAAAGAAGTACAAAGGAAAAGAAATTGATTGTTCTTGGTATTGTCAGCTGTGAAGTGTTAACATCAGGTGTCTCTGGTTAACTCATCAATGCCCTGGAAAACCATGGATTCTTCTGTAAATGGATAACTTGGACCAGTCCAAATGTGTCTTTAGGGGTGCATGAGTTAGAGTTGAATTATGATACATTTCAAAAGAGAGCTATAGATCTCCATGGTTACTAATGGAGTTGACAGTAACTGTGTTAGTTTCTAACACACATACAGGATGGTCAAATGTCACATCTTTCTTGATCTGGTATTTTGACATAGCTTGCACTATTAAGAGATTCTGATTAAAAAAAAATCCAAGTAATTTGCATGTAATTTCATAATGTGAATTAAATAGTATGTCATTCATGATCATGTACTTACATCAGTTGTGTATTAAAAATTGCTGATTTTTTTTTTTTAAAGGCTCATAAAACCATTTACCTCAAAAGAAAAGAAAAAAGAGATCTATGCATTCAGTGTTTTATCAGGGATTACCAAGGTTAATTATGGTAGATCTTTTTGATTAGGACAAATGTTGAAAAGTGTTACAGCAATTTTAGTGATATTAAGACCAGAGTAGAGTCTAGGATCATGAAACAATCTTGTACTTAAGTCAATATTTCAATCTTCAATAAAACTATCATTTTCACACTCATTCTGAATCAAGAAGCCTTTTTAAAGAGGGCGGATACACATCTAATGTTTGACAGAATTTGACACTGAGAAAATTTTGATACGATATTCAAATTTTGACTTGAGTTTGAGATGGTTTTTAGATCCTAGGGCAATTTATTATACTTGTAGTGTAAATGAGCTATTGAACTTGGATATTTATATATTTTTGTAAAATTGACCAACATTAATGTATCATTCCTAATGTCATTTAATCCATCATCAGACATGAGTTGATGCTAAATTTGACACATTTGTTGACATTTTGTCGTGGCGACATGTTTAGTCATACCCAGCACATTATTACACAAAATTCAATTGTTTGTTACACAAAATTCAATTGTTTGATCATAGATTGAGATAATCTGGGCATTCAGTAAAAAAATATGTAAATTTAGTGTTTGTATCAAACATCAAATAGAAGTGTTCAGTTATGTCAGGTACCCTCTCCCCCTGTGAATATGTTTATGTGTAAAAGTGTTCCCTACAGTACACATAATCATCATTTGCAAGTTTATATTGGCAAATTTGTTTTCGTATCTGTGTACTTGTGAATCGGTGCGTCTTTACCTGTATACTGTACGTGTATTTATTTTAGCAGTATTCTAATATTAGCGCCTTTCGTACTCAAGTCATTACGCTAATTCAGTTGCAGTGCCAATATTTCTCCATCCTGTCATTCTGCATACATGACAAAACTGATATTTATAGTACAAAATAATCTCTGTCCTGTGCATAGCTCAGTGTGTGCTGTTCTGGTTACAAAATGGTCTGTTTCAATTAAGTGACTATGAAATTAATCATTGACTGTTTTATTACTTAATAAACCGATCGCCGTTTAAGTATACCTGGAAAACTATATTTTGTATCAGTAAAGTATATTACCACTAATTTAAAAATATTCTTGCTGTAATTGTGCAATTCAAGATTGCGCTAATAAGTCTACATGCGCTCTGAGTGCTAAAATATGAGTGTGCTAACTTAAATACACATACAGTAGGTGTCTATCTGTGAACTTGTACCTACAGGTGTGTTTATGGGAGTTCATTCCTGTGTAGGCTTGTCCATTGCAGTCTTTGAAATTGTACCTGCAGATGTGTTTTTGGATGTTCATACCTGTGTAGGTGTGTCTGAAATTGTACTTACCGGTACAGGTGTGATTATGGGTGTTCATACCTGTGTAGACTTGTCAGTTGCACTCTTTGAAATTGTACTTACAGGTGTGTTTATTGATGTTGATTCCTGTGTAGCCATGTCCATTGCAGTCTGTGAAATTGTATCTGCAGGTATGTTTATGGGAGTACATATCTGTGTAGGCATATCCATTGCATTCTTTGAAATTATACTTAGGGTGTGTTTATGGGCGCTCATACCTGTGTAGGCGTGCTGTGAAATTGTACCTACAGTTGTGTTAATGGGAGTTCATACCTGTGTAGGCAGGTCTATTGCTTTCTGTGAAATTGTAACTACAGATGTGTTTATGGGTGTGTATACCTGTGTAGGTGTACAGGTTTATTAATGGGAGTTCATACCTGTGTACACATGTCTATTGCTATCCGAGAAATCGTACTTACAGGTGTGTTTATGGGAATTCATACCTGTGTAGGCATGTCAATGAAATTGTACCTGCAGGTGTGTTTATGGGAGTTCATACCTGTGTATGAGGTGTCTGCGAAATTGTACCTGCAGTAGTCTTTTGAGAGTCTATATCTGTGTGACTGGGTAATATTAAGTGACCTGTAAATGTATTTTTGTCTATGAATTGATAGATTAAATTTTAATTGTAAATGTCTAAATACAATTGTATATTAAATTTGTATCTGCATGTTTATTATATATATTTTTTCTAACCTACATTTGATTCTCAGTGTGTATCTGTTATTATTTTGATAGTATCCCGAGGAGGAGTATTTATTTTTGAATGGATAGATATCGGGCAATGCATGTTTAAAAGTGCACTTATGTAAGTGCATGAATGTAGTACTACATCACTTGTATGAGAGCGCACTTGTTTAATAATGATTAGTGATTTCTGTGCCATGTGGTTTTGTGTTAATATAAAATATGATATCAAAATGAAGAAAAAAAACATCATTGTACAAGAGACATTCTGTATATCAGTACAAATTGAAATGAAGGCCTTCTTAAAATGTAATACAAATAAAAACAAGAAAACATTGCTCCCCAATTGTTATTTTTAACTCAACTGAATTTTGTGAAACATTTTGACAGGGGAGCATCAACAGTTTATTAGATTAACTTAGTTCGTAACAGGGGAGTTTGGGTTTTTTATGTAATCCATTTTGGATATGGATTTTTCCTTCAACGCTTCAATTTTTTTAACCAAAGCAATTTCCGGTATATGTCTTTGCATTGATCAAGAAATAAGATGTAGATAGACAACAATTTCAGTGCAAGTAAGACATCTGATTTGGTCTCTTTTCTAAAAGAAAAAGGCTTATCTTGCAGACTTAATCCCAAACAGGAGTTATTTCACTTGTGTCAACTAGCAACAGAGCTTGATTCAGAAGTTCTAACTCGAAACTTCCCAATTGCAAAATATTTGCATTCAAGGCATGGACACAAAACACAAGAAAAATGTCAGTTTGAAATTTTGGCATTTTTCTCGTTTCAATGTTATTTTTGGAATTTTCCCCTTATCTGGAGAGGTCACCAGCAGTAGAGCCTATCAGAACTTGGCTTTAAAGGGGCATTGACTGTGTTTACGGCCAAAAAATGATTTTTGGGTTTTTTTTTTCGCTACTTTTAACTTCTTGTACTTGATGTACAATAACAAATAAAAGCTATACATAGGTATGAAAATCTTATATTCCTATATATTTTGTGAAAATCAGATCAGGTCAAGTGTGTACTATGCATATACAAATAGTAAGGTTGAATTACTAGTAATCACTTGCAAGTGAATAATTGCCAAACTTAGGTTTCTGCAGCAATTTTCACAAAATATATAGGATGTTAAGTATTTTTATCCCTGTGTATAATTCTTTTGTTATCGTATATCAATCTAAGTAGTAAATGAAACGGGGAAAGAATTTTTTAAAAAGAAAAAACGCATCTAATGCCCTTTTCAGTCTTATTAAAAAAATCTTGTGATTTGCAATTATAACACTGGTTTTACAGGTGTGTATTAGTCATCACCGATACTTGAGAGAGCTCGAGTATAGGTACTTCTCACTTTTATGACAGGAGAAGTGAAATTGTTGAAGACAAAAATTAATTCAATAATAAAAATTACCTGTCTTAAGACAAACTAAATCTTTAAATGTTACACATAATTTTGAGATGAGTGATTTTTGTATTTAGATAAGTTGATTTTAATACTACTTGTCCTGCAGGACAAGTGAGAATTTTAATGAATTTTTATTCCTGATAGGCCTAAGTGTTCCTACAGTCATTTAGGAGACAAACCATCTGCATTGTTCCTAAATAAAACGGGAAAGAAACTAAATATAAGAATTAAGATAACCCAAAACTTTGTTCTAGTGTGTTGATTTCAAAAGCATTGAAATTGTACCTGGTACATGTAGTAAAAAAAAAATTGTTACCTTCTGGTGGTGTGTTTTAAATGTATTTATTGTGTAACAAAAGATGTAGTAATTGTTTCATTAAATCATCAACCCCTAAAAACAATGAACTCTTCCATAAATCAATGTCATAGATCAGTTCAAATGTGTCTTTAGGGGTTGAATGAGTTAAATATATTTAATATAAACTATACACATTTTGCACTGAAAGAAATAACAGCACTATAGTAAACATGTTCATGTTTGTAGTTTATTGATACATAGAGTGTATATGCCGTGTTGCGTAGAAATTGTATTGCGTATGTACAAAGTGCCGTAATTATTTTGACAAGTATCAATACGTGATATGTACTATACAATGTAGGCATTTGCTGTATATAAACTAATGTGTATATTCAGGCTACACTGAAAAGTAAAATGTATATTCTGCAATATTTATGTACTATTGTATACATAACACTACGTCCTATGTTGGCTCTGTATGGATGAAATATTTGCCGCGTAATGTTAAACTCCAATAAAACGAACAAACAGAACACTATATATAGAATGTATTGTATTGTACGCATGTATATATAATACAGCGGAATTGCGTTATGTTGAAATCAGATTAGCTGAAATTTGGGATATGTCACAGATGAATGACCAGTCTTGATTCATTATGGATAGAAAAAATGTTAATTTAAATTTTCGGTTATCTCAAATTCTGGATATCTCGAAGTAATAGGGACAGTCTCATGAATTTAAAAATAATGTAATTCCATAATGCAAAAAAAAGAAGATGAATGACCAGTCTTGATTCATTATGGATAGAAAAAATGTTAATTTAAATTTTTGGTTATCTCAAATTCTGGATATCTCGAAGTATTAGGGACAGTCTCATGAATTTCAAAATAATGTTATTCCATTAAATATTTTTATGTGTATATATATAAATAATCCATATATATATATATATATATATAGATAGATAGATACTGCATCCTCTGCTGACCTTTACAAGTTTTTACGAGGTGACAACTTCATTCTTGTTTTGTGTCTTAAGTCAAGATTAGCTAATCACCTAATCTCAATTTTCAATTTCTGAATTCTCTTGTTCATCTCTGCCAACAGAATGTTCCATTACACTTAAACTTCAGTCAGTACATCAATAGACCATTTTCGAGTTGTTCCATTTTGTACTCGGATCACGTGACTTCAACTGAAAGTGAGGCAAGGTCTTTCCGATTATGTAATAGTTGCATTGACAACATTCAGTGATATCGTGTTTCAGTTCATCTGCAAGGAATTAAGTTAAGACAATTGTTCTCTCTTGTAAAGATGATGAGGCTGCTTTTCAAATCTGGCACCTAACCATTCATGGAATCCACATTCCAGGTCTTATATGCGATAAACTGCTTAACCGGAAGTAATGCTGCCCTACATTTTTCTTTGCTAGTACATACAATTGTGACCAACCAAGACAGATCGGAACATGTCGAAAAAGGTCTTTTATGGTAACAAGTGTTTGCAAACTCTGATGATAGACAACCTGCCCGAGAAGATGCTTGCCCAATTAAGTCGTTTACTATAGGATAGTGTTGTTTCATGATAAAAAATATGTATTTATAAATTATGATTATAATTCAAGTCAAATAAAATCATAAATTTTAATGTACCTTTTGTAAAGCAACCTGTCATCAAAATAAAAATAGTTTTACTGATATAAGTGAAAAACAAAGATGTATATCCTATATCTTTACATCAAATAGCTAAATTTGTTTGATCATTTCAATTTTCCAAAATAGCATTTTTACGAAAATTTCTATGTTAGCCTTACGATAGAAATAAATTGGGTCATGTGAGTCTTCATTTTGTTGTGCTAATGAAATGGTGATGATGAAGGGAATCAACTTTCAACGACTTCCGTTTTTTTTTTCATCCTATACATACCATGAGATAATACTCCAAAACACATCTTTCAGAAGATTACAGACTGAGTAAACAATCCTATTCTTTCACTTTCCCTGTTAGTAAATTCTTCCTTCTAGCAGGTTGGACTAATTCATTTTGGTTGAAGGGTAGGCATATCAACCGTAAGAACATGTCTGCTTTGGTCTTTTTGGTTATTAAGATTTATGTGCCTCTCTGTCCGAGTGGTTAGAGCACCACGCTTTGAACCATGAAGTTTCTCACTTCCGGTCAGTGCAGGTTTGAGCTCCACTGGATCCTTATCTGATCTTTGAGAGAAAGTTTGCCAGTTTACTTGCAGAAGGCCGGTGCTCTCTTCGTGGGTACATTGTAACCGGGTTCAAAACTCCACCATTAAAAACTGGCCACCACTAAATAACCGAAAAATTGTTGAGAGTGGCATAAAACAATATTCAGAATTCAAATTGTTAAGATTTATATAATTGTTTCCAGAGCAATCGGCATCAATTGTAGCAATTGAATCATTATTTTGTGATAGTCATGGAGATTGTGATCAGTTTAACTTTGTGCCTTGTTTGTGAACACATTTTAAAATGTAGTAAAATAACTGAAAGTATTCCTGTAGAAATATTTGTATTTATAACTAGGTATTTAGTTGTGACATATGTAAAAGGATTGAGTGTTTGCCATAGGTATTGGGGGGGTCAAAGGTTATAATTCATGTGAATAAATTTTTCATTCTAGTTTGGATGATTCAATTAGATTGTAATGGGGGATAGGCTACTTGTCTGCAGTAAAATATTAGAGCTACAGTTATGGTAAGACAAAATGTTTTATCTGTCCACCCCTATGGAAAATTGACAGTATTGTATTGGTTTATGACAGAACCTGGATGTGTCACTTTATCTCAGTAGGCCTACCGGTATTCACCCCTATGTTTGGAAAATAGATGAATGTTTTTTGAGGGGGTTGACATGAGCTGGTTGTTCCAATTATCTTGGTAGACCCTATATCATGTATGTAATATTACTTAAACAGAAATCATATTTTGATTAGAAATCTCATGAAAGATATTTCCATATGATTCTTCAACAAATGTATTTTATTAATATATTTAGGATATAGGAATATCACAACTCGTTATCACACATACTTGATAGTACCAGGTAATTTCTTTAATTTCTTAATAGAATTGATTATTCATTTCCGTCCCGAAACTTCGATTCTGTGTTGTCATTTGAACTCCAAAAGTTAACCGTTTCTGTTGGAGCTCCCAAAATTAAGAAAGAAAAAAAAATATTTTGTTAGCATTTACTTTCAGTACATTGTGGTAACAGAAGTAAAGAATCCATGTTGTTATTTGTAACTCTTTCAACCCCAAAGACTATAATTGACTAGTCTAATAGATGTACAATAGAAAAAGATCATTCCATTATGTTATTTGGGTGTGAAAGGGTTACTTGTTATTGTTGCGTCATGTTATTGTCTCTCTAGATTTCATCTGACTTTGAGTGCCAAGTCACAAATATACTCGATACATAAGCTCAACTAACTTATTTTTTATTTTAAGATGAAAACACACAAGATTAAAATATGCTGTAACTGGACATTTTTGTGCATTTGTTCCATGCAAGAAAAAATAATAATTAAAATATATGCTCATTCGAAAAAGAGAAAAACAGAAAAATGAGCACCTACTGGTACTCAAATTTTGAGTATCATTCTTCAAGCTATTTTTCATTTTAAATGAGAAAATCATAAATTTGACCCTATATTTTTATATGTGAAAGAGAAAAAATATAAGTATGTGTCCCCATTAACTCATATGCAGAAGTTTTTACAAACAACTACAGAGAAATCTCACTATTAAGACCACCAAACTGACTGGGTTAAAGTAGAATATGGTATATCACAATCCTGTTGCGATACCTGAATGTTCAGTTCAGCTTTGCTGATTTTGACATTCATTTTTGACATTTTTCCAAAATTATTCAATATCTTTTTTGTAGCGGTAAGCTAAAACAATGAAAATAATTAATATCAAGTCGTTAAAAGATCTCAGTTTAGTGAGAATATAAACTTGGATTTATTGCGCGCGCAGCTCTTCAGAAATTCGCACATCTGGAGTTGTATGGCATAACGGCAATGCTGAACTGAGGGAATTCCCCTTTTTAACAGAGTTGTATAAGCTGTAATTATAGAGGATTTCTCCTAAGTGAGGTTTTGTACTTATTTAATATTTATCAAGATACTGGAAATTTATGGTCTGAAATGCAAAGTTTTACTGTAAATAGACAAAATAAAAATACAGTAAAACTGGCTTTAGTGACCACCTGTGTCTAAAGACCACCTGGTCACAAAAACCGTTTTTGCTGTCCCTAATAGGACCATTTGTGGACAAATCAACCTCTATATAAAGACCACCTCCCTTTAAAGACTGGTTTTCTTGTGTCCTTAAGGAGGTCATTATATACAAATTTCACTGTGTTAAGGTTGAGCTTGAGTACCGAGTAACATTGGGGACTTCAGGCGTAGGTGTTGATATATTGTATGTACATAAGTGCATTATAAAATTACATACCATGTTTTTGCTTTGTAAGTCTTTTGCAAAGGTCAAAACAGTTCCTGTACCTATCAAATGAGCTCATAACCTGTACTTATATTGTATATTATATGTTTTCATTGCATCAGATTAATGATCAAATTTGATGATGATTATGATGGAGAGGGTTTAGCCATACAATATTTCTATGTTATGTGTAAGGATGTAGCGATACCTTTTATATGTCTGTGTTAGGTGTAATGTGGTTATTCTAAGGCTAATACACAGTAGATCCCGACAGTTTGATCAATTTGGCATTTCCATTGTAAAACACATCAACAATATAACTGTACTATTGTGATTGTTTATTGACATAGTACAGTCAAACTTGTCTATAGAGGCCACTCAAGGGAAAGGGTAAAATTAGCCATTATAGACAAGTGGCCTTTATAAAAAGGTTTATTCATTATAAAAAAAGTTAACAAAGGTTATGTTTGAATGGCCTTTATAGGCAGGTGCCCTTTATACAAAGGTGGTCTTTAATGCTAGTTTGACTGTATATCCATCAGTAATGTTAGTATATAAGTTATTTTACAAATGTATATGTGTGTAAACTACATGTATCCATAACAAGTATTTTTATTACAATCTTATGTTGTAATTTGGTGTTTTTCATTTTAGATCACCTAGTCCAACCAGGCCCTTTAAGCTATTGCCATCACTAGACGTCCTTCGTTGGCATCATCGTTGTCTTAAACTTTTGGAAAATCTCTGAAGAAATCCAATTTTGAACCAGACATGGACTGATTAGTTCTTGGGTGGTTTCCTTTCAAATTTGTGTCCACATCCAAGGTGGCCACTATTGAACTATGAAACTATAGAAACTCCTTTAAAATGACCAATACTACTTTATTCTAAGTCAAAGTTGGGTTCTAGAGTTACATGTGTTCTTTAATATATATTACAATACATGTTTGTAAATGAACTTTGAACTTTTGTTAAGGGGTCTCCATGGCCTGAGGAGTTAGAGCATCTTGCTTTAAAACAAGAAGTCTCTCGCTTCTGGTCAGTGTGGGTACGAGTTCCGCCGGAACCTAAGTTGATTTTGTGAGAATGTTTGCCAGTTGACTTGTAGAAGGCTGGTGGTCTATTCCCGGGTACATTGTAACCAGGTTCTCTCCTCCACCATTAAAAACTGGCTGCCACCATATGACTGAAAAATTATTGAATGTGGCACAAAACAACATTCAAATTCAAACTTCTGTTAATTTTGACAGATTTATGCAAATAAGGCATAAGTATGAAAACAAAATCTTCTTGTCAGAAACTTCCAAGCCAAATTTGAATGAAATTTGGCCTGATTGGTCATTGGTTTGACCCCATTTAATTTTATGTCCAACGTCCCCATCTGCTATCCAAGATGGCCACCACTGCAAAAATTAGTCTTTGGTTTGACAGAGGTGAGCAGTTCAGTCTCTTTGGAGCCTCCATTTAATCTTAATACAATATGAAATGAAATCTTTAGTATGAATGTTGTAATTATGTTATCCAATATCATGTATATATATTTATTGTTTTTAATATGTTAACTGGTGTGATATAAAAGCTTTTATTCCAAATTTCAAGGTCACTGGTTAAAGAGCAGAGGTGACCATGAATATTACATAACTTTTGAAGTCACATGGCATAGTTTACAAAAGCAGACTCTTTATCTGAACACTTGGTAGATGTATGTTTGAGTGTATTTATGATGCCTGTTTATTACATAGTAAATTATGATATGATAAACAACCAAGTTACGAGTTTCTGTTTCATTTAAATCCTAGCCATTGTCGTATCTGCATGTATAATAAAATTCACCGTTTTAATTATATACCTGCATTTTAGGGGTTTGTATGACATTTTCTTACTGTATGATATATGGTTCTAATGTACAACTTGAACAAAGAGAAAAATTGCAAACTCAGCAGAAACGCTGGTGATGAAGCACAGGTCCGATACATTTTAAAACATAATTAAGTAGGATCACGTACATGATACATTATATACAGTGGAACCTGTCTTGAGTGACCACTCTCATGAAAAGACCACCTGTGGTTAAAGACCACTTTCTGAAAGCCACTTAGTTAAATAATCCTTAGATGTCTTTAGAGGCCACATTTCAGTGGCAGATAGAAGTGGTCTCTCAAGACAGGTTTAACTGTATGTATTTGTGTTAATGTAATTTTGTAGCATCATGTTACCTACAACATACATGATATATATGTTACCTACAACATACATGATATATATGTTACCTACAACATACATGATATATATGTTACCTACAACATACATGATATATATGTTACCTACAACATACATGATATATATGTTACCTACAACATACATGATATATATGTTACCTACAACACACATATATATGTTACCTACAACATACATGATATATATGTTACCTACAACATACATTATATATATGTATTAATTCGATTTAAGTCGCAAGAGTCTTATGTCTAACTAGGATCATGAACAAGATAGATATGCTGTCTACTTGTGTATATGCATTAATATTATTATGTGTTAATATGATTAAGGTTTATACCTGTACAACATTACTCAATATGTTTGTATTTCTACGATTACATTACACATCTGATAGATATTATCAAAACATTACAATTTTCTCCTTGTTTAACTTTGATTTGTGGTATTGATACAGTTATATAAAATAGTTGGTAAAAATAAATTGGCAGGTATGAAAAATACAAGTTTTTGTTGTTGTTGAATTTGTTGGCCAGATTGCAAAGCAAAAAAGCCCCCCAAAAAACTGTCAATGATTTGGTTAAACTTTTGCACTTAGCTTAATGTGACAAAACTTTACTATACAGAAGAACTGTCTTGAGAGACCATTGTCTTAAAGACCACCTGTCTTTTGAAACCACATTCAGTTAAATATCTCTTTTGAGTGACCACCTGTCTTATGAGACCACATTTCAGTGGCAGATGGGGTGTTCTCTCAAGGCAGGTTTCACTGTAGCATATTGTAACTACACATAATGACAGAACATGATGTCATTAGTTAACTAGGACCTAGTTTTCATTATTTACTTAGATCTTGACCTGTGAAATACAATGACTTGCAATTGACCATACCACCACACAGTTGTTTCTTGTTTTTATGCTGATGATGTTGTGAACTCTTCTTTCAAATTAAAAATACATTCAGAATACAATGTTTCTTCTCAGCTGATGGTTAACAATATCTCAAGGTTGAGAATATATATATATGTATATATATATATATATATATATATATACACACACATATATACACACAAACTGTATATACAGTCAACCTTTGAAGTGTCAAAGTTCAAAGGACCACCTAGAAAAATTCAGAACATCAGGACTTTGACTTATGAATGGTAGATGTAACCAAGAATCACACAAATGTTAGGTTCTATAAGGTGTATAAGTCTATATGACTGTTTCAAGAAATGTATTAGACACATGATATTTACACATTTCTTTTTATTTTTCACCTAACAGACAATTCCTGATATCACCATTTTCTTGATTCATGGTTATTTTCCAGGATGAGAAAGTGATCAGATTGAGAGCTGTTATAATGTCAACTTTGTGTAAAATGAACCCCTCTGTCTGGTTACATTCTACTCCTTTTAACACTAGGAAAACCACTTTACATAGGTTCAGTCCATTTTAGTGTTCACCTTGAAAGTGGGCAGGTCCAAATCCAAACTCTGTATGCTTCCTCACTGAGATATTTCATGGTTGTTGGATAGAGGTGGATACTTGTATCTGACTATATAGAACTATTTAGACTGTCCCAGTGCTGTCAAGTACGGATCATATGAATAGTTCTGGAGTATATCACCAAGTTCTGACACATTTTCTGGACTCTCTGGTTACCTGTAAAACCTGGAGTTTCTTTCATGTTGTTGGAAAGACTGATGAAATTTTCCACATTACCTGCAAACAGCAGTGGTAAAGTAAATGAAAATATTGTATACAGTGGAACCTGTCTTTGAGAGACCACTCTCATGAAAGACCACCTGTCTTTTAAGATCACACTTTGAAAACCACTTGCTTAAATTATCATTAAGATAAAACCTCTTTTGAGAGACCACCTGTCTTGTATGACCACCTGTCAGTGGCAGATGGGGCGGTCTCTCAAGACAGATTCCTCCGTACCTGCAAATTTTTGCTCCAGTTTAATTTTCACTATTTTTGTCCTCAGATGAGAGAGCAAATTTAAGACGAAAGTGAGACATGATTTAAGGCAGGTTTAACGTTTTCTGTTGGAAAACGATGAGAATAACCAGGAGCAAAAATATCCAGGTATACTATATGCTTATCCAAGCATTTTTTAGCAAAATTTTTCTAGCCGATTAATTTCTGTTGAATTTTATTTTGTATTATGCCCCTCCCAAGAAATGTTCACTTATACTTGTATGGATATATCACCAGGTATGTGTGAAGTGCCACACATTTTGACCTGTGCTATGGGCTTACTGGTAAGCCAATGCAGTGAAGGTTCTTAAACACACCACATCTTCCATGACATAGGGATCTGTTTTTTTTTTTAAGAATGTATTTGAAATTCTTCAAAAATCCCATCCCATCTAGAATTTTAATTACTGGTAATGCATTTAAGTAGTATGTTTATTTGTTTAATTTTTCAGTCACATAGTGGAGGCCAGTTTATCATGGCAGAACCCGGTTATGAAGTGCCTGGGAAGAGACCACCCACCTTGTGCAAGTTAACTGGAAAACTTTCAGCAGGGCTCAAACCTGTTCTGACCAGAAGTGAGAGACCTCATCATTCAAAGTGTGATGCTCTAATTAATTGGCCATAGAGCCCCCCACCCCTTACTGGCTGGTCACATTCCCACAAGTACAACTTTCTGTGTAAATGCCGTATGTATCACAAAACCCCTGTGCTTTTAGAATATTTACCAGTTCTTTGGTCCTGTTGTATTCAAAAAACTTTGGGAAATGTACAGGAATTTCTTCATGTTTAAATTGTACTCCATTTTCTTCATTGCAAAGATGAAGGTCATCTAAACATTCATGAAAACGATGGAATGCTGGACAAACCACATCTTTATCATCAACAGTGAAAACATACCTACAGAAATGTCATCAATATTGAAGAATTATAGGTAATTACAAAAATGTAAATGTTCAAATTTCAATTGAGACAACAGATTTAGAACTAAAATACATCTCTCCAGTTTACCATACATGTAACAATGTTCCAGGGAATAAGGTATTGTAGACTTTAAAAAGTAGGTCAAAGGTAACGACACAGGTGACAAGGTCAAACAGTCTGGGGAATGAAAAAAAGGGAGAGGGCTTGCTACAATGTATGCATAGATATAGTTTTACCCTGCTATAATGCCAGCTTTTGTTTTCCTTTAAGTTTGGTGATATAACAGGTTTGTCAATAAATGAAGGTTTACCAATTTTTAGGTGTAGCCATTTTCAAGTCTCTAATCCCTGCTGTATATGATATCCTGTTTACAACGCACTATACCAAACACAAGACATATTAATCTAATTACCTGGGCTTGGGGATGATAATTATCCAATAATAAATGTGCATAGATGACCTTTTTGTACTGGACAATCAAGCAGTATGCAGGTTTTGAGAACTATAGAGGAGGAAATTTGTTCCTTGAGAAATGGTGTACGTGATATGTGAGTTTGGCCTTATAACGGGGTGCGATAGATCGGGGAAGAACTGTATGTATAAGACATAAAAACTGTATTAAATATTAAATGCAATAAATACTATAGACAAACAAATCTGAGACATATACGCATAGGTGGGACGTGCACAAACAGAATCTTACATATGTGTGCCGAGTGGAAAGGGAAATCTCCGTCTGAATTTAGATCTGGATGTCCTATCCGAAGGTTTCCCTGTATACAAAGTATTAAGTCAAAGATGGACACTTTCCTGCCTGAGACAAGTTTAATATTTAGGTTGTTCATTAAACTAACACTGGAAAGACTAACCATTCCTCTTTGTCATCATGCCTATGGTAATCTAATTAGTAATAAAAATGCTTTTCCGATGAATCCTGTCATAAGTGAAAACGTTGTATGAATAGGACAATGTATTATGATATCTATAATGCTTGACGAATACATACCGTTTCTCTAATGAGATGTATAAAACCTTAGATGGTCTGCATGACATTATCTTGTAAACGGTCCTAAAGAATGCATCAGTAATGTCATCGTCATAGATTACTGAAAAAAAAAACCCGAAAAATGGGCACTGATTATTTAAACACAAGAAAGATTGTGAGTTATTCCCCTTTATTGGCCATACTGTAGTTCAACTTGTTCAATTTTTGTATTTACAAATAACCATATTGAGTCAATACGTTTTATTTAAATGAAACAGAATAACTTGTCAAGATTGATACGAGAGATATTTAAATAAATCTTGTTGACCAAAGAAAAATTTTTACACAAACTTTTTACACCAGAACTAATTTTCCTTGCTTTATAAAAGAAAATAAATATAGTCGAACTTGTCTATTAAAGGGCCACTCAAGGGAACAGACCAATGCCTTTATAAAGTGATGTATTCATTGTAAAAAAGTTAACCGAGGTTATGTTTTAGTGTCCTTTATAGGCAGGTGCCCTTTATACAGAGTTGGCCTTTCATGTAAGTTTGACTGTATGAAAATAATATTACTAATAGAAAAATATTTAAAGACATGGGTTTGATATAGTAAAAGGACAGACAATGGCTTTAATCTAAACATGCGTTTTCTTTAAGCTGTCGGGCATTTTTCATTTAGATAATTGTACAATTATCAAGAATAAATAATGTACATCATTTTCCAGAAGATCTTTAAGGATTTAATTTGAATATCTTACTTCATTTCTATTTTCATGTATTGATATCAGAATTGTATTACTCTAGAAGTATGCAATAGCTAATCTTAGAAAGAAACATTTTTTTGGTGGTGTAAGCAGCATGTTATCAATGAGCAGTTATATTAATGTTGAATTTTACAGATATTTGTTTATACGATGCCGTCAACCTTGCTAGATACTGTCAATGCTGAGATGGGAAAGAAGTTGCATAATGCTGAAGGACACCATTGAAGGACTCTTCACCATGTTTTGACTGGGATATCTTGAGCAATTTCTTGGCCAAATAGACAACATATGCGACCTGATTCAATATGTCTGACTGTAATGTGACAGGGGGCACTGGGTCATTTGATCTTACCGGGTCATGTTACTTTATATAGCAGTGTACACTTGCAGATGGGTACCTGATCATGTATGATGGCCCTAATAGTTTCAAACTTCTAGAGTAATAGACTTCTGATTGATATACATACCATCTGCAGCAATGATAATATCTGTATCTTTAATTTCTTTACTTAATTGTGCTGCCTCACCAGTCCCGTCCTTTCCTGATGGTAAAAATGAATACACATGTTGTCTATGACCTAATTCTTCAATATGCATCGCAAAACAAAGTATGAATTCCCCCACTGTTTTGGTATTCATTACCTCATTAAAACTTCAGCACTGTAACTAATTTTCATTAAAAAAAAGAGTTTCAATGGGCCTTAATATAACACAGTTTTTAGGTTCCCATTTTCCATTTTCATTTACAATAAAAAAAAGTCTTGTCTCCAGGGACAACTAAATCGACAAGACTTTATTTGCAGCAGAAAAACCTGTCAAAATTAACAAGAATGTTTTGAGTCAACCAAACAAACAAATTCCATCTATTGGCATACATTCACACATAAATATATACACATTTATCAATTACATGTAGGGGTCTCTGTACCCGAATGGTTAGTGCATCATTTTTTGAACCATGAAGTCTCTCGCTTCTGGTCAACAGAGCTTCCAAGCCCCACTGAAACTTAAGCTGATTTTTAAGGAGAATTTTACCAGTTTGCTTGCGGAAGGTCAGTGGTCTCTTCCCGGGTACATTGTAACTGGGTTCTCACCTCCACCATTAAAAACTGACTGCCACCATATGACTGAAAAATTGTTGAGTGTGGAGTAAAACCATTCAAAATTCAATAACATGTAGTCAAAATAGATTTCTGTACATGTAAGAAGACTATTTTTTTATTTTATACCCACCAGATAGATCCTCGCTGAACCAGTCTAGTTCTTCGACACAGAAGTTTTGAGGTTTGTTAAGGTCAAGGACATCATAATTCTGCTCCATGTTGTGTTGTGCCAGTTTGAGTATACTGTGACCTTTATCTGTACAGAAGCAAAAAAAAAAAAAAACATATTCTGACACGTGATAAAAAAATGAACCAAAATTTTAGGAAAGAAATGTTATACTCTGTGTAACATAATTATGTTATTTCACCAAGGTATAACAAATAATGCTGCACTGCATGGTTACTCTTGATTAAGATGGCGATCTCATTTTGGACTGCCAGGCAGCATGCTGACAAAACAAATAAAGTGAAGTGATACTGAACCTGAAAATGGTGGAATTGGCTGTTCTGTATATATGACAAAAGGGAGGTGATAACAATTAAAGTTAGGACATTACTAGAAACTCAAGTTATATGACCATAATGTTACAAGCAGACAGACACAAGAACCAAAAACAATATGCCTCCACCCCAACCTTCCTCAAGCATAGGGCATAAAATTAAAATGAGACTTGTGTTTCAATGCGTAGCTAAGTAGACTGTTAAGAATTTTAAATGGTGTTTTACGCCACACTCAACAATTTTTCAATTATATAGTGGCGGCCAGATCTTAATGGTGGGGGAGAGAACCCCTTATGCTCTAACCACTCAGATGTGGAGGCCCAGTAGACTGTTAAGGATTGCATCATGTAATGTCAAGATTTATGAGGTATAAATCTCAATAAGTTTGGAGAGAAACTACATGCATATGAACCTCAAACCTAATTAACCTATCATGGGAATGTCTGTGAATGATAAGAGTTCAAAAAGATAAAGGGCATGGTTATTAGGTTGAAAATCTGCCCACTATTGTAAATCAGATCTAGTCTAAATTACGTATAAGGGCAATCATAGTCTCTCTTACCATCAATCATGATTATGATAAGACTGTAACATTTCACCCTCCAGTGAGCTAAAGGTCTAGTCACAGATGAAATACAATTGAGATAAAGTAAGGAATCGAGTGTCCCTTTCAGATGCGATTCAAACCAGCTATGTCCTAGGTCTTTTTAGAAGTAAAAGATGAAAAATATCAGCAAGTCTAGACTGATTCACCCCTAAAGATACATTTGGACTAATCTAAGTCATTGATTTACAGAAGAGTCCATTATTTTTCAGGGTTGATGAGTTAATGCAGTCTCTTGTTAAAATAAACGAATCTATGATAAACAATAGCTAGACAAACCGTTTGTAATTGATCAGAGCAACAAGTTGTCAATTTCCCAGCAGATTCTTGCTTTACATACCAGTACAGATGACCCTTTTAGCAAAAAAAGCAGCCACCACACTTGTCAGACCCGTCCCTGCTCCTAGATCCAAAACTACTTTGTCTTTGAAATTTGATTGGTCGTGTATTATGTAATCGGACATCAATAATGCTCCATTCCAAACCTATGAAAAGGGATATGATGTATGGAAACTAAATACGATATAAGTATTAAATAAAATAATATAGAATAAACTCTAGCTATGAAATATGTTGGATGTATAGAAATTTTTTTTATATAGATTAATATTCTCACACTTAAGACCAGAAAATCCCCTTATTTTCCAAGATGAGATTGTCTCAGGACAAAGACAACTTCATCCGGAAGCTCAGGTTGATGCGGACAAAGTTATTCAAGTTATCTCTTTTTGACTGGATGAATGATTTATGTAAATAAATATAAATAAATAATTAAAGAACAAAGTTCAATCACCATGTTTCAAGAGATACATTCTTTAAACAATGATTTCTTAATCCTCTTTAAGCCTTATCATGGATATAATGGAAATGAACATTTTTTATTGAGATTTCTCATTCCTCCACCTCAGACAGGTATATCTCCCGTCATCAGGTTCATAGATTTTTCCTTCATTTTTTTCCGGAGAATGATTTCAGTTGCAACCCCTGGTGTATTGACAAGCTAAACGTGACGTTACAATACAATTTGTGATGTAGAATATACAAGGCTTCTTGACCACACTGCATAGTTAGGCCCCTATGTCAGATTTTATTTGCATAGGTCTACATAGCATAGTCATGTATTTAAACAACAAAAAAAAACCAGGAGAAAAATAATCAACCCCTACCTTGCAGGTATGACCAAGGAATCTCAAACCTCGGGATAAGGTTCTTGAATGACAAACCCTCGGCATGGCTCGGTTTTGTCATTCAAGAATCTTGCACTCAGATTGAGATTCCTTTGTCATACCCTCAAGGTAGGGATAGATTCTATTAATCTAACATTTTGCCAAGTCAGAATTTCTCTGTCCACACCCTAGGGTATAGACAAGTTGCATGTAATATGATATCACAATATAATTTCATAACATACTACATCGTACTTCTTTATACTGAGAATGTATAGCATTAAAAGTTGTTTAGATTTTATTTACATGCACAAGCATGTATTTGATGCATTTGATATGAGAAAAAAATAATCAAACATGGGTGTAATGCTTGGAAAGGAAAATCTAAACCTTAATGGTAAGAAT
This sequence comes from Atrina japonica, assembly GCA_030159075.1. Taxonomy (NCBI): domain Eukaryota; kingdom Metazoa; phylum Mollusca; class Bivalvia; order Pterioida; family Pinnidae; genus Atrina; species Atrina japonica. The sequence continues at coordinate 1,854,302 of BROG01000003.1, forward strand.
CTGGAAAGTCCAATCCTTGGGAAACCTTTGGATTTGATGACCAGATTCTTACTACTGGGGTGGAGATTTCTTTATCCACCCAACACACCCATGTAAGATTCTATTAGTTTCTCCCACAACAATGTGATAGATCTCATCAATTGCTACGAAGTTTCAGAAAATAAAGAGGTCAAAAAGGTCTCATCAGTCACATGATCCCCAGCTCTACCTACAAAGCCTCTGAAATCCACATTCCTATATACCCTTACCCTAGAGATGCTGGAATTGGCTAAGAGGGGTGCGGGGGGTTGAGAAATATCCAAAGTTTAGAAATTTCGGCACAATGCACATCTGCACAACAAGAAATGGTAACAGATCAAAACATGACCAATTATTGACTCACGTGACCTAAAAATGTAATATCAGTTAACTGTACTTTGATTATCATTCATGGAGTTTCAAAGATTCCCCTCCTAGTCCCCAAGTCTGGGACAAACTTAATTTCAGGTTTTGCGTTGGACTTGGCATTTAGAAATACCCGAAGTCAGAGGGATTGCCTCACCTGCATTCATTTATAATTTTACTGTATTACTTAACAAAATTCAGCACAGACTTTGATATTTCTCAGCTGGACTTGCCAGAAATTTACTGTCCAAGTCCCGGAATTTAGTACAGTATCTAAAAAAGAATTCTGAACCCCTGTCAATATAAACACACATTATCACAATTCTTTCATACTCTATACCTTTGCTAACTGAGAATGTATAGCATTTAATTTTTGCCAGTTTTGGCTTATGATATGAGAAAAAAATAATCAAACATAAGAGGATGTATTTAAAATGAAAGTGACATTTTCAAGCTAGATAACTGAAACATGGATATACATGCCATCAATGAGACAATGGTGATTTAGGGCAAATTTAAAACAGGGGTGAATATGTTTTCTGTCGTACAAGGGAGAAAATTTCCAGTTATACGGTAGCGAGAACTTACCTGTTCCCCGACATCTTTGAGTTCTGTAGCAAGCCTATGCACTGGAAATACAAATTACATACTTTAAACACACTATTATGAGCTGTCACAGCTTACTATTTCAAAATATCAAAACTTACTTTTGCCACCTTTTGGGACCCCTATGGGCTCTAGCCCCTTTTTATTTGAGACACATAAATGATTCCTGACAACCTCCTCATATATTTTTGTTTACAAAAATTCAATCAATTTTGTGTTCTTAAGCCATTTATATAAAACTGTTTTCTGTCATTTGAAGCATCCCCTAGTGGCTCGTTTAATGTTTTTATTCTTCAACGTTGTAAATACCAACTTAGCAATCATGCATACAAAATATTAAAGTCATCTGATCATTGGTTCATGCGAAGAAGATATTCAAAGATGTATCAATTTTGACCCATTTGGCTCCTATAGGTCCTAGCCATTTTTCATTCACAAACTTTATACTGCTTCATATGGGGACACATTTTGCCAAGTTTGATTGAAATTGGCCAATTGGTTGTGTTGAGTGTGTGTGTGTTGTGTGTGTGTGTGTGTGGGTAGGAAATCGAAAATGTCCGAATGGGAAATTTAACAATAGATACAACACATACGGATGAGGGATGACGCATTCGCCTATACTTATAAGGGGATGACCATTTGATTCTGAGGTGGGGGGGGGGGGGGGGGGGGGGTGGGATTATCTGGCAGATTTTGGAAATAAATATTCTGGCCCTTGAAAATATTGACAAATAATAAATCTGTCCTCGACTAGCAAGAAAAATAAATAATAGAGGTGACCTTAAATCTGGTGCAATTGTTTATGTGGTAACTTTGCCGGAGGGGGTGATCATTAATTGATATTTTCTGTCAAGGCCCCACAATCCGGCCATACAACGTTTAGCAGTTTCGTGTTCAGTGATATGGTGGCGACCAGTTTTTAAAGTTTAAGTAAGGAGGAGATTCTCAGAACTAGAGATAACAAAGTACCAGGAATAGACCACCGGACTTCTGCAAGTAAACTGGCAAACTTTCTCACAAATATCAGCTTAATTTCCAGTTGGGCTCAAACCTGCGCTTCTGGCCAGAAGCGCAGGTTTGAGCCCAGCTGGAAATTCAATCATGGTTTAAAGCCCAATGCTTATTGAAATGGGATAGCGCGTCAACTTCCTAAGGGTTTCTTATCATAATATTGCCTCACAATAATCCTTTGTGCAGTGAGGTTTGTATTTTATAACACTTTTGAATAGTATATACCTATGTTACGCCCTCAATCCCCCCTTTGAAAAATTTCTAGATCCACCACTGCAATATCTTACATTTCTGACCACACGACAATAGCGAAAAAAAATGAAGAAAATAAATAATCTGTCCTTGGTCTGATTGAAAATAAATATTCTGTCCTGAGACGGTATGAAAATAAATAATCTGACTCAACAAAATTTGCCAAGCCCCCTCCTCAGAATCAAATGGTCATCCCCTAACATGTGTATGGTCAATATCGGATAAACTTTATTAGGCCTACATTTACCCATACTTACGACATTTGTATACATTTACCTATATTTATGACATGTGTGTGTTTTTTGTCAAATTTCTTCTTTTTCCTTTGCCTCACTGACATATTGTCATTGTTTTCATCTTCCTCATCATCTATCCTCCGTTTCTTTCTTGTTAGAACAAGATCCCCATCCTCATCATACTGAGAGGTAAGACGGTCATCATCATTGCTCTTGCCCTCTTGGTCATCATCTTCATCAATACAAGATTTTACAGAATCTTCTTGGAGTCTCTCTCGTGTAGTTCCACATGTTTTGTTTGTTTCTAACTGATACAATTCTTCTTCCTGTTTTGTTTTTGAGTCACCGTTATCAGGTGATCGGAAGTAAAATCGGGAAACTGTAAAACAAAATGTGCAATAATAATAGTGGTGTATTTGAATTATCGGGGCAAGGAAAAAGTGAAAAATCATATGTCCTATGGGACGAGTGATTTTGAAAACCACCTGTCCCTAGACAGCTTCAGCTTGTCCCAATTTTTGTAGTACATGTATACGCTTTTATGGAACCATCAAGATTACCTATCTATTTCTCTGCTATGGGACTTACATGTATAATTAATTGAAATGGCAGTAAAGGATTTTGAGAGCATTGTGTTCATGGAAAGTTTTTGAGGCTAAAGATGTTATAGATCTACAAGAAAAATTACTTGTCCCTGGGGATGAGTACCCACCCTAACTACTTTTCCCCAAGTCATTTTCACTTGTCCTTCATTTTTTCTCGCCCTGATTATTAAACCCTTTCAACTCTACAAACCATATTAGATTGGTCCAAGACAATAAAAAAAGAACATACCATTGAGATACTTGTTGATAAATGGAACCTGTCTTGAGGACCACTTTTTCTGAAAATCAAATGTGGTCTCTCAAGATAGGTGGTCCCTTACCAATCAGAATTTATTTAAAGGATTACATTTATTTAAATGAATGGTTTTCAGAACGTGGTCTCACAAGACAGGTGGTCAGTCAAGATGGGTTATCTCACAAGTCAGGTGGTCTCTCTAAACACAGCTAGTCATCCCACAACACAGGTTATGTCACAAGACAAGTGGTCTCTCAAGACAGGCTATCTTACAAGACAGGTTATCCCACAAGACAGGTTATCTCACAAGACAGGTGATATCTCAAGACAGGTTATCTCCCAAGAGCAGGTAGACTCTCTAGACAGATGTCTCTCAAGACAGGTCATCCCACAAGACAGGTCATCCCACAAGACAGGTTATCTCACAAGACAGGTGATATCTCAAGACAGTTTATCTCACAAGAGCAGGTGGACTCTCTAGACAGATGTCTCTCAAGACAGGTCATCCCACAAGACAGGTCATCCCACAAGACAGGTTATCTCACAAGACAGGTTATCTCACAAGACAGGTTATCTCATAAGACAGGTTATCTCATAAGACAGGTGGTCTCTCACAAGACAGGTTATCACAAGACAGGTTATCTCACAACACAAGACATGTGGACTCTCAAGACATTTCACTATACTGTAGGCTATAGGACGAATTTTCTGCCCCGATTTTAAGCGATTTTTTTTTTACCAAAAATAGAGAAAATTCGGTCCATAATATACTGTAGCCTACTATAGGCCTTGTACAAGTAAAGTCAAGATTATGAACTCATATAAACTGATGTTTGGGGTAATTACTTAGTTTCTGTGTTCAACATAATTACATACAATTAAAACAGTCTAAATAACTGAGGGTCGGACGATATGAACTTTAGGGAGAATACTAGACCTACAAGCTTTATATCGATAGATTACCATATTAAATGACTTTGCTACATACTATAAAAATTTTTGCTTTTCAGCGTTTCATTCTGAATGTTTATATGTACATCGGACAGGACAACTTCGCCTTCCTCCATCAGCTGTTCATCATGCAGGAACGTCCATTTAAATATTCATATTTACTTCGGGTTCGCGCTGTATGTTTTGATGTGTTGGACATTTAGAGTTATTTCCCCTTTGTTTACTACACACGTTGCACATTGCGCTAAATTATATGAATATGCATTGAAATTAGGTTGATTGATTTTTATATTGATGAGAATGACAAATGATGAGTTGTTGACAACAGGATAGGTAAGAATTATTTAGATCGACACGTTGGTACAAGTTTATTTCATCCATTATTAAAAAAATTTGTGCTGTACTTTCTTTTCCTGGATCAGTGAATGTTATAATTGGGGAGGGGGTGCAAATTCGCTTGTTTCATGTAGATCTAAATACTCAATTTCTCCTTGTTATAACCCAGGACTGGCAGGAGGAGTGATTATTTGAATTAGATAATTGCAACAAAGCTGTTCTGTATAGGCTATTACTATTTCTATAAGCCATTCGTTTCTCTAAAAATTATGTATGATAAAAAGTCAATTAATTACTTATAGTTTAATTAAGTTATCTTAAAATTAGTTACACGTGAACTGATGTAGCTTTCTGCACCTGTATTATTATACAAAATAACTTTTATCGTCCTTTTTGGAGGATAGTCCATGGGAATGTGTATTGCGATTGCGGATTTTGGTGACATGTCGATAGTCCGACGGTCCGATAGTCCGACGGTCCGATAGTCCGACAGTTAAATCTCATGGCTATCAAGAGGATTAAACAGAACCAAAAGGGTGACATGTCGATAGTCCGACGGTCCGATAGTCCGACAGTTAAATCTCATGGCTCAGAAAAAGTGGGGGCCGCCCCCTGCCCCCCCCCCCGCTCTCCTCCCTACGCCTATGTATTTTCTATAATGAACTGAAAAAAGGTCAAAGGTCAAGGTCAAAAGGTAAAAAATGTACCAAAAGTATCAAACCGTCGGACTATCGAACCGTCGGACTATCGGACCGTCGGACTATCGAACCGTCGGACTATCGGGATGTCCCCGCGGATTTTAACCAACAGTTATATTTTTTCTCACAAATTTTTAAAATTAATGCTAGATAGTAGTATTTGAAAAACAAGACTGTGAATGTGCTATTTTAGTTTTACATTGAATCTTCAAATAAAAAAATGATCTTACAATAAAAAAAATTGGTTTCTGTTGTCTTGATGGGTTAAATACATTTCTTTCTTTTTCCCTTTTTTCAGATTGCTTACCAAAGAAAAATATGTAGACATTTTGCAAAATTTATACAAATCCACTAGAGCTGTAAACAACTGCAACCATGCAACAGAATCTGCCACATATACTCAACCTGGGTAATAGCATCATTGGTGTGACTGTGCTTGCTATGCCCTTCTGTTTTCAAGAAGTAAGTTAAAAGATAAAAGACATATTCTGTTGAAGCAGAAAATTTTGTTGTGGGTTAAAATTTCATTTGTTTTCTTTTTTTTTTGTTATTTACCATTGAAATTGATACCATTACAAATTACAAATTGACACAAAATACACCTGGTAATACTGTATACTGGAAATTTTTCACCTTTTTATGACAGTTTGAGAAAATATATTCACTCCATCTTAAATTCGCTCTAAATCACCATGTCTCATGAATGTTATGAATGACAATGTCCGTTCTTTAATTATTCAGCTTGAAAATTTTGCCTTCACTTTAAATTCGCCCTCTCACCTAAGGGCAAAAATAGTGAAAATTAAACAGCAGTGAAAATATTCAGGCATACAGTAGTAATGGTTTCCATTACAGTTTTCTCATGTTTTTGTAGTTTGTCTCTTCTGTGTACTTTGTACATAGTTATAAATATCCCCAGCAATTTTTCTAATTGAATGGAAGATACACATGTAAAAGAACACAAATACAATATGTCACCATGACAAGAGTGCCTATAGCTACTGGTAATCATTTTAATAATGAAGTGTTTGCTACTCGGATACCTCAGAATCAATGAGATTATTTTTTATAATGTGATAAAAAAAAGCATACAAATATTTTTTACTCATAAAAAAGGACATGAGTAAAAATTCTCATTGCTCTCAATGGACAATTCTTACAGTATGTGCAAAACAATATACATGTAATAATTCTGCAAGATCTTTTGTATGCATTTTTTTTTTTTAATTCACTGGAACCTGACTTGAGAGACTATCCTTTCTGCCATCGAAATGTGATCTTTCTAGGCAGGTGGTCTCTCAAAAGAGGTATTTTACAGTCATTAAACTACATGTAATTAGTTTTCGAAATGTGGTTTCAAAAGACAGACCAGAGGTCTTTTACGACAGTGGTCTCTCAAGACAGGTTCCACTGCAAATTATAAAATTATGATCAGATAAATGAACAAATCAGCTTCTTATTCCCGTCATAACATTTCTGATTGGATTATTGTGATGTAAGAAGAAAGACTGGCTGTTTCCTCTGACATGACTCATATTTGCATGCAAGTTTCTTATAATTTTTACATGCAAGAAAATTTACACCATGAAATGGTTTTTGTAGACAAAAAAACATTCTTGCTATATAAAAATTCTTTTATGCATGCAAGAACCTTATTTCTGCATGCTGCATATACATTGTATACTCTTACTAGGAATAATTAATTTACCATATTTTCATAAACAAATGAGATGAAAACTTCAGGTTATTTACCCTAGCTTTTCAAATCTCATTGCTCATTTCAATTCACTTTCGCTTGTGGTTTTGGTGTAGAATTTTACCAGTACAAGACTCCTCCAGGTAAGAAATTGTCCATGGTCAGTTGCTCTATCTGTATCCATGTCTCCTACCTCAAACTATCCATTTCAGGTGTCCCCCAGGAATACTTTCTTCCTCTTTCTCTGTGGTTTCCATTTCAGTGGTCAATCTCAGGGTTTTTTCTTGGGTCTGTGCAGGTCCAGTATAAGGCACCATTCCCCAATTTCAGGCCAGAAAATCCCCAATTTTAACCTCTGAGAAAAAAAGTGATTAATTAAAGAAAGCCAATTTCTGGGAAAAAGCGACAAAATTCCCAATTTCAAAGGTACACGCCCCAGTTTCTGGAGGGTAGAAAAGAAAAGTCTGTCTTTATTGTGTTGGATGCTGGCTTCTGCAATGTGATGTCCAATTCATCTCCAGTGACATTTCAGGATGTCTTCTTCTGTTTAGTGTGTTCCCACATTGTTCATTTATCTTTATTTCACTCATGAACCCTTGAGAAACCATGAACTCTCCTATAAATCAATTATTTAGGCCAGTTCAAATGTGTCTTTTGGGGTAAATGAATTTTCATTCCATTAGTGGGATTTGGATTGAGCATGGAAATATTACATATGAAACTGATTCATCCAAAACAAAGAATGAAAATTGTCTATTTTATTCCTTGGTACAATTTAAAGCTATCTAATTATTGTAAGCTTTTTTTTCCAGTGTGGAATAATTCTTGGTATAATTCTGCTGTTATTTTGTACCTGGTTGACACTGGTCTCCTGTCAGCTGTTGATGAAAGCCGGAATTACATCGCGTAAAAGATCCTATGGATTTCTGGGTAAGATTTTGTTGCAGTTTAATCTTTTTCATTTCAAATGTCGAAGGAATTCCCATTTCAAATGTCAAAGTAATTCTCCTAGAAATCCTTGTACATTTATGTGCATTGAAAAAAGTTGTGTATTGTGCATGCTGGTCAGAGGAATCAATAAAAATATTTTATATCTGATGACAAAAGTTAACAATTGCGATACCCTGTATATCACACATTCCAAACAATTTGATGAATCTGTTTGGCATCCTTTTGTCAATCAGATAATAAACACAAAACATAGGCATGTACATCTTGTTTTTCTGTCACACGTGCATAAATCTACTCCCAAATGTTCACAATAAACAGACAGAAAGAACTGAATTCTGATATCTTTTAGGATGTAAGCTCTAAATATATCATGTTAAAAGTAAGAATTATATACTCTTTTAGGATTTCAGATTCTTCTTATCAACCCCTGTGGTTACATTTAGACTTGTCCAAATCAATAGATATTGTGGTCTTCTATCATAACTCAGGAATGAATAAGTTAATAGTGCATATAAAATTATTATGGAAATCATACACTCCTGAATTTAGACAGTGGACTTTACCATTCTTTGAAGTGGATGAGTCCAAATGTGGCTACAGGGGTAGATGGGTTAATACATGCACATTATTCATAGCAGCTCACCTTCCCTACACATTTTCAAAACAGTAATTCCTGATATTTTGATACAACCAAGTACCCAAAGTGCTCTGGGATTCTGTTTTTCAGTCCCTTATCAGTAAAACCGAGGACTGTAGGTTTTGTTCTCCGTCCATCGTCTTTGTCGTGTAAATTTTTTGTGTAAAGTTTTGTTGCAGCTTGCCATTCACTAAATTATGGTTTTGCAGGTAGGGGACATGTATTGATTCATCAATACTCACAGAATGCTTGATCAAATTAAGTTTTTGTCATCAACTACAAATAAAATTTGTCTTTTGTCTTTTAACTACAGCTCAATACACACATGGAGCCCCAGGGAAGCTTGCCGTTGAAGTTGGGTATGTAAAAACACATTTTTTTTACTGGTATGATACAGTCAAACATGTCTTGAGAGACCACGCTTTCTGCCACTGAAATACGGTCTCTCAAGACAGGTGGTCCCTTAAAAGAGGTTTTATTTACTGAGATATTTACGGTAGGGAAAGTTTGTATTTTGTATCAAAATGTTATAGTCATATATGTATATAGCATGTAACATTGATAGAACAAATCAATGGCAGACAAGAATTCTTTATCTGCTGAAAAGTTGAATGAAGAATTTTGTACCCTTTAAGAAATTTTATTGAAGAATTTTTTTACCTTTTAAGAAAATGTCAATGAAGTATTTTGTGCCCTTTAAAGGAGCATTAGCTTTGTTTACCCCCAAAAAAAGTGTTTCAAGCTTTTCTACTTTTATTACTTGTACTTTATGTACAATAAGAAATAAGAGCTTTACATATATATATAAAAAATCTTATATTCCTATATATTTTGTGAAAATAAGGTCAGATCCATTGTGGTATTCATATACCACTATTAAGACTGAGTTTTTCAATTGCAAGTGAAAAAGTGCCAAACATAGGTTTCTGAAGCCATTTTCACAGATTATATAGGAATTTAAGAGTGTTTATGCCTGCATATATCTCTTTTTTGTTATTGTATATTAATCTAAGTAGTAAAAAGGGGGAACACAAATTTTGAAAAAACACAGCTAATGCCCCTTTAATAAATTGAATTCAAGAATTTTGTTATTTTCAGAATGATTGGTTTACAGTTAGGGACACTGATAGCCCAAGTTGTCATTATCGGAGATTTAGGTCCTGCTATTGTATCAAAGTGGACAGGATATGAGGTAAATAATTATGCTGAAGTTTTATTCTCGGGAATAGAAACCCTGCATTGTGCCCCATGAAGAAATTAGAATACAGATAAAATTTGACTAAGTTGAAAAGGAGATCCCTGTGTTCATTTCTTAATCCTTTTCTGCTAATCAAATATTAGGAAATTAAAATGAATTTCTGTATCTACATGGTTTTTTTTCAACTTATTTTAGTCCTAGCCTAAAAAATAGCGAAAAATTATTTTTTTTAGAAATTAATTACAAAATAAAATTAATATATCGATTAACAGTAGGTCAGCAAATATTAACATGAACTTTAAGATCTTAGATCTAAAAGTCCAGTTTTAAAATTCTTAATCACACTAGCTCATTCACTTCTTATTTCAGAATAGTAACAATTTGCGAACAGCTTTAATCATAATATTGTGTTTGTGTGTCGGGTTGCCATTGGGGCTGCTGCGAGATCTTCACACCGTTAGTACTGCCAGTACAGGATGTATATGTTTTTATTCTTTTTTTGTTTTTTATGTAAGTATATTTTTTATTGTCTAAAAATAGAATATGAACCAGTGTTCCAGCTAGAATTTAAAGGGTTAGGGTTTTCTTCAGAAAAAGGGAACTCTTTTATGCTGCCACAATATTGCACTTGCATCACTTTAAACCTTGAAGTCCCTCAACTCAACTTAGCTATGGTTTCGAGTCCCACTGGAACCTAAGCTGATTTTTGCTAGAAAGTTTGCCAGTTTACTTGCAGAAGGGCCGTGGTCTCTTCCCAGGTACATTGTAATATAACCGGGTTCTCTCCTCCACCACTAAAAACTGACCGCCACCATACAGCTGAAAAATTGTTGAGTGTGGCGTTAAACAATATTCAAAATTCAAAAGTAAAATAATTGAAAATAATGTTGATTGATGTTATTCTAAGCATGTACATGATAAAATTTTGTTCATACTCCAGCAATGTAAAATATTTAATGATTTTTGTCTCGCTGTGACAAAGTTGCGAAAGCGAGACATAGGTGTTGCTTTTCCGATGGCGACATTCACAGCCCCACCCCCTGGAATATATACTTTTACTTATAACTTGAAATACATGCATATCCCCAATCCTGAACTTATTAATACTGCATGTAACAAGTATACTTTGCTGTATTTAATATCAAAGCAAGGACTGGCGAGACAAAATTATGCGTAATTCTTGTTTGCTTTACAAGTTGAAAGTTTTAAGTTCAAATCTAGGCCAGTCATGTATTTTCTGTATTTCTTTAAGACTGTGTGGTTCTTGGAATGTGATCTCATAAGACAGGTGGTCTCTAAAATCAGGTTTCACTATATTGCATGATAAGAAAATGATAAGTCAGATATTATGAAATTTAGTTTAACTTAGCACCTTTAAACCTTGCATAATTTAGTTACCATAGAAACAAAACATTTTAATTTTAAAGACTTGAGTTTAGGTAATTGTGATATGTAAAAGTGGTTTTGATATCCTGTGCTATTTTTTACAGGTGATGACTTTATCATCACAAAATTTAAGAGCCGGAAATTGGGTAGAGAAAGTGAACATGTGGCGAACAGACGGATTGTTTAAATGTCTGCCGATATTCTCATTTGCATTTGGGTGTCAAACGTAAGTACCGGTAAATTTTTTGGGTCATAAAATTTAAATACTATATATATACAAAAACATTTAAAACATATAAGTTATGTAAATTGACATATCTACATGTATAAAGTATATATAGAGGATATTTATCAATTTTATATGAATAACATTTTTATTTCGTCACGTGAGGTAGAGGAAGAGTATTTTAACATGAGTGTTATGTAGTATCAGTACCACAATAGTCTTTGGGGGAGGGGGAGGGGGGGACCATGGGTTTGCATCATATCCTTCCATCCCTCTGTTTATCCATCTTAGCTTTTCTCGGACAATATCTTTTCACCTAAATTTACCATATTTGGTGTAGCTATATATAGGTATACATCTTAGGTAAAATGCGTGTTGTGTACTGAATTCATGACAGGACGTATAGTAAAACCTGCTATAGTGGCCACCTCTATATAAGGATTACCTGTTTATAAAGGCCAATTTTTCAAGTCCCTTGACTACATACATCAACTAAATTGAACCCGTGTATAAGGGTCACCTGCATGTAAAGGTAAATATTTTCTGGTCCCTTGGGTGGCCCCTATATACAGGTTTCACTGTACTATGGTTTGCACACTGTACACCTGTTCATTATATGACACCGGTTTGGGCACTGTAATTTTTCGAAGTTGTTGTATTGAACATAATTTGCCATGAGTTCAGTTTTATTACAGTGGAGCATTTCTTAAGATACCACCCCATCTACTGTTTAAATGTAGTCTCTCAAGACAGGTGGTCCCTTAAAAAAAAGAGGTTATATTTAAAAAATTATTTCATTGAGTGGTTCTTGGAGTGTGGTCTCATAAGACATGTGGTCTCTCACAGGAGTGGTCTCTCTAGACAGGTTTTACTATAATATCAAAACTGCTGGATGAAAAAATAAGATTCAATATCCATTTCAAATCATATCTATTTGTATTTTTATGATAATCAGGCAAAAATTTTCTTTTCAGACAACTATTTATTTTGTTTGATGTCTTACCCGAACCATCATTAAAGGGAATTAACTCCATTGTTCGTAGTGCCGTAAATATGTGTACAGTTGCTTATTTATTGGTAAGTAGCGGATATTTTAAACCTAGTTTTTGATTTTCTGGTAATCATCATGTTTTGGCAATTAATGAAATATATGCAAATTTAGATTAAAATACTGTATACCTGGAATTTTTCGCCCCTGGTTATTTTCGCCCTTTTACGACAGAAAACATATTCCCCATGTCTTAAATTTGCCCTGAATCACCATAGTCTCATTGGTTGGCATGTGTGTCCATGAATCAGTTGTTTAGCTGGAATTTCACTTTCATTTTAAATTCGCCCTCTCATCAATGGGTGAAAACGTCCAAAATTAAACATGAGCAAAAAAATTGTCCAGGTACACAGTAAAAATAAAATGATAGAATGTTGATCTACTGAAAATTGTTTCCAATATTCATCATTTTCCTATTCAGTTTAATTTTAAAGGGAGAATTTATTGTTTTCAACTCGTTTGTTTATGCATTCTTTGTCAAAGTTTTTTTTTACTGTCTTACCAACATATCACAGACCATTGTCAGTTTGACAGTACAGTAAAATCTTGTTATACTGCCACCATTTGTCCCGCCCAAATTTGGCATTATAAAGAGGTTTGGCGATAGTTTGAGGGAAACCTTCAATGAAATTATAGGCAAAATTGGAAAAGTGGACTTCTAAAAATTATGGCATAAAGCGAGGTGGCAAATGAAACGAGGGGCATTATAAAGAGGTTTTACTGTAAATACATTACTGATTCAAAAGAAAGTATGCAGCTCATTTTATACATTTATAAGAAAAATAAGCAGAAAAATAGTTAAAAACAATTCATCTGGCCTGGCACCATAAAACTCAACAAAATTCTTGAGTCTAAAAATTTTACTCAAAATTTGCTAATCCTGAAATCTGATTGGCTGAGCAGGCCATGTTGAGGATATTTTCAGACTTGTGTAAACTCTCAAGTTTTATGGTGCCGGGTCCTGATTAGTTCAGCAGGCCAAGTTAAGAAGATTCTCGGGTATGAGTAAATTCTCAATTTTTTTGTTTTGTTTTTTTTTTTTTTGTGCCTGACTCAGTTTTTCTGTCCTAATTATTTGACTTAATTTAGTTTTTGCATATATCTCTAGTTAAGATTTTGAAATTTCTTTTCATTTTTTAAAATCTAAATTCTTGAACTACAGGGAAATACTTCATTCAAAAATTTTGATTTGATGTTATAATTTCAGGTGGGATTCTTTGGATACATAGCTTTCTGTGATGTTGAAATTGGCGGCGACATAATTACTCAGTTTTCTGAGACTCACATGTCAGATATTTTAAAGATTGGATTTGTTTTGTCGATAGCGGTGACATTTCCACTCATCATATTTCCATGTAGATCAAGTCTCTACACCTTACTATTTTCACCGGTGAGTGAAAAAAAATATAATACTGTGGAACCTGTCTTGAGAGACAACCCTTTCTGCCACTGAATTGTGGTCTCATAAGACAGGAGGTTTTATTATCCCTTCACAAACAAAATTTGGAAGGGATATCGGATTAAGCTCATACATGCGTGTGTATGTAAGTACGTACGGATGTTACACTTTCTTGTCAGCGCCCTAATAGTTTTATTTCTCAATGGAATTTCACAAAACTTGATACAAGGGTTTACTATGGTAATATCTCAGATAAATGTGTTTCGTAAACCGGGCTCCCTTATTTACAGAGTTATTGCCCTTTGATTATTTCATTAAAGTATAATTGTCAGCACTCTACAGGTATTATAGAATATTTCAATTGCGAGGGGATTAGTATCAATTGTGATGCCTTGTTTACAGAGATATTTAACTGAATGGTTTTCAAAATGTGGTCTCAAAATACAGGTGGTCTCTCAAGACAGGTTCCACTGTAATACCACAAAGCTTTTAGGAAAAAACAAAATTAATGTAAACTTTAGATGAAAAAATTGACATTTAATCAATAGTTCAGCCAAATCAATAGTCTTTTATTACATTTTATTTGAATAAAAAGGATCTTGATATTTTTTTTTTATCAGTTTTCATTTTCAAATATACATGTTATTTTTTTTTAGGAAATATAGTTTTAAGAGCAGCTTTCCGTATTCCTGTCCAGTAATTTACATAGAAATTACCTAATGAGTTATTGTTTAATATCATATTTACCTAAATAAAGATACTTTTAAATTTACAGAATTTGAAGTTCACATTTTTATTAATTTTAATTAGATATAAGGCTATGAAAAACAGTTTAACTCATATGTTTTATCATGTTTTTCTTTAGCAACCAGAACTTAAACAATATATTTATTTTATTTTCTCCGTTTTCATGCAAGACTTAACATAATGATCATTTGTAATAACAAAACTTCAATAAAATTGACTATTAATGTATGACCTTTTACATGATAATTAGCTGGATTGCAACTTAAGCTTTAGAAATCTATGCTAAAAAAATCTTGTTTTTTAGTATTTGTTTGTTATTTGCTTGTAGAAACCTAAACAAGAAGATATTGAAGCTAGACCAGTCATACCAGAAGTACATTTCAAAGCAATTACCATAACTATAGTTCTGGTTTCCATGATAACTGGGATACTAGTACCAAATGGTATGTTCTGTAGAATTATTTTGATTTGTGACAATATCTAAATTTGGGGTGTGATATAAATTATAAAGAACAACAGTGATACACAGTAAATGTATACATCCTCACACACACACACACACACACCCATACCCACACACACACACATCCTTACACACACACCTACACATGCACACACACACACACCCATACACACACACACATCCTTACACACACTCCCCCCCACACACATCCACACAAATACCTATATACACACAATAACAAACACCTATACACACAATAACAAACAGTTACACACACATACATCTAAACATACACCTATACACATACACAAAAACACCTATACACACATCTAAACACACACCTATACACATACACAAAAACACCTATACACACATCTAAACACACACACCTATACAAATACACAAAAACACCTATACACACATCAAAACACACCTATACACATACACAAAAACACCTATACACACACATCTAAACATACACCTATACACAAAAACACCTATACACACATCTAAACACACACCTATACACATACACAAAAACACCTATACACACATCTAAACACACCTATACACATACACAAAAACACCTATACACACATCTAAACACACCTATACACATACACAAAAACACCTATACACATACACAAAAACACCTATACACACATCTAAACACACACACACCTATACACATACACAAAAACACCTATACACACATCTAAACATACACATCTAAACATACACCTATACACATACACAAAAACACCTATACACACACATCTAAACCCACACACCTATACACATACACAAAAACACCTATACACACACATCTAAACCACACACCTATACACATACAAAAAAACACCTTTACACACATATCTAAACACACACACCTATACACATACACAAAAACACCTATACACACACATCTAAACCACACACCTATACACATACAAAAAAACACCTATATACACACACATCTAAACCACACCTATACACATACACAAAAACACCTATACACACACATCTAAACACACACCTATACACACACAAGCACCCATATACACACATCTTAACACACCTATACACACACATAAACACCTATACACACACATCTAAACACACACCTATACACACATACAAGCACATGCATCTAAACACACACCTATACACACACACATAAACACACACCTATACACACACACATCTAAACACACACATATACACACGCACATAAACACACCTATACACACACATCTGAACACACATATACACACACAAACACACACACACCTATAGACACATCTAAACATACACACCTATACACACAAACACATGTCTATACACATACACATGCACACACAAACACACACATGCACATACTCATAAATACACACATACACACAAACACATATGCCTATACACATACAAATAAACACATACACACATACAAACACACATACACATATAAATACACACACACACATAACACACACCTACTCATAAATGTACAATGCTGTCGGCCTATTCTGTGCCGCTAAGCTCTAATTTTTGTATCAATAAATTATGATATTTGAAAATCAAATTGTTATTGTTTACACATGTGAAGTCATCTTTCAGCAATCAGTTCATACACATTCTATTACTGTGTGTGCTGAATCAACAATAAAATTATGGTTTCAACTCTGATACCCACATGTTTCCTCAACCTTATTAAAGTCGTTTAATTCTGCGCGCATCATCTATTTTACATTACTATATTTGTTACCATGAGCATAGAGGACTTCGAAGACATCGTAAATGTAGGTCATCATCAGAGATTCCGAGTGGAAAGTGTATAGATAGTTTCCTAAAACTGTTACTGTATAATCTGACAAAATATATAAACACCCAGTTTTCCCTTAAAATTTTATCAAAATGGCATCTTAAATTGAGTGCTGAGATCTTTGCCATGATTGGTAAATAATAAACATTCAGTTCATTTAACATAAAAAAACAGAAGATTAAAGTGATAAAAATAATTTTGGCTAAATTCTAAAATATTTTCTAATATGTCATAACGAACTTTAATGCCTTTGGACGACTCAGGCAGTATCTTAAACCCCACACAGCAGCAGACGCTCTCTTAATTCACGTCCATTCTCTATAAATATTCACTGGTGACCATCAAATTGCACCACAATAAGGAAGAAATGTGTGTTAGGTTAACTGGAACCAAATATATAATGTTAATTACGTAAAAGTCACGACTGTAAGCGATATGTTAACGCTGGTATACACAGTGAATTGAGCATAAAGTAGAGCGCAGAGTTAGAAGACACGCTGAAATAGACGACATCGCGATACTTGTGTACATATACTAAAGGGAGGAAGGTTAATGGAGTGGGTAATATAATGATTAATGTTTGTTATAATTACCTGACACAGAGTACATTGCATCAGGGTTCTGTCCTCCACCATGGAAAACAGGTTACTATTGTGAAACTGAAAAATTGTTGAATGTGCAAAACACCCCAAAAAAACCCAAACAAACAAATATGAATACAGAACTTTCATAGCTTATTAGGGCATTCGGTTGACTTAATGTGTTACTCAATTGACATATTGCATCACTCAGATGACCTAGTGCATCACTTAGATGACCTAATACAACACTTCGGTGACCTATTGCATCACTCAGATGACCTATTGCACCACTCAGATGACCTAGTGCATCACTTAGATGACCTAATACAACACTTCGGTGACCTATTGCATCACTCAGATGACCTAGAGCATCACTCAGATGACCTAGTGTATCACTCAGATGACCTAGTGTATCACTCAGATGACCTAGTGCATCACTTAGATGACCTAATACAACACTTCGGTGACCTATTGCATCACTTAGATGACCTAATACAACACTTCGGTGACCTATTGCATCACTTAGATGACCTAATACAACACTTCGGTGACCTATTGCATCACTCAGATGACCTATTGCATCACTCAGATGACCTATTGCATCACTCAGATGACCTAATGCATCACTAAGGTGACCTCACGTGATTAGTTGCCAATCATTTTTGTGTGACATGAATCGTGTGTGTGCGTGCATGCGTGCACACACACACCCACGATTCATGTCACATTGCTGCATCCACTTTTGAATATTCTGAACCTCTCTACCGCAGTTTGAGTTGTATCAACACAATTAAAGTTTTTGGATAATTGTGTGAACATTATGGGTTCCAATAAACTCTTGTTTGTCCTAAACTTATCTCTTTTTCTACATGTTTTTTTTTTATTTATTTCCAGTGGAATTTGTGTTAGCCATGAATGGTGCTACTATGGGAACTCTTATATGCTACATTTTCCCAGCCATGTTTTTTCTAAGGGTGATGACAGGTTCATCAGAGGGCAAAAATAGAGCACAGGTAATTAATTACTCTGTAAACTGTAACTGTTAACGAAGATGAAACCTTGCTTAAATGTGGTCATTCAAAGAACTTCATAAAATATTATTAATTTGTTGTTTATAATACAACATATTCTGTCCATATGTCCTTCCAGGGATTAAAAGGGCAGTAGCTGTGTTTTTCCAAAAAATATGTTCTTTTTGTACTACTTAGATTTATGTTCAATAACAAAAAAAAAAAGATTTTCACAGGCATAAAAATACTAAAATTTCTATTTTTTTTTTTGAAAATTGCCTGAGAAACCCAATTTTTGCAATGAATCATTTGCAAGTGATTAATTTGACTTGATTACAACATTGGTCCTGGCCTTATTTTCACGAAATAAATAGGAATATAAGAATTTTTATGCCTTTGTTATTGTACATCAGTCAAAGTAGTAAATAATGAAATAATTTTTTGGAAAACACAGCTATTGCTCCTTTAATAGTCAGTTCATTTTAACATTTGAACTTTAACTTAATATGAGTTCACATCAGAACACAGGTGCATGGATGTAAACTTTTGTAATGAAGTACGATGATAGTGTGATGAAATGGGCATTCAGAATTGGGGAAAATATCATCTTGCGAATAGCTTTAGAGCCGATGTTTTGCGAAAATAATGTCCAGCAAAAATTTCTGGATTTACAGTAGCCAATCAGATTTCAAGATAGGTGAAGTTGATAATATTCTCATTTTATCGGTTTCTTTATGATGTTTGACCCTAATTTACATTCACGCTGAGTATGTGTATGAGTGATCTTGATGTTAAAGTTTTGTCACCTTTTTACATTTCAGCTTGTTTTTGTTTTTGGCGTTACAATAATGTTATTGTGTACATACACTACTCTCAATTCACAAGAACACGTACAACCAAAGACAAGAGAAACGCTGGGAATAAAATCAGGAAAAGGCACACTTCCTGTAGACAAGTCGGCTCTTCTTAAACAACCCATTGAAGTACAAGGAAACGTTCCCATACTGGAGAAGGATAAGGATAAAATACCTCCTGACAAATCTAAAGAAAAGAGGGATGAAGGTGAATTTCTTATTTACCTTATCACTTTGATTTTTTTATGACCCCAAGATTGAAGATTTGGGTAGGGGCATAATATTTTTGGTCCATCTGCTTGTCAGTTTACCTGTTTTCGCCATTTTGGTTTTTGTGACATAACATTAAGGGGCATTAACTGTGTTTACCAAAAAAATTTTTCAATTTTTTTCTACATTTACTACTTGTACTTGATGTACAATAACAAATAAGAGGTATACACAGGCATAAAAATTTTACATTCCTACATGTATATATTTTGTGAAAATAAGGTATGGTCAAGTGTGGCATACATATATGTACAAATAGTAAGGTTGAACTGATCAATAGCAAGTGAATAATTGCTAAACTGGGGTTCTCGAGCAATTTTCACAGAACATATAGAAATTTAAGAATTTCTTTTTTTCTTATGGTATATCAATCTAAGATAAATAAAGAATATAAAAAAAAAAAATTTAAAATTTGGTTTGAAATTTTTTTTCAGTTTCTAAGTTCAATTATGGCCAACATTCAGTCATTATATAAAGGAATTACATCTTGGAAATATGCCATAATTTTTTGGATTATATGTTGCACCTTTATGTAAAGTGCAGTGCCATTTTTCAGTGATTTTTCATGTGTTTGGTAATGTACAAACCGCATCGGAATATAAGCCACATGCGTATGGGTACATCGGAATTCCTAGATTTTGAACATGTATAAACCACACTTTTATATTAGCTGCATGGTTCTAGGTGATGCAAAAAAGTTGTGGTTTATATTCCAAAAAATAAGAGTCTTTCTCAAATATTACTGTAAATTTATTTTTCGTGGGTTTATGTTTTCATGATTTTCGCTTCAGAAAAAGAATTCATTTACATTAATTTTCTTTGATTTTGAGATATCCTATTTTCCATCATTCAATTTAAAGTTTTCTTGATGGATTTTTATCCACTTGCAAACAAAGTTTTGAGGGGATATAGGATTATGCTCATACGTACATACGTAAGTACGTGTGTACCTACGTAAGTACGTGTGTACATATGTAAGTCCATGTGTACCTTTGTAAGTACATATGTACGTATGTTACACTTTCTCAGCTCTCTAACAATTTTATTTCTCAAAAGAATTTCACGAAACTTGATACAAGGGTTTACTAAGGTAATATCTCGAACAAGTTCGCGTTTCGTAACCCAAGCTTCCTTATTTACAGAGTTATTGCCCTTTGTTTACTTCAGTGGAATATTTCTGTCAGCCCTCTAAAAAGTTTATTGCTCAAAGGAATTTCACAAAACTTGATACAAGGGTTAACCATTGTAATAACTCTGACAAGGTCATTTTTTGCAATCTGCACTCCCTTATTTACAGAGTTTTTGCCCTTTGTTTATTTCATTGAAATATTTCTGTCAGCGCTCTAATAAGTTTATTTCTCAATGGAATTTCACGAAACTTCATATAAATATAGGTTTGGGTGTGCAGATGTGCACAATTTATGGTGTGACTTCATAGAAAGATGGTGTCTATGGCAAACCGTGTCTATGGTAAAAATTTCAACATTGTCTGATTTTGATGAAAATTTTGAATTTGTGGGTATTAAGGGATTGCAATTTCAATGATATGGGTTTGGTTGCTGTCTATGGCAAACTGGCAAAATTTTAGCATTGTCCAATTTTGATAAAATTTAGAATTTATGGGTGTTGAGGGATTGTGATTTCAGTGATATGGGTTTCGTTGTTGTTATGGCAAACCGAGGCTTCTGATCTGTCGAAATTTCAACATTGTCAGATTTTGATGAAATTTGGAATTAATGGGTATCAAGGATTGTGATTTCAATGATATGGGTTTCATTGTCGTCTATGGCAATAGAGGCTTCTGATTGGTGAAAATTTCAACATTGTCAGATTTAGATGAAATTTGGAATTATTTCTCAACAGAATTTCACAAAACTTATATCATTCCAGTATACAGGTATTATACAATATTTCATTACAAGGGGATTAGTATGTGTATCACCTGTGATGCCTTGTTTTTTTCATTGTGGCACACAACACAACATTGGAACATTTTCAATAATTCATAGTTGCAAATGGAAAGCAGCAAATATTTTGTCTCTTCTATTTTAATGATCACATCTTCTCTATCAAATGGTGACTTGTGTGCCTTTCAGACCCTTTAGAAACTTCTTAAATTCCTGTACTTATTTGTAAGTATATATATATATATATATATATATATATATATATATATAGTATAAATATATATATATATATATATATAGGGGCCACCGAAGGGACCAGAAAATATTGGCCTTTATGTGCAGGTGACCCTTATACACAGGTTCAATTTAGTTGAAGTATGCAGTCAAGGGACTTGAAAAAACTGGCCTTTATAAACAGGTAATCCTTGTATAGAGGTGACTGCTATAGCAGGTTTTACTGTATATATATTTATGCCTAGAATATAATCACATGACAGTGAAAGTCACATGACCAAAGGTGCTTATGAGAGGGATCTTGGAATTTACTTTTTATGCAAATTCTGCAAGACCAAAGAGTTTTTAGGCTTCTCTCCTAGATCTGAATTTTACACTAAAGAATATGTATTTTTGACCAATTATTCTAATTGTTTGTTTCAGGAATCATAGACGACAAAAGAATAGAACCACCGAACCCTAAGCCACCAGATGATGAGGTAAACATTTATAATATTACATGTTGATATTTACTGTACTGTCCATTTCAGTTCTATCCACTGTCCATTTCAGTTCTATCCACTGACCATTTCAGTTCTATCCACTGTCCATTTCAGTTCTATCCACTGTTCATTTCAGTTCTATCCACTGTCCATTTCACTTCTATCCACTGTTCATTTCAGTTCTATCCACTGTCCATTTCAGTTCTATCCACTGTTCATTTCAGTTCTATCCACTGTCCATTTCAGTTCTATTCACTGACCATTTCAGTTCTATCCACTGTCCATTTCAGTTCTGTTCACTGTCCATTTCAGTTCTATCCACTGTTCATTTCAGTTCTATCCACTGTCCATTTCAGTTCTATCCACTGTCCATTTCAGTTCTATCCACTGTTCATTTCAGTTCTATCCACTGTCCATTTCAGTTCTATTCACTGTTCATTTCAGTTCTATCCACTGTCCATTTCAGTTCTGTTCACTGTCCATTTCAGTTCTATCCACTGTTCATTTCAGTTCTATCCACTGTCCATTTCAGTTCTATCCACTGTTCATTTCAGATCTATCCACTGTCCATTTCAGTTCTATTCACTGACCATTTCAGTTCTATCCACTGTCCATTTCAGTTCTGTTCACTGTCCATTTCAGTTTCATTGAGTCCTATTCTAATGATCTAATTAAGCATGTAATATTTCCTTCTTTCAGCAAAAGAATGGCAGTAATTTGGAAAAAAATGATGAAAAAGCAGTAGACAAGAAATCGGAATTAGAGAATACGAAAGATGTCGAGAAAAGCAAATCTGGAAAAAAGAGAAAACACAAGACATCTAAAGACTCAAAGGTGAAAGATTTGGAAAAGAGTCAGAATGAAGAAATCAAGGAGCAAGAAGACCTCAGTGTAATGGAGAAGGAGGAGGAGAAAGTGCCAGAAAAAGACATCATCGAAAAGAAAGAAGAGATAAAAGAGGAAAAAGATGTTAATGGAAAGAAAGATGAGGAAAAAGAAGAAAAATATGTCGATGAAAAGAAGGAGGACAAAGTTCAAGATGAGAAGGAGAGTGCTTTAGATGCAAAGAAACAGAAGGAATTAATTGCTAAGCTTGAAAAACAGCAAATTGAACAGAAAAAATTAATTGAGGAGCAGAAAGAGATACTGAAAGAACTGAAAGAACACAAAATACAGGAACATGATAATGTGGTACATTTATTTCATTTATACATCTGATTCTTGAGGCCATTCTAAGGGGACCTCCATGGCTGAGTGGTTAGAGCATTACGCTTTGAACCATGAAGTCTCTTCCTTCTGGTCAGTGTAGGTTCAAGCCCCACTGGAACCTAATCTGAAATTTGTGAGAAAGTTTGCCAGTTTACTTGCAGAATGCCGGTTGTCTCTTCCTGCATACATTCTAACTGCATTCTCATTTTTTTGGTTTGCCGAATGCCATTTAACTGAAAAACTTTTGAATGTGGCGTAAATGAACAATCAAAATAAAAAAATCAAATTAAAAGGACATTCTAAGATTTTTTTTATGTTTAGCGTCCACCCTAAAATTATAAACGTATCTTTCTATCAGAAAAAAACACAAAATGATAGAAAAGATGATATTTTTAGGAGAACAAATGCAATTTCAACATAAAAAATATGAAAAGTGTTTTCTTGCCGTGTTAACAAACCAAAAGCAAATTTAAACTTATAAAAACCATATCTTTGGCATATATTAATAAATGCAATAAAATTCAATGTCCTCCAAAGGGAAGTATCGTTATGCAAAAAAAAAAAACCCAGTAAAACACTCAATATTCAAAATTATCAGCCCTTTGGCCTTTATCTAGTGAAAGACGACAATATCTATATTACTATTAGTTATATAGTATCAAGTCTACATAATAAACAGCTTCATCGCAAATGTTTATCGAACTTTATCAATTACCAATCTTTCACTTGATAAAGGCCAAGGGGCAGAAAAATTTTGAATATTGAGTATTTTACTGTTTTTTCACATATTTATGAATAACTTATGAAATAATAGTGTTCACACTGATGAAAATAAATGTTCAGGTTTAACTGTTCATTTCAAGACTATGTTCCATATTTTTTTGCCCTAGATATTTGTGTTTTTTTTTTCTCTTTTATGATCTCAAAACCGATCTCTCTGAGGATGCTAAACAGAAAATAAAACGTGAAGTGGCCGTAGTCTGTGGTGGCATTTTGAAGTAAATGTCATACATTCTTTATTAGTCTCTTTCCAGTGACACTGGGTACAAAGGGTTCAGTCTGAATCCATCGGTCTGTCAATCTGCCTAGTTAATGTTTTGTAATGGAACATCATTCACTTAAAATTGGTTTCAAAGATTTTCAACCCGTTTTAGATAATTTTGACACTTCTGCATCTTAGTTAACCAAAATTTGCCAGGTGAGTGCCTTAAGGCCCCTTGGGAGTCTCATGTTCAGATGAGATTTAAAACCATGATCCCACATCACGGCTGGCAAGGCAGGTATAAGATCTGTTACTGCATTGGTGTCAGTCCATACCAATGGTGAAAATTTGTGGCACTTCTAAAGCTGGTGACATCTCCATATAACAATTGGAAAAAAATAGAAAAATTCTAATTAGGATGTAAAATTGATAAACAAAACAGACATGAAAATGATATATTGCACGTATTACCTGACAGTCCATGAAAGATTATGATCAGCCACAGCCTTTGACCTTGTGACCTAGCTTATACCATTTGACCTACTTCTTATTTCAGTATCTGAGAAATTGAACCTGCCACGAGGGAGTCTGGCCACTCTTGTTTTTTCTGTATTAGTTTACATAGTGAATATAAAGAACACACAAAGTATCCTGAACACCATATACATAGCACTAGTTCATCCTGTCCATCTTCAGTTTGAGGATCTAAATCAATATAATGGATGATATTTTTCAGTAAACAGAAATATTCTATCAAAAAACTGAAAGTAGCATCTTTTTTTCCTGAAATTCTAATAAAAAATACCTTTAATTAACTTCGTTTTATTGATATTGATCATTCATTGTCTGAACATTCATCTGTGTTCTTTTGTTGCAGGACAAGATTCAGGGGAATGTAGAACAAGAGAAAAGGGATGATACACATCAGAATGTGGAAGGTCAACAAGTGAATGTGGGAGGTCAGCAAGTGAATGCAGGAGGTCAGCAAGTAAATATGGGAGGTCAAGTGAATATGGGAGATCAGCAAGCAAATGTGGGAGGTCAAGTAAATATCGGAGGTCAACAAGCAAATGTGGGAGGTCAACAGTTATATGCAGGGGGCCAACAACAAAAGTTAATTCAGCAGCAACAGCAACCACTTGGTGTTCAACAACAACAACAGCCACTTGGTGGTGTTGCACAACAACAGCAGCCACTTGGTGGTGTTCAACAACAACAACAACAACAGCAAACTTGGTGGTCAAGTAAATACAACAACAACAGCCAAATGTGTGGAGTGTTCAACAACAACAACAGCCACTTGGTGGTGTTGCACAACAACAGCAGCCACTTGGTGGTGTTCAACAACAACAACAGCCACTTGGTGGTGTTGCACAACAACAGCAGCCACTTGGTGGTGTTCAACAACAACAACAACAGCCACTTGGTGGTGTTCAACAACAACAGCAGCAACTTGGTGGTGTTCAACAACAACAAGCATTTGGTGGTCAGCAACAACTAGGAGGTGGTCAACAACAGTTAGAAGGTGGTCAACAAAAGCATATACCTGTTAAACGTGATGTCAGTGGCCAACAGGAACAACAAGTTCTTGGTGATCAGCAACAGTTGGGAGGCAGACAACAGTTACCTCAACAACTTGGAGATGAATTTCAAGAATTCAAAGCTGCCATTATATCGGGAAGACAACAGCAACAAGATGGTGGAATACACAATATTCAAAGTAAGGATGGAACTGGAGAGAAAGATGGAACTGTAGACGGTATAAAATCTCCAAATTCACAACAGAAATTACAGGGACAACAAAATAATGATAATGCTCCAAAACAACAACCACCAGTAGAAAAAAAGGAACAACAACAGCAAGAGCCTCCGGTTGCACAAAATATGGAGCAAAATCCAAAGGAGAAAAAAACTAAAGCCAAACCTGAAAAGACAGTTTCCAAAGATAGAAATGATAAAAAGAAAGAAGACAAGGACAAAGAAAAATCAGTTAATGATGAAATGAGGCGTAAAAAGTTAAGTATAGATGAGATCAATGACGACACCTTATATGTTCAGAAAGCAGCTGATCAGTTGCTAGTGGGTGGCACTCCGGGACAGTTAGCTAGTGGTGTTCTCCGTTCACTTAAATCTGTACATGAGGATAAATAGGTCACCAGTATTGTTGACCTCTTTACAGATATTTACATTACCACTGTATACCTGGAAATTTTCGATCCAGTTAAATTTTCGCCATTTTCGCCCTAAGACGGGATGAATGTTTTTTGTCGTAAAATAGTAAAATTAACAAGTGCAAAAATTTACCAGGTATACAGTGTCGCTCATGATGTAATCAGAATGTTTTGTCGCATTTGTTAGTATTAATTTGTTTTTTGTCAGTCCCATATTTACTAGCATTTCATTTTCTTTTATGTTGTTCATTTAATTTTTTTTTTAAATTTTATTGCTGCACCTTCTCATTGCTAAGTTAGTTAGATATATAGTTCTTGGTGCAAAGTGACCTAAGAGATTATGACCTTTTTTGTCCTTGGATTGAAAGTAGATTTTGGTAGTCCATTTCAATGAAAAAGGTGTCAAGTACATATTTAAATATATAATTTTTTATGATATGTTGAATATATAATGTAGGGATAAGTATTTTATTTATAAATCTATTATTTAGGGTGTATGTGACAATCAAGAAAGGGGACCTTTGGGTTAAATTTCTAATATTTAAACATTTGCAAAATTGCAAATTTTGAAACATAAAAAATATCATGGAAACCTTTTCTCTACCTGTAAAATTCATGAAAGTCAGATAATTTTTATAGATCAAGAAGTTATGGTACAATTTGCTATAGTGTGAGATCTCTGGCTCATTTCTGAAATAAAATTGTCTAAAGTTATTAATTGCATATTTAAAATAAGATTTTTTTTTCAAAAAGAAAAACATGTAGAACCTGTACTCTACAGGTAAAATTATTATAATAGACAATTTTACAGATCAGGAAGATATTGTACATTTCATTGAGGACCCTCCAAGCTAAATGGTTAGAGCATCAGGCTTTAAACCATAAAGTGCCTCACCGCAAGTCAGTGTGGGCTCGAGTCCCACTGGAACCTGGGATGATTTTGTGAGAAATTAGCCAGTATACTTGCGGAAGGCCAGTGGTCTCTTCCAAGGTACATTGTAACCGGGTTCTTTCCTCCACCACTTAAAACTGGCTGCCACAATATGATTGAAAAATTGTTAAATATGGCGGAAAACAACATTCAAAATTTAAGATATTGTGTAATTATCATAATGAATCGACATTGAGTTGCAGCATATACCAAAGGTCTCCTTTCTCGCTGTGGATCTGTAGTATATCCATAGCTTCTTGTCAGAAATAGTTTTATATTTGCAAACTTCATTCTTTAATTTTATTGTAAATGTATATATATATATATATATATATATATATATATATATATATATATATATATATATACATTGTATATATATATATCTATCTATTCTTTTACTTGTACCTAAGTCACAATATTAACTTGCATTTAACTTGCTTATAACATTAATAAATTTATATTTAACTTGCTTATAACATAAATATACAATATTACCTTTCACTAAAGCTTGATAAAAAAAAAACTTGTTCTACTTTTCCAATGCAAAGCACAGATTTTGTTAAATGTTTTTATTCACATTTGCATAATTCACTTCAGTTTAACACATTCACCCCTAAAGACACATTTGGACTTGTCTAAGTCATTGATTTACAGAAGAGTCCATTGTTTTTCAGAGATCAGGTTTACCTGCCTCTACTTCTCATATATCAATAAAATGTGCATGCCACATGCTAATCCTCAGGTGCCTAATTTGTCTTGTACTTTTAGCAAAAATGACCCTACTTTGTACTTAGTAGTCTGTTTTCAATGTTATGGTGTACTTTGTAGTCTTAGATATCTCTTTTAATTAAATGTTTCTTAGGAACCTACTTTCAGTTATGATGATTACATAGAGTGCAAACTATGTCATATGTATTATGTATTTATGAAAGAGTCCACATGTTTACCTATTTTGTGTGTGTTTGTGTGTGTGTGTGTGTGTGTGTGTGTGTGTAGGTGTGTGTGTGTGTGTGTGTCATACTTGCCAACCTTGAAAAAATTTTCATGGGAAAGATTTTTCAATCTCATGGGGGAGATTACTCAATTTTAGTAAGAATTAATAGAAAAATTTTAATTTTTCATGCGGAAATATGCATTTTTCTCGAAGAAATTATAAATTTTTTCAAAGAAAATAGGGAGTCTCCCTGTTTATGGGGGAGACTTGGCAAGTATGGTGTGTGTGTATGTGTGCGTGCATATTATAATTTATTACCATCAAGATTTCTTTTAAATGCTTTGGACCAAATTATTTGACTTGTACATGTATATAAAGATTTGTAAAGTTATTGTAAAAATATACAAACTTTGGAACATTGCTATAACAAGTAAGTCCACCTAACCGATTATCGTAAATTGGTATATTTTGGTGTCCCTAAACTTTGGCCACTTAGTCATAGAATGAAAGGTTAAATTTTGGTCATTTTAGTTATATCAACTGGATATAGTTAGAGAAAAGCTATAAATCATATTGACTTTTTGGAGCAAATGTCAATGAGATATCCTGCTATTTCGCTTTGTAGATAGTAAACCAAGTATGGATTTACTGGGTGTGATTTGAGAATGTACCATACCCAAGATATTGAGACTTAAATGAAAAAAAAAAAATTCCGGCTGTTAAATGTGTATATGTTTTGGATGGTTTAATTTTGGTCATTTTAAGAGGAAATTAACATTATTTCACAAAATATACAATGGTAATACACCCATATACTTAAAAGATATAGTAAATACTTATAAAGTGACCACGCAATATAAACTTCGCAACAATACTGACCTGTATCTTCCAAATTAGAGACTAAATTCCACTCGTAATTCCTTCTTTTCTTCATCAAACGAACTTGATCCTGATATAAGACCTATACAAGCTATCAATCAATTCAGAGCAATTCTTACATCTAACCGTGAATTACAGACCTTGCCGAAATGTTTACTCACTGGAGTTAGAGAATTAAGTATTATCCATACATGGATCCGTTGTTTCAGTAGCAGCCGAAATTCTGTCCTACATCGTGTTAATCTTAACCCTTCACCCTGTTGTCAATGTGGAAATTTCAATGAGGATGCATTTCACTATGTTAATCTTAACCCTTCACCCTGTTGTCAATGTGGAAATTTCAATGAGGATGCATTTCACTATTTTTTCAAATGTAAGAAATATCAACACCAGAGAACTTTATATTCAATAGTCTATTAAGCTTTTGGTCGCTAACTTTACAAACTATTTTATACAGACATTTGGTAACTTTCAGACAATGCAAATACAGATATTATTAATGCTACACTAGATTATATTAAAGACTCAAAAAGGTTCACTTCGTAGTCTCTGTCTCATTTTATTTATTGATATATAAATGTACGCCACCGTCATGATTTATGTGTAAATTGATGTAGGGAAAGGACTTTTATAAGTTTTTAAAACATGTGCCTAATCCCATTTCATGTTAATGAAATAAAATATGTTTAAACTAAGAAAATGGCTAAACTGGCCAATATTAAACGGTGGCTAAAATATCCCAATTTACAGTAGCAAGGTGGTCTCGTGAGGGTCTGGACATTTTTCAGTCAAGAAACTGAAAATTTATGGTCTTCTATAAATGTGAGGTGGTCTCTTAAGTGGGATGGTCTTTAGGCAAGGTTTCACTGTATATATGTGAATGTGTCATGATGTGTTGAAATTTTCAATATTAGAAGGCAGGGGGCACATGTGAATATTGGGATTGAATTAATCTGCATATTAACTTCTGTGAAGTTCTATTTAGGGGTTAACTTAAATTTGTACGTAGGAAAATCTAGGGAGGTCAGCTGCTGATTTTTGATCTATTTATCAAAGCTTTAGAATGGAAAGTAGCATATGTGGAGATAAAAAAAAAGTTGTTGAGTGAAAAAGTTATTTTTTATATTTTCTGTGGAATTGAAATACATGCGTACATGTATGATTTTATTTCTGAGGTAATTGTTGAGCTAGTCGATTTACAATGGAAGAAATTGCTTCAGACACAAGAGTTAGATGCAGAGTGACTTGTGCGACAGATTCATCCGAATAAATGAAGCGTTATTAAATATTCTGTACATTCCATCTCACTGGTTCTAATTTTATCAGAAGTATCCATGACTTTCACTTTATATGCTTGAGCATAGATTGAAGTTTGTTACTAATAAAAAGGCTTTGGTATAACCTAATTTGAACTTGAATCCCTCTGGTTGCCTTTAGTTACAGAACATGTAGTTTGTTGTTGTCATTGGCTACATGTCATACAGTTGTGTTGTCATTAGTTACAGAACATCTAGTCTTGTTGTCACTGGCTACATGTCATAAAGATTTGTTGTCATTAGTTACAAGACATCTAGTATTGTTGTCATTGGCTACATGTCATGCAATTGTGTTGCCACTAGTTACAGGACATGTAGTCTTGTTGCCATTGGTAACATGTCATTGTTGCTGTTGGTTACATTTTGATATTGTCTCATAGGTAACCTATACTGAGGTTGCACAAGTCACCTAAATGTTGGTCTGATTTTTGTTTGACATGTATATATTATTCTTGAATGACTTGATATGTACAAATGTATGATCATTGTTTTAACATTTTGAACTGTCATTGTCTAATAAATCATTATAGAAAAGAACCCTTTCACGATAACCGCATTCCTAATAATCTCATCTGCGCACAAACACTTCTAAGTGACATCAAGAAATTTCGTACCCAACACAAATCATACCCAATGTAATTCAAATCATACCCAGGGTACAATTTGTCTTTCATCGGGTATTATTTGTCTTGGGTATGAAATGTCTTGGGCATGAAACTTCTTGATACTACTTGGAAGTGGTTGTGCACAAGAGAAATTAGTGGGAACGCAGTTTTTGTGAATAGGTCTATTCATATGTACAACATTTAAGATATATAGATATTATATACCACTTTGTACATTTGACATAGCACAGAATGCACATGGTAAATTAAGATAATATTCAACAAAGTAAACTTTCAGCTCCATTTAAATTTTTTTACCTTACTCATGTATGCCATATTATTTCAGCTGAATAGTGTAATGGTTGAACCAGCTTATCTCCATGACTACAATTTCACCTTCAAAGAAATGAATTATAATGCTAAGAAACTAGGAAGACACAAATCCATGTAGAGAAGGAGCAAGAGCCATTGGCTACAGCATAGCATAATAAGCATATTATTAAATGAATTTTCCCTAAACCCATCAACCCCTTAAGACACATTTGGACTGGTCTATGTCATTGATTTACAGAAGAGTTCATTATTTATCAGGGGTTGATGGGTTAAATACTCTCAGAAATGTTTGACATATTATAAATGTCATATTCTTTTTATTAAAATTTTTATCTGAACTAATGAGGCAAGTTGTATATGTGTATTTCATACACGAGTACACTAGTGATGTGACGATTAACGGTAATCAATTACTGGTAGACAATAATGGAAAATCAATTGATTTACCAATTAAGATTGTCAATTACAAAATTCTTTAATCAATTGATTACTCTAAATGAGTTTTCCATGCTATAGGGCCCAATTTTAAGTTACCTTTTTTTGTAAAATAGGGAAAAAAGTAACATAAAATAGGGGCAGAATTTTGGCATACTTGCTACAGTGCCAAGTATGAAAAGAAATTTCAATCTAACATTTTTATTATGGAATACAGGTGGAATACTGTATGAAATAAATAAATAAATGCTTTATTTGTATAATTTATTATGGGTGCCCCACACAACAGTAATATTTGATATTTATACATTCAAGAATTTACACTCCTATCATGACTGCTGGGGAAGGCAAATTGAAAATGGCATGAAATATTTAATAGTTAATTCTTTGATGAAAGGAAACTGATTATGCAACTGACGATTGATCAATTTACTGCTTCTGATGACAGACTTAGCATCACTTATGACTTTATACCAGATGCCCATCACTGGACTACACACTAGAGAAGTACAGTGGAACCTTTGTCTTGAAAGACCACCCCATCTGCCACTCAATGTGGTCTCTTTATTCAAAGAATTATGTAACTGAGTGGTTTTCATGCAGTGGTCTTTCAAGAAAGTGCATTGGCGGATTGGGAGGTGGGGGGGTTCACACCACTTCATTTGAAATATTAAAAAAAATATAGAAAAAGAGAGAGTTAGCTATTGATTGATTGTTACGTTAATATTTTATAACAAAATTAGTTACTATTTAGTCCTACAGACCCATTGTTCCAGATCGTGTGCACAGTTTTGTGCATTACTATCGATACGTAATTCCCTGCTGTTGTGGAAGTTCATACTCAACCAACCCTTTCAAAAATTCCTGGATCCGCCCCTGAAGTGGCTCTCAAGACAAGTGTCACTGTACATAATACATTTGTGCATGTTCTTATTGTATAGAATAGATTGTTTTAAACAACCAAATAAAATTTATCCTATATTAAAAATACAGGATTCTTGGTACCTGGTAATACCAATGATATATTTTTTGTTCTTTGTAAGAGCTGTATTAAATATATATAAATATATATATATATATATATATATCATTTTTTGTCTTACCCATGTTTTGTAAGCACATTGTAATTTTGAAATGGACACAAAATGAAATAAATCTATTTTCTTGTACTGAAGTCAATTGCATTCTTGAATTTTACTGAAGGATAATCAATTTTGTATAGCTTGGTCTCTGACCTGAAAATGACCCGAGTTCTGTCGCAATCAACAGAGAGACTATGGAGTTGTCATATGATCTAACAGTATGGAGCTGTCATTGATCCAACTATATGGAACTGTCTCATGATCTGACAGTATGGAGCTGTCACATAATCTGACAGTATGGAGCTGTCATGTTCTGACTGTATGGAGCTATCATATGATCTGACAAATTGGAGCTGTCACAGTGATCTGACAGTATGGAGCTGTCACATGATCTGACAATATGGAGCTTTCACAGTGATCTGACAGTATGGAACTTTCAGATATATGGAGCTATCACAGTGATCTGACAGTATGGAACTTTCACATGACAATATGGAGCTGCCATGATCTGACTGTATGGAGCTGTCACATGATCTGATGGTATGGAGCTGTCATGTTCTGACTGTTCATCATATGATCTGACAAATTGGAGCTGTCACAGTGATCTGACAGTATGGAGCTGTCACATGATCTGACAATATGGAGCTTTCACAGTGATCTGACAGTATGGAACTTTCACATGATCTGACAATATGGAGCTATCACAGTGATCTGACAGTATGGAACTTTCACATGATCTGACAGTATGGAGCTGCCATGATCTGACTGTATGGAGCTGTCACATGATCTGATGGTATGGAGCTGTCATGATCCAACTGTATGGAGCTGTCATGATCTGACAATATGGAGCTGTCATGATCTGACAGTATGGAGCTCTCACATGATCTGACAGTATGGAGCTGTCACATGATCTGACTATGAGCTGTCATGATCTGACAGTATGGAGCTGTCATAGTGTTCTGTCAATATGGAGCTGCACTGACATGGTAGAATTGTCAGTCACCTATCATGGTGGACGGGACTCGACAATCATCTTAGTCTGATTGTCCAAGACAAACCCATTTTACGATTGGACAAGTAAATGTTACTTCTCACTTGTCAGACAAGATAAATGGAATTCCAAATTGTTATATATACGAAAATTAGTTCAATCAAATTACTTTGTTTACATACAAAATAATATCTTTAAATGTTACACATAATTTTTGGACGTGATTTTGATACTTTTTGGACAAGTGGAAAATTTATGATTGTTGACCCCAGGTGGAGCTGTGTTGAATGACCTGATAAGTTGACATCCAATTTGTAAAGCATGGTGTAGCAGTCTCACATCACCAGACAGCTGGAGCTCAGTCAAAGTGATATAATAAGGCAGAGTTCTGTCACAGAACAAAATTAAAGAATATAAGTATACTAGCAGTTGATTTGTCATCAACCCCTGAAAAACAATGGATTCTTCTGTAAATCAATGATTTAGGCCAGTCCAAATGTGCCTTTAGCAGGGGTGAATGAGTTTTAAGTAACCGACAATGACCATAAAGTCATCATAAAATCTCAAACAAACTGGTCAGAAGACAGCAATCATTGTTTAAAACTCTTATATCCTTTCTAGCCATAATCTGGTATGACTGGAATTGGAATTGTATTTCTGGAATTTTGAGATTTGATGCAACTGGTAAACCTGTCCATCATAGGTTCAACATAAGCAGATACCAGTACCTCAGTCTAATTACAAACCGATCTCTCATCACTCCCGTTCCCTGATATGTCAAGTGGGAAATCTAACCAAACCTGTCTAGGGGTCACATGTGAGTGACCTTGTAGGTAAGCCCTGTCCAACTAATGAAAATACAGTTTTGACCATCTTGATTGTTTGTTTGTTTATTGTTGTTTAATGTCCCACTTAAGAATCTTTCACTCATATGGAGATGTCACCAAATGCTGGTGAAGGGCTTCAAATTTTGGTCTATGCTAGGCACTTACGGGCATTGAGCAGTGAGGGTTCTTTAACGTGCCGACACCTACTGTGACACGGGACCTCGGTTTTTACTGTCTCATCGGAATTGGCCATATTAAAAGTTTATCAAATGGTAAAGGGATATAAATATTACAAACAACACTGAACACAAAAGAAATCCTGAATTAAAAGAATTCCTTTCATAACTGTTAGATTTCTCACGCTAAACGTCAGAAAATAGGAATGAGAGCGATCATTTACTAATCAGACTACTAGTAGGCCTACCTACATACAGCCAAGTCGTTGGAAACATACGCTAACACAAGAACAAAACTCAACAACCATCTTCAACTGACTTTGATGTCAAATAGTGACCTTTAAATAAACAGTGTATGCTTTAGACCATTGGTACACTAAGTTTACTCTAGTCTAAAATTTCCACTCAACTTTGGATTATCTTGAAATCTGATTGGCTAAGCAGTATACATGAATATTCTCAGTGTGCCTTAAATCATACATCCCTAAATACACATTTGGTCTGGTCTGTGTCATTTATTTTCAATAGAGTCCATTATTTTCAGGGGTAGACAGGTTAACTACAAAATCTGATTTTGAACAAATTTTAAACATTATATTGAAGACCAGTATTTTGATTAAATTTAAAAACAGTTTTATGATGCTTGACCTGGATCTGAGGTCACCAAATTTCTCAATACTCAAGGTCAAACTTAACTTTTTATGATTTTACGATGAAAACACAAACCTTTTAAAAATTGCTTTATACTTATGGCATAAAACTGTAAATACTGCTGAGAATTATTGCTCACTTACGAAATAGTATGAGTATATACAAAAATTTTGAGTATGTGTACCATATTTAATGTATTTTTCTTTTTTATGGGAAAATCATGAATTTTACCCAAAGTTTTTTTTTATGTAAATAAAAGATAAATATTGGTGTTTCCTATCCAGTCACATCTGGAAGTTTTGAGATAAAATTAAAGTTAACTTGAGTATTGAGTGAACCCGAGCCCAAAGTATTCACTAAATACTCAAGCTCAACTATAAATTTATTATTATGACTACTGTAGGAGCAGAATGTTTTTAGCAAGGATTCAATTTTGGCATTACTAGCTAGGTTGTTGAT
The DNA here is from genome assembly GCA_030159075.1 of Atrina japonica. Classification (NCBI taxonomy): domain Eukaryota; kingdom Metazoa; phylum Mollusca; class Bivalvia; order Pterioida; family Pinnidae; genus Atrina; species Atrina japonica. The sequence goes on from BROG01000003.1 coordinate 1,890,511, forward strand.
ATCCCTAAAATTGAATATCACTAACAATTCATTTCTATTCATAGGAAAGTTATCTTTTTTCAATCATAAATTTGCTAAATAAAATCACTTTTGCTAAAATTATATACATGTACCATATTTTTAGGACAAAAAGCTATATTTGTGTCTCGCTTATATTTCCATTTATACAGTATATAGTCATTTGTAAAATTTCTGGATTTACACATAATTTTTTGTCATTCACATACAAAATTTTGGGTCATACTTACAATTTTCCTGTAAAAAATGAACAAAATATGTCGAGTCTGGTTCTAAAAATTTTTAGAACATATTGGAGCAATTTTTTAATATTTCTTAAGTTTTCTTCAAATGAGCAATACTTTTCACCATTCCAACATTATTTACTGTTATAAGGGTTGATGGGTGCTTGTTTACAATTATTTGTACTTGTTGAACTTAGTGCATCTAGACCTTTCTTGAAGATCAGGGCCCAGGGCCATAAGACTATTCTCAGACAAATTTTTTACTCAAATCTTGAGAATTTTCTCAACTTGGGTAAAGTTGTGGACCATAAAGAAATTCTAAGACAAATTTCTTTCTCAAGTGATACAATACTTAAGTACGGCATGTGGCTGACTTAAGTAATTCTTAACTGCAAAAATGGCTGCCCCCTAGGTTCCCCTCGGGAAAATTAAACGCTAATGTCAATGTCACCGTCATCGTAGAGTATTTCGGGTCATGTTGAAGCCTTCTGGCTTTTAAAACAGAATGCTATTTGTGCAAAATAGGTTTAGGAGACCAACACTTCTTTCTCTGTTGGCTTGTTTTGGCCATGTGACGTTTGTTTACATTAACAGTAGGGACAGAGTAAATTTAGTCCGGTACATATGCCCCAGTGTATGTCCCAAATCATTTATCTTATCTAATGTACTTGTATCCTGAATATCGTTTATTGTATATATTATATATATTCTGTGTATAAATTATTGACTTCGGTCATGTACTGGCACTTTACAAGATGTTTTTAATGCTTTTTAAAAAGGTGTATATTCCCCTTTTTATGCCACAAAACATGCTGCCTATTTGATTTTTAATGCATATTATATCTCTTTTGTTGGTTATTAAATAATTGATCATAGATTCTAGTAAAAATAATGTTCAAACATCAAAATTTAGTGAATCGGGACATAAATTGGGACGTATGTCGTGGATGAGATTTACACTGCCCCCTGACAATCTTACCTCAGTTGAGAAAATTCTAAAGTTGTTTTATGGTCTGCGAGTTTTCACTTTTTGCTCAGATGAGTAAATTCTTAACTTTTGAGAATAAAATTTGACTCAGAATTTTCCTTGTTTATGGTCTCGGGGCCCAGTTGTTTTTTCTGTTTGTTCAAGGACAGTCTAACTCTGTGATCATGTTACTATATTTAGTCATAGGGAATATCCTGAATGTACTAGAAAGACCATTATCTTGATTATTCCTGATCTAGTGTACTATTACAGTCTAGAACTAGTACTTTAGTGCAGGTGTATACACATAGTTGAAGTATGCAGTCAAGTAGATAGTCAGGACTAGAGGTGGAGCAGGTTTTACTGTATATACAAGTAGATAGTCAGGGCTAGAGAGCAGAACAAGTTTAGAACATCTGAGACTATTTTCAAGACCAAGTTATATACATGTAGGAGACTAGCAGACCACATTTTATATATTGGAATTGATACTAAAGTAGTGCACATCAATATTATTATCTAAGTGGAATTTATTGTGGATTCAAGTAGATCCTTTTTATATTACATTCTGACCAGAATTCATTGTATATATTCGAGTGGATCTCTGAACTGGAACTGAACAACAATGTCGTTAGTTGTTACTTTAATTATTGTAAATTAATATTTTAGATTAAATCTTTTTATTTGATATTGTTAATAAAATTTATAAATTTACTTTGCGATGTTCTTGATTTTTGCTGGCATACTTCGGAGTAACTCCGACCCATAACAGAATAATTGTATGTCATCAATATATACAGGTAAACGTGTCCAGTTGCAGCATACATTTTGCATGTTTTACCTTAAAATCATGAAAAGTTAGTTGAGCTTGTGTACTGCGTAAATTTGGTGAATTTGCGGCCCCGGTGACTTTGGGGTTTGATCTTAATTAAAGAACACGGAGAAAGATATCACAAAAAGTAACACATTTATTACAATGTAAATTTCACAGCATCCTGGTGTTTCATAGATAATTAGATCACTGAGTGTTTGTTACATGCTTAAGATACAGATGTAACAAATATTCTGATGTAAAATAATATTAAACTAAGTGTCTCTTGACTATCAAAGAATGAAATCAAACGTAGTATTTTACACCTCGGTCAGTATCTGAAAATAGACACAAAAAAAAACATTATATAGAATCACTAGCTTTACGTCTTTCAAACAAACATAACAGAAAAAAAATTTTCCTATATAAATTTATAATATTTTTATTTTTTTCATTGTTTTCATTTATCAACGAAAATTAAACCATGTCAGAGGAAATTTTACATAAATTATACCTAGTACATGTAATACTAATAGATTCCTTTACAAACATATTTTTTTATTTCAACGAACTCATTTTATTTTTTAAACAACAAAATTTTACCTCCAGGAAGTTTTCCAATTCCTAAGTATTTGAAAACTAATTGCAGAAATTGGAAATTGCTTCAGTTAAGATTTAGATATACATGTGCTTCTCGCTATCAAATCTGAGTTAAAAAGTGGAGTAAGATCTCACAAATACAAGAGATCCCAGAAAGATCTTGGCACCCACCATGGGATGTTCTATGTCTGATGTATGACAGACTCTTCTTTTCTCTTATTTTGTGTCTCAACATAAATTTGATGTTAAATCAATATATCCGTGAAATACTTTTTTCACAAGATTATAGCGAAACTGAACTTGCACTGAACATATTACATTTTCAGAGAATATGCACAACTAGACCTCAAGGGGAACCTTGATGTCAAAGTTCAAGGAGATCCCTTCAATACTTTCTGAGAAACAGCGGTAACAAGAATTGTTCATGATGGACGATAGACGGACCACGGTTGCAGGGTGATTTTAATCTGTTGATGGTGGGCTAAAAAACGAGTGTTATTGTGTGGATATGTCTTTGTATGTGTGTGTGTGAAAGAGAGACAGAAAGAAAGATACAAAGAGAGAGAGAGAGGGAGAAAGACAGACAGATCCTCCTCCTTTTTTTATCTTTGAACACTTACACTCATGATCATGACCTTTAAACATTCCTACGAGCATGATTGCACATACAATCTGTGCAAACCCTGCTAATTTGGGGTCTTTGCAGTGCATCCATGTGTGGTTCCATCTGTGAAAACCTACAAAGACAAACACAAAATACAGTCACTTACTAATTACAAAGCGGATATGAAGTCCTGTTTTGTATGTAAGTCCCTGCCAAAACTAAAACCAAATTAATCTGTGAAATGCAAGAAGTCTGAACTACCTATACTCAGAAATCATGATTTGATCATGAATATCTTGTCAAGAACAAGCATTCTTGCTTCAATACATGTCTCATATCGCCTTACTGTGAAGCCATTATAAAATGTATTACAAAACTTTGATAAAAATCTTATCTGAGGAGACTAATGGACAGTTCAGTATGAGAAAAATGTACTCATCCACTCATCCTGGAGAAGTGAAAATGACATGGGGACAAGTAGTTAAGGTGGGTACTCATCTCCAGGAACAATTAATTTTTTCTTCTAGGTCTATAACATCTTACTTTTTAGCCTCTGAAACTTTCCATGAGGTCAAAACTTTCAGAATCCTCTGCAGGCATTTGCTGCCATTTTAAATAATTACAAGTCCCATATCAGAGAAATAAAAAAAAAAGTCTTAATGGTTCCATAAAAGTTTATAAATATTGGGACAAGCTGAAGGTGTCTAGTTCTTAAAAAATTGGGGCACGCTGAAGGTGTTTAGGGAGGAGTCGTTTTCAAAATCACTCGTCCCATAGGACGAGTAATTTTTAAAAAAAAATTTTCTTACCCTGGGACACAGACAATACCTATAGTCCTCCCAGGCTTCAACTGCTAAGAGACAAAACTAATAGCTTCGCAGGCAGAAGCCTTTTTTAAAATATAAAATTACCCCCTGCTATAAGATGTGACCTGCCAGGGGTAGTCAGGAAATAGCAAACACAGGGTCCTGCATCAAATAACTCAAATGATTTGTTGCCAAATTTACACAGAGGAAGATATTTAAAGCCGAACTAGGATAATATAAAGCTTTTGAACTTTGAATAAAAACAAAATTTGTGTTGAAAAAAAAAATGTTTTGAAACATTCCCACTTCATTTCCCAAGACAGCAGACAAGACAGTTCTGGTAAACAGCGAGGTGTTCCAAAAAACTAGAAAAAAAAACATGGCTCAATGGCCGAATGACAGTAGGAAGCAGATCACTTTGTTTTTGATTTAGAAGGTGCTTGATGTTTGTGCTAATGGAATAACTTTGGATTTACTATGGATGAACTAAATATTCTAAGTTTGTTGCTGTTTGTACGTTGCAGGAAACTTGACTCAAGGCACATATGTTTATGTTTGTTGAGAAATGCAAGCAAGTGTTCGACGTGAGTTTTATTCAGCCTCTGGGGCTTCGCACGTTTCGCATCATGAGTGCAGATATACAAAGACGAGACCAATATAACTAATCCATCTTTTATACCGGATTATCTTTTTACCTCGGCCAAATAATCTTGCAATTCCAGCAGGAGATTTGTCTCGTCGGGAAATCCAGGAACCTAGTTCTCCTAATTTAACTTCTGAAATTGGTGTATCCTCTGGAAAAAAAACAAAAGAATTAATATATTTTTGTATCAAAACTCAAAAGTCATGAAATCAAATAGCATATTGTATATACATTCATGTATTTTTGTTGTACACACACTTTTCAGATTACAGATGTCCCAATAGCTCCTGCCAAAAAGTCAAATTCAACAAACTATTCACTATTGTTAAATTCAAAGACAACCTAAAACTCTGGCTAAGTGTAGTCCTATCTTAAACAAGTCAAAAACACACTATGCTAACATCTATCAGTTGAGCAGGGTCACAAACTCCATTCTGGCAAATAAAACCAACCTTTTTTCTCATCCAATATTTTTAGCAGACATCAACCCTACATATAAGTACATGTATATCCCTATACTTCAATTAACTGTATATATCTGGTTATTTTCACCCTTTTACGACAAAAAACATATTCACCCTAAATCACCTTAGTCACATGAATGCCATTAACGTTCACGCTTCAACTATTTAGCTTGAAAATTTCGCCCTCATATTAAATTTGCCCTCTCATCTCAGGGCGAAAATTAAACAGGAGCAAAAATTTCCAGGTATACTTTTACAGTATGTATATTACTATACAGTGTTCAATCTAGGCCGCGCCATTGCGTCAATGGCCCGCTGAAATCAGACATGGCGCAATTAAAATTCAATGCTGGGCCACTCGGGCGCAATGCTAATCTTCCCAGTGATAACTTTATTTCAATTAAATGTCCGCGTATAAGCCGAAATAATACCTTGAAATGTAACATCGTGGATAGTCTAACGCGAATAATTCAAGCCCGCTCCGTTTCCGATTATCTCAATACTACGCTAGGTTAATGCAGTGATCGAAGTGAACGGAATATAACGACTGAATATTTGGGTTATGGATAGTCTTGAGCAAACCACATAGCCGGAAGTAACTGCCTGGTATTATTAGTTAAAACGAGGCTTCAGTGTCAGAGTCTGCCAAACTCTTAAGGTCTGCTATATGCTGTCAAGCGTTATGTGCTGCGTCCATGTGCAGACGACGTTTTTCTCTCTGTCAAAATTTAATAACATGAAGAGAATATCGGACTTTTTCTCAGCCACCCAGAGTTCTAAAAAAAACTCGAAATAATATTCAAAACAACCCAAGTTCATCATCAAGTGAAAAAACAGCAGAAAAATCAGAATCTGTCTCTGAGAATCAGAAACCAAAGTTTCAAAATCAGTGGTTACACGACGAACGTTTTAAAAACTGGTTGACTTATGATGACAAATCTTGTACCGTGAACTATAGTGTATGCACAAAATTTTAAAAAGTAAATCCCTTCACCACAGGATGTACCAATTTTTGTATATTGGTGAACAATGTACATGGACAGTTAGGATGGTTACAGTAAACTCTAAACTCATCACAATTGGTCAGATTTTCTTTATAAGTTATAGCCCCTTCTTTTTGAAAATGGCCCCCTGATTTTAATAGCATGGGCCCGTCTGGCCCCCTTGTTCGTGGTCCTAGATGGAACACTGTATATATTATAACATTACTGGTTATTATCTGTTATTTAGGATCATTTGAACTTTGAACAAGTATTGTGGTCTTTTAATTTTTGCAGTATAATACTCGTATATTAATTATATACAAGTATTGTGCACAATACTCGTATACGAGTATTCTTGTCGCCAAGTTTAAATGATCCGTTATTTATATCCACTGTCTAACTTATCTATGAAGAATACATGTATATACTGTAAAATTATAATTTTCCGTTGAGAATTTAATTTCATTACTTTCAGGAGTAACCAATGCAAAATCAAGAAAAGCAACCCAAGACAAAAAATTGTACTTAAATGACAATGTTTAATTTCTGTTCTCTGCTATCAAAAAGCTGTAAATCTTGCAAAAAGACGAAAAAGGTATTTTACTTATTTTCTGAGATGAGACCTGTCAAATCTCCCCGAAATCGTCGGTATCAGACGTTTCGGAAGATGGGATGGACTGCAACGAAGGAGTCAGAAAAATCAGTAAAATACCTTCTTCGACTTCATTGCAGCTGTAACTAAAATCTTATACCCTCTCCACCAATGTAGACCATAGACTGCATAGTATTAGTAGATGAACGGCAAAAGTATACAATTAAAAACATTTTTCAAAGTATTGCTTCGTGAAGAGGTTAGTCCTGAGTTAATAAAAGAAACCATAGAGAAATCATATATTTTTGGACCTAAATTTGACAAACATGGAACGCCGAAACTGAAAGACTAAAGCCGCCAAGGTCAAACATTGTAGATTTGGGTCCCAGTAAACGTAATGAATTCGAAGAAACCGAGTGATATGTCAGTAAATAACACGTACTAGGGCCATAATAACGCCACGGACAATATGGTCCATGGACCCGTGGGTTATATTGAGCTGGAAACTTCCCAAATTCTGCACCCATGCCGATGTTTGTGATCTCTTCTTGTCGGGTCACCGGAAGTCTGAATTTCATTGAGGTAGGGTATAAATACCTGAAAGTACACCGATCTGATTGGGATAGCTCTAATTTCCGATCTTTTGCTGGATAGAGATATTGAATATAATACTATATAAAAAATAAAAATAATAAAGTATAAAAGTACAAATCATAAAATGAAAAAAATTACCTGAAGTGAAGCGAGAGATCTTTGCAGTCTTGATTGCTCATTTGAAGATTTTGCAACAATGAAAAGAAAGAAAACGTGAGAAATTCAGTTGAAAGAGGAAATGACTCCCATTAACAGCAACCGGCTGATTTTTTGTATACTTTTTGCGTTTGAACATTTTACTCTGTACTGAACTTTCTCTCTTGGATTATTACTTTCAAGATAGCCTAGTAGCAAAGGAAAAAACTCACTAAATAAGTGGTAATCTTACCTTTGCATGCTATACTTTTCAAGATGGGTCTAATAGCCAAATGAGAAAGTCACTTACAGCCACACGCGGGTTTCGATATCCCTGTGTCAATAATTTGTCAGTGAATAGCTTACCTCTGTATATGAAATGTTCATATGTTTAATACGCCCTGGCATATCAGATCATTTGTAAAATATAAATTCCATATGCGGGTGATTGTAGGATATAACTACTTAAATGTGGAAAATTTTACTATGGGAAAGGCGAAATCGTTTGTCGTATAACTTAGTTGTTAATTTCCCGTCTGTGTCTATAGTAATTAAATGTCTAAGTATGAAGCGAGTGTGCTTGATTCTGTTGTATCTTTAATTTCTAGTTCGCTGGGATATATCACATTGACATATGCATGAATTTAACATTTCATTATTCTAAAATTGACAAAACGTCGACGATATAACTAAATGTCAAATTAAAGGATACCGCTAACTTTTTCCCCTTTTGATTCAGCAGTTTCTGAATGAAGTCTGCTTTATATGAATAAAGGAACAGGTCAGCCAATAAAGGAGCACAATTGAATCCCATAGGAATGCCGACAATTTGTTGTTTCCAAACATTACAAATATATTGTCTTTTAGAAATTTCGGCATCTTTTTTATATCAACTTAAGTGTATTTATGCGTTGAATCAGAGTGGTGTTGGACAAAATAAGTATCATGATATTCATTCACTAGATATTTTCGGGTACCACCTTTAGTGAAAAAACAGTTGTCTATGGTGCTAAAAAGTCTCTCTTTTAATTAAAAGGTAGAGACGTCGAAAGTTTTATACTGTGAATTTGAGAAAAATGTTTTGCCTTCAAACTTTCTAAATGTTGTTTAGAATTTTTAAGTATCCACATCTAATTTATACCGCTTCTAGAATAAGCAACTGTACAGCATTGCTTAAGTTTCTCATTAAAAGCTGTCAGTATCTTGGTTTTATTTGTTTGTTTTATTGTTGTTTAACGTCCCACTCGAGAATATTTCACTCATATGGAGACGTCACCAAATGCCGGTGAAGGGCTTCAAAGTTTGGCCAATGCTCGGCACTTACGGCCAAATTGAGCAGTAGGGTTCTTTAACGTGCCAACACCTACTGTGACACGGGACCTCCAGCTTTTACTGTCTCATCCGAAAGACAGGAAACCAACCTGTCGCCGGTGGGACTCGAACTCACGATCCAGAGTCGAGTGCGCTACCGACTGAGCCAGGCCGGCTCTCAGTATCTTGGTAAGGAGTAAAGATACATTTGCTGTATTCTTTTATGTACCTCTGCCTATATGGGGTTTTTATTAAATTTAGATATCCAGTACAAATATGTTAGCTCAAAATCAGTATCGGTTGTAGGTACATCGAAAGAACATAATGCGGACACGTTATTTTGAAGGATCTCGTCCTTTGAAAGTGGGCTACGTGTGTATTTAGGATTATCGGAATTCGTATTAATCCCTGGTTATTCTAATAAACAAGTATACTTATGTGCCCTAGAAATAAAAAAAACTAAATTATTTGAATTTTTTTATTATTTGCTGGCACCAGTACATATTGGTGATGACATCCAGCTAGGTTACCACTTCTGGGTCACTAAATACAGAGGGATAGCGTGTTTTCAAAGTTCCTTTAAGATTTCGAATACGAGATTTTTTATCAAGCATCGTATAGCTTTTAGCCATTCAGACTAAGTGTCTGGTTCCACGTCTTCATGTTTGGCCAATCGTCTGGCAAAATCTTCGACAGAATTCATAAATAAACTGAAATTCTGTGGCCAATTAAAGGAACGGGCTTCGCGGTATTCTGGACCTCTGAAAATAAGATTTTTGAGGTTACCATTTTCAACAATAGAAACGTCGCCGGTGATGACTGCCCGAAAGGATTATATTTGAAGGGAGATGATGCACATGAACACGTGACGGTGTTATGTAGAAGATGGTTGATGTCCAGGCACTGCGAAACTTGAAATTGAAAAGCTTGGATGCGATGCTGGGTATATAGCTAAATGAAATGCAAGGCGTGGTCTGTCTTCAATTTAAAATATGGCGTAACACAGGACTGAACTTTTTTGTGATTTAGAACATTGATATTGTTTAAAGCGTCTATACATTTATTTGAAAATTTAAGTTTAAGGAAAAGACGTTTCTGTTCAGAACAGTTATTGTTTGTCGCGTGTAGACTCGAACAGTCTGTGATAAGCAATGTCTATTATAACGGAGTTCAGTGTGTATTCTTGGGTTGAAGAATCCGTGTCAAGGGTTCATTCTTGCTTCCTGAAAAAGTTCATTAAGAAGTATAAAATGAATAGAATAAAGTTTGCTACCGAGAGCCCTAGAAATTTGTTTAGCATTGCGAGTACAAAAGGTTTCAGTCATTGAATATGTTGATTAGGGTTCAGATACACTCAAGCGACCGTTCTTAAGTTTCCTCCCCTGTACCAACTCTAGGGGAGCCACTTAAACTACCGTTAATCTAACGTTAACTAGCATAACCGAGTACACAAATGAAACCTATGCTAAACTGTTTATTTTTAAGTTCTAAAAGAAGATCCATCTTTCTTAAGTGTCAACTCCTGTACCTATCCATTTAATAAAGCCACTAATTAGCGCTAATTAGAAATTTTATTAGCATGATTGAATACACCGATGAAACCGTTGTTCATGAATTCAGTAGACTAATAATAGGTAGAAAAGCTGATTCCTAAGTGTCAAAACCTGTACCATGACCCCATGGCGTATAGACGAGAATATGATCAAATGTGTTATTGTAAGAGATCTTCTTTTCGAAGTTATTTGTTTAATTAGAATCAAAGTTTTCCAATACTTTAAAAAATTCCGGCTGTATTTCCGTATGCAATGACCTTTCAGATAAACTCTTTCGACATATCAAATGTGCTTCGTAATTCGGCCAGGGGATCTCGTTCCTTTACGCGCTCGATCTATCAGCAATCTCGACCCTTGGCACAAACGGCGTTAAAGTGTTAAAGTCGATCGATTTTTATGTGTTTTATATTTACTTTTAGAATACAGAACGTGATTTTTATTGGGAAGTGCATGTATTATGTAAAATATGTGCTTTTCAACTCTATTTTCAATACCCGAAGTAGATCGGATGAATGTATGAATAAAAATATCAGGAAACTAAAACAAATTTTTCCAACTTTTAATGTTACCCTGAAATGAATGCTGGCATTGCTAAAATCAAAACAATAAAACTGTGAAAACTTTGCGTACCTCATGTCTTACAATCGTGCCGCCATGTCCGGTGGAGTTGGTCAGTTTATACGTGTCAAGAATGATAAAGCGGAGAATGCGATGGGATGAGTTAAAAATGGGTCGAGATCACCCGATATACCCGGCACGTGGACAATATTCAGAAACGAATGTTTTCAAACGACGGAAAAGGTCAACTTTGCCTGATTTAGGTATAAAAGGATGATGTACGAAAATAAACGCAAAGGACAATAAGAAAAAATATATATTTACTGCAAATAGAACATGCTTGTTGGATTCTCGGTAATCTTCGTTAAAATTACCAAAAGCTAATTTGCAATGCAATGGCGGACAAAAAAATCTGATGTTAAGTTTGGCAAGATTGCTGCAATTATACGCATGTATTTGTTTTTCTAACCACCAGATGGTCTTTTGGGGATATATATGAGGTAAAATATTACATAAAGTGGGCATGTAAAATTTTTCACCTACGACAGCTCATATCGCTTTAAAGACCGATGGGGTCTTTTTCAGTATTTGTCAATATTGGTTTATCAACGGTGTTCGTTCTGTTATTCATGATTTTCTTAACTTTTAATGCATTTGAGAAATAAATATGTAGATGGACTATGCTCTATACTTTCTTTTGCAGTTGGTAGTAGTTAATAGAACTGCAGTCCATATAAATGGGAATATTAGTCTAATTCGATTTGATGTACAATGTATCTAATTTTAACATAGTAAAATGAACGCATTTTCTACACAGGTTCCAAACAGTTGCCGCTCGGAAAAAGTAGAAAGATGGAATGGGGAAGAGCGAAGATCCGTAGAGTACTTGCTTAGGTGGGGATTGGGGTATTACGGCTGTACCGTCCACTGGGCACTTCACTGTAATTCTTGTGAACATTTCTGCGTGAATCTTGGTTTGCATTGACAATGATGGTTTGTTGTACATTTCACTGAACTTCAAGCGGAATGGAATCTCTGAAATACAAGGGAAAAATCAACCAAAAATCACATGCCCAGTGACCGATTTCCCTGGACGTCATATTGTGGAAATGTGTATTTTTGTCTTTCATTGTTAGAGCCAGATGACCGCTCAATCTTGCTAACAAGAAATATTGTAAAAGGTTTTCTGATTCATACATTACAGAATTTCATATAAAAATAGAGAAGACATGCACAGACTGCAATTAATCAGGAAATAATCAGACGAAATGATGCAGGCACCTTTAAGTTGACCATTTATGGCTGTTCCATCGATACGGAGCTAACGTAAACCTGGACTGTTTTAGCCCCGTTGTTTAAGGCATACCATCGAAAAATATGTTGTAAATATCATTTATCATTAAAATAAAATGTTGGACATTACAATTTGTGTTTCTTTGTATATATTTTTTACTACTTCCAAGTTGAAATGATAAAATTAAAAAATAAAGAACATAAGTATTAGTGTTCTCTGACCAGTCCGATAACAGCAGTTATAAACTGTACAGGAGTCAGGGGAAATATAAAGAAGGTTGGATAATACTTGTGTTCCGTCCTTAAACCACAAAGTTTGCCAGTTTTCTAGCGGAAAGTCGGTGGTCTTTACCCGGGTAACCGGGGTTTCTCCTCCACCTATAAAAACTGGACGCCATCATATGACTGAAAGATTGTTGAGTATGGCGTAAAAAACCGATAACCGATAAACCGATCCTTAAACCACACAAACTGTCTATTTCTCATCTTAAATGCACACTGCATTTGTCTATTGCTTCTCGCTCTATTATTGTCTTTTTTGCGTTTGGTGTATTTGACGCTATTCTCATTCATCCCATTCATCTCGTACTCATCGCAGTTATTACCCATTTCAACTAGCCGTACTCATCGCAATTATTACCCATTTCAACTCGTACTCATCGCAGTTATTACCCATTTCAACTCGCCGTACTCATCGCAGTTATTACCCATTTCAACTCGCCGTACTCATCGCAATTATTACCCATTTCAACTCGTACTCATCGCAATTATTACCCATTTCAACTCGTACTCATCGCAGTTATTACCCATTTCATCTTGCCGTACTCATCGCAATTATTACCCATTTCAACTCGTACCGACTTTAGTTGCTGAGTCATCCCCACGCAAAACGATTGGTTGAATCATTCCCATCATTTTACTGATTCATGTCCATGGATTGTGATTTAATATTAACCCTTTCAACCCTAAAAGTCTAGATGGTATGATATTTTCTATTGTTTAGACCAGTCTATTATGGCTTGTAGGGTTTAAAGGATTAAACATAATTACAGTAAATCAATATCTGTTAAGTTTACCAACATTCATAAGTCAATTAATTTCCGCAAATATTAATATGTCATTTCAAACGCTAAACAGCATCATTGAACATATAACTACCTAGTTTGTAAATATATGTTGATAAATACTGATGACGTGTAGGTACTGTACTTTTTTATCATCTTCAAATTCATATAACTTGAAAACAAAGAGCATAAAGATGTATAATTAACAGGGACGCTGTGTCTTATTATAGGCATGAAGCAAACAAAGCGCATTATCAAGTAAAGTAAAATTGACACCGTGAATGGGCTTAACCATTTCACCCTGGTTATCTCAGTGGCGTGCTCTTTTTTATTGTTTAAGACCAATCTATCATGGCCTGTAGGGTTGGAAAGGTTAAACCACAGATAAATGAAAAGGATATATCTGTGTACGAAGTATAAAAAGCTGGAGTTATTTTTTTTCCTTGCAAAGGGAACACCAAGGACAGTGGAAACGCTCTTTTAATTAAAACACCTACATAGAAGAGGATTTCCAGATTACAAGTCCATTCATTAATTTCACTTTATGTAACATTAAATGTCAATAAAATCAGGACCCGGTTGCACAACACATTGTTATATTTAACCTACAGTTAGCCCATTGGTTTAACATTGGTTAACTTCACGTTAAATTTAACAACCTGTTGTGCAGCTGGGTCCAGGTCTCTAATGTAGTAAGATTTTTAATTTTGAATCGGATGTTGTTGTTGTTGTTTTTTTTTTGTCATAGATGATAGTCAATGATTTTTCCAGTCATATGGTAGCGGCCATTTTTTATGTTGGAGGAGAGAAGTTGTTACAATTTACCCTGAAAGAGACCATCGATATTCCGCAAATCAAACGTTCTCACAAAATCAGCTTAACTTCCAGTAGAACTCGAACCCCTGCTAACCAGGAGTGATAGACTTGATGGTTCAAAGTTCGATGCTCTAACCACTTTATTGGGTGTTTTGAAAGTGGTGCCAAAGTTATAAAAATCGCCGAAGAAAACAACACTATCTCTATATATGTATTTTATTCAAAGCCGGGCATATATGTAAGACATCTTGTTTTTTCTATAGATAAGATGTCGCCCTGAAAAAGAAAAAAGAAATATGAAAGTCACATGTGAAATGCATAATGAAAGAGACAAAGAGAGAATCTATTTTACAAATCAAGAAAATGTATGTGCTTCAACTTTATTTTCACTCATTATATTCGTGTACAGAGAAATAATGGTGACGATAATACAGGAGCACGATGTCGAACCGAACAGTATGAGCATTGACAGATCAATATTTTCTTTTTTATTTGAAAAAAATAATTTTTTATCATATGTCGAAACTTTCCATTTATCAACGATGAATATATGAGTATAGCACTAACAAGATCCTATCATGTTTCTTGCTTCACCGAGCTGCACAAGGTTTGTTGTTCAATAGATAGGTTTCCGCATTATTTTGCAAGTTATTTCCCTTCGAAGGCCTCGTTGTGTGGAAGCATAATATACATTAATCAAATTAAATGAAATATTCTTATGAATATATAGTTTGAAAACATTTTATTTCGTACAGAGATATTTATTGCAGTTAATTTTGGTGAAAATAGTGAAGTCCCTTTCACAAATTCCTAATTAATCCAATTGGTTCCCAAAAGAAGATAACTTATCAAGTTGAGAAAGTGACCTACAATATGGTCTTCAAAGGATATAAATCTCGGAAAATACTGCTAACGGAAACCCATGTATAAGGATTGATAATATGCTGAATACCAAGTGTGTTGTCGATTGGCGTCACCTCTAACATTCTGCATCCGAGGGATCTGGATACCAAGTCGCATTCTCAATACAAATAAAAGTGAGACTTGATTCTTCTGGACACAAATAAGTAACCATGGAGCCAACATTTGTGTTGTTGTCAGTCGTAGTGAGAACAGTACCATCATCAAGGCTTATAGGTCCCAGCTCGTTACATTCTACTAAAATAGATAAATGTATAAAAAGATAAATGAATGGAGTCAAAGAGTATATTGATTAGTGTGTTTCTGTTTCTATGTCAACCTCTTTGAGATACGATATTTTGTTATTGACAATCTAATTTCAAAATTGTACCAAATCTCGTAGCAAAAAAGAAGATACTTGGTACAGCTAAAATGATGCTTAATAAAAATGTCAATTACATTTAAATTGCATTGTATTATAATCCCATTGCCAAATCTACAACCCATTACATGGTTTGTGCAACAACATAGTCTGATTATTTTTTTTTTGCAGGGGACGTAATAGTACCCAAGCCACAGATGATGGGAGTATTGAATTTCGAATCATTAGTGCCTTTAAACAGCCATTTTTGTTTCAGCTCACACTTACCAATTCCAGGGAATTAAACAAATAGAATAACCAACAAAACTGATTGATCAATTCGAATATATATCTAAAGTAATCCTGATTCTAAAAAAGATGTAGGTTAAAGATTAGACGTATGACGGAAAGGTAACGTTATACTACATACATTTGATAAAACTCCATAGTTCTGGTGTCCTAAAACATTTCCCGAAAGAAGTAATAAGTGAATGGGACCCTGGAGATCTACGGCTTCCCCGTGGGTAAAGATATAAAAAGATACATGTGGATATTTTTTCAAAAGCTGTTGTATGGTCGCTTCGAGAAATGAAGCTTATTCTGCAGTATATTTGGAATTAGGTCATTTTTCTTTGAATATAACTAGGATAGTAATTTGTATAAACTATTGACTGGTATTATCAAAAACGGATATTTATATGTGTATCTGTATAACTATATCTGTTTGGTTACACCGACATGTTTAAAATGAAAAGACTTCACCCGCATGACAATGACAAAAAGAATAATAAGGAAATTGTCATACACAAAATCATCCCATTTTCAATGTATCAAACAAATTCTTATTGTATAAACATCTGAAGTCATTATCTGTACAGTTGCAACACTTTAGACTATCTTACCAAAATCGAAATACTGAATCTGGGAGACACAAGAATGTATAAAGGTCTGAAGCTCATAGATATGTTTTCCTCTGAATATGTTAAGCAGGTGTGTAATTTTACAAAACTTTTAAAACAGAAAACACTGCTTTAGTGAGCACCTGTGTATAATGACCACCTGGTAACAAAGTACCATTTTTGTACAAATCAACTTTTATATAAACACCGCCTCCCTATAAAGACCGATTTTCTTGTGTCCCTAAGGAGGTCGTTATAGACAAGTTTCACTGTTCATCGTTATATCGTTGTTGAATGGTAATATTGTCTGTCTACACATACCATATATCTTTGTAATATGTACCTATAGACCTTTGGTGTGAATAATAAACAATAAACATATGAACTAAAATTTATTCAACAAAATACTATTCAATTAGTTACTTACCTTCTTCAGGACGGTTATCACCCCCATCTCTAGTTACAAAGACAATCACCAGGATAATGATAACTGCCATGACTGAAAAGAAAAT
The DNA here is from genome assembly GCA_030159075.1 of Atrina japonica. Lineage (NCBI taxonomy): Eukaryota > Metazoa > Mollusca > Bivalvia > Pterioida > Pinnidae > Atrina > Atrina japonica. The sequence goes on from BROG01000003.1 coordinate 1,907,219, forward strand.
CTAATGCAGTATCTTTTTCACATGAAAAGTCTACGTTGGTAGCAAGAACAAATATCTGAAGATAAACACTGATAGAAACTAGAACAAAGTCAAGATCTCGGTGGTGCATGTGGTGCTTTCAAAAATATTTCGATTTTTTTCTACTTTTACTATTTGTACTTGATGTACAATTACAAATAAGAGCTATACACGTGTATAACAAATCTTGTTTTCCTATATATTTCGTTAAAGTAAGGTCACTTCCAGTGTGGTATTCATATGCAAATAGTAAGGTTGAGTTAGTCATTTGCAATTGAAAAAGTGACAAATATGGGTTTCTCAAGCAATGTTCACAAAATATTAGTATATAGGAATTTAAGAATTTTTATTCCTGGGTATGTCTCTTTTTTATTATTGTTTATCAATCTAAGTAGTAAAGAAGGAATAAAAATGTTTTTTGAAAGAAAAAGACAGCTAATGCCCCTTTAACTAAAGTCATGCTGCTGTATCAGATGCAGATCATACCGAACGTTTTCTATTTCCATTCCCTTAACCTTAATTCGGTACATGTAAGGTAAGCGAATCTTTTTGTACTAGGAGCAACATACAAATCTAATAAAGTTACTCTTCATAGATTTCTAAAATTTTCAGAAATATAGGGGCATATCTATAAAAGGAGTGGTACTTTTATGTAAGCCTATAAGTAATTCAACTGAGTAACACTAATGCTTGTGTAAGTATTTCCCGATAAATTCTGATATTTGAATGAATGTGTAAGGTAATCCATAACAAAAATACAATAGTAATTTCTAATTTAACTGGTAGGTGTGAAATAATTAGGTATGTTGAGGATGTTTTCATCACATATAAGAACGACAAACAAACAAGAACAAAAATAATGAAAAAAGAACAATAAAACGTAACAAAGTCAATGGGTCAAGATAGATTTGTCATCATATCACCAATTACAAAAAAAAAAAATACAAAATTGTGTATACTGTATGAATGTATTTCATTTTAAAATGGATACTCTTAGACGGATTGGGAAACAAATTCAGATTTATTATTTGGCCTTGTATGATACCACTTTTCTTTAGGAATTCAACTTATAAAGTCCTATTGCCAGCAATCGTCTGTGGCATCTTTTGTGAACTATAATTTTGTTATTGTTAATGATATTTAAAAAGTTTCATGAATTAAGTGATAAAATAATGATAGAGTTGATAAAATTGATATTTCTCTTTCAACTTACAATGTTTATCATGACCATATGTCTCCTTATGACGTCATGAGACAGCTTAAATTCTTTGGAAATCATATTGACAATTATTATTTACTGGATTCAATAGAAATTAAAAGGAAATTGATATACATGATCTGTAGTTGCATTTGCGTCATAGGTCAAGTTCTTATATTGATGTACGTAGTAATTATAAAATAGGTAAAATAGGTAATAGGTATAATTAATTATACAATTATATATATTGAGAATCTATAGCGTATTCTATATGATAGATATATGCAATATTTATCATTAAATTATCACGGTATATGTGTGAAGTATCTGGTCAGTTATATTTGATATTAATTTGAAACGATGATGGAAATGACAGTATATTGCATGGACATAATCACATTAGTTGTAAAAACGTTTGAATAAATGTGGTATCAATGATTTTATTGTTTATTTTTGTATACATGCATAGTATAAATAGAAAATAAAAACTTTGCAATTGGCTACCGTCTTTAATTTTCATGGGACATTGCAAGTATATAGAACGACTGTATTCATATTTCAATAACACAAGTCGGTCGTCGCGTGACCCAAGCGTTTAACCGCTTTACTTTTTGGCGAAGGAATACATAACATTTTAGAAATCCTTTCCATGACCATGTATTTGTCGGACAAGTCTTCTCTGAACATGAATGAATCAATTAAGGATTGTTTTTCATTTTTTGAACATCATCGGGGTATAAAAGCAATTGCTCATGGAAAAAAATATTCTTTAATATTTACATACCGACTGTTATTTCCTTCATTGCAAGTATATAGAACGACTGTATTCATATTTCAATAACACAAGTCGGTCGTCGCGTGACCCAAGCGTTTAACCGCTTTACTTTTTGGCGAAGGAATACATAAAATTTTAGAAATCTTTCCATTGTATTTGTCGGACAAGTCTTCTCTGAACATGAATGAATCAATTAAGGATTGTTTTTCATTTTTTGAACATCATCGGGGTATATTGCTCATAAATTTCTTTAATATTTACATACCGACTGTTATTTCCTACATTGCAAGTATATAGATCGACTGTAACATATTTCAATAACACAAGCGTCGTTAACTGCTTTACATTTTGGCGAAGGAATACATAAAATTTTAGAAATCCTTTCCATGACCATGTTTTTGTCGGACAAGTCTTCTCTGAACATATGAATGAATCAATAAAGAATAAAATAACACACACCGCACATGGTAGGCCTATCTGCCATTTGCACACGGGCTATTCTCTTCTGACACATTTAACCCGCTACTACGAAATGGTCGAATGTTAATAATCGCGAAATAAATCTGAGAATAAGTATTCAAAATTGTCCATATCACTAGTTTCTTTCAAAATGATATAAAAAAATTAATTAATTTCATTTAGTATTTGTGATCAGAAAAGAGAACTACTCCTCATGTCAAAACAGCTGTTGAGCTATTACGTCATATGAAAACACCCCACCCACCCCCCACAAAGTCAGTATTCTGGAATGAATTTAGTATCAAGTGGACTACAGTTTCACTGAAAAATGGTAATATATATAAATATAAGGATTGTTTTTCAAAAAATGAAAAACAATCCTTAAATATATAATGAAAATGTTTATATTCATTATGATACAACAATGGCAAGTACAGGAATGTTACATTGTGTTACAATAAGTGTCATGCGATACATGCCCAAAATTTGAAAATTCTATTTGAAAGTTTAAGAAATACGCTATTGTTTTACTTACATGGAAATGCGACAAAAGCCGGGTCTCCTGGTAGCGTCTGTGCTACAGTGACATGACCACATTCCACCAATTGTGGCTGAATTACGACAAGGAGCCAAAAACACAAACTGAATACAACCGCCATTTTTACTGTTTTGTGTCCTGTAACAGTTCGTTTAATTAAACAATTAAGAAAAAATCATATAAATTCATGATTGTTTTATATATATATATATATATATATATATATATATATATATATATATATATATATATATTTGATATTAGTTTTCTTGGTACAGCGATAAATATTTAAATAAAAAAGTGTAGAACATCACAATTTTTTCTTTCTTTCTTTAATCCGTGAGCGCTTTCACCATCGTGGTTCTTCAGACGGTTCAGTTTCCGTCTGAAGAACCACGATGGTGAAAGCGCTCACGGATTAAAGAAAGAAAGAAAAAATTGTGATGTTCTACACTTTTTTATTTAAATATATATATATATATATATATATATATATATATATATATATATATATATATATATATATATACTGGAATCACAATATTACCACACCTATTATTCCTTTCCACAATTATCGTGATATTTCTAATTATTATATTTGTTATACGTTTAAACTAAGAAAATCCTAATCTCTACTGTAAACACCACACAAGCGGTACGGACCCTGTTGATCAGAAATAGAGATGACGCCGAATATCAATTTTCGATGTATTTTATACCAGTTGCTTACTTTATTATTGATCCCCATTAATAATATACACTCATGATCAAGTTCGACACGATTTATGCAAATGAGCAGATTTGATAATATTCGGGATCGTAAAAGTACAAGACTTAGGTATGGTGTATTATAAAGTCCTCGATATTCCACGTTGTATTTGATAAGAGTTTCCATTTGTACCATAATATTCCATTGGCGGATCTAAAACGGGTGCAATCTCCTTTGAATTTGGTAGTTTATTATCAAAAAAGTAAAGACAAGAGACTGTAAATTTCTTTTAACTTTTAATTAAATCAGTGATGATCTTTATATATAAGTTTAAGTTTAGTGTCTGAAAGACAGTTGCCTGTCAAAGCTATTACACTAAAAAAAATCCTAAATTCCCCCATGCATTGCTCTTGCAAATTGTGTGTATATACTGAAATTTATTTATATAGTTTTTTAGCCTCCAATAATCCGTGTTCCCCACTGGAAAATTCTGAAGGTAATGTTTTTATGAAAGTTTATGAAAATGCTACAAAATAAGCCACTAAAACCCTTGTTATTACCGAGGGGTATTATGGAAGGTGCTTATCTGATACGTTATTACAAATGCTACAAAATGAGCCATATTACCACTCTGGCCCTCGGGGTGTTCAAGGGTTTTGGGGCAAGACCATAAAATAAAAACAAAAATCGATTAAAAAATGAAAATTTCAAATACTCCTTATATATAAAAAATTCCAGATACCAAAGTATAAATCAATAGAATGTCCAGGACATAGATACAAATCCGGTAAAAATGGACAAACACGGACCTCTGGAAACCAAGAGCTGGGATAAGGTGCCATGGAGGAGTAAGCATCCCCTGTCGACCGGTCACACCCGCCGTGAGTCCACAGTCAAGTCCAATGAAACACGTGAGGAGTGTATCCTCGTCACAATTGGTACAGACGTCTCAACAAACGCCAACGAAAAGGCAACTCAACATTTCACTTAGTGAAACAGAGTAATCGCAAACAATACTATTATACCGACCATAAAATTTGCGGAACGTTGACATTAAACGCGGTTTTCGATATCCCTGTGTCAATAATTTGTCAGTGAGTAGTTTTACCTCTGTATATGAAATCTTCATATGTTGTACACGCCCTGGCATATCGGATCATTTGTGAAATATAAACTCCATATGCGGGTGACTGAGGGATATTACTACTTAAATGTGGAAAATGTACGATGGGAAAGCCGAAATCGTATAGATTAGTTGCTAATTTCCCGTCTGTGTTTATAATAAGTAAAATGTCTAAGTATGAAGCGTGTGTGCTTGATTCTGTTGTATCTTTAATTTCTAGTTCGCTGGGATATATCGCATTGACATATGTATGAAAATTGTCATTATTAATTGACAAAACGTCGTCGATATATCTAAATGTCAAATTAAAGGACACCGCTAACTTTTTCTTTTCTTCTTTTGATTCAGCAGTTTCTGAATGAAGTCTGCTTCGTATGAATAAAGGAACAGGTCGGCCAATAAAGGAACACAATTGGATCCCATAGGAATGCCGACAGTTTGTTGAAAGACCACGTCTCCGAACATTACAAATATATTGTCTATTAGAAATTCCAGCATGTTTTTTATATCAACTTCATTATATTTATGTGTGGAATCAGAGTGGTGTTTGACGAAATAAGTATCCTGATAGCCAATCACTAGATATTTAAATTTTCGGGTACCACCTTTAGTGAAAAAACAGTTTTCTATGATGCTGAAAAGTCTTTCTTTCAATTTTTTATGTGGAATAGTAGTGTAAAGAGTAGAGAAGTCATAAGTTTTGATACTGTGAATTCGAGAAAAATTGTGTGCCCTCAAATTTTCTAAAAGCTGTTTTGAATTTTTAAGTACCCACATTTGATTTACACCGATTCTGGAATAAGCAACTGTACAGTATTGTTGAAGTTTCTCCTTAACGGCTGTCAATATCTTGGTAAGGAGTAAAGATAAAGGCTTGGTAGAAGAATAAGTATTGTCCCATTAACAATTATAGTGTATCGAATATCGAATGTCATGATTTAAGGTAAAAGTAAAAACCAATTTTTTAACACATTTATTAGATATCGTAATATTATGCAACAAGAACATAACCTTGTTACCGGGCCATCATTTCTAAATGATTCACAAAATTTTATTAGTAGTGAATATTTTTAAAACATTTAAAATTAATATAATTGACATGGGCATAAGATTTATAACAGCTCAGCAACGTAATTATAATTACTTTAAAATATAATTTTCTGTGTAACAGATTTGTATAAATTATATACCATTATATATTCATTTTTCTTCGTTAATTTGAATATTTTTTTAAACTTCCGTATCAAATGGTTTTACCTTTTAGCTCCATTAACAGTGTCTCTAAAAAGATTGATCATCAATTGTAAGTTGTATTTCATAATCAGGAATTTCAGGTATTTTTTCTATTATTATTTTGCTATACTGTTCATCATATGATATAATGAATTATTGAATTTTCATAGACCTGTGCCCGATTTAAATTCCCTAAAAATTAATTTAATTAAGACTGATGAATGGACAGACCTATAGCTTGAAATTATATTAACGTTTTCCACACTTGAGAGCAGATTTTGAAAAATAAGTGAGAAATCAAGTCTAGCCTGTTGTAGGAGTGTTTTTTTTTCTCCATGTATACCTCTTGCTTTCAGGTAGATATCTCTGTAAGGGTCTAATACCCTTTTTCCTCCATAATATCTAGAAGTTATTGAGGAGCCATTTTATTATTTATATTCTTATAATTATAAAAGTTTAATATTGGGTTTTGAACTAGGTTAAAATCTCCACATAAGATTTTTTTTTCATTATCAAAATTATCAATCATATTTGAAATATTTTCATAAAATTCTTGTTTATCTGTATTTGGACCATAAATTGAAATTAAAAAGATATTATTTCTCAACTGTTAAATTCAAACCTAAGTAATTTCCATTATCATCTTTAATTTCATTTTAAAATATATATTCAAAATTGTTATTCATAAGAATTGCAACACCTCTGGAATTAGATGAATAAGAACTGAAATAGCAGGCATATCTCCATAGTGTTCTTACTTCATTTTCTTTATCCGGAGTAAAATGTGTGTCCTGTATACAGTATGTATTAGTCTTATAGTCATGTAAATAGTTGAAGATATCCCTTCTTTTATTTACATCTCCAAGACCTTGATAATTGACTGATATAATTGTAAAATAATTATCTGTAATTACAAAAGTTTAAATAAAATACAATACGTAATATGAACCCACAAGATAACACTTTGGTAATATTGAGAGGAATAGAATGCATGTATAGAAAGAAAGTATATAGAATAGAGGAATTTGATGTAGTAAAGATGATATATCTCATATGTCATAAACCAATTAATTTTTAAAATAGAAATCTGTGAAAAGTTTATTTCACTTTAGGCCACTAAATATCCCAATTTTACCAATGAGTAATTTGGATGGTATGTTTTTTTTCTCAACGTTTATCAAAATTTCTACAAAATGAGATATGTAAACACTCTAATCATAGGGGGTTAAAGAGTTTTGGTATAAAAAAAATGACAAAAATCAATGCAAACTGGAAAACATAGATTAATCCTTCATTTATGGTCTCTTTTTATAATACAGTAAATGGTGGTATAGCAGATATTTTTAGTATATTATAATAGCATTATTATTGGTATGTTAAAAACAAATCGGTGTGTGTCAGATGTGGTGTTCAGAGGTGTCAAACCCAAATTTGATAGGAGAAGTCTGTGAAGAAATATTAAATTTATATCACTATAACCTCAGCTTTCCACAAAGGGTATTGTTTGCCAAATGCTTATAAAAAAGATACAAAATGGGTGATGTTAGAACTCTGGCTGTTTGAAATTTTAGTTTTAGACTGTGGACTCACGGTAGGTGTGACCGGTCGACAGGGGATGCTTACTCCTCCATGGCACCTGATCCCACATCTTGGTTTCCAGAGGTCCGTGTTTGTCCATTTTAACCGGATTTGTATCTATGTCCTGGGCATCCTAAAGATTTATACGATGGTATTTGAGATGTTTTATATTTTAACAGAAATCGTTGAAAACTGGAAACTTAGTAACATTCAATTATAGTTTACTCTTGTGATAAAAGTGACTGATGTCAATTTCCATTGTTTTTACCTCATTGTTAACCCATACTTAAACATTTAAGTCATCTGCCATAAAATTATTATTTTAATTGTAAAAAGACATTATTAATTGTAGATTTCTAACTTTCAGCGATTTTTGTTGATTTTTACCCCCAAACTCTTCAGCAGGCAGAGTGCTATCAAAGCTCAATTTGTAGCATTATAATATGCTTTTTGATAAAAACACCTTGATGAAGGTCTGTGTTGCAAGTGATTAAAGTCTAACGCTTTTTCACAAATTTCTGTTTTCTAATACATAATACGTAAGATATAACCGTATATACAAATATAGAAACCATGATTCACATAGGGTATGCTATTTATGTAAAACAGCATAAGAGATGATAATTATAACCCCGCGATGAAAGATCAACAAAAAAGAAATGAACACGCAACTATGAATATTTATATGAATTAGAATCTCTCTCTCTCTCTCTCTCTCTCTCTCTCTCTATATATATATATATATATATATATATGAAGCACAAATATCAATACAACACTGAATATTTACTATGGACCTTGGATCACAAATGATACTATCTGCGTAAATAAATCACACATAAATCACAAATACAGAAATAACAAGACACCTTCGAAATCTCGATCTACGGCACCAATCGCCTGGCTCCCATGCTCGACGCCCTAAACAATGCCTAGATGGTCGAGTGGTTAGGACATCGAGCATGAAAGCCAGGCTGTTGGTGCCGTAGGTCGAGAGTTCGAACCCAGTTGGGAAACGGTGACTTTGCAGGTGTCTTTTCTTTGTGCTTTATATATATATATATATATATATATATATATATATATATATATATATATATATATATATATATATATTTATATATATATTGTGTGTGACAATACAAGAAAATTTAGGTCATACCTGTTGACACCTGATGACATACGGATATATAACATTTTTATTTTACTTGCATATATATATAAAGGGAGATCATCTATATAAACGATAATGCGAACAGATGATATTAACATTTTCTCTTGAAAAGCAATGGGCTTCTAATCAATAACACCCTAATCGTAAGAGCTTATCAGTGGGTAATAATTATAGTAAAGTCCATATAACCTGGCGAGATGGAATCTGTTGGACCTTTTCCTGGACCTGGATGAGTTTTAATTCTTATAAATTCCTTCCGAGTCGAAATAAAGTTCACGGCCGAATTTATTTCCATTAAATACTTGAATATTTGAAACTATTTCCAACAGAGTTTGTAATCGGTTTCTCGCTTGAAACCAATCGTGATCACCTATTTCAACATCTGTTAATGGTTCTATTTGGTAGTAATCTTTTGTTCTCTTGGCGTCACATAGCCCGTTTTCTGTACTTTTCCATCTTGATTTTTATCAAATACCTCCATTTCAATGTCATTGGGTTCATTGTTTTCATCTTTTTCAGCTACTGGTTTACAAAAGATTAACTACCAAATAGAACCATTAACAGAAGAAGTACTACATCTCTATTATATAACAAGCAAAAGGATGAGAACTTAGTAGATTAATTTAAATGAAATCTAATTGCTGCTAGTGTTTGATTCAAATATAAGTCCCATTTTGAACATCACCTGATATTTTCATTGCCACTACGTCATGGAGAGTCCTATGAAATCTTTCTACTTACTTTGAGGACTATGATAAGATACTGTGATATAGTCTATATTCAAATCTTTAAACATTTCTTGTACTGCTTTATTTAATTTTAAGACCCGTTACCTGTTAGTAGATAAAATATATTATCAGCTGATTTATTAGGCAAGCTGAAAGTTTCTGGTCAACCAGAATATAGATCTATAAATGATACAATGTATTTGTTACCTGATAAGGTGATTGGGCATGGTCCTGACATATCTAAACCAATTTTAGCGATAGGGTTGAATATCCGTTTTAGTAAGAGGTGAATGTGTTTTCCTTTGACTTCTAGTTTGATACGTTACGCATTGTGCTACATATTTGTGCAACTTTTGATACAGTTTTGGGAAATAATATTCTGGTCTTATGATGTCATATGTCTTATCTACTGTCATATGTCCAGCAAAGTCATGATGTTGCTTACTGACAATGTTTTCTAAATTTTCAGGTATATACAATCTAAGGTTTGGATCTTCTGATTCTTGTTGTTATAGAAAGTTTATCCTGTAGCCTGTTCAGCTTGACAGCAATGAGACGACAGAGAGCATCACATCTGCTTTTTACCTACAGTTAGTCCTGTTGACTGGAAAGGACGATCAACTTTACACCACCCTTTATGACAAAAGCAACGATTTCAATTTCCATATCACTTCCCTCTTCTCCTGCCTATGGCGTTTTCATTTCACACGTTATGCCAGGGCATGCTCTTCTTATGAATGTTTTATTCTGAGAGCGAAAAGACTATGTTATGCCAGGGCGGCATGCTCTTCCTATGAATGTTTTATTCTGAGGGCGAAACGACTCGCAAATAAATTACTTACTCTTTGTGAATGCAGTATTCTCTTTACTGTCTTCCTCCATTTGTACTTGCCAATACCCACTCTTAAGATCTGAACTAGTAAAACGTTTTGCTTTTCCTAACCTAGCTAAGATGTCATCAATCAATGGCAAAGGAAAATATATAGGTTTCACTATCTTATTTAAAGATCTAAAGTCCACATATATTCTTTTAGATCCGTCCTTCTTTTCAACTAAAACTAATGGAGAAGTCCATATTGAACGTGACCTTTTATGATATCTGCAGCTAACATTTCATCTACTGTCTTCTCAATCACTTGTCGTTTGTTAAGGGGCGTTCTACATGACCTTTTCTGATTGGTGGATGGTCACCTGTATCTATTTTCGCTGTGTTTGAATGCCCTAATTCTGCATTTGTTCTCGCAGATATCTTTGTTTTCTTGCAACAAACCACAGATACTACTTTTATATTTTAAAGATGCATGAATATCTGATATACGAATCTACATCTCCTAGTGTATTTTCTTAACTTAAAGTTGTTGATTCTACTTATATCTCATCTATAACCTTACTCCATTATGTCTTAACAAATTCCTACCGAGTATAAAGTTTCTGTTTAAACCATCTGTGATATAAAACATGGTCAACTTATGCACCGTAAATTTAAAATATACTGCCTCTATAACCTTGAGTGACTGACCAATCACTGCCCTATTTAGATTTTCACTAACAACTGGGAATATTTTGGAAGCACTTTTTTTTACTAATTAACGAAACTTCTGCCCTGTATCTACTAAAGTTCTAAACTTTTGTTTTTGTATCCAAAGTACACATGAACTAGGATCTTTTATGAATTTCATAATTTTGATCTAATTTACCACCGATTTGTACTACTTTTTCCGTTCCAATATCACTCCTTATTGGCTTTTTTATAAGGCAGCTTACTATTTTTTTCTGTTCCCTTTACTGAGACCACTCATTTTATTCACTAGCTGCAGGCGCTGCAGGGAGCTCTAGTTGACTATTTAACAAAAATCAATGCAAACTGGAAAACAAAGATTAATCCTTCATTTATGGTCTCTTTTTATAATACAGTAAATGGTGGTATAGCAGATATTTTTAGTATATTATAATAGCATTATTATTGGTATGTTAAAAACAAATCGGTGTGTGTCAGATGTGGTGTTCAGAGGTGTCAAACCCAAATTTGATAGGAGAAGTCTGTGAAGAAATATTAAATTTATATCACTATAACCTCAGCTTTCCACAAAGGGTATTGTTTGCCAAATGCTTATAAAAAAGATACAAAATGGGCGATGTTAGAACTCTGGCTGTTTGAAATTTTAGTTTTAGACTGTGGACTCACGGTAGGTGTGACCGGTCGACAGGGGATGCTTACTCCTCCATGGCACCTGATCCCACATCTTGGTTTCCAGAGGTCCGTGTTTGTCCATTTTAACCGGATTTGTATCTATGTCCTGGGCATCCTAAAGATTTATACGATGGTATTTGAGATGTTTTATATTTTAACAGAAATCGTTGAAAACTGGAAACTTAGTAACATTCAATTATAGTTTACTCTTGTGATAAAAGTGACTGATGTCAATTTCCATTGTTTTTACCTCATTGTTAACCCATACTTAAACATTTAAGTCATCTGCCATAAAATTATTATTTTAATTGTAAAAAGACATTATTAATTGTAGATTTCTAACTTTCAGCGATTTTTGTTGATTTTTACCCCCAAACTCTTCAGCAGGCAGAGTGCTATCAAAGCTCAATTTGTAGCATTATAATATGCTTTTTGAAAAAAACATACCAGAAAAAACACCTTGATGAAGGTCTGTGTTGCAAGTGATTAAAGTCTAATGCTTTTTCACAAATTTCTGTTTTCTAATACATGTATTATCAAACATACACATTTTAAAGCCCAATCGGGATATTATAATATTTTCTTTTCTTGACTATATACTAAGATTCTCGCTTCGTAAGATATAACCGTATATACAAATATAGAAACCATGATTCACATAGGGTATGCTATTTATGTAAAACAGCATAAGAGATGATAATTATAACCCCGCGATGAAAGATCAACAAATAAGAAATGAACACGCAACTATGAATATTTATATGAATTAGAATCTCTCTCTCTCTCTCTCTCTCTCTCTCTCTCTCTCTCTATATATATATATATGAAGCACAAATATCAATACAACACTGAATATTTACTATGGACCTTGGATCACAAATGATACTATCTGCGTAAATAAATCACACATAAATCACAAATACAGAAATAACAAGACACCTTCGAAATCTCGATCTACGGCACCAATCGCCTGGCTCCCATGCTCGACGCCCTAAACAATGCCTAGATGGCCGAGTGGTTAGGACATCGAGCATGAAAGCCAGGCTGTTGGTGCCGTAGGTCGAGAGTTCGAACCCAGTTGGGAAACGGTGACTTTGCAGGTGTCTTTTCTTTGTGCTTTATATATATATATATATATATATATATATATATATATATATATATATATATATATATATATATATATTTATATATATATATTGTGTGTGACAATACAAGAAAATTTAGGTCATACCTGTTGACACCTGATGACATACGGATATATAACATTTTTATTTTACTTGCATATATATATAAAGGGAGATCATCTATATAAACGATAATGCGAACAGATGATATTAACATTTTTCTCTTGAAAAGCAATGGGCTTCTAATCAATAACACCCTAATCGTAAGAGCTTATCAGTGGGTAATAATTATAGTAAAGTCCATATAACCTGGCGAGATGGAATCTGTTGGACCTTTTCCTGGACCTGGATGAGTTTTAATTCTTATAAATTCCCAAAAGAGTTCCGAGTCGAAATAAAGTTCACGGCCGAATTTATTTCCATTAAATACTTGAATATTTGAAAACTATTTCCAACAGAGTTTGTAATCGGTTTCTCGCTTGAAACCAATCGTGATCACCTATTTCAACATCTGTTAATGGTTCTATTTGGTAGTAATCTTTTGTTCTCTTGGCGTCACATAGCCCGTTTTCTGTACTTTTCCATCTTGATTTTTATCAAATACCTGTTAGTAGATAAAATATATTATCAGCTGATTTATTAGGCAAGCTGAAAGTTTCTGGTCAACCAGAATATAGATCTATAAATGATACAATGTATTTGTTACCTGATAAGGTGATTGGGCATGGTCCTGACATATCTAAACCAATTTTAGCGATAGGGTTGAATATCCGTTTTAGTAAGAGGTGAATGTGTTTTCCTTTGACTTCTAGTTTGATACGTTACGCATTGTGCTACATATTTGTGCAACTTTTGATACAGTTTTGGGAAATAATATTCTGGTCTTATGATGTCATATGTCTTATCTACTGTCATATGTCCAGCAAAGTCATGATGTTGCTTACTGACAATGTTTTCTAAATTTTCAGGTATATACAGTCTAAGGTTTGGATCTTCTGATTCTTGTTGTTATAGAAAGTTTATCCTGTAGCCTGTTCAGCTTGACAGCAATGAGACGACAGAGAGCATCACATCTGCTTTTTACCTAGAGTTAGTCCTGTTGACTGGAAAGGACGATCAACTTTACACCACCCTTTATGACAAAAGCAACGATTTCAATTTCCATATCACTTCCCTCTTCTCCTGCCTATGGCGTTTTCATTTCACACGTTATGCCAGGGCATGCTCTTCTTATGAATGTTTTATTCTGAGAGCGAAAAGACTATGTTATGCCAGGGCGGCATGCTCTTCCTATGAATGTTTTATTCTGAGGGCGAAACGACTCGCAAATAAAATTACTTACTCTTTGTGAATGCAGTATTCTCTTTACTGTCTTCCTCCATTTGTACTTGCCAATACCCACTCTTAAGATCTGAACTAGTAAAACGTTTTGCTTTTCCTAACCTAGCTAAGATGTCATCAATCAATGGCAAAGGAAAATATATAGGTTTCACTATCTTATTTAAAGATCTAAAGTCCACATATATTCTTTTAGATCCGTCCTTCTTTTCAACTAAAACTAATGGAGAAGTCCATATTGAACGTGACCTTTTATGATATCTGCAGCTAACATTTCATCTACTGTCTTCTCAATCACTTGTCGTTTGTTAAGGGGCGTTCTACATGACCTTTTCTGATTGGTGGATGGTCGCCTGTATCTATTTTCGCTGTGTTTGAATGCCCTAATTCTGCATTTGTTTTCGCAGATATCTTTGTTTTCTTGCAACAAACCACAGATACTACTTTTATATTTTAAAGATGCATGAATATCTGATATACGAATCTACATCTCCTAGTGTATTTTCTTAACTTAAAGTTGTTGATTCTACTTATATCTCATCTATAACCTTACTCCATTATGTCTTAACAAATTCCTACCGAGTATAAAGTTTCTGTTTAAACCATCTGTGATATAAAACATGGTCAACTTATGCACCGTAAATTTAAAATATACTGCCTCTATAACCTTGAGTGACTGACCAATCACTGCCCTATTTAGATTTTCACTAACAACTGGGAATATTTTGGAAGCACTTTTTTTTACTAATTAACGAAACTTCTGCCCTGTATCTACTAAAGTTCTAAACTTTTGTTTTTGTATCCAAAGTACACATGAACTAGGATCTTTTATGAATTTCATAATTTTGATCTAATTTACCACCGATTTGTACTACTTTTTCCGTTCCAATATCACTCCTTATTGGCTTTTTTATAAGGCAGCTTACTATTTTTTTCTGTTCCCTTTACTGAGACCACTCATTTTATTCACTAGCTGCAGGCGCTGCAGGGAGCTCTAGTTGACTATTTATTTTGCATAGGAGGCTCTGGAAGTGCTAACATTTGTTTGTTTGGCTGAGCATGCTGGTATTCAAATTGTTGAGGTCGAGGGTTGAAATTTTGTCTATTCTGATAGTTGTTTCTACAATATCCTCTACCCATGCCAGGATAAGGTGGTGTTCCTTGTTTGTATCGCCAAAAAGGTACCCGATTTCGATTATGGCAATTAATTCTGAGGTGACCAATCATGTGACATACCCAATATTTTGCGCCTAATACTGGTCGGGTACTCATTGTTGATTTTGTCTATTTTGACCTACTTGGCTATCTCTGAGCATTTGATTTCTCTTAATCGCTTTAGATTTAACATGTTTCTTTTTACTAATTCGTGATATTTGTGCGTTGTCGTCACTTTCAATATCATCACTATCAGATTCGTTCGCGGCATTTACGTCTATATTTCTGGGACAATTTTGAGTAGTATGACCTTTCCTCATACAAATTTAACATAATTTATTTCTTAAATGATCGACTTCAATTGGCTGAATATCTTTATAATCTTTTTCTGTCTCAATAAATTTTAAGAACTTTAAATTTCTAAAGTAAATGAAATTTGATCTCCGATATTCTGCTTGCGCTTTGCAACTTTGACAGCGGCGTCTAAACTTGCTTGTCTTTCCCTAATTAATTTTATTTTCAGATAGTCAAATGTGACAGCCTTACAAAAATATATTCCGTGTTTTTGTTTTTCCATTGTTCTTATGTACAGGTATTTCAGATGCCTGAATTATTCTTTCACCATACATTTTTACAGGTTCATCTGTATTCGGTTTTAAATTTTTTTAATTTCCTTAAACTTATCCTTTAGTAAATTCTTCAGGTCTCCCCCAAATGGGTAAATTTTCATTATTTTCTTATTCAACTAAATATCTCCTAATAGAATTTACTACTGCCCTTGAACATGTCACTAAGGTCACACTTGGCATTTTTTCACTGTCATTTGACTAAATTACAATACCTATCCATATCAGAAATCCACGTTTTGAAATCTGCCTGTTTACCCGAGAAGTTCTTAATCAGTTCATGCACAAGTACTGCCATAGAACTAGACACATTCGAAAATTGTTTCATTTTCTTATCAAATATTTCTTTCTCTTCATTGTCATTTTTTATTTATTTATTTATTTTTGGGGGGTATTTTTACGTCTAAATCCTCCTGACAAACTGTAACATTTGCTATCTGATTCATTAATGTTTATTTCAGTTTCGTTTTTAGCTTTTCCGTATAGCTTCATTTAAATCTTGTTTATTCATCTTCTAACTCTTGTGCAATCTCTCCTAACTTTATTTCACTTCTATTTTCTGCTATTTTAATTTTTTTTAAATTTCAAAAATGTATGTTTGTTTTAATTCTATTTATATTATATAATGTTATTTTGAATTGCTAGGTTTCACTGTAATTAACGAACAAGTTCCCACTGTTTTTAAATTACAAAAGAAATTAATTAAACTGTACTCAAATTAATAAAGTTTTCACTATATTCAAACTATAAAGGTTTTAACTGTAGCTAATTTAACAATCATCCAAATGTACTTACATTAGAAGTAAAGGTTTGATTGAATCTAAACTTAACAATGTTCTTACTGTACTTAAATAATCAAAATATTTCCTGTATCCTAATTAACTAAGTACATACAGTGTCTATATATGCAAGTTATTATTAAGTTTTTACGTTTTCTAAATTAACATTATGTCTGTTTAACATAGATTTCACTACCAAAATTTACAAAGTTTTGCCAAAATAAAGTTTTAGATTATTCAAAATAATTTTTTAGTATATTGAAACAATCAAAATATGTTTTAAGAATATAGAATTTCTATTTTTTTACTACTACAAAGCAAATAGTTTAGAGGGGCATTAGCTGTGTTTTTTTTTCAAAAAAGAATTTCCCTTTTTACTGATTAGATTTATACAATAACAAAAAAGAGATATGCACAAGCATAAAAATTCCTAGATTCCCATATGTTTTATGAAAATTGCTCCAGAAACCCAGGTTTGTCACTTTTCACTTGCAACTGAAACACTCAGCCTTACTATTTGTATATGAATACCACATTGGACCTGACCTTATTTTCACAAACTATATAGGAATATAAGATTTTTCACGCCTGTGTATACCTCTTATTTGTCATTGTGCACCAAGAACAAGTAGTAAAAGATGAAAAAATTGAAATAATTTGTTGAGGTAAACACAGCTAATGCCCCTTTAAGTTTTAGAGTTTATCAAAAAGAAATGCTTCACAAATTGTGATCGATATAATTAGAGTACTAAGAAAAGCAACTCTTACCTTAATATCTTGCTTGAATAAAATATCCCAACTTTTGAGTTTTTCTCAAATTTGAGATGCAACAAATCGAGCTTTTGTAACCCTCAAGGAATCAATAACTCAGCTCATGATCGTATAGATTTTATTGAATAGCATGCGTGACTTCAATTACATGTACAGGCGACAGTAGCTTGTCTGAAAATGGCGGTCTCTTTCCTACAGAACTTCTAAAATCTTGGTGCTTACATACGGATGTCAATTCCGAACAACGTAAAACACCAAAATTCTAGAAACTTTTCCCAATTTGCGACCAAAAAGAAAACGGAGAAATACGGGTGCCGTGCATATCAAAATCTGTTAAAGTTTCACCTTCTGTTACCTTTTCACATCATCATCAATAGTGCAATTTTAGTACATCCTATGAGTCCTAGCTCCTTTTCATTCGCAAATTTTATGCAGTCAATGGGGATACATCCTGTCAAGTTTGACTAAAATTGGCCCAATTGTTTTCGAGAAGTCGAAAATGTGTAAAATTTGACAAAAAAACTGAAGGGCTTGTGACCTTGACCTCTGACCAATTTCGATTTTTTTACCCATTTTGGGGCCTCTTTGGGACATAGCCCCTTTTCATTCACGAATTTTATGCAGCTTTACATTGGGAACCTTCTGTTAAGTTTTTTTTTAATTGACCGGCTGTTTCTAGAGAAGAAGTAAAAAATGTGTAAAATTTGACAAAAAAACTGACATTTTCTGTTTATTTAGGTGCCTGTGACCTTGACTTCATGACCTTGACATTTAATCAGAATGATATTTAGATTATTCTTAAGAACTTTCTGATATATCTTTGTATACAAAAAGGTCAATCAGTTCCCAGTCATTAAGCTATATCTGAACATTTGGTCTTTTTGGGCTCCTATGGGCCCTAGCCCCTTTTAATTCTCAAACTTTATGCGCCTTCACATGTTGATATTTCATACAAGTTTGGCTGGAAGTGGCTAGCCTGTTCTTGGGAAGAAGTCCAAAATGTGTAAAAACCGACGACAGATGATGACAGATAAAAGATGACTGCAATAGGTCACCCTAAGGCTCAGGTGACCTAAAACCACAATGTACGTTTCGTTTTCTCGATAATGTTTTTTTTTTCAACATAAAAAATATATTTCGGGAAAATGAAAAATATATTACGTTTTCTCGTTTTTTTTCCAACAGAAAAAAAATAACGGCGAAAACGAACTGATATCTCGTCTGGTTTTAAGACGGAAAGAATATTACTATGAACAAGCAACGTCTGATTACAAACATACATCGAATGATACACACGAATACTTAACACATATTTGATAAGATTAATGTACACACATATGTTCAGAGAATTAAAGAATTTTTACACTAAATTAGGCCTACTTTTTTGGAAACATAATTTGGCAGTGGCATTTAGTTTCGTGCATAAGTGACAGTATAGATTTTACCAGTACTAGATCCGAGGTGCGTGGTCGTGTAGTTATGTTTATATAGAATTGCATAAAATCTTTATCCTTTAAATAATTTCTGGTGTAGATCAAATTTCAAATGACCATGGCATTTTTATAATTCATTTCTTAACCATGTAACAATGCGATGTCAAATATTTTGAATATTGAATGTGCTGATGGTCAGAAATTGCCATAGAATGGATATGCATCATTGAAGCTAGAAGTTCGCACTGACTTAGGTAATCAAAGTACTGAAAGTACTGAAACGGGGTGACGAATGATATAGCTGTTAAGACTAACCAGTATATTCAAAATTTACAACATGACACAGCTCTAATTATATAACATCTCACTGAAGTGAGACAGAATACAAAGTGAGTGTTGAATACACAGAGATACACGTATGTCGATCACAAGGCCTAGTCTATGCTTTATTTTCGTACTCGCAAAAATGTATTTAGACAACCATTACTTTGGATGTTATGCAGTTATCAACATTTATAAAAGTAAAATGTATCAGTGAGATATTGACCTGTGAATGACCAATGCATAATTCAAATGCCTGTTAGTAGATCTATATGGGACTAGACTGCAAACATTAATTTATATTGCTTTTATACATATAACAGTAGGGCACGTATGAATATAAAATAATGCCTAAAAGAGTTGTCTGCTTTTTATTTCTGATCTGTACCGGATCCATGTAGTAGGTGGGCGTGGTGGGCGTATCAATCTTACAATGATAGGACGGTGGTACCACTAGAACTGCACTTTTAGTTGGTTTTAAGATATATCTTTCTCTAGAGCTAGAGTAGACAGCAATGTCTAGAAGAGTTTGGAGTGAAGCCGATTTATTTTAGAGTAGTGTAATATCATCAGCACAGGTTGGAGCTGAACAGTGTGTTGCCTTGGAGTGAACTCTGTAAACGGTTTAGAGGATCATTTACATACAGTTTGCAGACCCCCCTCCCTTGACGTATTCCCTGTTGTATTGGAAATTGTTCACTGAGTTGTCCTCTCCATTTAACTGAGCTCTGCGAGTTGGTATGAAGATCTCTAATAACCATACAAGTATTGCCATCTATTCCTGCACTGTATAATATCCTCATTAGTCTATAATGATTGACTACGTCAAATGCAGACTTTGTATCCAGACAGATCAATATAGGTGGTCTGTCTGTTGTCTTTGGCGTCTCTTAGGACTTCGTCTAGTATGGTAGCCGTTAGTAACGGGGAAGAATTAGCTGTAACGCATATCTGTAAGGTTTTGAATTTCAACAATTTTGGGTTTAATTTTATTTGAAATCTAGGATTCAAGTACTTGAGAAATAAAAACGGGTGTGACCGTAATTCCTCGAAAATTCTTGGCATCAAATTTACTGCCCTTGTTTTTGAATACAGGTGTAATTATACCTTCTTTTAGAGGAGCGGGTAAATGTCCAGAGCTCATAATGGCGTTAACGATGGAAGGTTCTATGATTCCATCTTCTGCGTGGACTGCGTTCTGCTATTAGTCGAAAGATATCCTCAGCTTTATTGAGTTTTTTTTATGGCTGTAGCTACCTGTCCTTCGGTAATGTTAATAGTCTGCGAGGTGTCACTGCACATCTCGGTAATGTTATCAACATCAAGCTGAAATTGGTCTATGCACTGCTGATTAAATGTAGGGTCCTCATACGACTGAGCAAGGGAGCTAAAATGAAACATGACATGAAATCTTCTCCAGTGAATATCACCGCTCCAACACTGAGTTCAGCTATAAGGCAACTTAAATTCCCCTAATGTTTGATAATAAGTTGGAATAGTCTTCTGGGCCCAGGGCCATAAAACTATTCTCGGACAAATGTTTTACTCAACTTCAAGATTTTACTCAAACAACTTGGGTAAAGTTGTGGACCATAAAGAAAATCTTAGACAATTTCCTTTCTGAAGTGATATAATACTTAAGTACAACATGTACCTGACTTAAGTAATTCTTAACAGCGAAAATGTCTGCCCCCTATCTTCGCCTCGGTATAAATAAACACAAATATCATTTACATTGTCACCCTAAAGCATTTCGGGACATGTTTAACCCTTTGGCTTTCGAAAACAACGTGTTATTTGAGCAAAATAGGTTTAGTTACTGGACGAGGATTTGTATTGATATTCTCTGCTCTCGTAGATCTGGTATAGGGTTTTGATCATATCTATTAGAAATAATAACAGGTTATCGCATGTATTGCGGAGGTAAGCCACTGTCAGAGCTTGAGAATCCTTTCGCAGTGATGACTGGTTGCCTTAAGGGCTGAGCAGGTATGCCAATGTTAGCAAACGGATGTTCTGTGGGATTGGACACAGTCTGAAGCATCAAAGTATATTCTGCTGTATATGGAACTAACAGAGTCTGTTGCAGTGATGCATTAATTTGACGGTAAAGCCAATAGGCGAGGCATTTTATATAATCGGAGTCTCCCTATGATTAGTTTGTGGAGGTTTGGGATGGCTGCATGGCGGATTTAAATTTGCTGTACTGCCGAGTACCATGTTGCGGATTTCTTGATCTACTTTGTTTAGTATGAAATCAGTAACACGTTTGTGTATACTATTGGCCAAGTCAGAAGCGTTAAGTTTATTATTATTTGTATAATGGTTTTGGTCCTCCTATCCCTCTTGAATCGAAAGCTTACGACGTAGTATAGCAATAGTTCGTTAGATTTTATCATTACTGGCTTCCAGATTTGCTATATCCGAGTTCAGTAGGAGATTTTCCTTTTCTAGCTCATATATTCTTGCATTACTGCTGGTTTTCGAATTATCTATTTTCTTTTTGGTAGTAGTTCTTGTCTTTCTTCTTTTGCTATATGTGCTTTCATAATTCGTAGAATCTAGGTTTAGATAGCTTGCCATAACCAAAAAGTGAATAGAATTACCCGTATGATAAGGTTACTCCGCCCCACCATCTTATGTGATTCGGACAACGGGTTGTGTAGATCTTTATTTATAGAAAAAATATGATTCGTCTTCCTCTATTTGATTGATTTCTTCTTTAGTAAGACCATCACAATTATAGTGTATCCAGTGCGGTCAGAAAGCAGTATTTGTTATACAGCTTATCTTACACTTTGGGCACTTGTCCGTGGATTCAGTATCATCTGTGTCAGTTGAAATTTTTGTTATCGATTTATCAATAACATTTGTTGATAACTTGTGTCGAGTTCATTTGGTAAAAACGTTAGGGTGATGACATTTGATGAAGCATAGTACTGATGGCCGATCTTTTAATAATTTGATTAAGTTTTGACCATCTGGTTGGCTGTTTTTTATTTCTGGGAGTATCTGATCATTAAAGTCATTCTGTATAAAGTGTTTAGCCATTTTAATATTAACTAGTACGGTAGATCTAGAAAGGTAGAGGTGCATTGTGTACTAGTTACCAGGTACTTAGACTGAAGATATCTTGTAGATAATTTGAACTGTATTACCTGCTTTATCAAGATCATTAGACTGAGTAACTTTGAATTCCGTGTCAGGGTAAGAAGAATATTATTGGACACATACGGATTTTATGGCTTCAAATATTATCGTATCTAGAGTTAAGACGTAATTGCCTTCTTTGCAATGTATATCTATTATTCTCACATTGTCAGTTCTGTCACCTACTGCATTAAGTTTCTTCTGGAGAGCCTTACGTTTATTAAGCTCATAGTGTTTAGTTCTGGTGGAGGATGGTAAACTATTTGTGTCCCCATTTAACCTTTAATAGCTAATCTGTTAGTTGATCTGAGCATTGTTGTTTTACACGCGGCAACATCGCTTCCGGGGGTCGCCATCTGTATTCTTCTTTAGAACCTCAAAGTAATGGAGTAATATGTTATATAGCATATTTACATGGTTTACGACATATATATACAGGTAGTGATAGGATTTGTTTCAAAGTTTCCTTCAGGAATATTTCCAGTCTTTGAAGTTGACATTTTGTCAGTACACAAATTTCAAGTCCGTATAACAGTATTGGGGGGGACAAAGGTCATCAGCAGATGTAGACAAGTGGTAGGATCTAGTCCATTTTCTCCATGTTATCCAGCCGGGACTTCTTTATACTTGAGTCTATCATTGCATTTGAGGTTGATTTCACGTTTCTAAAAATTCCTAGATGCGTTGTTTGTTCTTTATTACTGACAGATCTATTTCCATTGCCAATAAGAAAAGTTTCATTTGTTGATTTAGAGCACCGTGTTGGTGGAATAGTTAGTATAACACTTTTCGTTGGTTGGAGTATGTATCTCTCTGAAGCAGTAAACTTTGGCTATGTCGAGGAGAATTTGTATTGATTTTTGATCTCTGTAATCTATCTAATAGGTCTTTGATATACAGTTTGTATAGTTCAGAACTGAGTAGCCCCCCTTGACGAACTCCTTGTGAGATGTGAAAGGTTTCACTTAACTGTACTTTCCATATAACTGAGCTTTTGTGTTCGAATGAATGTTTCTAATGACTGCCCATACTTTCCCTCCGATTCCTGTAAGATATAAAGCTTCCTCAGAAGATTTTCGTGTTATCGTCCTTGGATTCACGAAGTGCCTCTTCCATTATTGTTGCAGCCATCAATGGTGAGGCATTCTCTGTGATACCTCTTTGTAGAGGTTTTGTAGATGAGTGGTTTTATTAGAGATAGGACTAAGGATTCCCGTACTTTGGTGATGACAGGCGTGACTGTTATACCTCTATAATTCTATCATCTTGAATCTCGTTGGGCGAGATGTGGAGTAAAATACCATTAAAATATATAAAACAGAAAATAACGATAATAATCGAATGTCATCATATCAGTTGGTTGTTTAGTATAAAATGGAGTGAGGACATCTGCATTCTTAACTTTTTGTTGTTAATAAAAGGAATAAGCAAAAGTCTGTATATTTTGAATTATGTGCGTTGACGGATCTAGAGAGGATTGCAAATCCCTTTTAATTTGGTATTTTTTTTCGAAAATAAAGAACTGAAGATAAAGCACTGTTAAAGTTACTTTTAACGTGGAATTAAATCAGTGATCTAGCTTGATTTTAGTGTCTGGAATTCAGAAAAGGGTTCCCCAGTACTTTTAAGATTTCTAGACCCACGCATGAAATGCTGTGATGGTTGTTTCCTGAAACTCAATTTATTGTAGGTAAATAATATCTGTCAATTTGGTACAACAGTTTTGATAAAAACAAGTCCCACTCTTGGCTGTCAAAATTGATCATTTCTAGGTACATACCCGGGAGCTCGGGGATAACCGTGATTTTGTGTGTGGGAGCTAAAAAAAACACCCCGTCTTCCGAATTAGATAATTCCAAAATGTTGGGAGGGGGCATTCATTCGAACATCCTAGCTATCGGTGAATTTCACTTTATGTAGCTAATCAAATACTGTAGAAAGAAAAAAATTACCCCATTTCAATGTTTGGCGGCTATAAAAAGAATATTAAGCAAGCAATTCTGATAATATCTCAGACCACTAGGATAAAGATTGGTCCCTGCAAAATTCGAAAATGTACCGTGTGAGCATACACCCGAACCCTTAGCATTCAACTTAAATGTTTGCTGAATTTCCTTCGTTTACAGGCGTAAATAATCTACCAATTTATCGAAAGTTAATTTGCAAAGGCCAAAGTAATGGCGGACAAACAATAACTGGTATTACGGGTTACGTTTGGCAAGATTGTTGCAATTATACACATACATTTGTTATTCTAACCACCAGATGGTCTCTTTGGGATATATATGAGATAAAATATTACATAAAATGGGCATATAGCTCATATCGCTTTAAGGCCCCCAATTTTTAAACAATCTCTGAAAGTAAAACTGTTCTGTATTGGAACTAAAGACTGTTGTTCCATCAACAGTGAAATCAATGTTTGGGTCGTGGATACAGATTTACCATATGTGTCGATTTCAAATCTCGAGTAATCCATTGATTGATAAATTCAAAAATTGAATGACCATACCCAATGAAATTCAGATCGTATACAGAGAACAATTAGTCTTTTATTGGGTACTAATTGTCATAGGTATGAAATGTTTTGAGCACGAAACTTCTTGATACCACTCGGAAGTGTTTGTGCTCAGGTGAAATTAGCAGGAACGCAGTAAAGTTAATTGGGATTCCCGATACATATATTTGAAACGCCCCATATGATTGGTTCAGCCACTACGTGCGCATGTAATGGCAAACGTTTCCATTATGGCGTCACAATTAAATGGCCGGTCAAACGTTTGTGCGATTATGACATTACAATTGAATGGCGTCAAAAATGCGCAGTATGCAACGTCATATAACTAGTAAATTACTATGACATCATAATCTGGCAAAGTCAAAATCTCTGGAAACTTAAGGGTTAAAAGCGATTGCCGATGTTACATGTTTTGAAAAGTAGGCCAAGGTCAAAGTCACTAGGTCAAATGTTTAGGTAGTAAATGAAAGCTCTGGTCATAAGAAATCTTTATTCGAAATATCAAAGCCTTATCCCTAATGGTTTAAAAGCTATAGCCAAGGTTAACGTTTTTGAATAGTAGGTCAAAATCCAAGGTCACTAGGTCAAAAGTCAAGGTACCAAAAGAAAACTCTGGTCATAGAAAATCTGTGTGAAATATCAAAGCCCTGTCTTTTGCTGTTAAAATAAGATATAGGCCAGGTTAAAGTTTTGTATATGGACACCGACAACAACAATGACAACTACGGCGACGCCGGGGGTATTGCATTAGCTCTCAGGAATTTCATCCCGGCAAGCTAAAATTAATTTCCCTTTTAATTTCTAAAGTAATTCCAATCCCCACCCCTTGACTACTTTGATCCCCCTAATATTCAATCAAAGGCATGAGTGGCCAAAATGACATTGAACACTTGAAAAATTACAAAGGCTGTTCATTGTGTCTGCCTAGAAAATTTAACAATATACATGTAGTACATTCATCCGTAGCTGATAAACTTCTAGTTTTAATGAATATTGGATCAGAGTGATAAGGCATATATCACGACAAGACGCACATTAACTCCTCAGCTTTGTTTACATTATTCAGCCATTCAGCGATAGTTACTCGTCACTCCTGAATAAGCATACCTGCAATTCATACTGTTCTTTTCTGATATTCAAATCCTAGGAATTGGAAGTTTTATCTGTAAACACCCGATCGTCGGACAAACACTTATAAAACAAGAGACCCAGTAGGCATTAACGGTCACCTGAGTGATATACTGCCCAGTACGGTCCCTTTTCGAGTCCCGTTTCATTCCCAAACTTTTATGTGGCTTCATATGTTGCCATGTTTTGTTAATATTGGCCCACGGTTTCTTGAAGTCAAGGAAGTCGAAAATGTGTCAAATTTGACAAAAATCTTTTCTGTTTATCTAGGTGCATGTGACCTTGACCTTTGAGCCCATCATCTTGAAAGTTTGTCAGATATAAAAAAAAAATCTTCGGGACATCCAGGACATGGATACAAATCTGGTAAAAAATTGGACAAACACGGACCCCTGGAAATCAAGAGCAGGGATCAGGTGCCATGGAGGAGTAAGGATCCCCTGTTGACCGGTCACACCCACCATGATTCCAGTCAAATCCAAATGAAATAAGTGAGGAACGAATCTTCGTCACAATTGGTACAGACGTCTCAAAAATTTCTATCGAACATTTCATTTAGTGAAACAGAGTAATCGCAAACAAGACCATTATACAGACAGTAAAATGATCCTTATATAATTCCTAACAACTTTCTCACATATCTTTGTATACAAAAAGTCAATCAATTTTGAGTCATTAAGTCAACTGTATAAAATTGTACCCTATGTTAATGAAGCGCCCCCTGTTGGCTCGTTTATGGAGAGTTGTCTTTCTCAAACTTTGTACATATTGACTTATCAATCATTCAAACAAGTCATCTGATCATCAATTCATGAGATGATTTTTAAAGATGTACAATTTTTGGGGGCCCCTATGGGTGCTAGTCCCTTTACAATCGCAAACTAAATGCAGCTTCACATATAGATACATCCTTCCAAATTACGTTAAAATTGATCCAATGGTTTTTTAGTCGAAGTTAAAAATGTCTCAAATTTGACCAAAAAAACATTTTTTATTTAGGTGCCTCTGACATTGACCGTTGATCCAATAACCTTGAATTTTTTATCCTTTCAAAATGATCCTTGGATAATTCCAAATAACCTCTCAATATATCTTGGTATACAAAAAGTCAAATCAGTTTTGAGTTATAAAACTATCTGTATAAAACTGTACCATGGTTACTTAAGCGCTCCTAGTGGCTCATTTATGAACAGATCTCTTTTTCATTCGCAAACTTTGTAGATATTAACTTAGCAATCATGTGTAAAAAATTTGAAAGTCCTTTTGCCACTGGTTCATGAGCTCTTTAACGATGTACCCAAATTTGACCCTTTTTGGAGCCCCTATAAGTCCTAGTCCTTTTCTTTTTGCAATTTTGAAGCCCCTTCCCAGGACAAAGCTCACTGACAAATTTGGTTGAAGTTTGCCGAGTTGTTCTTGAGAACCCTTCGGGCCAGGTGAGCTAAACTTAAAATTGTCTTTTAAATATTTAAGTGCAATAAATAAAAGCAACGTGGCTCTTTTCTCGAAAAAATAGCCTGTGAAAACGAGAGGTGGGTAGATTTACAGTACACTTCTATTCACGCTTGCTGTTGCAACTTCTGTGGTGGAGTTATTTCCCTCAACAAAAATCAATACGACGAATCTAAAGGCCCGTTTTTGTTGTTTTTTTGTGTTTTATTTTTAACCGATTACCTGCAGGTTTTAAACATTTTTATAGTTAAACATTTTTAATGGCGTGGTTTAAACCGCGCGGTTAAAGGAATTCTCAATCCCAATCAGAAGCACCGTTAAGAAAGTATGAATAGGATCATTATTGCTGATCCAGGTTATGAACTTTTAAATCAATACTATTTATGAATAGACATTCAGAACACAAACTGTATGGACATTTATTTGACACTTAAAATGGATGATAATATTATGTAACTATGAATTGATCATAAATTGATGATACGTACATGATGAAATGTACAAGGATAAAATGTTGCATGTGTATATAATGGTATATATTCAAATGTTTAATACATCCAGGCCACACCAATAGGGAAAATAAAACAATTTTCAATAAATTTTTATAAAGTAACTTTAGAAAAGAACGAATGTAACACTATGAGGTTTGGGGAGAAAACACTTTTAGTAAATTTGGTAAACAGATAATAAAATTGGTGTGCCCTGAGATAAAATATAATATGTACTACATGTATGTGAGAAATACGGGCGGCTAATTTAGTTACACAATGGAACTCATGTTTCGGACAAAAAACTTGTCAACACATTTCAATTACAGTTCATTATAAGCATAGAAAACAAATATAGAAATTAAATTTCGTTGTGGCTGCGAGGTTAAATAGGTCAATAGTTATCACCGTCATCTTTGGTAAACAATTTTTTGCACTGTTGATTGTAATGTTAAATAATATAACGTACTAAAATTGCACTAGTTTTAATGGTGTAAAAAGGTTACGGAAGGTGAAACTTTGACAGATTTTGATATGCATAGCGCCCGTACTCCTCAGGTTCTTTGTTGATCAGAATGCGGCAGAAACTTCTAGAATTCTGGTGTCCTACGTTGTTCGGAATTGACCTTCATATATAAGCACCAGGGTTTTAGAACTTCAGAAAGACCAGTATTGAGGTACCGCCATCCTGACACAAACTACGATACCTGAACATGTTATTGAAGTCTCACTTGGTGTAAAATAAAAGCTGAGTTATTGATTTTTTGTGGGTTACAGGCAAAACTAATTAGATAGAAATGATCAGCAGGACAAATTCAATCTACCCTAAAAATTTCGGATGAGTTTGATGAATGTGTCAAAACTAATTGGCCAAAAATGATCAGCAGGACAAGATCTACCTGCGTTGAAAATTTAGAAAAATATATTAATATACTGATTTTGAGTTAGGACCCCTGAAATGCCGACTTTTAGCGATTTTCATAGTTTTTGACTATTACCTCCAAAACTATAATAGCTAGATATATAAAAGTATAAATTGCAAATATGATCAGTAAAACCAAACTTCACAGAAGACCTTTACTAAGATTGACCAAACTTTTCCGTTCTGCCAAAAACACTGTCAGCAGCGCCGGACATAGTCTGGCATTGGACCCTATGGGGAAAAGCATATTTTATCAACTTCTCTGTAACGACTAGAGCAAACTGATTTAAACTTAACAGGAGTAATTTATGGAAGGTCCTTTGCTGCGATTGCCCCAATTTCCCCCATCCACCAAAAAACATGGCCGCCAGCGCAGGACATAGTTCAACATTGGACCCTATAGGGAAAAATATTTTGATCATCTTCTCTAATAATACTTAAGTAAGTTGAACCAAACTTTGCAGGAATGATATATGGAAAGCCCTTTACTAAGATTGCTCAATTATTTGTTTACGATCCGCCAAAAACGTGGCTGCCGGTGCGGGACATACCATAGTTAAACATTGGGCCTTATGGGAAAACATAATTCGACCATCTCCTCTAAAACGTTCGAACCAAGTTGAACGAAACTTTACAGGAATGATGCATATAAGGTCCTTTGGTAACATTGCTAAAATTTTCCCGATGCACCAAAAAACATGGCCACCAGCTCAAAATATGGTTTAACATTGAACCCAATGGAAAAACACATTCAAAGATCTTCTCAACCTCCAAAACCAACAGGCCAGTTGGAACCAAACTTATTCACGGTAGTTTTTGGTTGGTTCCCTGTAAAAATTGTGTTCAGCAGGTCCACATCCCATCCAAGGTTTCCTCGAGTAACGTTGTTTAACATTGGTTCCTATGGGAAACACATCTGAAACTGCTTTGCAAACTGAAACTAAACTTGGCCAGTATAGTACAGGGTAGCTATACATGCTCCTGTGAGCCTTTAGTTTAATATTAGAAAATCAGTATTTTTAATGTTAAAGATCGATTTACTGATATTCAAAAATCGATTTATTAATGTTTTAAAATAGCCAATAAATTCCCCTATGGCTTGCAAAAATACCCCCCCCCCCAAAAAAAAAAAAAAAAATAGAATCTATTGTTTGCATGACAAGATTATCGTCTGCTTTGTATTCTTGGTTCAAAATGCCTGATAACGAAACCCAACTGATAACTCTTTGTATCTAAGCAAAAATTACAAACAAAAGCTTTCTCTGGGACTGGGGTGAGGACAATATAAGAAAATCATGTATGTGGTTGCATCTGCATTATGCCTCAGTAATGCAATTTGATTACCGTTTACTGATAAGGCGGCCTAGAATAACATCTCAGTGTTTGGTTCAGGGACTTGTTCTTTCACACCTATACGCAGTGGCGTCAAAAGGGGGAGGGGCAAAAAGATTATGAAAATGTTTTCGGTAAAGAATTCTTCTTAGATGCCTTTTAATTATGCAATAAACATGTACAACATTGGCGGTGTTAGAAAAAATTCAAAGGTAGGGAGATTTGAGGCTGGCGACAAAAAATTGGCGCTCCCACCTGATTCCCACTTTGGTCACTGCACAGAATTTTTTGATTAATTGTGAGGCAATATTTCATTTGAGGCTCTGGTTTTACGCATCTCTCAGATTTTTTTTTAAATTTGGAGGCCCGTAAGAAGACGCATTTTTCTGCGTCCAGATCCAAAAATATGGCTAGTAATCCGCTAATAAATCATATTGATTATCCTTCTCAAAATTAGGTTGGATCAGCAAAAAAAAAATTATTTGAAATTGGGGCAGAAAATCAGCCTAGTAGCCTCCAGAAATTGAATTATTACCCCTTTACCTTTAAAGAATGTTTCATTGATAAATTAATTCGGAATTCCGATGAGGTAATTTTCTCTAGCTTCCAGACACAAAATTATTATTTTCCCCGCTAAATCCAGTATATCCGGTGTAACGTGAAAAACTAACCCGCCGTAGAAATCTTACCCGGGGTCACTTTTCTACAACAGAAATATTACCCGGGGTCATTTTTCTGCGATAGAAATCTTACCAGGGTACTCGTAGAAAAATGACCCGTTTCGATATTTCCGTTAGTCGCCCAGTGAAAAAGTGACCTCCATAGAAAAAATACCCCCCATATTTTAAGGAAAAAAGAAACATCTACACGGATAGCATGCATATATTAAACCCAATTATCAACATCGTTATCAATGTGAAAACTACTATTATATAAGTTATATGTAAGTTTGTGCCAAAGATTTTGTTTTTATAGGTTTAATTCGGTGTTTTTCTTTTGCTAACACAGTAATATTTATTAATGTGCATTTGTTCTCTTAAAATGTATTGTGATTTTTGTCTTTTTTTTGGGGGGGTCATTATAAGAAGATAGGTTTTTGGTTTGAGGGTGGACGCTAAACATACAAAAACAGAATGGGCCATTTTTTCTGGCAAAATTCTCACATCAGACGGAGAAAAATCTTATGACAGTTGTAATTGCCCCGAGCGAGATTCGAATCACATCTCGGATATGAAATGTTGTGATCATCAATTAAACATATAAATCACTGAGCCATCAGTTGATTTCATACCGTGAAATTTCACGTGGTATTTATACATCAGAAACTCTCATTATTCATATTTCCCTCCTTTTGCACACGTCCCTAGAGACGTGGAAAATTGACTCGGAACCCTTGTTATCTTTCTACAGCTATGGGTCAATTTTCTACAGGAGCCAGGGTATGATTTCTATACGTAGAATATTAACCCCGTGTAGTGGGTCACTTTTCTACATTACACCGGATTGTGAAGCACCGAGAGACATTAAAAACAAGAGGCCCACGGGCCTTGACGCTGACATGATTTGCAGGAGGTAATGTCTGAGCTTTTAATACTTAGCTCGAGCTGCATAAGGTAGGGACTTCCTGAGGATAATTTGAAGCAAGTAAGAAATCAAATGCAAAAGATGTCTGGATAAAAGTTAAATATTACTGAGCAAAAGAGAATTAAGCAATGGTGGCAATGTTGGAATGAATATGATCTGTGCAAACAATGACACTTCTTGTTAACGTTATGCTGATCAGAAGACTTGGTGTCTATTGTGGATTTTCAGATTTTCAAGACAATCTGTTAGCGATATTATGGCAAAGGGCCATAACTCTGCAAACAAGTGGTTACAGACCATAGATTGTGGCACTGCACATTGTAATGTGATCAATATTGAATTACAAAAGTTAATGATGTTACCTCATAGACAGGTCATCACAAAACTTTAATAAAGGGCTATAATTGTGTAAATAAGGGGTTCTACATCCCAAATTTCATCCAGTTCACAGGATCTTCAAATGGCTAATATACATTTCATAGTAATGATGACAGTCTGGACAATCAACATTTTGGCAAAGAGCAATATGTCTTTAATTAGGGTGTTCTGGTTGAGTTGGTTCAGTGGTTCTTAAGATTTAGTTGAAAATATCACAGAAAATCAGAGGCCAGGACGGCCATCTTGGTTTTTCAGATCAGCCTGAAAAACAACACTTGTGGAATACAATATGTGTACCAAGTTGGAAGGCAACTGGATCAGTGGCTCTTAAAAAGAAGTTGAAAATGTCCAGCTTAACACACGCCGGGGTGGCCATCTTGGATTTTCAAATTGACCACACTTGGTCAGGACATCATAAGGAACATGTGTACCAAGTTTGAAGGCAATCGGTTCAGTGGTTCTTAAGAAGTAAATGAAAATGTCTCAGCCAATCAGACGCCAGGGTGACCATCTTGGATTAGCCCCCAAAACAACAACACTTGGTCAGGACATCATAAGGAACATGTGTACCAAGTTTGAAGGCAATTGGTTTAGTGGTTCTTCAGAAGTTGAAAATGTCTCAGCAAATCAGATGTCAGGGTGGCCGTCTTGGATTTTGGATCCACCCAAAAAACAACAACACTTGGTCAGGACATCATAAGGAACAAGTGTACCAAATTTGAAGTCAATTGGTTCAGTGTTCTTAAGAAGACGTCGAATGTCTTGGCAATCAGATGCCTGGGCGGCCATCTTGGATTCCGGACCCCCCACCCCCCCAAAAAAAACCTCACTGGGGCAGGACTTCATGAGGAACATACTACCAAGTCTGAAGTCAGTTGGTTCAGTGGTTCTGAAGAAGTTTAAAATGTAAATGTTTTACACAGGACAGACAAAGAACGATTGCAATAGCTCACGAGCAATCATGTGAGCTAATAAGATTCAAGGTGGTGGGGCACAAACCCCATATACAAAACTGAATATGTATTTTCCAAAGAAACAAAATCATGTTATGGTAATGGGTCTGGATGCTAGAAGTTTTTAAGTTATAAATAAAAAACAATGTATGGGGGGTGGGCATAACCCCTTTGTGCACCATTGTATTTGCCTTTCTATAAGGAACAAGAAGATATATGGTTTAGAGGTGGGTGTGTTAACAATTTTAAAGTTATCAGTAAAAATATATATTTCACGGGGGCGGAACCCCCATATCTACCCTTGAATGTGTCATCAAAGAATGATCAAGAATTATGTTTTAGGGGTGGGATGTGAACTTTTTTTTCTATTGACAGTAAAAATTTATATTTTTGGAGATAGCGCAAGACCTTAAGAAGCCCTGTATACACCAATGAATTTGTCTTCCAATAACAAACAAGAATATATACATGGTTTAGGTTGGGGATGTGAATGGTTTTCAAGTCTTCCCAATATCAATTAATATTAATTCCCATAATGAACAAGAGTATATGTTTTTGGTGTGGGAATGTGAATGATATTCAAGTAATTCATAGAAATAAAAAATGAAGGGATTGGGCATATCCCTAAGGACCCCAATGTACCTCTCGTTTAACATTTCTTCCCATAAAGAACAAGTAAATATATCTGATATTGTTGTAAACTGTACTATTTTTATGTTATAATGAAATATAAAAATAATTTCCCATTGATTTCTATAGTAAACCTATTCCCCACTCCATTTACTACTTTGATTCCCCTAAAACTTAAAAACAAAGCTAAACCAAATTGTTGACACAGACTAAAGGATATCACCATTTCATAAACCGAATTTTGGTTCACAATCCGGCCAAAACTGTGGTTGTTTAAACTTTTTACATATCTATTTTTATCGCTTTTATTTATATTAAACAATATCTTAAGCAATATGCATAGAAAATAAAGGACATTACCTCTGTTTACTAAAGAAAATTATTTCAATTTTTTCTACTTTTACTATTTGTACTGTACTTTATGTACAACAACAAATAAGAGCTATACGCAAGCATAACAAATCTTACATTCCTATATATTTCGTGAAAATAAGGACAGTGTGGTATTCAAATAAAAATAGTAAGGTTGAGTTAATCAAAAACAAGTGAAAAAGTGCCAAACCTGGGTTTAACAAGCAATTTCACATCTCTTTTTTGTTATTGTATATATCAATCTAAGTAGTAAAAAAGGAAAGAATTTAAAAAAAAAAAAGCTAATGTCCCTTTAAAAAAGGTTTAGACCACACTTAAATTAAATAATTTTCTACGCATATTCTGAAAGACCCATGACCACTGAAAATGATCACCAAGAAATATAAAAAGTTCCAATTAAAGAATTATTCGATAAAATGACATAGCCTACAAATCAAAACTAATACACACATGCATTGCAATTAGTCAGGAAATGATAAAAACAACACGATACATATACCTTAATTAGCGATCGACAGTGTATCGTTCACTACTGTTACATCTATACTAAAAGTACGTTAAAACATGAATGCAAGTCAAATTATGGGAAGTGTTTCACAATTTTTCATTGTAAGAATAAAATGTATTTCTATGCATAAATCATTGACCACTTTCAAGTTAAAATGATAAAAGCAAAAGCAAGTACATGTATTAGTAATCTCTGACCAGTTTGACTCGAAGATAGAAAAGAAGCTATAGCCTCGACAGATTAGTGGCTCTTGAGGGAAAATTCAAAGTAGGGTAGAAAATTATTAATTCATTTTCAGATTCAATTCCATCCTCAATGCATTTTAATGCTTTTTGTCTGATCCTATATGCAGTGCAATTTCTTTATTGATTCTATCTTTTCTTTTCCATCTTTTGTGTTTTCTTCTTTGTGGAATATTGGAAAACTGGAACCCATCGCTATTCATACCCATCTCAACTTGTATTCTCTTTGACCAAGTCATCCCTACACTTGGCCGACTTGTAACCAAAATAATTGGCTAGTTGTACCCATCGTTTTACTGACTTGTATACAATAACCCAGGAAATATGGTTACACGGATGACTAAGTCCTAAGCTCACAGAAAAACTACCTATGGTTATTATTCTGTATAAGAACCATGAATACCTGGACACTTGTACAAAATAGCCTTTTTTTAGTTGTTCCTTTCCGTTCAGTTTTGTCTGAATAGTTTGTGTTCATATCATGTGACTTCAACAGAATGTCATTCAAGATTGCTTCCAGTTTCGTAATATTTTCATTGACAACATTCAATATCTTTTTCAGTTATTCTCTGAGGATTTAATTTTCAATTTTTTCTTTCTTGTAATGACTACAAGTGTCGTCACTTTCCTGTAGGCTGCCTTTCACATCTGGCACCTAGCACTGCACGATATCTATAGGCTATTCCAGGTCATAAATATAAGTCAATAATAAGATAAAATATTTAACCTTAAGTGTTTCTGTCCTCATTTTTCTCTAAAGTTGCATACTATTATGATGAACCTTAATTAATAAAGGAATGGAACAACTTGAAAAAGGTCTATTGACCCATACCAGAAGAAGAATGACCCGTTTTCCAGTTCAATTTTTCTATGGATTTAGCAAAAGGCCTGGATACACTTTCCACAATAGAAAAAATAAACATTTTAACCATCAACAGTTACATGTAATTTTGACAGGTCTTACAAATTTACACATTTTAATTGGTTGAAATTATAGCAATACATGTATTTATGTTATGTGGTATTTGCAAGCAGTGCAACTTCATTTTAAATTATGACATTTTCAATAGCAGAACAAGATGTTTCTGTCATTTTTTGCTCTACGAAATTTGCATGATCATGTCAAGATCAACAGATTTTTATTTCATACCATATTGTAATAATTTCAATAGTTATAATGCAAAGACTACTTCCAATATCCCATAAAGACGGTTTATCAGGCGAAATGACGATCTTACTAATAGTATGTTTCTTAAAGGTTCCTCTAAAACAACTAAATGCCAATTTATTGTCCCCTCATATAAACAACTCGTAAAGAGACAAGACCGATTCATAAATTTGCAATGAATGTAAAAAATAGCATAGGGTGCCCATCTATATAAACATCTATGCACATTTGAGGGGTCCAAATTTTCACCACTTTCAAAACCAAATCGCCAAAAGCTTGCTTAATTGTCATAGTTCAACATTATATACTTTATATCCATATTACCTGGAGGAATGGAGTTTCGTGAACCCTTTCTTGACCTGGACATGTTCAAATTTTAGGTAATTAAGCATAACGACATTAAAATTACACTGCTAAGAGTAGCCCTTCTTACTTGTATCCTACCTAAGACAGAGGGGAATAAAACATTTTTCCAATAAAGATTGTCAAAACCGAAATCGAGTAGAATCATCCACATGAAAATCAAAAGGTTAATCTGCCCCACCAAGTTTTGTGAATCGGACAATACATGTCAGCTAAGTAATTTTTACATCAATTCATTACCACAGACAGTTTTATGCCATTTCAATACCAAACAGTGTCATGGTAATTACTTAGTTGGCACATGTATACTTGATAAATAATTCTAAAATCAAACAGGCATTGGGCATGAGTCACCCAATCAATTGGCATGAGTCAGCTAAAACATGGTTACAAGTCAGCAAATTCACTTAGTAACGAGTTGTGATGGGTACAAGATGACCATAACCCATATTATGAACTTTTTCATCAAAAGTTGCCTTGAATATTATGCAAGTCATATTTATTGTTGTTTCAAGTGAAAATCCTTTTTTAAAACTTCAAACTTAAATTACTTCCAAAAAAACATTCAGAAGCATAATTAATGGGAAGGTTATAACTTTAAATAAGCATGATGCAAAGCACATCAGTTTAAACAAAATTAGCACCTTAGCTGAGCGTACATGGGCGGTCATGGGCCTTCAAGAGATAAGTTTTATGCAACATGCTCAGCAATATGCTAAGTAAAATTTCACTCTACTAAGAAATTCATACTTAAGAATATGCTTAGGCACTTCAGAACTTTTATGTATACGAGCCCTGATCTTACAAATATATGGAAAGTCATCAAAGAGCTCTACGCACTAAACAAAAAATGGTTGTGTAACTGTGGCTTTATTTACATTGGTGATTTGCAAACATGCATTTGTGTGTCACATACACAAACACACACAAACAAAAATATGCCAAACTAGAATCACAAAAATGTCAATACATCAGATCCCACCTGATCAATTAAAGAAATGAAATAAAAGAACTAACTTGACAGAAAAATGAAATTTTACTTAGTTGAAGAAAGTTCAACTTGACTCTGTATCATTGCAATTGCACATTTACAAACATACACTTGACCCTTGATCATATAAATGAACAAAGATTTGTTTTCTCATGACCAACAACAATCACCATTACTTATGCATATTTTGAAAGCACTGATCTGAATGTGTATTTCGCACTAATTTTTATTCAGTTGCGGATTTCGCATTAGTCATCTATCAAAACATATGGCAAAACATACAGTGGATCATTATCATACGACAAAGCTGTATGCGTTTGTGTCCAATTTCGCCAAGCACCACTTACATCATAGCAGCCATTCACATCACTCCATTCATCATTATGCAGTCTGCTAACATCACTATTTGAAATACTATTGGGAACTATTTCACTGTGATCAACTTCTTCAGGCTCATCTTGATCAAATGTTACAATACTGTAATCAATAGGTGGGAGTTGACTACAAATCTCTTCTAAAGTTTGTATCTTGGGCTTTCTTTCAGTTATATCACTCTCTGCAAGTTTCACTTCAGATTTACTAAACTCACTATCAGCAAGATCAATCTGTTCCTCAGTATTGACCTCTGCTGGCCTAAAGCTTATATCACCTGAACTATCTGTAACATCAACCTCAATACTAGAGTCCCTTCTGTGCACAGTTTGGGGAGATTCTGATTTAGAAGACATATCATATTTGAATGGGCTCATATCAACAGCACTGCTTGGAGTTACAGAAGATTGCAGAAACTTTTCCACAAGTTCTGTTTTAGTCTGACTGAGAGAGACATGGGATTTCCCAGGTGTGTTAGAACCCACTGGGATTTCATAATTTTTTTGACGTCGTCTTGGACGAGCACCTGGAGGCAACACAGACTGGGGCTCATCACTCTCCTTTTGAATTTGATTACATTCTATTTGACGTATTACACTACTGCCGATTGCCAAACTTCCACTTTTAGCTTGCAGTTCTGCAATCAACTGAGCAGTTGTTTTCACTTTTGGAGTTTTTAAACTTTTCTCCATAAGTTTTTGAGAGTCCATATTGACTGCTAAATTAATGTTTCTCCTGGATGGCAAACTCTGTTTAGCATCTGGAGTTACAGATGGGGAAATCTTACTGGTGTTTTGCGTACTTTTTTCATTCGTTGGCACAGTAGAATCTGAAGTTATGGCACCATTCACAACATTTTTATATGATCCAACCTCCCCGTTATTTGCATGAGAACGTTTGTGGGGAATGGCATTGTGGTTTTCATTCCGTAACCTTTTTCTACTGGCAACATTTGTTTTTGAATTTAAACTTTGATCTGGATACATAACATTACTTGGAGAAGTCCTACTATTTTCACCTGTGGAATGATTCAAGTTTTGTGGAATTTTGCTGTCTGTTGACACTCCACTTGCAACTGACAAGTTTGAAAGACTGTCTTGAGACAAATTCCTGTGTAACTTTCCCACCGAATCAGATGATGTGACACCCACGACAGGTGTTTGTGGACGACTTATGTTGCTGTACTTCTCTGATGCTGCTTCACTTGAACATTCAGGTGAAACTGTCTTTGACTTATGAACTGAATTATTGACTTTTGATGCTTTTGTAGACTTGGGGGTACTATGATCCTTTGGATCAATGTTGGATAGATTTGGGGAATATCCCTGATTTGAATAATGTGGAATATCTGGAGTGT
Source organism: Atrina japonica (assembly GCA_030159075.1). Taxonomy (NCBI): domain Eukaryota; kingdom Metazoa; phylum Mollusca; class Bivalvia; order Pterioida; family Pinnidae; genus Atrina; species Atrina japonica. The sequence goes on from BROG01000003.1 coordinate 1,946,401, forward strand.
TTGGTTTACTGATGTTCTGTGGTAATTTTGGAGTATTTGGTTTTTTTTTCACATTTTGGTTAGTATGTTGCAATGTTGGAGTATTTGGCTTATACCCCAGCTGTTGTTTTGAAAGACTAGATCTAGCTGTACAGTTCCGAGGACTGCTGACTGCAGGAGATAATGAGGTCTGTGATAAAGCAGGGCTGTTTGGCTTCGAATCATTACCCTGCAATGCGGTCACATTTGGATGACTAGGTATTAACCGTTCTCCAACCTCTCTATCCCCATTAACTGTTGCATTATCAGGTTGGGGAGTAACAAGTTTTTGCCAACTACGCACAAGTTTCTTTGCTCTTTTGGCCAGTTGTTCATCATTAGTCTTTTTCCTGAGTTCATTGACATATCTTCCGATTCTTGTTTGCTAAAACAGAAACAAAAGTTACATTTAATCCTATATAAATGGAAATTTAAGCGAGACACAAATTTAGCGTTTTGTCCTAAATAACAGTATATAATTTTAGCAATAAGTAATTTTAACTATTTTATGATTAAAACTAGATAACTCTTATCTATAGTGAGGAGCAAATTGTTAGAGGCATTCAATTTTAGCGATCTCAACAACCTTGTTGATAATACCAAAATTGAATCCTCACTAAAAATTTTGCTTATAAGGTATACAAAATCAACTGCTTTCAGATGCCTAATGTTTATAAATGTCAGCCACTATTTTTTATCTTCACAAGAATATGCTACCATTTTTGTGATTAGTTGTTATAGTGATCATCTACATGTAATAAAGAGAAAATCCTGAGTTTGAATTCATGTTCGAAATCAAACAAAAGACTTTTAACAAGAGGATCATATATACTGATCATCCATCTTAAAGGCATTAACTGTGTTATTATTATTTTTTTTTTTTAATTTATTTTCCTTTTTTAACTATAGTGAAATCTCGTTATGTCAAAATGGGATGAGTCGAAATTCCAGTTATGTGAAAGTCAAACGGCTGGTCACGATTATTTTATTATATATTTATACTACTTTTATTCTGGACATCTCAAAGATTTTATCACGAAATTTCGCTCATCTCAAAGTATTTTTCTGGTCTAAAAGATCGAAATATTACAGAATTGTCACTTGTTATATCAAAGTTACCATATGGGATTGAAGGTTTACATTTTGTGCACAAAAATCATTCTTAAAATTACTTGTTTACCTGCAAAACATGGGACAATCAACTTCTGTTGACAAGCCAAGATGAAAGTGTAATAAATAACTGCTTAGATCCAATTTGAATTAAGCAGTACCCTGAGTAAGTCTATTCGTTGTCCAATAAGAATACAAAATATGTGAATTGAAATCTTTGGTTATCTCGAATATCTCGAAGTAAACGGGGCGGTCCCATGAATTTCGAGACCGCAAGATTCCACTGTACATAGATTAATAAACAATAACAAAAAGGTGATATACATAGACATAAAAAAAAAATGTTAAATCCTTGCATATTTTGTGAAAATTGCTTAAGAAATCCATGTTTGGCACTTTTTCACTTGCAATTGATGAACTCAACATTACTATCTGTATAAGAATAATGTTCTGGGCCTGACCTTAACTTCATAAAATATTTAGAAATATAAGATTTTTTTTGTGTCTGTGTAAAGCTCTTATTTGTTATTGTACATAAAGTATTAGTAGTAAAACTTAGAAAAAAAAATATAATATATATATTGGTAAACACAGCTAATACTCCTTGAAATATAATATGCACACATTTGCATTATTTGTTTGCACTGTCCTTCTGGCAAAAATAAACTGTTTTATGGTCTTTTTTTGACAACAAAATACAGGAAAATCATTTTAGAACCTATTAAAAATATTTGGGCAGGGATACCATTTACCTAGGCTAATTTACATGGTCTAACAAAGTAACAAAAGAATCCTGTAAGTATCCATGTTCAGGATTTTCCCCCTGATATAGTTGGGGCTGAACTTCAGCCCAATTCTCATTTCAAGACACTTTTATTCCCAAAATGATGAATAACTTCCAAAACAAGAGGCACAAGGGGCCTTATCGGTCACCTGAGTAAAGTATGATTACAGTGAGAATAGGTTGATCACAGGTGACCCTGAAAATCCAAAGAAGGAACAATAACTCCTACCTCCAAAACATCCCTGGTGATTGGGTATGTCTCCAGAATGGTGATGACCGCCAGCACTCCGGCCATATCAACCACCTAAAAAATAATGGTATCATTATCATAACAGCATAAATTTTAGACATCATCATCATCATGGGACTTGTGTGAATAAATGAAAATTTCTGTATTTATATAACTCATCATTCTAACAACCCGATCAAATTCAGTATGCGCATTCTTGAGATACCAACCGCCAAGGTGAGCGATTGTACCTGCTTTCGAAAACTAATTAAGAATTCATTTAACTTCCAGCAAATGAGTTATACTCATTGCTGATCAAAATCACAAATTTTACCAAACAAATCATTATTTTGACACTTTTAAAATATATGAAATCATTTTATTCAAATGCAGTCATAAAATGAACATGATTTTGGATTTTTCAATGTGTCATTTACAGACGTATGGCTTAGTTATGCTTTAGATTTAGAATATCGCGCTTTATTTTGAGTTTTGATCTCATAAGTTTTTCTTTCGTACGCTCTCGTGTTTTATTAACAAAAATGATCCGCTGCCTGTGATGTATTTTAAATTTCACAATTAAATTAAAAACAAATTAATGATAAAAAAATCAGACCTGCATGTAAGAAAATAATCATCAGACTACGAAAAATAAAAGCAGCAACAATGGAAGAGATGTAACATTATTACATACAGGTTACAAAAAAAGAAGAAAAGAAATGTGTTTATTAAAGCAACATATGCTGTCACAATGATTTTTTCCCCATGACGTTAAAACCAGAATATAATGCAATGTGTGATTAAATACATGATCTAACACTTAAACTTTGTAAAAGATATTTTTGAAGTTATTTGTAGAAAAAGTTTGTCTTCCTGTACCTTAAAAAATAGTTGGTCGCAACAGCAGACCATATAGCTCGCCTGTTTATTAGACATTAATTCTGAGGAAATGTGTCTTATGCAGCTAAGCAGATCTTCATGGTGAAATGCATATTCCAAGACTTAACACATGGTACTCTTGTCATATACATGTACAATATTTTACCAAACAGGAATGACTGTGACCAATGCTTGTACCCTTATAACAATAAGGAATTCATTTATAAATACATGTATATACATTGTATAGCTTCATATCAGAAGTCATTACTGGAAAATATTTATATGAGTTTCATGCTGTAGCTGCAGTACTTTGCCCACAACTGACTGAAACAAAAAATTTAACGCAGTACTATTCATATAGTAAATCACTTAGTCCAGGAAGCTGGAAATTTGGGTCAAAATTACACCACAGCAACCAGCATCCCCCTGCATTGGTGCGTAATGACCCTAGACAATGTGCATATGAAGTTTCATGGCTGTAGCTGAAGCACATATAATTTTATATCAATTACCTGCCAAGTCTTACCTATGTTTTAATGGTAAGCACTGTAGTACTTATTTTCTAAATTGCAGGTGAACAATATTTTTTGGAATTAATTGTTTTGTTGGCATAGTGCTGAATATTAATGAAATACACGAAAATGATATTCATTCAAAACCAAGTAATAGGAGACCATGATTTTCCTGTAAAAGTAAAATTAAACTGCACCACTTAACTAGACCGAACTACATACGATTCCTAAAACTGAAATTGCATATCAAATCTCAAAGAAACCTGCACATGCACATCCCAACCAAATTATTTTCTTTTAATTAGTCAAATGGGCAAGGATTTCAATTGGTTACTTTACTTACAACGTAAATGGATATTAAGATGATAATTGTTGTGATCAACAGGGCTCGACATTAAATTTCTGGGATACTTGTCCTGTCTGGTAATTACAGACAGTTTTCAGTGACCTCGAATTGCGGCTTGCCATGTTAATAACTATATCTACACACATGTGACCTATTTCTGTGTTTCATTACCGAGTGAAACAATTGGAGAATCATTTCAAACAACAATATTGAATGGTTATCGATGTGTAAATAAATTACAAAACTGAAAACAGATAATGGCAGTGGCGGGGAATTACAGACATGTGTAGGGAAATTATGACGGTAAATCAAAACTTTGCAAAATCAATTTTTAATGAAAATGTTTTCAGTCTTGTCATATATGTAAGTATTTATTATCAGTGACCACTTCACTATTGGTAACCAGACCACGAGTCAGTCAGTCAGATGGTCTGAATAGCAAGGTCCCACTGTACTTATAAAATTAAATGTACTAGACTTGATTACACTGAATCCATCTGCTACATTTCGCATACACATTGATCCATTTTCAACAGCATCTACGACAGCTTTTATACTCTTTTCAGTTTAAGTGTTATATTTCTCTTCCATTTAGGAATATATATTTTTTGGAGGCATCCTGAAAATAAACTTTTAAACATTAAAAATAATTTGAAGGCAATATTTATGTCTCAGTGTGTAATTAGTTGTCAATCAGTAATCAGTTTTAAAACTGAAGGTGTTCGTAATTTAATAACCATGATAGATCACAAAATAACATGGGAGCAATCATTACATGGAGGTTACAATAAATGTAGCCTCTTTTTCGTTTTCGATGAATTTCAAGTTTAAGTCTTCATTAACCCTTTCAATACTGCAACATCACAATTGCATAGTGACATTATACACTGTAGCAGTTTTACATTTTCTGTAGTCTGCTCCCTGTAGCATATTTTTATCATGATGTTGTTTGGCTGTGCAGTCTGAATTTTATGAGAGAGGAGTGAATAAATTTGTGAGAAAAATTTTAAGAATATGATCTTATTTTAATAATGAAGAAATCAAACTTTTGAATGAAAAACGAATAAATCAATACGTTCTAAACACGTTCTAAACACATGTATAGTTTATTGTGCACTTGTCCACTGGACAAATTGTTTTGTCAGCATTAAATCATAAATGCTCGTAATCGTTATTTTCAATCTAAGTGGCTTGGTGAGTTTCGATGACTGTCAGTGTCATATGATTATACATATCAAATGAGATACAGGGGTTGCACTATTCTGTTTGGTTCAAACTATTATTCAATAAGGTCCTTTTAATGACCCAAACGACATGGTTTTTACTTGCAACAAACGGCATTAATTCTAATGTCAAATATGTAATATTCTTTATCAGAATGTAAAATAATATAAACATGTACCGTATTTGACCTAAAAAGGGCGCCGGGCGTGGGTAATTGGAGTACAGGGACATTTGTTTCTTTTATGAAGCACATTTTGATTATGTTGGAAAACATGGTAAAATACTCCACTATGCTACGTTATCTAAAGTGTATATAGCTGTTTTTACTGACTTAATTACTGTGTAATCCTCCTGAGGTATTAATAGTGGAAAAGAAACAATGTAGCAAAATTTGTTACTGTCAAATTAAGATTTACTGTTTGAACTGCGAGATAAGGAAACAGGCATTACGAGTACAATTGATACATGTACATGCCTTACACAGATCTTCAAGTTCATTGAAACCGACAATTTGGACAATTTCTTTGATTTAATACGATCTCTGACATTAAAAGTGTAAAACTGGTATTATGCGAGTTTTTGGTAAATGCGGATGGTTTAAAATGAAAGCAGTAGACAAAATGGGAAGTTTGATTGACAACGCTTCGCTTGAAATCCAGAAACCCGAATTCAGTTTTATAGAGTTACAGAGTAAACAAATAATTGGACAAGTTTCATATTTCTTTGTAGAAAAAATTGCGATAAGTATTATTTTTCAATAGTGAATACATTTTAATTGACAGGTATTTAACAAAATACAAAAAAAAACTACGACTGGTTTCATTTTGTTTGTTGATGAATGTCAATGGCGACCTCCCTGCATCAAAGAAATCACCGATAGAATCCAAAGTATTGCTTACAACATAGTTAAAAGATGTTCTTTTGCAATTTTGCCGGTATAGTTGATATCTTTTGCACCAAAAAGAAAAAAGTATGATGATGTCGGGCGGTAATCTAAATTAATTAAAAATAAAAAGGTAAAATTTTTTTCATACAGTCAATAGATCTACATTAAAAAAATATCCAGGGGTGCCCTTATTCGAGCAGGCGCCCTTTCAAGGACAAATATGGTAAATGATAAGTACAGATATATTTTTAACATTATGATAGATGTGTTAAATATCTAGCCCCTAAATAACTCGCCACTAATTCATAATATTGTGTCTTGTTAGGTGTTTAGTGCTATCAGTATTAATTGCAAATGGTGGCATATTTGAGGCGATTCTTTCATGTTGTTAAACAGTCATTAAATTCTGCTCACTTCATTCCTCGAAAGAATGGAGAATCAGAAAATTTTACTAACTTCTGCAATGACATTGCACAGGTTTACCGGTATCTAGTTAAATATAAAATTTCACAATAGGACTATTACATAGAGTGTAAGGTAGAGATATGAACTAGAACCCACATACAACTGTGTTGCACCACATGGTCTCGTATTTGGGTTAGAAATATGTGCCAGTCGACTGAAATGCGTTCTAGATTGTGTTTATACTTCTGTGGTTGCACTTAAAGTCCAAAAGTCAGTTGTAAGATGAACCAACCAAAAAAAATGAGAACAGAAGGGAGAAAGTGGTTATCTAGTTACAATTGCAACTGCTTTGATTTTTCTGTCTCCTTCGTTGGGGTGCATTCCTTCATACGAGAAATCTGAAACCAGCTATTTCGGGCAGATTTGAGAGGCCTCATCTCAGTAGTAGTAGGAAGATATACTGAACTACGATACATCGCGGTATTTTACCTTCGGTATGATACACGGTACATTAGTTATATGCCACGAGACACCTTGGATATTTTCCAGATTTATCCGTTTCCGGTTTTAGACTCTATATACTCTATTTCCATTTTACCTGTAAACAAACAAACATGGTGGAAAGCAGGTCACCAGCAAAGAAAACGGACTAACTATTGCCCCCACCATCATCATACAAGTTGCCAATATGGGTTCAAAAGCTACAAATGCCAGAAGGCTCAACAGAAGTTAAAAAAACCCACACCACTTGTCTTTGTAACACTGATATACCTTATAAAACTGGTAATACCACGAACATGTTGTTTCACATGAAACAACATCATCCAAACGTAAACTATAAATTATGAAATCCAAACGTAAACTATAAATTATGAATCGAAGCCTAAAATTAATTATATAACCAATCCTAAAATTAAAAAAATTCAGAGGGGCAACGTAGCTTGCAACAATCAATGAATCAATGAATACAAAGTTGTCAATCAATGCACCTAGGGCCAAGGCTATTTCAAAAGCAAAAGCAAAGTTTCTTGTGACCTTTCAGTACAGTGGAATCTGATGGTTTTAGAAAATTGATTAATGTTATATGATATCCCTTCTCCAACATATTTACCCACAATGTAGTTACTAATTTATATAACAGGATATATCTCATTTAGTTGACAATAACAGTAAACAAAACAAAACAAACAGGATATGTGAAACAAAAACTTTATTTTTAAAAGCAAGTGCACAGAAATGCAAAGATGTCATTAAATGTTTGAATTTCCAACTTAGTTCTTTTATTCCAGTGTATCGTAACTGTATCGTATCTTCAGGTATGAATCACAATATGTATTGTAACGTCATTACAGTATATCATTGCAGCCCTATATCTCGGAGCTATTTTCTTCAATTCAACTCGTGCCATGATAAAAAAAATTAAACATGTACTTGCAGTATCCAAGTATAAAACTTTAAAAATTAACACATTTTTTTCTCTCGATCATATAACTTCGATCACTTAGTTTTGTTATAAACCCCACCGTCTAATAAGGTCTTAATAATTTTAATATAGTGCCATGCAGGTCTCTATAGTTCATTACTAAATAACCTTCTTTAGTATTTGTATATAGGAATAACATTATACAAATGTTCAAAAGTTACCCAGATACAGACTATTAAATTTTTCCACTTCGTACTCATGCCCATTTTCTAAATTGCCAAGATGATGGGATTTATAAACAAAAATTGCTGACCAAAGTTATACAACCGAAAAAACATAATTTCATGTGTTGATATTAAAAAATCATATACTTAAATGAATTAAAAAAGTAATCTCAATGGTTAGTGTTATCCCCATAATTAAAAAGGGCATGGAGATTTCCATTAAAAAGGGCACATGAGTGCCGAAGGCACAAGGTATTTTAGGGGGTCTGAGGGCATGCCTACCCGGAAAATTTTAAAATCTAGATGTAATGAAATGCGATTTCCTGTGGAAAACATGGGTCGGGAAAAGGGCACGGCATCAGGGAAAAAGGGCATGGCACAGTGCCATGCTGATCGGGCTTGGGGAAATACATGTTTAATTTTTGGGTGTTGCATGAGCTGAATTGAAGAAAATGGCTCCAAGATGCAAAATATCAAATCTGCCCTGTTTCAGACGTTTCGTATGAAGGGATGGACTGCAACGAAGGAGGAGACAGGAAAATAAAAATACCTTCTTTGTTGCAGCTGTAACTAGTGGTTATCATACGATATGGTAGGGATGACTTGCTTGCAGGCATAATTATCATGAAAGTTCAGTCGTACATAGAGCAGTAAATAGTCAAGATAATTAAAGATTGTTGTGTTTTGGGGGCTTGAAAAGACATTATCAACTAGAATATATTAACTATATTTGAATTAACCCTAATCATGTTGCAGACATATACTTTTCTATACAGGTGTACTTAAGACCAACCCTCATATTACAATAATAGTCAGATTGCTCCAAAAACACAACTTTCAGGTGATTTTATTTTACATTCATTTTCAGCAATAAACGGTCCCTTTCTCTCACTTCCACTTTCCAACTTCAACAGACGGCTGCCATTACCTATGCAAAATTCCCATAGGGGTAATTTGTGCGTGAATATCTAGAACAAAACAAATTTATGTTTATTTGTCATGGGCATGGAAAAATTACTCAGTATACATAGAATACTGCTACATTAAATTTAAGAGGTAGGTATCAACCATTTTATTTTAATCAGCCAAAACCAGTGGACATGGTTAATCTGACTAGTGGACAGAGTTAATCTGATTTAGACTATAACTAATATTATTTCACACCCTGTGATGCATCCCCTGTTTGGAACTTCTCTATTTATATTGTAATCCGAGTATTATCCATTTTTGGGAAATTTCATCATCTGCTAGGTCGGTGTAATCCAAAATCATAAAACTCAACATGGAGAATGGATTCTTATTTCTTTGTCGGTAAGAATATTGGAATTAAAAAGTATGTTGTTAATGTTATATCTTGCCATGTGTTTTAATTTGTAATTTTATAGATATATACCCAAAAAAAATTTATAACATGATCATTTTGATATCATACTCCTTCTCAGCCCTCGGTCCTGATATCAGCCTGGGGGATGAATCTCAGACTAACATCAGAAATCTTTGGCTGAGAAGGAATATCCGATTGACATCAAAATGGTCATATTATATATAATAATCTCAATGTATAACATGGATTTGAAATACAAGTACTAGGCCCTTTACTAAAACTTAGAAGACGTACCCAAAACCAGGATTCGAAGAAATGTAAAATTTGAGCCTATATAGATATACACACAGGATGTACATTATATATAATACATACATAAGTCTAAATATTCTTTCTGATCTAACCCATAGCCATGCAGTCAAAACATGCTGAATATACATACAAAACAATTTGACGTGTTTCCCTATATGATATTCTTACATTATTATCCTCATCAAGAGCCTTCAGAAGCTTGTCTTTTAGTTCGTGAGGAGTGTACTGCATTGGGATGCCCTAAAGCTCCCAAATGAGAGGATATCAGCCAGCTGTGTGACCGATGTTGTCCCACCGCAATGGCGGACATCCATACATTGTACGATAGTTCACAGCGCACTGGCATCTGGGAAGTCTCTCCAATAGCATGACGTAGAATGGCGAATAACAACCTCGGTGTAGATCGTGCGCAAGTACTAGTCACGTGATTATGATAAAGAGTTACGTGACGTCATATTCTAAAGCGATCATTAAAGCTGACCTTCGAACTTTTAAAAGGTCTTTCTTAATACCCAACTTACCACCATAATATCGTTCATTCTCCACTAAATGTCGATATTGCATCACAACGTTTACTTTGCGTGTTTTGATAATTTATTGTTCCATTCATATTTAAGTTTATGATTGTATGTTAAGTATACAAAATACTCGTTACAAAAAATAAAGTAGATGCGCTCAAATACAACCTGTTTATTTCTCTTTTTACTCGAAATGTTGCCAATATACCGGCAAATAACGTATGTCCATATAAAGGGTAACTATTTGATATGCATTATCTGAAATGGAACAAATAGCTAAACATACAGATTTTTCATCCCATTTTATCTAAAATGACATGAAAGAATAGATTAACTAAGCTTTTGATTGAAAACTGCATACTATTTTCTGTGATATCTCGTTTACCGCTGTTCTTAAAAACCTGAACAGATACGTTACCAAATAACAATATAATATATAATATTTGGAATATCATTGAATAACAATACATATTCTTCTTGATGTAAATAAATGTGCATATTATGCATAAATGCATTCCGTTTTTGTATATTATATGAAAAATGGATGACCAATCGCCATTTTCTATCAAACTTTTGAATTGTACCGAATAATTTCAACAGATACTTGACCAATGTTTATTTGCTTTCTCTAACCACCAAAATTCCTGAGTGGAAAATGCTTAGCATGTTGTGATAAAAAATGATACTTATTGATACATTGTATCTTTTTCATTCGATTCTTCTCAGAAATGATGTAAAAGTAAAGTGTCAAAGAATATGTTACCAACAGATACGTTACTGGAAATTATAGCATCCTAAAAAATTCTCAAACTTGACGATATTTGGTTAGATTTTATCAACGCAAAACATTTCGCGAAGAAAATGCTATTTTCTGAACATATATACAATTATTTTAAACAAAAATACTCAAATTGCATAGTCACGTATCTGTTTAAGACATAGAATTAAAGTATCCATACTCTAAAAAATTATACATTGTAACTTTTTAATAATAAACAATACAAACCAGCCCTTTTGGATTTAAATTATATACATATTTGTCAATTAAATAGTAACTTTTGAGGTTTCTGTTGTGATTTTTTATTTTATTTTGAAGAGTTTCCTGTGCTATTTTCTACATTTAGTGGAGAATGAGCGATATATCTGGTCAGAGACAACTAAATACACGTGAAATTAGTTTGTTGAAATATGTAGGGAAAGCGGCCTGAACTGCTTTTTTGAATGTCGATAGCGTTGGGGGACTTTTTTTATGAAACTGTTTTTCCCGGTAAAAAAAGTTTATGCAATAAACATATACAACAGTGGCGGATCTAGTAAATTTCAAAGGTGGGTGTGTTTTAGGCTGGTGACATAAACTGATACTTTTTAAAACTGTTAATTTGCAAATCATACCTCATGAAAAGCAGTGTGAGGATTTAAAGTTGGAAGAGTGTCCAAACTAAGAATACATTCGCCGAGCGGAACGAAGTGCAAAAATATTGGTGATTTTTTCTTTAATTTCCCGACTTTTTCTAGAAAAATTAAAGGTTTTACACCTATTTTGTCAATTTTAGAGAACACTCTCTCACTAGGCACTGTACATATTACTAAGTGTTGGATTAATTGTGAGGCAATATTCATAAGGGGGTCGGTTTTACGCATCTTTCACATAATGCTTGAAATTTGGAATCCCGTAGACGCATTTTACCGAGTCCAGATGCGAAAAAACGCCTAGCAATATGCTGTTACTTACGCTTGGGGCAGAATTTCAGCCTAGTAGACTATGAAAGGCCGTTTGGGTCAAGTACGGGATAAACTTTCGCAATGACCCCTTTGAGTCACTTTTAACACGATAAAGCATATGCTTTTCGCATGCAATTAGTGCATGCCTTTTAACATGAAAGACGTTCTTGCATTGAGTGATTTTTATGTTTTCAGAAACTTAAACATTAAAAAATATATAATATGAAAGTGAGTGCAACTCTTTTAGTTTCCGATACGAAAAAATCGCATATGGAGAAATACCAGTTTTACTCATGAGCTTCTCATGTTGTAATGAATATGCATAATCTCCTAATAACTAATAATGTATATAGTAAAATCCATATAATCTGGCGGGGTAGAGTCTCGTGAACCCTTTCTTGACCTGGATAAAGTTTAAATTTTAGGTAATAAAGCCAGCGATATATAAAGCTTATATATCGCTGATAAAGCATAACGTTAAATTTATTTACAGTGACTAGAGTAATCGTTCCTGTAGTAAAATTCGTGTAACCTGGCAGGGTGGAGTCTTGTGAACATTATCTTGACCTGGGCGAGTTTAAATTTTAGGTAATAAACCTTAACAACATTGAAATTACACTTGCTAGAGTAATCGTTCCTATTTGTCACCATGTCTACGAGTATCTAGTAAGGAATAAAACGTTTTTTCCGTGCAGCTTGTCATAACAGAAAAGTGAGTAGAATCATCCGTGTAATAATCAAAAGGTTACATTACATTATACCGGAAATGATATTCTATTTTTAGTAAACAAATGATGCTATTCACTGCAAATATAGTATTACGTGTTTCATTTGACGATAAAATTTGATTATTTATACTAACTAGTGACAGCATTTTAATCCTGAAATACCAGCGATATATAACTGCCTATTAGACTTCAAATATGGCTGGTACTATATTTCAGCTACTGGTCTATTTTATTAATTTTCATGTGTAATGAATATTCATTAGTTCATATCATTTTTTCGGATTTGGAACGTAATGGTTTCAACCCCCCCCCCCCCCCAAAAAAAAACAACAACAACAACAACAAAAAACGGAAAACACTTATCTTAACGAAGCAGTGTTCAAATGGATAAATAAATAAATATCTTTATGAGAGGTAAAATTGTAAGCAAATTACGTCAGTAGTTATATAGTAGAGTTAGTTGTTATCATGTGTAATGAATATTCATAAGGTCACTCTACATACTGTACTTGTTATTTTGGGATTAGAATCGGGTTTCACAGACAAAAATGGTACACCACTTCATTAAACAGGGGACATTCCTAAAATGTTCAAGAGAGATGGTCAGTCATCACACCTAAATATTATACAAATCTATAAACAAATAAAGATAATGATATTAATGATAATATTTAATGATTGGGGACAGCATTTAGAAAATTTACATATTTTTTCTCATCTTACACACACACACACACACACACACACACACACACACACACACACACACACATATATATATATATATATATATATATATATATATATATATATATATATATATATATATATATATATATATATCACATATTAATGAGGATTTTAGAAAAAATTGACCCGAAATAATTTGTTTTTACTTTCATTTTTTTTTTAAAAACTACACACACTCTCTCTTATCAGTATGTCCACATCGAAAACGGGTATCACCATAAAACCACGTAAGCCAACGCCAGAGCAAACTACACAACACATTTTACATACGATATGTGCCTTTAGCTAATTTTTAAATACTGTATCCTTAAAACTGGTCCTCATCCGGGGCAGGGCATACAACGATCATACACAAACTAGTTTTCTTGATATTCCTACGAGAACTGCAACCATCACCGTGCCTATCATAATTACATCACAATAGCCTTAATCTGGGAAATACACAAGATACATGTATATGGAAACGAAATAAGGAACATGATCTACCACCTCCTATACATTACACTACCGACATATACTACCAACATACATTACATCCATCACCATACTGAATACAGACTATAATGCCGAAACACTCTACACCCTCCATAATACACATGGTATATACAAACTATAATACCGATATTCTCTACATCCCTCACCATACCCGTGGCATATACATACTATAATATCGATGTACTCTACATCCCTCACCATACCCGTGGTATATACAGACTATAATACCGACATACTCTACATCCCTCACCGTACCCGTGGTATATACAGACTATAATACCGACATACTCTACAACCTTCACCATACCCGTGGTAGATACAGACTATAATACCGACATACTCTACATCCTTCACCATACCCGTGGTATATACAGACTATAATACCGACATTCTCTACATCCCTCACCATACCCGTGGTATATACAGACTATAATACCGACATACTCTACAACCTTCTATGGTCCAACTATAATACCGACATACTCTACATCCCTCACCATACCCGTGGTATATACAGACTATAATACCGATATTCTCTACATCCCTCACCATACCCGTGGTATATACAGACTATAATACCGACATACTCTACAACCTTCACCATACCCGTGGTAGATACAGACTATAATACCGACATACTCTACATCCCTCACCATACCCGTGGTAGATACAGACTATAATACCGACATACTCTACAACCTTCACCATACCCGTGGTAGATACAGACTATAATACCGACATACTCTACATCCCTCACCATACCCGTGGTATATACAGACTATAATACCGACATACTCTACATCCCTCACCATACCCGTGGTATATACAGACTATAATACCGACATACTCTACATCCCTCACCATACCCGTGGTATATACAGACTATAATACCGACATACTCTACATCCCTCACCATACCCGTGGTATATATAATACCGACATATAACCACCACACAGACATACTCTACAACCTTCACCCAACCAGTATACTATATATACAGACTATTATATCGACATACTCTACTTCCTTCACCATACTCGTGGTCTATACAGACTATAATACCTAAAATACCGATATAATATACCAGATGCTATAATACAGGCATATCTACAAACCTTCACCACCCGTGGTAGATACAGACATAATACCGACATATACATCCATCACCATACCGTGGTATATACAGACTATAATACCGACATACTCTACATCCCCCCTCACCATCCCGTGGTATATACAGACTATAATACCGACATACTCTACATCCCTCACCATACCCGTGGTATATACAGACTATAATACCGACATACTCTACATCCACCACCATACCCCTGGTATATACAGACTATAATACCGACATTCTCTACATCCCTCACCATACCCGTGGTATATACAGACTATAATACCGACATTCTCTACATCCCTCACCATACCCGTGGTAGATACAGACTATAATACCGACATACTCTACATCCCTCACCATACCCGTGGTAGATACAGACTATAATACCGACATACTCTACATCCCTCACCATACCCGTGGTAGATACAGACTATAATACCGACATACTCTACATCCCTCACCATACCCGTGGTAGATACAGACTATAATACCGACATACTCTACATCCCTCACCATACCCGTGGTAGATACAGACTATAATACCGACATACTCTACATCCCTCACCATACCCGTGGTAGATACAGACTATAATACCGACATTCTCTACATCCCTCACCATACCCGTGGTATATACAGACTATAATACCGACATACTCTACATCCCTCACCATACCCGTGGTATATACAGACTATAATACCGATATTCTCTACATCCCTCACCATACTCGTGGTAGATACAGACTATAATACCGACATACTCTACATCCCTCACCATACTCGTGGTATATACAGACTATAATACCGATATTCTCTACATCCCTCACCATACCCGTGGTATATACAGACTATAATACCGACATACTCTACATCCCTCACCGTACCCGTGGTATATACAGACTATAATACCGATATTATCTACATCCCTCACCATACCCGTGGTATATACAGACTATAATACCGACATACTCTACAACCTTCACCACACCCGTGGTTGATACAGACTATAATACCGACATACTCTATGTCCACCACCACACCCGTGGTATATACAGACTATAATACCGATATTCTCTACATCCCTCACCATACCAGTGGTATATACAGACTATAATACCGACATACTCTACATCCCTCACCATAGCCGTGGTATATACAGACTATAATACCGACATTCTCTACATCCCTCACCATACCCGTGGTATATACAGACTATAATACCGACATTCTCTACATCCCTCACCATACCCGTGGTAGATACAGACTATAAATACCGACATTCTCTACATCCCTCACCATAGCCGTGGTATATACAGACTATAATACCGATATTCTCTACATCCCTCACCATACCCGTGGTATATACAGACTATAATACCGACATACTCTACATCCCTCACCATACCCGTGGTAGATACAGACTATAATACCGACATACTCTACATCCCTCACCATACCCGTGGTAGATACAGACTATAATACCGACATACTCTACATCCCTCACCATACCCGTGGTAGATACAGACTATAATACCGACATACTCTACATCCCTCACCATACCCGTGGTAGATACAGACTATAATACCGACATACTCTACATCCCTCACCATACCCGTGGTAGATACAGACTATAATACCGACATACTCTACATCCCTCACCATACCCGTGGTATAAACAGACTATAATACCGACATACTCTACACCACCACCATACCCGTGGTATAAACAGACTATAATACCGACATACTCTACACCACCACCATACCCGTGGTATAAACAGACTATAATACCGATATTCTCTACATCCCTCACCATAGCCGTGGTATATACAGACTATAATACCGACATACTCTACATCCCTCACCGTACCCGTGGTATATACAGACTATAATACCGATATTATCTACATCCCTCACCATACCCGTGGTATATACAGACTATAATACCGACATACTCTACAATCTTCACCACACCCGTGGTTGATACAGACTATAATACCGACATACTCTATGTCCACCACCACACCCTATAATATATACAGACTATCATACCGATATTCTCTACATCCCTCACCATACCCGTGGTATATATAGACTATAATACCGACATACTCTCCACATCCCTCACCGTGGTATATAACGTGGTATAATACAGACTATAATACCGACATACCCGTCTACAGACTATCCCTCACCATACCCGTGGTATATACAGACTATAATACCGACATACTCTACATCCCTCACCATACCCGTGGTATATACAGACTATAATACAGACATACTCTACAACCTTCACCCAACCAGTATACTATATACAGACTATTATATCGACATACTCTACTTCCATCACCATACTCGTGGTCTATACAGCGGACTAAAATACCGATATAATATACCAGTGCTATAAACAGGCTATAATATAAACACACTCTACACCCATATCACCATATCCGTGGTATATACAGACTATGGTACCGACATACATTACATCCATCACCATACCCGTGGTATATACAGACTATAATACCGACATACTCTACATCCCTCACCATACCCGTGGTATACACAGACTATAATACCGACATACTCTACATCCCTCACCATACCCATGGTATATACAGACTATATACAGACTATAATACCGACATACTCTACATACAGACTCACCATACCCATACTCTACATCCCTATATACCCGACTATAATACAGACATAATACCGATATTCTACATCCCTCACCATACCCGTGGTATATACAGACTATAATACCGATATTCTCTACATCCCTCACCATACCCGTGGTATATACAGACTATAATACTGATATTCTCTACATCCCTCACCATACTCATGGTCTATACAGCGGACTAAAATACCGATATAATATACCAGTGCTATAAACAGGCTATAATATCAACACACTCTACACCCATATCACCATATCCGTGGTAGATACAGACTATCACTTACCGACATAGCTTACTCTACATCTACCACCATACCCGTGGTAGATACAGATTATAATACCCATATACTCTAAACCCGCCACCATACCCACGGTATATAGACTATATTTAATAGCGACATACTCTACATCCTTCATTATACACGTGGTAGATACAGACTATAATACCGACATACTCTATGCCCGCCACTATATCCGTGGTAGATACAGATTATAATACCAATGTACTCTAAATCCTTCACCATACCCGTGGTAGATACAGATGATAATACCGACATACTCTATGCCCACCACCATACCCGTGGTAGATACAGATTATAATACCATCACCATAATTTATGGTCCACAGCACCATACCCGATGGTAGATACAGATGATAATACCAACACATACTATATGCCCATACCACCATACCCGTGGTATTTAGATATGGTACCGATTAAAAATACCATAACCGACATAATTATGTCCTCTACATCCCTCACCATACCCGTGGTAGATACAGATTATAATACCGACATAATTTATGTCCACCACCATACCCGTGGTATATACAGATGATAATACCGACATACTCTATGCCCACCACCATACCCGTGGTATATACAGACTAAAATACCGACATACTCTACATCCCTCACCATACCCGTGGTATATACAGACTATAATACCGACACACTCTAAATCCTTCACCATACCCGTGGTAGATACAGACTATAATACCGACATACTCTATGCCCACCACCATACCCGTGGTATATACAGACTATAATACCTACATACCTCACCATACTCGTGGTCTATGCCCACCACCATATAATATACCAGTGGTAGATACAGACTATAATACCGACATACTCTATGTCCACCACCATAGCCGTGGTATATACAGACTATAATACCGACATACTCTATGTCCACCACCATACCCGTGGTAGATACAGACTATAATACCCATATACTCTATGTCCACCACCATACCCGTGGTATATACAGACTATAATACCGACACACTCTAAATCCTTCACCATACCCGTGGTAGATACAGACTATAATACCGACATACTCTATGCCCACCACCATACCCGTGGTATATACAGACTATAATACCGACACACTCTATGTCCACCACCATACCCGTGGTAGATACAGACTATAATACCGACATACTCTATGTCCACCACCATACCCGTGGTAGATACAGACTATAATACCGACATACTCTATGTCCACCACCATACCCGTGGTATATACAGACTATAATACCGACACACTCTAAATCCTTCACCATACCCGTGGTAGATACAGACTATAATACCGACATACTCTATGTCCACCACCATACCCGTGGTAGATACAGACTATAATACCGACATACTCTAAATCCACCACCATACCCGTGGTAGATACAGACTATAATACCGACATCGTTTCTTGACGTCATTTTTCGGGATTCTGTATCATTTTGCCACAGGACCGCAGTTACTGTGAAAGGGTCAATACAGATTATAATAACAACATACTCAACTTCCATCAAGTGTTTACCTATGGGATGTTCAATCTCTTGTAGTATTTTTGAGATGTTTTCTACCTTTTTTGCAGTGGCTTGTGGAACACCTTGTAGAGCATCTTCAAATGGATATGTAAATAATGTCATTTGCTAACTTTTAGATTGGAAATTAAAAGTTAGCACATGACTTCGGTTGGACTATTTTACGAGGGGTTGTATGGTACCAAAAATTATACAATTTACACGATAAACACGTGAAACGCACATGCGATGGTTGGACTACAGGATACCCCGAAAACAAAGACCATACTAAATTACCACACGGCAACTTAGCATGTCTGTGGGTATCTAGTCACAAAAAAATAACTACATGTGATACTTAAATTTGCCTGTCAGCCCCACTTCACCAGCGTGTCATCAGCGGACACTGATTATCCTAGACAACAGATATGATTTGTGCCTGACATTTTAATCTAAGCAACTGTAGTAATACCTCATTAATATGCAACCTAGAATTGCGGATCAATTTCTCAAGCTGAGATTAGGAGAAAATCACCAGTAAAATGACTAATCAATCGAAATCTATCTAAAATTGATTAAAGTAAAAATTAGAGTGGAAAATTTAACAATTTAATAAAGTTCAAAAATAAATTTAAAATTGTTTAAAAATAAAAAATATTTTCTTCGTGACAATATTACAGCACAAGCACACATTACAGCAATTAGATTCAATTGTTATGTCAACCACCACAAAGACCCAACTAAATCCTCTGTGGTAACAAAATTGTCAGAAGACATGAAACGTTCGAACTACTAGTCAAACTGATCATATATTGTCGGTAAATGTCTAATGACCTTTTACAAATCAAAGTACTGAAATGGGTTGTTATTTTGGCAAAATAGCCATGGGATTCAAACTACTTCTATCTAACATATATGAAATGAAAATAAATCAAATTAATGTAGATTTAAATACAAACAAAAAAAACTTCAATTTCCAGCCTCTATTTGCCGTGTCTTCCGCACCAACTTTAAATATTGTCTGTCGTGCATTAACACTGATTTCAAAATAAAACGTGAGCATTTATGGAACCTACTTAAATTTAAACCAAACATGACACTGGGAACAGGTAAAATAATTTTTTTTTCATAGCGAAAAATGGCTGTGATTTAAAATTTTTTAGGGCTTGTAATATCGAACGTAAACAAATCTATTTAGGCTATTACCGTGGTACATGAACATATACTCTGCCTAGACTAAATAAACATCCAAACAACGTTCTGTATCTTGTATTAGTTAATATAAATAACTTTATGGGGTGAAAAAGACAGTTTACCCAATGTTTATTGTTAAAGAAATAAATTTTCATCGACATAATTTGGGCCTAAAGTCGCGATGTAGCAAAACAATCGATCACAAATTTCACTTATAGACTTCAACGCTTTCGGCAATG
The DNA here is from genome assembly GCA_030159075.1 of Atrina japonica. Classification (NCBI taxonomy): domain Eukaryota; kingdom Metazoa; phylum Mollusca; class Bivalvia; order Pterioida; family Pinnidae; genus Atrina; species Atrina japonica. The sequence goes on from BROG01000003.1 coordinate 1,967,348, forward strand.
GATAAAACTTTGTTTTTAGTTGAAGACATCGTTTCTGTTTGAAATCCATTATGAACAGACCGATTACACAAAATGTTTAGGTTTATACATCCAAATCTAACTGTGATTAACTTCAAAAGTTGTGATAATTGTTGTGTAAACACCCGACAATGGACATGGCGATTTTCCCCAACTTCGGCGAAAACAAGAACTGGAAATTGTAACATTCAGTGTACGAGTTACCTCCCTTTGCGATATCAATACACACCGTATACAAGTGACCGTCCGCTGAAATTGAGCAGTCGCTGGTTATGTAAGGCATGTGATCACCATGTCGGGAGTATAAATAAAGGAAATATGAACAGGGAATCTCATTAATGCAGGTTATGTATAGCGGTTAGTTGACAAACACGTTAATTTGATAGTTTTCAAAATGGACAGGAACTCATTCATAATGAATTTCACGCGCATTTGCATAACAAGCACCTCCTACTCGATGCTGTCCCCTCTATTCTGCATTTATTTTCATTTTTCCATGAACTAGAAAACATACATATTCTTGAGAATTCAATAGAAACAATAGAAATTGATTTAGCTTCATGCTGGTATCAGCAATATGTTATTATTTCTATTTACACCGCTGTATGCGTGTAGCTATCAATATGATGAATGGCGGAGTAATACTAAATTATGTGGTATTTCACTGATTATTCAAACTATATTTAATTTCGTTTACAACCAAAATATTTGACTTTCTGTAAAAGTTGAATTCTTGAGTTATATTATATTAGGACTATATTTTACGAATGCAACCTTTCATGACCTCCTCACTATATTTTACGAATGCTAACCTTCATAGCCCCTCGATGAAAAGTCGAAGTAAACCCATAGTAAGTTGTTATTACATAACAGCCCATAAAAATAGTTCTGAAATATCCTGTTGTTTGCAGTAATACTTATGAGACAAAGTTATTTTTAGCCTCTTTTACTTTAGCATTTTTTTCATTTCTTAGGTTTGGCGTATTTTCTTACTGAAAAGGAAATTCAAGGGAGACAATAATTGGATCAAAGATTGTTAAAAATGTAAAATGTCAAGGCATTCAAAAATAGATCAACACAACAAAGAAGTAACTGTTGTATTAAACACACAGGAAAGTCCTACTTGTGCTGTCCAGTCAATTATTTAAATGTAAGACCACCTGGAGATGACCCATGATTTTGTCAATATGGAGGCACGGATCTTACGAGACACCAGTTTTCATCAGTTATAAAATTTTAGGTTGAGATAGTAGACGCCTGGTATAAAGACATTCATTTCGTATTTGAGGTGCTACAGCAGCTCCAGACAAGGGGTATTCTGTTGAGATAATTAAAACTATAGGAAGGTGGAAATACTGTACATTTAAATCATATATAAGGTTCCCACTAACCTGAAGTTTTTGTAATTTCTTCTGAAGAGCATGCATAATGTAATTTGTCTGTAGGTATGTTGTTACCTCACAACAGCACAATGATTTTGTGTTATAGGCATGTATCAATCACATACATCAAATTATCTTAAGAGACACCACCGAACTAACTGGTAACACGTCTTTCAAATAAAAATAGGCTTTGGATTGTAGGTTCTCCGATGGACCATTTTCGAATTCTTACGTAATCCGTTTTTGGATCCGGATTTTTCTTGCACCGTCTCAACTTAAACTGGTACCCGGTTGTATTTCCGCTTCGCTTGCTCTAAAACAACCGGTATGGCCCAATTTCAATTCATTATTTTACATTGTGGCGCCAATGATATTGGAATGACACCCATAAAAGATATTCTTAAGAAAGTTATGGAGAACTAACTTTCCTCTTACTAAATTAATTTAGCCAAACCTACTGCCAAGAAACCAATGGCAATATTCCCCATACACTAAGGCCATGGAAGAATTATACTTCGTTTAAATAGAGAAGGTTTTTTGGGTGAAGTACAAAAAGAGGGCATATTATCAAACATCCTCATTTTGATGGTAAGCCAGATACTTTATTGTCAAAACTAGTTTTCCGAGTTGCCACTGAATATTTTGTAAAAATAGGGCGTCTGTATACCCAGAAGCATAGTTGAACATTCTCGAGTAATGTGGTTTGATACATTAATTAACATGACAACACATAGCATGTAAAATGATACACATCTGTCAGTTTTTATAACTTTTATAAGTATAAAATAACAAAAGGGGCCATTCAGGTATTCCTAATGGGTAATGGGTACTCCTTACATGACTTTGCTGCAGGTGAACTGGTTGGGTTGAAGGTTGCCTACCCACCATTGGTGTCGGTGCTTAACAGATGTCAGACTTATGATATCTACGATCAAGTCTGACATCAGCTGACCAGTGCCAATGACGTCACTCTCCAACTTAACCAGAACGATTTTGTGTGTTTGATTTGACAACTTTTGTGACGTGTTGCTGACAATTTGTATTTGTCCAGACGTCTGTACCAATTGTGACGAGGATTCGTTCCTCACGTATTTAATTTGGACTTGACTGTGGAATCACGGCGGGTGTGACCGGTCGATAGGGGATGCTTACTCCTTCATGGCACCTGATCCCGCCTCTTGGTTTCCAGAGGTCTGTGTTTGTCCATTTTGTATCTGTGTCCTGGTATTTGAGATGTTTTATATTTTGATTGATGATGAAAATTGATTAATCAAAAAAAATTGAAGCTTTCAAAATTTAATGAATGACAGAATATATAAAAACAAATAGACCAAAAGAATTATTTGCCCAACCTTAATAATGGATCAACATATCTGTTTGCTGCTTTGGAGGCCTGCAAATGTTTTGTTTCACACCGGCCATATAAACACCAACAATCTAAAAAATAAAACGATGACTCTGAAATTATGATATTGTTGTCTTTTCAATAAACTGTGGGGCAATGTAAGTTCCGGTGACTGTTGGTGAATATAATCTTATATAATAACACATATTTTAACCTGTCTATAAATTTGTGCATTTATCGCAGCAAACTTTTGAATATTTGTACATGAATTCCGTGTCAGAGTTAAAATTTAACCAAGTCCGGTTTCCATTGTTAGTTAGTAGCTTTATTTTCTGTATCCCAAACGCGGTTTGAAAGAGACCAAATCAGTATTTCATTAGCAGTCTTAAATATAGAGTTAGTTCAGGAATATTTCGGTTTAATACACTTTTAAATACCCATCTAATCCCATTTCCACTTTCTAGTAACTATAAGATACAGCTGTTCTCTTAATTTTTCATTGCAGAATATTGTTTTGGCATTGGTCTTAATTTGGTTTCGGAGATTACAGATGATAACCAGTCTGTCGCGATGACGTCACCCTCCAACAAAACAGAGGGGTTTTGTTGTGTTTGATATGACAACTTTTGTGATGTGTTGCTGACAATTCGTATTTCTTTTCATGATTGACGGTAACAATTTACTAATTAAAACATTTTAAAAAATAAATAAATGAAAGGGTATATATAAAAACATATGTTGATATATCACTTGTGAATCAACTCAGTGAAAGTTTTGCCAAACCTTTATAATGGGTTGACATTTAATTTGTTCGTTGCTTTGGACGCCTACCAAATGCTTAATCGGCGGCCTCGTTTATGTTTGCCCTTTCTTGGAAATGAAACAAGTGTTTACATACATTGTTCTTGTGCGCAAGTCAAAGACAGAGTCGATTCATGTGCAAGGGCAATGCGCCAGTGTTTTCAATCCCGTGTCAGTGGTGACTTAGACCGAAGAATTCAGACATTATATATTACGTTCACTACGATAACTTCATCACCCTTAAAAGATGGAGAGAATAGGAAACAGAACGGACTTGAAATAATCCAGTTATGGTGACTGATTAAAGGGTGATGAGATATATACATTCCGATAAATATAATATACTTTTTCAATGAAAATCAACAACAACAAAAACCGCTGCCATTACCGCTTCTCGAGTTAAGAAAATCGTTTAAAAAAAGGTTTAATTAAGATCTCTTGTATTGGAGGATTGCCTTCATATTGAAGTGCAGAATAGATTATGACTATGACCTTCTTTAAATAAAATAGCAATTATATTGATAATTTGATGGTTTCTTTGAGTAAAAAATAATACTTTTCAGTTTTGCTGGGACACACAGTAAGCAACCTCACATAACCCGTGCATTTCCCCATCCCTTCCTGTTAAAATACTAGGATTGACTGTGATGGCCAATTTGGTTGACAGGCAAGGTCACTGCATACAAATATAAAAAGTGCCGCAATAACCAGACAGTAGACCCATTTCGACCACATCGCTCACCTGAACTGATCTTACAAATACAATGGAACAATTTCTTTAATGCGATAAACATTCAGTCTCAACTTTTCTTAATAAATATGAAATAAGCTCAGATCCTAACTTAACACGGCACCTTGCTAATCATTATTTTCCCGTTCTTGTTAACCTATACTGAGAAAGAGTGAAAAATTTCTCTTTATCCAAATTGTCAATGTTATGTAGAATTTTGTAGACTTGGATCATGTAAACCCTTTTGCAGCGACATTTGAGTGTGGGTAGGCCTAGAGTTTGTTACCCTTGTTTTATCCTTCAGGGCTGGTACTCTTTTTGTTGCTCTGCGCTGAATGCTTTCTATTAAATTTTTGTCACTGATTACAGATGTATACTCCATATGAGGTCTAATAAGCGACTTGTAGAGTCTGATGAAGATGTCAGAGCTCCTATAAATGACGTTTCGAAATATCATTTCTACAATTTGGATCGCCTTGTTTGTTGCCTTTTTGTTTACGAGTTGAGAAGTTTAATCTCTCATCTATATGGACCCCTAGACATTAATGACTTCTTTATTTTTCTATGTTATGGATGTTTCCTTCCTGTTTTAGTGTATAAGCTGTTTGTCATTTGTCAATATTGAGTTTCATTAACCAATCTTCTGTCCACTGGCACAGTTTATTTATATTTATCTGAAAAATTTCTCTATCCTTTAGGGTTGAGTTTTTGGCATACAACTTGGCATCATCTGCGAAAAGTTTTACAGTACAGATTAGCATTTGTGGTAGGTCATTTAATATAAACCAGAAATAATGTGGGCCCGAGGACACTTCCTTGGGGGACTCCGCTGGCAACTGGAAGGCTAACAGATGCAGATCCATTTTTAATAACTTGTTGGGTTAGGCCTGTTAGTTAGTCGCAGATCCAGCCTATTACTTTGTCCTTGGCCCCATAAGATTCGAGTTTTTGGAGCAGAAAACTATGACATACTTTATCAAAGATTTTGATGAAATCCATGTATATAACATCCAAGTTGTTTCTTTCGCCCAGGACTATTGCTCACTCTTTGAGATCTTGTGCTCCTTCTACGATGAATTTTGGATGTAAGTTGTTTGCTCTGTTTTAGACGTTTTTATGGCCTTTATATGATTTCCGCAGATATTTCATTACTTTTTAGTTCTCCCGTGTATCTTCTGATAAGACATTCTGGAGTAGCGACAATTGGATCATTGACAAAAACACTGGAGAAGAACTGTACCATGACGTCAGCTGTTTCATTGTTATTGGTTGTAAGTTCGCCATTTAACGTTTTTTATTTGTTGGATAGATGAGTTGGTTTTAGTTTTAATTATATGTTTCCAGAAAAGTTTTGGATCCATTTTGATTTGGTCAGCTTGGTCTTTTTCAAAATTTTATTCTGACATCCTAATATTTGCTGTCACAGACCAGACTTGCTTTTGGCATTTGTCTTATAAACTGGTACATGTTTGTCAATAATAGTAAATAGGTATTTAAGGTATTCCCAGGCCTGGTTTGTGTCCAGAATTTGAACTAGTTAATCCAGGTTTATCTTGTCAAGATCATCAAGAACAGCACTGTAGTCTGCTTTGTAGAACAGCACTGTAGTCAGCTTTGTAGAACAGCACTGTAGTCTGCTTTGTAGAACAGTACTGTAGTCAGCTTTGTAGAACAGCACTGTAGTCAGCTTTGTAGAACAGCACTGTAGTCTGCTTTGTAGAACAGCACTGTAGTCAGCTTTGTAGAACAGCACTGTAGTCTGCTTTGTAGAACAGCACTGTAGTCTTTGTAGAACAGCACTGTAGTCAGCTTTGTAGAACAGCACTGTAGTCAGCTTTGTAGAACAGCACTGTAGTCAGCTTTGTAGAACAGTACTGTAGTCAGCTTTGTAGAACAGCACTGTAGTCTGCTTTGTTGAACAGCACTGTAGTCTGCTTTGTAGAACAGCACTGTAGTCTGCTTTGTAGAACAGCACTGTAGTCAGCTTTGTAGAACAGCACTGTAGTCAGCTTTGTAGAACAGCACTGTAGTCAGCTTTGTAGAACAGCACTGTAGTCTGCTTTGTAGAACAGCACTGTAATCAGCTTTTTAAAACAGCACTGTAGTCTGCTTTGTAGACGTTTTTGCATTGTCGTTGGCCCATAGTTACTGGCAGATCCCCATAGCACAGTTACCAAATACTAGGGATACGTGGTCACTTGGTCCCAAACGTACGTTATATTCTAGCTTCTTTATCATATTCTCCTCGTTAGTGAAAATGAAGTAGACAACTGAGGATTTCTGATCATGAGGATATCTGGTTGGTCTTTTGACATATTGGTACCAAAAATTGTCTTTGGTTGTTTTAAGAAACTCGCTGGATGGATGGCTTGTCGATGCATTAACATCCCAATCAATTTTCTTAAATTTGAAAGTATAAGTTTGTGTGTACAATTTGTTGATTCAATTTCTGCCAATGAAGAATTTAAAGTCATGTTGTTCTCACTATTGCTGTCCGGGCTACGGGAAATACAGCATACTAAACACACACATGGTAGAGGAACTTGAGTACTTGCCCTGAAGCAGTTTGAAGAACAAACTGACAAGCCCCCCCCCTTTTTTTCGGGGATTAAAGAGAGATTAAAAAATAAAGATTCAAAAAACATAGATATCAGCAAAATTATTTCAGAAAAGCATTTCTTAACCTAATTACTGTTAAAACATAAGATGAATACATCATAATGAATAAAAGGGGAGTTAATTTAAAAATCAAACAAAAATGAATGAGAACGTCAAATAAATGTCAAAAATTTATTTTCAGATTTTTACGAAATTAAAAAACTTGAATCATACATCTATGTAGATCACTCATATGCAATTCATTTTTCAATCCTTGCAGCAGTTCTGGAGGAGAAGATTTTGAAAGAGGGGTACCCCCTAATGTCTATTTTGCCCCACCTTGAATCCAACCCTTGAGTTCTTGCTTCCTGTAAAGTTTCATCAAAATTTCTTCAACTGTTTTGGAGAAGTAGAAAATGTGAAAAGTTAACGGACAGACAGACAGACAAAAGCTGATAAGAAAAGCTACTGTAACTTAAACCTTTGTTTGAATTGAGCTAAAATCCATTTCAAAAACTGTTTCCTACATTCATACAGAGTAAGAATTTCAACAGAAGAAAGTTGAATTTCCCATAAGGTCCTGTGTTTAACTAAGAAGGATGATAGAAGATTGTCAACAATGTACTTGCACTTGTCATGAATGGTTTCAATCTATTCAATAGTGCTTTAGATAAATATTTTGTAGGCATTTCCCATCAGGTTCTTATGTTAAACTAAATATCTTGTTGGCTGGTAATTTTAATAATAGATTAGCACCAAAGTAAACCCACTTGATCAGGGACTTGTAACAAACATTCATACCATGGTTGGTTTCAATCCATTTGTTTGTTCCCTAGCTAGAAGTCTTTTGTATGTAACTTCCATAGGGTTCTATGTTATAATAAGTCCCATGATGGCATCCATCCTTTTATACCTGATAGATGTCAGAAGACAACAAAGCTCGCCAGAAATGGGTGTAAATTTTCAAAACAGGTGTTTGACATGCAGATGTCAGGTTTTAAGGTCATGGTACGGTAAATATTTTGATTCCTTTAGCTCAGTCTAAAAGTGTAAAAAAGTAGGTCAAAGTCCAAGGTTACTAGGTCAAAAGTCAAGGTACCAAATGAAAGGCCATAGGAAATCTATTTGTGACATATCAAAGCCCTATCCTTTGTGGTTTTAAAGATATAACCAAGGTTAAAGTTTTTGAAAAGTATGTCAAATTCCAAGGTCAAAGTCACGAAACCAAATGAAAGCTCTGGTCATACGAAAACTATATGTGAAATACATGTATCAAAACCCTATCCCCCCTCATGATTTAAAAGATATATCCAAGGTTAATGTTTTTTAAAACAAGTTCAAAATCCAAGGTCACTAGGTCAAAAGTCATGTTACCATATGAAAGCTCTGGTCATAAGGAATCTATATGAGAAATATTAAAGTCATGTCCCTTGGGGTTAAAAAGATATAGGTCAGGTTAAAGTTTTGTCTGTGGATGCCAATGACAGGGGTATGGTATTAGCTCTTCTGATTTTTGTCTAAGCTAAAAAATACATGAATACCACACACTGAAACATAGTAGTTTTAATGTACTATATTGTTTCAAAACTAGAAATGTTTTTAGGAGTCAAGGTATGCATAATCACTACTGTATAACTGCTTTTATTCCTGGTGGACTTAATTTTGCTAAATTCACTGCCGAATAAACTACTGTGAAATTAAATACCCATGAACAAAATGCTTTATTCTGTTGAAGCATGAAAAGGACAATACCTTTCCAATAAAAAGTAAAAATGTTTTTACAAATTAAAATTTATTCATATATAACAAGACATCATATACATGAATCACAAAATATTTTCATCTTTACTTCAACTCCAATCACACTTCAGTACTGGAAACAGTCATGCGGGAAATTTAATACCACTGAATACTGTATGCTCCTTTCAGAAAAAGATTTCCCCGCAAAATTAAACAACTATATAGTATATAACATTTAGTTATTCACTTGATGGCGGCCATTGGCCCTTCCTAGGAACTATCTTCCCGACAAAGGACAAGATCCATGTTCAGCTTTATAGGCCCTGTGATATCTTAAGAATTAAAGTAGAATGCATTGAAATAAAATTGTTATCATAGGTTAGTCATGGCTTGATACATTGTACCATTGCACAGTGTCAAAATTTCCTCGCCAAAACATCATCTTGCTGAATTCTATAATAGACAAAACCGATATCAGACTAGTTTCCTGCAGAACTCTCCTTTTTTTCTACATTGACCACATTTTTCATATAAAGTAATTGCAGTCCATTAAATCTTATCAACAGAAGAATTTTTTCCATGTGAGAATTTTTGGATCAGAGGGTGTTCTGTTGATGAAAATCAACATTATACTAAACTGAGGAGGATTCCGGAATGAGCTAATTTACATATGTAAACAAATAAATCACTAGACACTTGTATAATGCCTGTTCAATACTTGGAAAAGAAAAAAATCTACATGGAATATGAAAACAAAGAACAATTAGGAGGTTGTTTTCTTATTTTTTCTGAATACACAATCTAGATTTAGATGTTTTTCTGGGACTCAACCTATTTTAGACTAAGGCTACAATGTCGTCTGCAGACTGACATCATCAATCAGTTGGACGTATCGCACTCTCAAAAACATTTAATTTTATTGTCTTAGGTTGTTTTAACACACACACACACACACACACACACACTATAAAATAACATTTTTATAAATAGATATAGGTAACAAAAATGTGAAAAGTTTAAAAAGACAAACAGACGCACTAGTTGTATAATATTTTATATACTCATATCAATTGGAGATTTTAATTTGTATTTTCCTTGATTTGCAAGAAGCAGAGCTTTGTCTTTGTATTCTTTAGCGAGTTCTTTACTCTTTTCCACACCGTCTCCTACTTTATACATCCTTGATGTATTAGCACAAGATGGTGCATGACCTAGTTCACAACCTTTCAATGCATACTGGAAGGCCTTTTTCAAATCTGCATCAACTGTGTCTCTACCATGAAGATATAATGAATTTAATCGGAAACAACTTTTGACATGATTGTTTGTACAAGCTTTGTCCAGCAAAGCCACTGCTTTTTGTAAGTCGTAAAAATGTTTCCACGGTCCCTCATTGTCCATTGACATTACACTCACATTGTGACAAGATGACATAAATCCTAGATTACATCCATTATCATGGTATTTATATGCTAATTTCCTCTTTTCACCTGTCTGGTCTGAAATGAATATAAAAAAAAATAAAGTACAGTAAAACTTGCTTTAACAACCACCTGTGTAAAAGACAACCTGGTAACAAAGACCGTTTTTTGCTGTCCCCAATAGTACCATTTGTGTACAAATCAACCTCTATATAAAGACCAGCTCCCTATAAAGACTGGTTTAATTGTGTCCCAAACAAGGTCTTTATATACAGGTTTCAGTGTATTGTTACATAACCTCTACAGTTTATTGAAAAACTATCAACTTTGTTTATGTATATCGTCTACATGTATACTAAAGTTTCATCAAACATTCTATTGCTCAATAAAAACACTATCAGAAATTAACCAATTATACAGTATACTTAACTTTACATATAACTTGAATGTGGGTCTGGAATACCGTATTTTGGGCCATTAAGCGCCCAGAACGCTACAAAAATCAGTATAAAGGAGTAGGAACCAATTAATAGTCAAATTGATGTAAAACAGTTAATTTCTTATGAGGCAGTGTCAGTGGTAAAGTTGTTGTAGTTATTACCAAGGACAACTATTTAAGGGGCATTAGCTGTGTTTTGTTCACAAATTATTATCCCAGTTTTTACTACTGTTACTTACAGTTTTTCAGGTCCACATCTTCTTGTTATCCAGCTAGAAAAAAAGGGGGGAGGGGCGCTTATAGGCACATGGGTGCTTAATGGCTTGAATACAGTATATTATACCAAGTTACAAATACATTTGACATGTGCAATGAATGAATGATGTATATAAATTGATGTACATGATTAGGCCTATGCGTAATTGGTGAAACAAATTTCTTTATCAGAGGTTTCAGACTGCAGTGACTCAATGTTGGTTTTAATGTTTGGTAAGGAATTCCTTTGTAATATGACGTAAACCAAGACAATTATAACTGAACAATACAAACGACCATTGTAAAATTACACAATATAACATATAAACAAAGCATGTATGTGAACACAAATAACAAACTTTATTATATTTCTGGTAGTGAAATATAAGGTTTTATCATATGATATGTGTGTTATGCTGTTTCATAGCAGATTACATAAATATTTTACATGTACAACGTATAATAAAGCCTAGTGACGATTTGATTGGCTAACGTGCAGCAAACTGAACTACTTTTATTCATTACGTACGCAGACTTCATTCATCTGAAAGTTGGCAATAAAGTCACTTCATTCATTTGAAGGTTGGCGATGACGTCACTTGATGTTTGTGACTTCACTTGAACTTGAATGGGGACAATCGAATAAAACATGTTGTGTAGCTGATTTTAAAATTTTTATGTATTCAAGTCGGTAAATTTGCTAATTTCAACATCTGATAAAGTATACTTAGATGCAAATAATAATTTAATATGTAGGCTAAATGTATGTATTCAAATATCAGCTATAGTTACAATATGTTTTGTGCACATATTTCTGCACAAGTGTTTTACCTATTTGGAACAATTTGGTCAACTCAACAGAAAGGAGAATATAGATTCTCATTCCAGTCATCAGAAAATGCTGTTTATATTGCATATGTTTGATCATGTGATAAAAAGAATCTGTCACAATTTTCCATTCATATCACATTTATGATACAAGTTTTTGAATTTTCCATTTTGCGAGCCTCATGACAGATCCTGTATTTATCAATTAAATAAATTTTTCATTTTTAATTGTTACTTTTCACAGTGTGAAAATAACACTCCATACAAAAGCAATAAAGTTATTTTTACTTGGCAAATCAAAATATTTTTTCAAAATTTGGGACTACTTTTTATGTTTTGTGAGAGATAAATATGTATCAAATAGAATACAAATTTAATACTTGTGCAATGTACTCATGTCAAATGTTATTCTTCTGTTTCATGCGATGAAATGTGTTATACATAAAAACTTTGCAAATATATGTATATGTATATACTCACACATACAAAATATCATGCATACAAAATTCATTACAAAATGTCACATATACAAAACCCAGTCTTACAAATGAGATGCTGATTATCAATATAACAATTTATTACATGCATGTGTAATCATACAGTTACAATACAGAGTTCAATACAACTATGCAATACGTAATATCATATTGCACTGTAGTTGGATACGGAAATTTTGCCAGAGATACTTTTCTAAATGGGATTCATGTCATCCAAAATATTTGATGGCATCGTTAAAAATGGAATGAATTTTAAACTTGTGTACATATATTAATAAATAAAGGGCGTGTAATAAATACAAAACAACACAAATGTTTCCATCCGTATCATCAGACTGCACTTGATCGTTGTAGTGGACAGATTCAAATCGTGCTACAAAGTATATATTCAAATATGTCACTATTTAAATAATTTTTCTTAACTTTAATGCAATATATTCAATTCAAATTACGGTATTATTTAGGATAATTAACAGATTATTAAGACATTTTAAAAGTGTTGTGCAGATTTCCACAGGTCTCTGATCATCCAGGCAAATAATTGTTGAAACATGTTGACTGTTTTTTTATGAAATAGCCTAAAAATCTTAATCAGTTGAAGCCTAACCTTGACCCTGACCTAGTTTCAAGAAAATAGATCAGACCAACCTAAGTACCCTGAAAGGCACATCTAGAGTACATAAAAAAATTTGTGTGAAGTATTATTCCAATTCATCCAATAGTTAGGTTCTGCTCTGGAAACGAAATGTTGATGAATCTGCTGATGCCACCAGTGTGGCCATGGTCAATGACGCCACTGGATGGAATCAGTGATCCCTATGTCTCGCTTTTGCTTCGCAGACGAGACAAAAACTATTATGATTATATTAATGACCTTTGGCCGATATCAATACTGCACTAGTGTTTTATCCAACAGCATTTTTGTAATGTGAATCATACAGTTGGTCTGATGTTTTCATAAACCAAATAAAAATGAAAATTACCGAAATAATAATTAGAACTATTACATTGAAATAATATAACATACCGTACTAAAAACACATCCATACATGCAGTAAAGTCAGAAGGCAGAATGTATCACTTTACTTACCAGAGGATGCTTGCAATGCCATGTAGTTGCCAAGTTTAAAACAGCTCTCACCATGATGATTTTCAAGACAATTTAATTTGTATATCTTTTCAGCTTTTTTTTTATCAATTCTTACAAAATCATAAAAATCGGCAAGGCGCTGACATCCTGTAATAAGAGAAAAAGGTATATATCATAAGACATGTAGATAATTCCATGACTGTTGGAGGTAGAGATGAACATCTAAACTTCTAAACATATCTGGGTGTCCGGTTAGCACACTTGCTTTTCACCAACTGGACCTGGGTTTGATCATCTGATTGGACAAGGGGGTATGTGAGATGGTATGGCGGTTGCTAAGTCGGACAAAAACACAAATACTCCAGTTTCCTCCCACAGTAAGCATCCCATAATGCCAACATCGGAGCCAATGAAAGACATTTGTATAAGATGTTTTGCCTGGTTTGTTAATCATTGTAAAATAAATAAGTTTAAACTTAAATCTTCACATACTGGTACCAAGAGATATGTAAATGTAGATGCATTAATGTCACCTCAGAACCAGCCAACAATCAAATATGATAAATATCAAAAGGGCTTTATGCTCTTTCTATAAATGAATTAATTATTTCTTTACAGTGCATAAAACTAGAAGAAGAGACCTTTTTCACCCAACACAGACCCTGAACACTTGCTCACAGCCTCATAAATTTCACACTTATTGTAGAGGGCTTAACTCTCTTTTTAGCCCTGTTATAATTTTTTTCAATGATATGCAGATTTTTAAGTTTGGGCTATTTTTGGCAGTTTTGGTCCTGAGCAAAGGGCCCAGGATCACCATATTCCCAAATTTTGTTCTCCTTACTCTAATGATGCTTCTTATAAAATCTAAATATGATTGATGGCTAAGAAGTTAAAAATGTTCATTATTTTTTTGACAACAATCAAAGAACACAGGTAATATGGTCGCCTGAGTGACTTGGGGTGACCTCAAAGATAAAATTGCCAGAAGAACAATAATGCAGGACTATAAAGAGGGGGGCTTTAAAATGTTATATTATGTATTAACACATTAATACAAGAGTACCGTAAAAGGTACATAATATGCCAATCATTAATTGTGAATGAGTTTCTCTGTGAATGAAATGTTAGTGTTTGCTTTTCTTTTTTCAAGTGCTAGTTTGCTACAGTGACCTTGACCTTTAATGTATGACCTTATACTCAAGGGCAAACCTAAAACAAATTGCAAAAGAATTATTCTTCTAATCTATATTCCCAAAAAATTTGCATAAAAAAATTCAATCCACTGATGAAAAATTATGTTTTGAAAATTTGCATAAAACTTTATTTTCTTTGTTGATATGGGCCACCACAGACTGTATTTTCTATACCAGAGGTTGCAGACGACACACATAATCTCATTATTTGTGCTTCTACATGCAAGAAAATAGATTTCAAAATGAATACCAGAAGTTAGACATAACATCAGTGTAATTAATTGATTTATTCAATATTGAGACCAGTTTACACTTTATGATCAGTTAAATCTGTGTATTTATCGTGTGTCATCTTTTCTGTTGGAAGGTGACATAATGCGATGGCCTGATTCCCTAATGGAATTTATTCAGGATACTTATGCTTTAATTTACACCATGAGTCAATAAAATATATTCTATAAAATAACCAAAAAAAATACAGTATATCTCCATTTTAGTCTACTCTGGATATATTGAAATTCAGGGGACCAACATTTTTCTTTCAATATACTTGAAGTTCAAAATAAGCAAATCTTGGTCTCAATTGTAACAGCAGAATATAAACCCAAACTAATTGCATTGTTCATTATCAATTTATTATATTACAAAAATTGTTTAAGCCCTCAGTAAATCTGGACGAACATTTGAAATCAGAAATGCCTAACATTTTTTGCAAATTCTTCAGACTTCTCTTCTACATGCATGATCTCACCTACCCACTGTTATGGCTGCCGTCTTTGGGGGACTTCGATACAAATGTTAGAAAAACAACACATTATCACCTCAGCGGACTGATAATTGATTTCAAAGTAAGCAATATTTCAATATGAGTGATTTCAATTTTAAAAAACAAAGAATATGAGAGACTGAGACTGTGGATTTAGTTTTATTTCAAAATATTCGATATTTCAGAATAAGCGACTTCAGTATCACTGGAGTAAGCTGTAACTGGATTGTGGATTGAAATGTGAAATGAAACATGAGCCATGTAATTAGATATACATAAGTGTATGAATGCCTTAAACTGCCAATTTGGGTGTTTCACATTACACATTCACATTATCATAATGATATTCGTTGTATTTGAATTTCACAATTTTTAATTACTAATTATATATTTTCAGTCTTTCTAGCATAATAATAAATATCATACTTGATTATTTATGCATAATGCTCCTTCACACCGGGTTTATACTAATCATATAGAATGAATATGGAACGTAAAAATATGTACCAGTTCACTGTCGGAACCAGACATTTTGTAAAACAGGGTGGGTTGGGGTAATAATTCTACCTAAACATGTTGATACAGCAGATTTTTCGAATTGTTGGATAAACTTTAAGGCAAGAATTTTTGTAAGATGGTAGTGAATTGGGGAGCCCAAAGACTGAAAGAGGCATTATGATCCAGCTTCCAGACATGACTGATTAGATATAATATCAGTAACATTTATTTTAGTTAATTGGCTTTTCCTAGCAAAACTTTTCAGCAAACATTTTTCATGTAAAAGACTAATGGTAGCGGTGCAGGGACATGCTCCCCATAAAAATCAAGAGGACCTTAATCGCTCACCTGAGAACAATCTACAAATGTGGAAAGAAGACCAAGAAGAATATGTACCTGTAGGCTGATCTGGCCAAGAAACATATATTGCTGTTTTAAGAAATTCATAAAAAATTCTAGAAATCAAATTTCACCAAAATTCTTGCACAAACCATTTCTTCGCCAATATACAAGTAAAATATAAAGCATCGTTGTGTATGCAAGGAGAGATAATTGAAGAAATCATGCAAAAATGAATGAAAATGACAAAGTCTGAAAAGACCTCAAAAATATGACAAAAATTCATAGTCTGATATCTATGAAAAATACAAATTTGAATAATAAAACCATGTTACGGGATTTAGATCACTTAGAAACAATCCATTTTTTAATTCACGTAGTGGTTCTGGAGGAGAGGATTTTTAAAGAGGGATACCTTATGGGACCTATTTTACCCCATCCCGAGATCCATTCCTGGGCCGATCTGGCTGAAAACTATAAACTTGGTAAAGGAACTTAAAGTCCTTGAGCACTTGCTTCCTGTAATTTTTTTTCAAAATTCCTAAAGTGGCTTTGAAACAAAAGCTGATAGTGTGAAAAATGCAGCCCCCTTAATTTTTTGGCAGTCCTAAAAATTCATAAAAAAATTCTAGAAATAAAATTTCTGCAAAATTCTTGCACAAAAACATTTCTTTACCTAATCACAAGTAAAACACATTAAATAAATGCATCAAAGTGAATGCAAGGGGAGAAAATTGAGGAAATCATGCAAAAATGAATGAAAATGACAAAGTCTGAAAAGTCAAGAACGTGTCAAAAATTACAATTCCGATTTCTATGAAAAATACAAAAACTTGAATCATTCATCCATGTAAATCACTCAGAAATAATCTGTTTTTCAATTCATGCAGTGGTTCTGGAGAAGAAGAATTTTTAAAAGTGGTACCTTTTGGGACCTATTCTGCTCCACCCTGGATCCACCCCTGGGCCAATCTGGCTGAAAAGTACAAAATTGGTAAAGACCTTGAGCACTTGCTTCCTGTCAAGTTTCGTCAAATTCCCCTCAGTGATTTCAGAGAAGAAGTAAAAAATATGAAAATTTTACAGATGGACGCCAAACGGGGATGATCACAATAGCTCACTTGAGCCTACGGCTCAGGTGAGCTAAAATGGGACGAGATCACCCAATATACCCGACACATGGGCAATTTCAGAAACGAATGTTTTAAAACGACAGTACAGACCAACTTTGCCTGATTTAGGTATGGAATGACGTATGAAAATAAACACAAAGGGTAATAAGAATAGAATATATATTAACTGCAAAATCGCACGTGCTTATTGGACACTCAGTACAAAATTACTGAATATTAATTTGCAATGCTCAGACAATTGGTGGACAAAAAAAACCCTGATATTAAGGCAAGATTGTTGCAATTATATGCATACATTAGTAATTCTAACCACCAGATGGTACATTATGAACAGATCACAAAACATTTAATTGAACTGAAGCGCCAAAAAGTTTTGAGATTTATCATTTAAACATGGAAATTTTGCACAGGTATTTATATTTTGTGTTGATACATGTAATAAAGTTTTTTTTCAGAAAAGTTTTGAAATGGAGTGTACTATAGTCTACTTCAAAGTTGGTTTTAGGTTACACTTAATATATATGTATATTTTCTTTAATTCTATCCTCTATATATAAATCTTTAGGATGTTCAGGCTATAGATACAAATCTGGTAAAAATGGACAAACACGGACCTCTGGAAACCAAGAGGTGGGATCAGGTGCCATGGAGGAGTAAGCATCCCCTGTCAACCGGTCACACCCGCCGTGAGTCTACAGTCAAGTCCAAATGAAATACGTGAGGAATGAATCCTCGTCACAATTGGTACAGACATCTCAACAACCTCCAAGGAAAAGGCAACTCAACATTTCACCTAGTGAAACAGAGTAATCGTAAACAAGAACATTATACCGAAAGTAAAATTTGCAGAATGTTGACATCAAACGCGATTATAACAATTTACATCACTCACTTTAGGTTTAGTTTGAGTCCAGGTAATAAAAGTGTACTGATTACTATAAACATCTAACATGTGTTCAGCTTGGAACATAGTTCACTTTTAAAAGTGCACTGTCAGAATAACCAAAACTTACAAGCCAATAGTAAAATAAACATAATATTGCAACACATGTACACATCTTTTTAATTCACTCAGGCTATAAAAATCACATGAAGATGTTGAGGATATCACAGTCTCATCCTTCACCATGGCAGACACACTTGTTCTTGTAGAATTTTTACAGACAAACAGGGGTGGTAGATATCTACTATGGAATGGCTACAAATACATTGTATCATCAAAATAACAAGAAAGACACATGGATATCATGGAAGTGTGTAGTAAACACTTGTAGAACTACTATCTGTATTCGAGATGACATACCCACAAAGATGGGACAATAACATAATCATCAACCAGAAAGAGATCGACAGCTGCAGTAAAAGGCGCAAAAATCATAAGTAACATATGAACAAGGGTCAAATATGAACTTACTCCAATTCCTTCTATTTTATGATGAAGAGATAACCAAACTGAGAGATGCTTCCTGGGATGTTTCAAACTATTGTTCGAAATAATTTTGTTATTGAATGCTACTAATAAACAATTTATAATTCAAACTTTTATGAGTCTAATTTATCTATGTTTCGATTAAATTGTTAGACCCATTCATATAAACACACTGAAAATTCCAACAAATAATTCAAAGTTAAAATTTACATGTGTTTGAAAGTGCCCAATGACAATTTTTCTGATGTACACTGAATTTCACAAAAATTAAGTGAATTCAGCACTACCGGTAATTATTAGATATCATAACCACAGATGTCTTATACAGTTTCAAAGCAGTCAAACACACATATATCTTACAAACCATCCGAAACTAAACATCTATGATTCTGAGTTACCATTCATTAGTCAAAGTCCCGATGTTTTGAACTCTTCTAGGTGGTCCCTTGAACTTCGACTCATCAAAGTTCTAGTCTGTATCTTATAAAATACCGAAATGCATCATTTATCAATGTTTAATCAATATTATGACGTGTATAAATAATTTCATTGACTTTTGTCTAGTGATACCCGACAACAATAAAATGTATTCGGCTGTAATCAGACGGCCAAAGATTTCCAATCAAACAGATAATACATGTAAGCAACATTTCCATATACATGTAGCAACAAGAAAGACATCAAAGCTCACCGAAAATGGGTGTAAATTTTCAAAATAGGTGTTTTACTTACAGCTGTCAGGTTTTAAGGTCAGAGTACGGTAAATATTTTGATTCCTTCTGCTCTGGCTAAAAGTTTTCAAAAGTAGGTCAAAGTCCAAGGTCACTTTGTCAAAAGCCAAGGTACATGTACCAAATGAAAGCTCTTGTCATAAGAAATCTATATGTAAGAAATCAAGGCCCTATCCCTCATGGTTTAAAAGAGATAACCAAGGTTAAAGGTTTTGAAAAGTAAGTCAAACACATAGGTCAAATGAGACACCAATTGAAAGCTCTGGTCATAAGAAATCTTAAATTGAAATATCAAAGGCAAACCCTTATCTTCATGGTTTAAAAGATATACCCATGGTAATGTTTTTAAAAATTAGGTGAAAGCCCAAGGTCACAGTCACAATAGGTTAAAAGTCAAGGTACCAAATAAAAGCTCTCTCCATAAGAAATCTATATATGTGATTTGAATTACATTATTTCTTAAATATTCCCGAATAACATTCATATAGATCCATTTGACATCAAAATTTTTCAAAAAAATACTGATTATTGTATAACTGCATTATTTATACATATTCATACTTTAATCTATTTGTACTTGCACGTTCAGACTTGCCAACCTTGAAAAATATTCATGGGGAGATTTTTCAATCTCATGGGGAAGACTTTAAATTTTAGTTAGGCCGAATTTTCTGCCCCGATTTTATGCGTTTGGGTTTTGGGTTTTTTTTTTTTTTTTGGTAAAATCAGGATTGTTATTAATTCACAGATCAACATTTCACCTTCTGGAAGTTTTTCGTGTAAGCACTGAAAACTATACTCTGTATGTAGATTATCTAAATATTCTTTCACATCCTCTTCTTTCTTTAAATCGTATGGAGATGTCATGTTTAAAACTGCAGAATACATTTTATAACTTTAATAATTTTACTTTGACCTCCACGCAGGATGTGGTTAGATTTTTCAATCTCATGGGGAAGACTTTAAATTTTTGTTAGGCCGAATTTTCTGCCCCGATTTTATGCGACTTGTTTTGGTTTTTTTTTTGTTGTTTGTAAAATCTGGATTTTTACCAAAAAATATTGATTGAAATCGGGGCAGAATGTTTGTCCTAAATATTAGTAAGAATAGGAAAATTTAAATTTTTTATGGGGGAGAAATGCATTTTTCTTGAACAAATCATTAGAATTTTACATAAGAAATAGGGAATCTCCCTATTTATGGAGGGAGACTATGTGCTTTTCAATAACGAATTCAAAATAAGGATCTAAATCAATATTCTTATCTTTCATTTCTGATCTTGAGTAGAAATAAAATATTACATATGAAACCAACTAGCCTATTATGTGCATACCTATACTCAACTAACGGTGGCCAAATCGAAAACGGTATTTATGGCCGAATTGACTTGGGGACGGATTGACTGTGACCGAATTGACTAAGGACGGATTGACTAGAAACTTTTAGTGTCTCCCAGTTATCCCCCATTAATTCATAGACCAACATTTCACCTTCTGGAAGTTTTTCGTGTAAGCACTGAAAACTATACTCTGTATGTAGATTATCTAAATATTCTTTCACATCCTCTTCTTTCTTTAAATCGTATGGAGATGCCATGTTTAGAACTGCAGAATACGTTTTATAACTTTAATAATTTTACTTTGACCTCCACGCCGGATGTGGTTACTGAGGCTGCCGATAGATGTCGTTTCGCGCCAGAATAATCAAGTAGTCAGCAACGTCTTGAAACATTTTATGTTATCAGCTTGTTCTAGACTTCTATAGCGATTCACAACCATAGGATGAGTAACGGTATATTGTGAGTTTGTGTCTTTGTCATTATATGTAGTATATTGTCGAAGACCATAATGTTATTTTTATATATTTAATGTCATGGATTGTTTTGACAGTTGGTCCTGATGTTTACATCCATAGCGGCCATGTTTTTCCTTCTAAAATCTTTACAATCAAAATTGGGCCCTATTTCCATTTGTCTGTTTATACGAAACGAGATCCTAATATATCGTTCAGTTGTTTTTGTCAGGATACAAGGTGTTGAGATTTGTGCGGACTTAAGGTCGACAAATTTCCTTGTAAATAACATCTGATCTGATTATTTATAGATTTGATAACTTATAGTTATAAGTTACAACTGCTTAAACATCATGTTTTCTATGATTTTTCTGTTGTATTATGCTGCTCTCTTAAACTAGAGACATATATAACACAGAGATTCACAACTTTCCACTCCTAACACTGAGACGCTCTCATGTTCTCTCGTGTAATCCATAATTTAATTCGAGTCCAGAGTGCATTTTGAATTATCACAGCTAAAAAAAATAAACAATTAGTGACACTAGGCCTACCCATAGAAAATAAATTCTAATTTAATGGAAACTAATAAACATTGTAAATTGTTATTGGAGAGCAGTTGTATAATAAAATGATCTCATTTAATGATTTATAGATACAATTTAGCCTTAATTAAATCTAAAACATAGCACTTTATTGGGTAAATTGTGTTGGAGTTGGACAAGGAAGCAAATGAACAATTTTTTCACATCATGCTACAGGAGGATCTATGAATTTTTTATTTTTTTTTTATAAAAATGTGCAACTTGCATCAACATTTACAAAAAGTGCAGTGAAACTTGAAATTTTGACACTTGACTTATTATATATGACTCTTCAATTTTGAGTTTTGACTCCCGGAACAATAAACATTAACAAATAGCAACTCCAAAGTAATCAGTGTTTAACTTGGTGATAGATATATGCGTTGCACAAGTCACTGATGAATGAAATATTTGTTACCAGAAAAAATAAGTCTTTAAGATTTTAGAGTCACATTAATCTAACTATATCAGTACATCACATTTACATGTAACTTTGCACAGACACACTAGATATTTTCTCAAAATTCTTTTCTGTTAGTCCTGTCCTAGTATTAAATAATTAGAAATTTTAAAATAATCAAAATGGAAAACTGGCAGGAAATTTTATAATTTAGTTGGGTGTAATTGTACTGCTAATTTCATTTTGCAAAAATAGATGTATCTGATTATTCAATCATAGAATTCATTGTTTGCTGGCATCTTTTTGATGCAAATTGATTGATTCTTCATAGGAGACAAGGTGAAGAAGTAAAATGTGATCATCATTTACTGATTAAAAATTATTAGAAAAATTTATATACCATATTCAACCTAACAAGCACCCATGTCCCTATAAGTGCCATTCCTTCTATGCCGATCAAGTATCTTTTCTAGCCAGTTGATGAGATATTGACCAAAAAAACCATAAGTAACAATTTATCTCTAGGTGCCCCCCCCACCACCACCACAGAAGAATGTCGATAGGTGTCCTCGGTAATAACTACAATAACTTTACCACCGTGCCTTGTAAAGATTTAATTGTTTTACGTCAATTTGGCTCATATATGGTACATGTATAAACTTATAAACAAAGCATATGTATATATACACAAATATGATTTTACTGTTTTCTTACTTTCAGTGTGTTGTCCATTGTCCTTAGTAACCGTAGGAGTTAACTTGGTTTGATGATAAGGTGACCTGCAAATGTAAACATGACTTCAGCATTTGAGAGTGCTTTTATCAACCATCTCAGAGAAAAGAAACGAGGTGATCCTTGGTTCAGGAGAAGACATGAAAAATTTGGTGCGAAGAAAGTCAAAGAAGATAGTAATTTGCTGGTCGCTCACAGAATGGTTCTTAAGAAATATAGAAAGCAATGGCAGAGCTATAGGTCAGTGCGCAAAAAGATCCTGATTGAACATTTGAAAAATGCTGTGAGTACAGAAAATAAAAGCAAGATAAAATACAGAACTTTGTCAGACAGACACTCATGGCCATCATTTAATTCAGGAGTGAATGGAGATAGCTTATTTACAGCATCCAAACACTCACAAAGTTTGATATTTGGCAAAAGACACACCATTGATACTTCTGATCTTCAAAGTGTTTCGTTTTGTACAGATTTTCCAATTTCTGAAATTGAAACAGAACTTTCAGGTAATCGTGGGAATGGAAACTCTCCATTCAACAGCAGCAACAGTTGTGGGTCCCCAGAGGGACTTAATTTAGATCCACAAAGTGTACAAAATGTGAAACAATCTTCAGATGTTAAAATTATGAACCAAAATAACCAGAAAAAGTGCTTAAATTGTTCTTTAGATATTGAACCAAATAACAATTCAGAATTGGCAAACATATGTTCATGCAATAAAAAGAATGATTTAGAAGGTGACGGGATGTACAAGGAAACAAACATTTCTAATTCTTCAGAGGACTATATTGATGTAGTATCTGTGGATAATGATGATGAGTTTTCTGAAGTGAAAGGTGCATCAGAGAAAGTAGAGGGCAATTTAGATGACAAAAGTGTTCAACTTTACATCAACATTAATGAGAGATGTGAATCACCAGTAATGTTTGTAGGGTCAAATTCTAGTCGAAATGCACTAAAACCACCACCCATCTCACCAGTTAAATGGCAGCAGCAGTTCATGTCCTTTCTATCAACTTCTTCATCAACTGTATCTAATCAAGATCAACTTGAAAATGCTAATATCGTGTGCAATGATTTCTCTGTGTCATCTCATTCACATTCCTCAAGGAGGAAAAGGTCTAGAAAAGTACGCAGTAGCACGTGTCCATGTTGTTTGGGGTTGTCCAGTCATAAAAGACGTCAGAAGCATTACAGTACAGATGGGAAACATTCCCATCATTCTAAAAAACTGTCAAGGGAACAGAGGCATTTTATACGGGACATGATGCAGCTTGTTTCATTAAGAAATAGAATTGTTCAACTTCTTTGTGTGTTATTGCCTGAATGTAAGGACCAATTAAGTGACATCAATCCTGATACAGATGGTGTTGAAAAATGCATTGATCAAATCATATTCATACTAAAGTCAGGTAGTCCTAGTTTCCATGATGATACACAGGAATCTTTTCACAGGGTCATACAAGATAAAACGTCAAATTCAGCAGCTCAAGAAAATGACCTTGATAGTGTTTTTGATGTTTCAGAATGTCCAAGTCTCATAAAATCTCCTGATATCTCACAGTCTGAGTTTAACTCAGCATATGGAGAAGAAACAGATGATGAGGATATGCCTGTGCTTGATCATTTCATGTCTGTTGATGAACAGTCTTCTCAGCATAAAATGCCTACCAATTTATCTGAGGAAAACCAATGTAACTTCAGGGCATCTAGCACTTGTAGGGAACCTTGGAATAGTGAAGCCATATCTAGGTTACAAATTATATCAGATGCAGATTCTGGAATTGTCCATGATGATGAAATGAATGAAAACATAAGTTTGGACTTCACTAGGACAAGTTTGAAATCAGAAAATGGCAAATATTCTTTTGAGAGAGGCAAAACTTTGAAGCCTGAAACCTGTGATGATCAGAAAGTCTGTGATAGTGTCATAGTAAATAGTGCTGGTACTGAAACAAAGCTCTTTACCGAGTTAAGTACTGATAATTGCAATGAATTAGTGAATCCATATGAGAGATATCCTAGCAATTTAATGACTAAGCAAAGGGATGACATGGAAACTGATGATAAAGATGTGAATTCTTCATGTGTTCACAGCTCTGCTTCTGTTATTCAAGAGATCAAATCTCTTGACGATGACAATAACAACAATGACGGCTCATGTAAACTAGAATCTGAAAATGGCAAATATCAAGACACAGATGGTTTACTTGTGGGACTCCCTTCTTCAGAAAACATGAACACAGAAGCAAGTTGTCACTCGAAGAACAGGTCTGATCCATTTATTAATCAGGAATTTGCATTAAATTACTCATCAAAAGAAGAACAGAAAGAGTCATCATTAAATCAACTTGGTTGTAATTTACTCAAAGATGTACATTCAGATGATTCTACTTCTGCCAACAGAGCTGTGCTGTGTAACAATTCAGATCCTGCAACAGCAGATAAATATATGTGCCATGATATTGCCCCTGAGACTGGTAATGATACATCTGTCACTGCTGTAGTGCCATCTGTGATAGCAGTGTATGATCCACAAATTATAGTGTGCAAAAAGCCAAAGATCTGTTTGAAAGCTTTCAAAAAAAGAGTGTATAGATTGCTTCACTGGCTTCTACCAGAACTCACACTTGAAAGTAACTTCTTTAAAAGTACAGACAATTTAGAATTTTTATTAGACACTATTATTGTTAGTAATCAAGGGCATTTAAATGCTGATCATTGATTAGGTCATCTAAAAATTATCTGGTTCCCGGACAACTGCGTTGAAAATGTGACTAGGGAGGTACATGTAGGAGACTTTGGCTTGGCGTGACTTATTGCTTTTGTCGATTGTTTGCCGTCGTCTTTAAAAATCTTCTTCTCAATCTCATGAACGACTTTCAAATTTTGTATGCATGATTGCTAAGTCAATATGTACAAAGTTTGCAAATGATCTAAGGTCGTTTGATGTTTCAATACATAGTAAACCATTTGGGGGTTCCCAGACAAACAGAATTTCCTGTTAACTATTGCAAACAATGAAGAAAAGTAGGGTGTATTCATTGACATAGATGAGGGCATAATCGGACTGTACGTATGATGTTACCAGATACCTTAACCATTTTATGTCTATAAATAGACTGAATTGTTCATTAAAACAAAGCAGTGAACTTGACTTTATCAAATGATCCATGAATGTAGCACTGAAAGGGTTAAGACTGATCACGTTAAAATCCCAGTCAGTCTTTTTCCTGTTCTGTCAGAGACGTCGCGTTGATCGTGTTTACGTCACATTATATTTGTAGGATTAAAATTGTGACTTAATGAACAACTGCTAAATGGGTATTGTCTTAAGAAATCCTAAAATGCATAAAAAATCAATATTTACACGTATATCAACAATTTCATTAACATTACATTAACTTTTATAACGAGCGCTACATCAAAACAACTAGGTTTATAAGCAAAAGTTTAAGTTTAATGTATCAGTCTGTCCTAGCAAAAATGCCCAATTCCAGTACTGATGGTATCCATAGGCTAAGTCAAAATTTATGCACATGTGTAAGAATTGATATCCACGGGAGAAGTAAATTTAAAATGCTTGATAACATATTAATTGTTTGACAGCTTCTCGAGCTAATTAATTTTCAAAAGAAAAATTAGAATATGAATAAATCCATACAGTGCTTCTCTAGGAAAAAATAATATTCAGCCATTATTATATAATTTGATTATAAAAATAATGTCCAGTAGCACCTGCCGGTTTGGTGACACCCAACCAGCTCAACAAATTTGTTAATGAAATTGAATTGTTAAAAAAAAAAAGAGAGAAAGAGACTTAAGCAAGTGCTACAAATGACATAGAGTATGGTTTTATACAGATGGCTTATAAACTCAAAACTGATATACTTTTTGTATACAAAGATATATAATAGAAAATTGTTAGGAATTACATTGTATCTAAAGGTCATTGTGACAAAGTTTCAAGGTCATGGTCAGAGGCACCTACATAAGTAAACAGAAATTATCAGTTTTTTTTCTCAACTTTAAGACATCTTCTGAAGAATTAAGAAGTCCAATTTTAACTAAATTTGGCAGGAAGTATCCTATGTTTGCAAATGAAAAGGGGCCAAGACCCATAAGGGTAAGAATGGTTAAAACTTGGTGCATCTTGAAGTCTTTTATACTCTTTTCATGAATCAATGATCAGTGTTCTTTCAAATTTGATATACATGTACAATATTGTTAAATCAATATGCGTATATACAATGTATAAAGTTTGCATACATGTATAAAATTGAAATCTCATCTTTTATAACGAGTGCTTCAAATGAAATAGGGTATGGTTTTATACAGATGGCTTATTAACTCAAAACTGATTGACTTTTAGTTTACAAACTTATTTTGAATCACAGGCACCCAAGTAAACAAAATCAAAGAAATTGCCAGGAAATATCCCCGTGTGAAGTTGCATATATGAAAATGGGCTAGGACCCATAGGGGTCCAAACTTGGAACAAAAATATACAATGTATCAGATTACAACTTTTAAGACATTTTTGTCTTTCTCTGCTTCATTGGTCTAATTTGCCAGGTGAGCGCCTTACATTTGGCCTCTAGTTTAACTTCATTGCCATTACAAATACAGCAATGCCTTTATGATCATGTTTAATACTTGTATATAGATGTTGCATGTAAATATACATTTGTACATAAGTGTCCGAATTTGTATAAATTTGTACATATAGTAGAGCAGACCTCAAGAATTTTTCATTTTTGTGTACTTACAATGTATTTTAATTTATACATTTGTGTAATTTAAAGATTTGGTATTTTTAAGATATTTTTTGTCTTAAGCTGAGACCAAATCATTTTGCATTTATGAATGATACATTAATGTCATTTTGATCATTAAAGGCTTACATGTGCATCAATACATAATTTGCATACTCATTGTATCCTATATTTTGGTTGATATTCAGAATGTTTTATAAAGCAGTGACATTAGGAACAAATACAAACAAACCTAAATGGCAGTCTGAGCCAAAGTGTCTACATGTAATTCCCCTTAGGCCATTCCAAGTTTTTTCTCCGTTACGCATCCACTTGCACTTTGGTTGAGGACATATTGAGAAAAAAAAACACACAAAATTGGTAATCTGGAAATGTATTTTCCTTTCATACAGCACATGGAATGAAAGTGTTTTGCTTTTGCAGTTGTTTTGATGCAGATATAATGTTCTGGACACAGTTGCACAACAGGTTGTTAAATTTAACATAAAGTTAACCAATGGGCTAACTGTACGTTAAATTTAACAATGTGTTGTGCAATCGGGTCCAGATGAATTATAACTGATATACCATAAAACATTTAAAGTACTCTAGCGCGCTCAGGATACTGTAGTCAGTGTAGTGTGGGTGATATTAAATGAATAACTAGGTTTTTTTTTTTTTTGGGGGGGGGGGGGGGGGTTTCGGTGGGTGTTATTAAGTTATATTTACTTAGAATCAATGAATTCATCAACCTACATGTACATACAGTACATGTATATCGACTCTTATAGACAAAAATTTTTTAATTTTATAGATGTATAATGGAAATAACACAAGTTATGCTAGTTTTTGCCAGCTCTTTCTCTTTGTGTTTTCTTTACGGCCGAGTTGAATTTTAAATATAAAAAAAATCTACAATTTGATTGTAACTTTAAATATTTATCATGTAAAATTTGGAATTGTTGAATTCCCTGTGTATTAAAAAACAATGATTCTGCTATTTTTTTCACAGATATAATCACAAAGTGTGAAAATAAAGTTCTTTACAGTTCTTCATTTTTAGCTCACCGGAACAAAAATCTCATCTTTAGCGTCCATAGACAAAACTTTAACCTTGCCTATAACTTTTTAACCACAAGGGACAGGGCTCTGATATTTCACATATATTTTTCTTATGACCAGAGCTTTCATTTGGTACCTTGATTTTTGACCTAGTGACCTTGGACTTTGACCTACTTTCCAAAAACTTTAAAATTTGGCTATAGCTTTTAAACCATGAGGGATAGGGCTTTGATATTTCGCATATATATTTCTTATGACCAGAGCTTTCATTTTGTACCTAGTGACCTTAGACATTGACCTACTTTTCAAAATTTGTAACCAGAGCTGAAGGAATCAAAATTTTATCAGTCGACCTTAAAACCTGACAGCTGTGGGTCAAATATCTATTTTGAAAATTTACACCCATTTCGGCGAGCTTTGTTATTTCTGATAACTCTTGTTGGTCACTTCTGTAGCGTAGTACATTCAGGGTACTGTAACATACGATTAGTAGAACCCATTTACTCAATTAAGCTCCATAACTGATGTCATTTATTTCTATCAAATGATCTTGATTGTAATTGAAGAATTTTGTGTTTTTCATCAGTTTGTTGGGTTTTTGGGGTTTTTTTTCAAATAGATAGTAAGTTTTTTTTAATTCAGGGTGGATGCTTAACATAGAAAAAACTTTGAATGGCCTTATTTAATTTAATGCTGTTCATATACATTTTGTACATGTGCATTTACTACATGTAAGTTACAGAACTTTTCACTTTAGTTTAACTTCAATCATTTCATAGGTCTACACACAAATGTATACAGATGTACGTACATCAAGTATCTCATTTTTTCTTGCACTAGCATCATGGTATGTACTGTATAGTTGCTTTTATTTGCAGGGGATTTAATTTCGCTATATTTGCAGTTATAGAAAATTCTGTGAAATTAAATACCTATGAATTTAATACCTTACATATATGAAGTTTCAGAAAGACAATTCGTAACCTATCTTGCACTAAATTTAATACCCATGATTAGAACCTTTTAAGAAAAATGCGGAAATTTTCTCCCCGTGAAATTAAACAACTATATAGTACTCTGAAGATCAAATTTGCCGATGTTCATGTGCTCATGGAATTGACAGAAACTGCATTTTCCCTTGATTTCCTTTTCTTTTGTATGATGTACATGTAGCAAATGTTTTATAGCTGATGATGTACCACAGTAACTGAATCATGAATAACAGTCTTGTTGGCCTTGTAAGTTTTACAAAACATACATTTATCTCTAACCCTGATCCAGACTACTTGTCTGATCTTGAAACTTAAGATTAAATAATTTGTGTGATAAAGTCATGCATGTACAATGTCTATTATTTTTCTGTTACATGTATATGTAATATCACTTTCTATTGTGTCCAAAATTTGTATTTGGTTGATTCATGATGTCAACAGAAGTGTCATTTGTTATTGTTGTAGACCAGTGTTTATCACAAATTCATATTTTTGTCATGATATACCAGATGCACTTTTGAATCAATTCAAATAGTTTTGAATGAATTATTATACGCCCGTCTTAGATGAGACGTATTATGGTATGGCGGTGTCCATCTGTCCGTCCGGCCAATAACTTCTTTATGCCTTACCAGAATGTATTCATACTATACATAAAAATTGTTTATATAAAAGCAGTTTGTCATGACCTTAACTAAAGTTCATACCTCAAGGATCAAGGTCACTGTGGCAGTCTGACATTTTGTTGTTGACAGGAGCATCTCTCACACACCTTTAAAGAGAATGTTTTCTAACTTCACACAACAGTTGTTCTCATTGAGGTGGTGTGTACTGACCTTGACTCAAAGACATACCTCAAAGGTCAAAGTCAACATGATAGAAACACAACAGTTCTCAATAAGGTGGTGTGTCATGATCTTGTCTCAAAGGTCGAGGTCACTAGCTGTCTGCAATTTTCTTTTGTATGGAGCATATCTAGCACACAACAGTTGTTCTCAATAAGGCATTATGTCATGACCTTGGCTCAATGTCATACCTTGGTGTATTATGGTACGGGGAAGTCTGATTGTCTGGCACATAACTTCTTTATGCCTTACCAGAATATATTCAAACTTCACACAAAAGTTGTTATGTAATCGTGGTGTGTCGTGAACTTGACTCAAGGTCATATTTTTGTTTTGTCTGGAGCATATCTCATACACCACAAAAGGGAATGTTTTCAAACTCACACTCAAACTCTCAATAAGGCCATACCTCAAAGGTCAAGGTCACTAGCAAACTAGTATTTCATATCTACTGGTAGTTTACTTTCAACCATACTTTACTTATTTTTAAGGTGCCAAGCAATATTTACTCTAACACAACATTTACATCATGGAGAAACCCTTTCACAATTTATTCATGATGTACCATTTACAGTACTCTTGTTGAATACATAAATTAAAGATATGAAAATAGTTTTCAGACAATTAATCTGATTTTGTGAATATCTAAGATTTAGTTTTATTACTTAATGAAATCTCAACTGCAGATCTAGTGTTTTGATGGACCAAAATCAAGTTTTTTAACAGAGTGTTGTTGGATACAATCTTTGTTATTTGTCCACTATCACAATTAGATTGGTTGGCAATTTAACTCCATTTTCAGAATGAAAATTTGGAATTTTAATTAAAGAGGAAATGGAAAATTGTCTTAGGCAAGTCATTTGATGAAAAAAGCTTCAATTTTCTGTATCTGTGACAAATAGAACATTAATCTAATGCACCATCTCTTCTAGGCTGACCAGGAACTGTCAAATGGTTGGTTTAGATTGAACCAGTACTGTAGTTTCAGTACTCTCTGAATATACAATGTAAACAAAAAAGTTTCCTTTGTTGTTTTTTATTTTATATTTTAATGCAAAACATTTTTACTGGAGAGAAGCTGCTTGCATGTGATGGAGAACTTGTTACATGTTCAAATTAATAAGTACGAGAGAAATTTTAGAATTCCCTTCTTCCATAAGGTGGACCGTTAGTGTCATAAATACATAGTCTAGTATGCCATGACGATCAAAATGAGATATTAATTTTCCATTAACTTCTTTGGCTGTCTTTTTTTGAAGTTGATCAACTTCAAAATAATCAGAATAATAGTCAACTGTCATCAAGTAAGTTTTAATTGTATTAACAGATCACATCCCACCTTTTCCCACAGATGACTAGGAATTTGATGACTAATCATTGATTCACAACCTTTTTGGGTTGATGCAGCATTGCATTCTTCACACTGACTAACAAAGTCATCTATGTCACGAGCTTTATTGGGCCAATACAATCACTCAATATTAACATTCTGAATGACCAGAATGAGCATGTTCTATAAAATTAGGTACATGTATTTCACTTGACGTACAACAACTCTATCGCCCTTAAGACCATTTTGAAAAGTAAGTTCTTCACGAAATCCATAGTACAGGAGTTTCAGTCGGCATAGGTTTAAGCATTCCAAATGCTTTGTCATGATTTGAGTCCCATATATACTAATTTTCAAGCTGAATTAACTGTCTGAGCGGAGCAGTTACGTCACTGATATACTTGGTGCAAACTTCTGAACAAAGTTGATCATGCCTAATAATCTTTGTACATCAGCTTTGTTTTGACCTGGAGTTACAGCGCTGGTATTGATACTTCTAAACAGCTTTTAAAACATTTGAAGACGAATCATTTTTCTCAAATTCATAGTATCAAAACATACAATTTTTCTACTCTCCACATAAAAAAATCAAAGAGACTTTGGCATCATCGACAACTTTTTTTCACTAAAAATGGTACTGGAAGATTTAAATAACTAGTGTTGTTTATTGTGAAATACACTAAAGTTGATATAAACAGATAGCTTATAGACAATGTATTTGTAAGTTTGGAGACCAGGTCTTTCAGCAAATTGTTGGCATTCCCATCGGAACCAATTGTGCCCCTATGTTGGCTGACCTGTTCCTTTAGTTATCTGAAGCAGATTACATTCATAGGTTTTAACTGCTCCGTGAAGTCCTGCAACAGCAATTAAGGACAAGTACTTCCATTACTTGAATACTAGTACATGAGTTTAAACTTTTGAATGCATTCAAAATATAATTACTATATACCATGTAAATGGCTCACTACTTACACCATATTTTGCTGCCATGACACCTTCCCAATGTTGGAATTGTAATATTGGGTAAGGTTTTCTCTCAGCTTATTCCCTTCCATGTGTGAACAATGTCCTGAAATTGTAATATTGGGTAAGGTTTTCTCTCAGCTTATTCCCTTCCATGTGTGAACAATGTCCTGTACGGAGTTGAAATGACTCAGTATGTCGCCCTGGGTCAGGTGTAACCATATGAGTTTTAGGATCTTTCATTTATTTCACTGAAACGAATTTATTTTTTTAAATCATTTCCTTAGATGGGTTTAGCCATTAAAGATTATGATTTAGTCACCTCTTAGTCAGAATTCCAAATGCATTTTCAATCACTCGTATTGCCTGTGTTGTTGAATATTCTTTTCTCTTTTGTGAGTCCATTGTTTGGTACGGTTTTAACAACCATGTTCTTAAGGCTAATGCGTCATCTCCAATGAAAAAAAAAGTAATAGGAAATTGGTTGGTCTTCATGTGAACAAGATGCAGCGTCTGGTAGTCCAACTGTTTTCTGAATAAGTTCGTTTCCTTGAAAATACCAGCATCAGTATAGGATCCATTTGCCCCAATGTCCACGAATAGAAATCTATAATCAGCATCCACAAGCGCTAATAATACAATTGAACAGAAACCATTGTAGCTGTAATATTGTCCCTAAATTTAAAGGGTTTCGAATGGCAATGTGTTTGCCATCAAGTGCACTTATACAATTGTGAAAATTCCAGTTTGAGAATTCTTCCGCCACTTTTTGCCATGCATCAGGTGTTTGGGGATGTAATTCAGTTGAAGCATACTGTTCAATGATACCTGGAATGAAATTGCAAATTGTGTTTTCAGAAACAAGAAAATCATATTATAATGATATATAGGTATTTCCACTTATAATATACCTCAGAGTTATTGCAAGTTTCAGTCCTGGGTCCAAAGTTTTCCGCAGAAATGTATGTTTCTTCCTAACGGAAGGTCCCACACCATCGACTAACTCCAGAAAAAATAACATGCATGAAGTTTTTTATGTTCTGGAATACCTGCGCGATTCAGTTCCTGAATCAAATTTTCATAGTGTCCATACAGTGGTCTCCAAAGCAACCAAGGTCTTACCCAAACCGATTTTCGTTTCCTTTTCATCTCACGTTTTCTGGCAACATCACAAATACATGTTACAGCAGCAAGGAACATGTTCTCATCTTCGTCAAGCAATTTTTTTCTAACATAACTTTCTTCATTGATAGTTTGCAGATTTTGTTATGATTTATCTTTAAGAGAGAATTATCTTCCGAATTGAATAGATGTTTGACGTCCTGAAACCCAAATTCTGATAAGGTCGCCAACTTGCTATGTAAAACAATGCAAGCAAGATGTGTCCTGAATATCTTAAACCCGAGTCACGCATGAACACGAGTTTTGGCGAATAATTTACGAACTGCGATTCGCAAAAGATCGTGAAGTGGTCTCGTATCGTCATATTTTAGTCTACTAGCATTCTCCAAGGTGCGTTCAATGATCTACCAATAAAATTCGCAAAATATTTTTTGTCATAGGTTGTTCTCCAACGATTCCCAATTGTGTCGTATGAAAAAAGATTGGAAAACTGTCGTGGTGTATTCGTAAAGCGTTCTCTTTTACGATCGTTTGCAAATGTTACGCGAGTTTTTAATGACCCAAGTACGACGGACTGGCAAACTTTTAGCGACAAACTACGATATGTATGAGACCTCTGACGATACAGATGCAAATAACTGTCTCTGCTTGGAAATGAACCCAAGACCCCGGAATACTTGTATATTAAGCTCTACCAATTGAGCTAAAGGTGTAACTCCACTATCCAAGCTAGTAGGAACACCATATTACCATTGTTCATTATCCCTTCCATTTTGAGAGAGACGTTCCGATTCTTCATTCAGATGTAACAATCAAGTGATGGATAAATCGTATTCTATCCAGGGAGAACCTAGGTCCCATGTTGGGCGCCAAATGTCAGAGAGGCGAATATCTGTCTATGCTTGGAATCGAACCTAGGACCTATGGATTGCAAATCTAGTGCTCAACCAATTGAGCTAAAGGGGTAACCCCCCCCACTAGCCAAGCTAGTGCAAAACAAGGAACACCATATTACCACTGCATAATTCTCCCCACGTAATTCCAATAAATGAGGAATTAAAGGTTAAATATTTCCAAAAAATAAAAAAAATCATATAAAACAGTTTTAAGAAAGGTGGGACAAACTGACCAAAATAAAAATTTGGACAAATTGACCAAAATAAAAGTTGGGACAAATTGATCAAATTTGTGACAAATCGGCAAAAACTTGGGACAAATTGATTGAGAGAAATTTGATTTGGGACAAATTGACCCGACCCCGTACAAATACCTTAGTGAGAACCTGAAGTAAAACATCGCGTAGTCAAAAGCCCTAAAATCCAAAACATACAGACAAGCTGGGGAAGATGCAGGATTTCAAGTTAAGAGAAAATATTCGGCAATGTATTTCTATTAATTTTCCATATCTTTCTATTAATTTAAACATTTTACTCTGGGAATCACTGTTGTCTATAATGGGTCTCCGTATCGGGTATGATTTATATGTCTGATTGTTTATAAATGCGACGGACGTATAATAAATGTACAGGTGTTACGCCCCTGTAAATGCGTATGACACCATGAAGTTACATAGTGTGACACCGAAGTGTACCAAGTGTACATTTAGAGTGACGTCCCTTTGTAGAAGAGAAAAATGGCGACCGTACCATCGTTTATACCGCAGTCATGGGAAATGTACGACATGATCCAGGCCTTTTTACAGGTAATAAGAACACGTATTTCTTCTCGTTTCATATTTTGATCACCTTAATTTAATTTTCATTATTTTGAATACATATATTTGATTTCGGAAGTGAGAAAGTGATCTTCTATTATAAATATGGACCCGTTTGCTCCCAAAATGACACATGTTCATGCCACAGTCAAGTCGAAATAGTAAATACGTTAGGCCACTGTATTGATTTGAATTTTAAGTTTTACGACTGTTGAAATTATAAACGTGTCACCGTTTCATCATCTCGTTACATTTATAAGGATCCGTGTGGAATTTCAATATTTATTGGCAGGGGTTTTCCTGGGTTCGGTTATAGGACCCATTCCCAGTGCCAAAATCAAAATGGATTGTATTTTGAATATCTGCCCAAAATTATATTAAAAAAATCGAATTAGGTATTTCAATGTAAAAAATAAAGGATTTTCAAACAAATGTCTCATATAAAGTTTTCTGCTTTATTTAGGCCTAAAACTATATTTTCCCATTTTTTTCTTACCCAGGACCCAGAATTTCAGAAGTTGGAAAACCTCTGATTATGTTTGTTTATCAATGTTTTACTTTATCATAAGAAACTTTCTCCGGGGCAATACTAAGCTATTTAAGACTAATCCCTTTGGGGATTCTGTTGTGGGCTTATGCTGCATTTAATTGTTGCCCCTGGCTAGTACATTGCGAATAAAAATTCAAATGAAATCATATTGTATAATAAGGCTGAAATAAGTTGTCCAATAATTTAAATCAAATGTGATCTCTCATCATTATCTATCGATGCATGTATTAAAATGAATGAGTGGAAATTATCCAAATGGAGTAGGGGTGGTTGTTCAGAAATATAAAGTAAAATAAATATCCCCCGAAAAACTGATGGCATGATAAGGGATTCTGGCAGGGCATTATTTAGAAGAATTTCCAATTTCACAGACACTAAGCTGATATTCAACCTAATTTAAGCCTAGAGCCCGAATTCCATAAAATGGTTCAAGTGTGAAGTGAAACTGAAGTGTCAAACAATGACATATGGTCTTTATTTCATTATGTAATAATATATTACGTTTAACTTATGTCCATGCAGTACAGTTTGTACTAGAGCTGATTAATAAACATCTATACATAATCCCTTAATTCTTACAGATGTATATTGTCAATTAATAGTTAAAACGTGACACATATTTACGTACTGTTATATCACTTGTCAAATCTAGAGAATATTCATTTGATCTTGATTGTGGTTAATTGAAGTGGATCTAGTGCTGTTTACTGAAAATCACTGCTGTACAGAATATTACAAATGGATTAATACTTTACAATACTGAAGTAGTCACACTTATTTGATTACAGACTTAACCTTTTATCATGTTTATTATACACGTAAACATGGCTTTGGTTAATTATTGGTTTAGGGCAGATGAAAAGAAATTATTTGTTTGTTTATTGTTTTTACATCCCACCAAGAAATTTTCACCTAGATGGAGATGTCACCGGCTTTAGGTGAATACTTCAAATTTTGACCTTTGTTATGGACTAACGCCAATGCAGTGACCTCTAGTTCTTTTACATGCCACAACATAGAACCTCAGTTTTAAGTATCATACATGAAAGGCCCGTGATTTTTATGTACATGTAACTAAAAAAAAATACTTTTTATATAGAGATATATACATGTAGATCTAGAGTAAAATCTGTCTTTAAAGAAAGTTCAAGGGGAATTTCAAAAAATGGTCTTTATATGCAAGTAAGATTAAATTAAAGGAAGGGGTTCAATTTATCATAGCTATGATATTTTGTGCCCCCCCCCTTCCCCTTAGAATTTTATTTCAAGTATTTATATGAAAGAAAATTATATTTATACATGTACATGTGTACATCATAACTTTGCATATTTTTAAATAAAATTAATAAAACTATGTAAAATTTATGTTTACATGTAATTCCTGGGGGTGGAGGTTAAGTATATCATGACTAGGATATTTTGAACCCTCCTTTTAGGATTTATATTTCAAGTGCATGTAGTTGTACATCATGTATGAAAGAAAATTATACTTAAACATCATAACTTTATTAATTTTATATAAAAAGTGCTGGTAAATAAATTACATGTAAAGGAGGGGCCCATTTTATTATGGCCATGATATTTTGAACTCCTCCACAAAAATATTTATTTCAAGAACATGTATTTATATGAAAGAAAACTATATCTATATGTCATACTCATAACATTGTATGTATTCATTAATTTTAGTTTTTATATTTAATAAAAGTATGTAAAGATATAATGTATGAGTATAATTGCTAAAGGGGGGTCAATTACATCATTGCTATAGGAAATTTTATTTCAAGTACTTGTAGATCTATATATGAATGAAATTCATACTTATGCATCCTAAATTAATGTGCTTTTATTGATTTTGATATAAAGAGTGTTTATATAAATTCAAGGAAGAGGTTTAATATGTTATGGCTATGATAAAGAACAAGAAAATATATGGTTTACGAATGAGGACTCTAGTAGTTTGTGGTGATCAGGTTGACCTCCAGGGATTTACATTAAGTTACATGTAGTGGTATTTGGGTGGGGATTTCAATAATTTTCATGATAGTTTTTGGAAGGGCAGTGCCAAGTATATTATATTAGGAAACCAAAAATTGGTATATTCACAATTCTGATTTGTATGGTAAAATCAAAAACGTTACTGTAAAATTCAAATTTGATGATTACTAGTAATTGTAATTTATCATTTTAGAAATTTAACAAAACCCAACTTTCAATGGAGAGCAGACAGGCCATATATGTATACAGTGCATATAGTACATTTTTGTAGGACAAAAGTTAGTTCCCAAAAATTAATTCTTATTTATAACTTACATAATTCTGCATTTGTTTGATTTTATCCTCTGAATTTGGTAGACATCCAAAATAAATGAAAAACAGCACAAATAACCTTGGAAATCTTAGTGTAATTTTAATAATATTTTCATTTGTTGACATCCATAGATTACTTAGATATCGATGGTTTTATTGTGGGTGTATATGTATCCATTCATTATCTTTGTAATAAAAAGCAAAATGATATTACTCTCACAAATAATAATGTATTTCTCCTGAAACAATGAATACATTGTAATGGAATTTCTACCAAATGAGTGCCAAAACCTCAAATTTTTGTAAATCAAGTTTTGTTAAAATTGGATAAAAGACAAATTCTCTAGCCATCAAGGCGAATCGAACGCAACATTTAACAAATTGAGTACTCAAACATGCTTTTAGTATATATTAAACTATGCCTTTAAGAATAAAGAGCGATCAAAGGATACTTTTTGTTTTTATTTAACTTTTAAGTATACACAGTTTCTTTTTTCTGCTATTATATCTCGAAATTTGGCTTATCTCAAAGTATTTTTCTGGTCCGAAGTATCGAAATATTACAGAATTGACACTTGTTATCTCGAAGTTCCTATCCGAAATTGAAGGTTTACATTTTATATGCTAAAATCACTCTTAAAATTACTTTTTTATTTGCAAAACAGAGGACAATCAACTCCATCAACGAGCCAAGATGAAAGTATAATTAATAATTGGTTAAATCCAGGGAGTAAAATTAGCACTCGCATTTGTGACCATTTTTATGACTGGGTGATCAAAATTTGCACAGCCAATCACCCAGATGGCGAGTACAACCGTATCTGTAATTGTCCGTGTGTCAGTATTTCTCTTCTCTTTATGTCTAGTCCACAACAATTTTGTCATGTAAATCTAGGTCTGTGAGATGTTTATATGCTTTATGTGTCACAACGTTGTGCTGAAGGGTATTACTGATACACACCGATGTGTACATGTTGATAAGGTGGTCTACTTTCGAGAAAGTTTCGTGATTTTTTAAATACTAGTTACATTGACACATTGTGAAATCAAGTACTTAGTTCATACACATCGACACCTAGTGATTTCATAATTTGTTTCTTTTTAACTGTATTTTCAACAGTTGCTTGCAAATTATTTCAATATCAGCACTCGGGGCTTTCGCGAGGTAGGCCTATTTTCAGCAGATTACATTAATTGATCAACATCAGGATGTCTTAATTTATCGCCTTAATTACACAACAATTAGCTCCACTTTGAATCCTTTGTTCCTTTCGAATGACTACTTGGTCAAAACAATGTTTTGATAGCAAATGACATGTTTAAATTAAAACAAATAATTTGGCCTAATATTTCACAGAATGTGCTTAACCTGGCGTTTATGCAAGATGTAGGTTTTTGTCTGAAGTGGAAAACAATCGAGGTGTTCCGAATATTCAAAATACAAGAAGATACAAGAAGTGTTGCAAATGGGGTACAATAAAGGGTTACAGGGGTCTGATAAAGTGAGGGCTGATACAGGGTATGTGATAGAGGGCATGTGCTGGCTCCTGTATCAGATATGAAAAAAGCCTGTATTTTGTAGTAAGTATATATATATATATATATACATGTTTTGAGAAGTACTTCATATACATGTATTCATAAACTTGATGACTTTCTTTTTTATTTCAGGCCCCATCTTATCATTTGTTTTTTGAAGCTTTGTTGATAATATGGATCTTTAAGCTGCTTTTTTTCTCCAAAGCATACGCTCCAGAGTCTATTCTGACAGAAAAGGTAAATACCTTATTTTAAAATGATTGTAAAATTTAGAGGCATTGTACAATGTTGACATGAATGAACACTTGTAGAACTACATTTCTATGAAGAAGTTTTTATTAAGGTTATCCATCTTTTAAAATATGTATAGTTTTCCCCTTGATTTCTGTTCACACTCACAGTCTACACATGTATGCAGAACTAGAACAAATTTGAATATATGTTTACAAGCCCAGAGCCTGGCACCATAAAACTTGAGAATTTACTCAGGTCTGAGAATATTCTCAAATTGGCCTGCTCGGCCAATCAGATTTCAGGATTTGCCACACTTGAGTAAATTTTTTAGACGTAAGTAATTCTTAAGTTTTATGGTGTCAGGCCCTGGATTTTTACCTCTTCAGGAATAAATGTCACCTTTACATGTACATTGTACATATAGATCTTTTCACAACAAATCTTAGGACTACGTCTACATGTAACTCACCTCTGTTAACAACATTGTAGTTTTGCAACACATTGTTTGTTTGTACATTGTTGTTTTTTCAATTTAAACCAGTCGTCTGCAATTTTGTAAATAGTATAGAAATATTGAGGACGTTAGGGTAGGCCATACTAGAGTTTTTACATTTCATTTGATATCATCCTGAATTAGTATTATGTAGTTCACATTAGTTTTGTGACTTTTTCTCATTGGGTCACATAGTGTTCATTTCTTCAAAGCAATTTAATTAATTAATTTGAAGAATCATAAGCCACTGCATTTGGAAATCTATAAGTCTTGTCAGAGCTTTTTAACATCTATTTGTTGAGGTCTGTATCAATCAACACATTCACTATTTCAAAGTCTTTTTGTGTCTTAATGGGTAAGACTTTGATTTCAGATATGAAAATTCGTTCTTGACTTTGTTTTCCAAGACCCAATAAAATGTCCCATGTGCTAATGTTTCAACCATAATGTAAAACCTGCTTTAGTGACCACCTGTGTATAAAGACCACTTGGTCACAAAGATCGTTTTTTTCTGTTCCCAATAATACCATTTGTGTATAAATCAACCTCTATTTAAAGACCACCTCCCTATTGTTGTGTCCTTAAGGGGGGATCTTGATATACAAGATTCACTGTATTTGACAAGTCGTCTGATACAACTTCATATACAAACATTTCATTACAGAAGTAGTGTGGGCTTAGCTTATGAGATTTATTCAGCCCTGTTGGTTATTTGTACAGTGAAACTTGTAAATAATGACCTTTTTAGGGACACAACAAAACCAGTCTTTATAGGGAGGTGGTCTTTATATAGAGGTTGATTTGTATACAAATGGTACTATTGGGGACAGCAAATAACAGTCTTTATGACCAGCTGGTCTTTATACACAGTTGGTAGATAAAGCAGGTATTACTGTATATGTTTAACTAAACCACAGCTTTGTTTACACAACTGCTTGAGAGTGGTATAACAACACAAGTTATGGTAGAAAAACATGTTACCAATATTTTCACGCTTTGGCAAAGAAATTTTACCTTCTAGCTTGAAATGTCTGGTCTGCCTCTGGTGAAATTTCTAGATCCACCACTTTATGTATAAAGACAGATACAGAATCATCAAGAGTGGGATGGATTTTTTTTTAATTTCACACAGATAGCTTTTAAATCCTCATCGATGTTATTCAGTATCATGGCCTCCAAGGAAGAGACAAAAACTTGGCACATTGTACATCGATGCACTAGGGAATGCCTCAAACACATAAGATATATAAAGTTATATGAGAAAGTTGTTAGGAATAATCTAAGGATCATTTCGAAAAAAATGCAATTTCATTGGGTCAAAGGTCAAGGTCTTACATACCTACATACATGTATAAGTAAACAGGAAATATGTGGGTTTTTTTTGCCAAATTTTACACATTTTAAAAATATTTTCAAGAACGAGTGAGACAATTTTAATCAAACTTGGCAAGAAGTATTCCCATGTAAAGCTGCATTAAGTTTTTAAATGAAAAGGGATTAGGACACATGGGGACTGCAAAAGGGGCCAAATCTGGATAATATTTCACTCAGGTGAACATTGAAGCTCATTGAACCTCTTGTATTATATAACAGGAGAAAGAAGAATTGATAGCTGAATGGAAGCCAGAACCTTTGACTCCTGCAGTTCCAGATGATCATCCTGTTCTTCAATCAATGGAGAAAAATATAATATCAGGGTAAGTAAAAACTCCATTTATATCTCTTGGTATTTAAAGTAACATTCAGAACCTGTTACTACTGATAACATACACAGATGGCTATAATTTATTCTTCTGACCTAACCTGACTTGACTTAATACTGTTATCCCTGGAGGGGCATAGGGCCTCCACAACAGTCCTCCATCTATCCCTGTCCTAGGCTGCTCTTTTTGCCTCTCCCCATGTCAGCTGGCAGGCTCTCAGCTCAGTTTCTGCGGTTCATCTCCAGGTGGTAGTCGGCCACCCTCTTCTTCTCTTGCCTAGTGGGTTCCAGTCCAGAGCCTGTTTGGTGATGTTACTCCAACATCAAAGTATCAGATTTTAGTATAGAGTTTTGTAGAGAATAGCTAGAACAGTATTTGTGTGATCTTCCAAGGTTATAAGGTCAAAGGACAAAGCTCAGTTTGAAAATTTCAACTCAGAATAGCTCGAAAACTGTAGAAGT
Source organism: Atrina japonica (assembly GCA_030159075.1). Classification (NCBI taxonomy): domain Eukaryota; kingdom Metazoa; phylum Mollusca; class Bivalvia; order Pterioida; family Pinnidae; genus Atrina; species Atrina japonica. The sequence goes on from BROG01000003.1 coordinate 2,010,166, forward strand.
TTTATATGTTTGTGTTGGAAATTTATAGGATATATGGTGGAGAATATTTGTTTTGCATTTCAAGGTCATTGGGTTTAAGGTCAAGGTCACAGCTTATATTGAAATTTTCAACTCAAAATCATTATAAAAAACCCATAGCAATATCATCTGAAGATTTGTAGAAATTGTACTGAAGAATATTTGTGTGAAGTTTAAAAGTTAAAAGAGCAGAGGTCAAGATCATAATTAAGTTTCAGTTCACTAGATCCAAGGTTGATCATAGAATTATTTCAGCAGTCAAATTTGGTAAGTATAATATCATTTTCATCTGTTTTGAAAATATTTATTTGAGTTTTACATCTGATGACATTATTTTTGGCTTCTGCAAGAAGCTAACATTCCCAGGCTAAAATTCTGTTAAACACAATTCAAGGTGCTGAGCTAAAATCAAGTGAAGAGATGAAATATTTAAAAATAGAATTATAATTAAATTATTGTTAAAAGTTTTTGTGAAAAAAAACAGAACACATTGGATTTAAAAACAGAATCTTCGTTTTTTACCTTGATTTACATAATATCACCACACTAGCTCATTTTGTCATATGCATAAAAATTTCTGTGTTCCTGATGAAGTCTTATTAACGGAAACAATTATCTTGAGCATGTTTTGGCCTCTTTTGTAAAACTAATACAGTCAACTCGTGTTATAACGACCAGATTGGGATATAGTTAAATTGCTGTTATATCAATTTTCCAGGCTTGGTGCCAAAATAATATTGCATGAACATCCTTGTTGTTAAAACCCTATTAAATTGTAAACCTCAATTCAGTATGATTGCATGAATGATATAAAACGACTACAACAAATAAATTTTTGTTGTTGTTATTTTCATTCTATCAGTTTGATAAATTATGGCAGCAATTTTTCATTTTTGATGCTTTGCCGTTATAACAAGTCAAATTTACAGGTAAAATGCTTGTTTGTGGCCAAAAATCACTGCTGGTGCCAGAAAGCAAATATGCCATTGTATCAATCAAATTAACATTGATGTTAATTCGTTCCCCTGAAATTTTTGTCGTTAACCAAAAATGCTGTTATATCAAGTGCCATTATAACAAGAGTTGACTGTACTTGATTTATTTCATCAGAGTGCTTGAATTATACTTTTGCATGTTTATTCATCACATTCCATTTCCAAAAACTGCTAAAGTTTGGGATGTTTCGGTTTTTGTTTTGAGGTCAATCAACTGCAGATTTTACAGACAGCACACATGGGAAAGACAACAGAATGTCTTTTACTTGTTATGAATTTCAAAACTATTGTTTGAGATGTCTCTCCCCCTTTCAAATTAACTGAAAATGTCATTTATTGGTCAAAATGTCACATTATGACCGATAAATGACACATTTAGTTAATTCCTGCAAATTTTGTCTCTCCGCAATTGACAGCGTCCTTCTTGGAGAAATTTGGCGATGAATGCTGCCATCTTGATGCTTTCAATCTCTCAATACTCCCATGAACCCTGTCTTGTTCTAGACGAGTTCAAATTTTAGGTAATTAAGCATAACGATATTAGAATTACACTGGTAAGAGTATACATTAGGGCTGTCATTGATAGACTTGATATCTTTATATCGATACACAAATTGATTTGATTCAATAATCGATACACTTTTAAAGTATCGATACATTTCATTATGCATTTCACAGGATGTATTTTCTTTTACAATTTTCCAATTGTTTTACTTCATGTTATTGAACTATGGTATATTTTTTTCTAATTGTTTAATTTGTTCAAATAAATAATGTTTTCCTTGCAATGATTGCTTTTTTCATCTTCAGATGGTCAAATATACAAATGTACTTGATCTGAATGTGTGACATTTTCTTTTCAGGAAGCCAGACAAATATGTGATGATAAATGGTAGATCTTGTTTAAATATGGCAACACTCAATTTCCTTGGAATGGCAGGGAATTCATCGGTTGAGGTACAGTTGGTTTTTTTTCATTCATGTGCAATTCATTTTATATACATTGTATTTGTCTTATTTCACTTGATTTGAAGGATTTGCTAGTGTATGTTAAAATACTTACAAAATAGAACGTGATCATATGCATGCCTGACAAGGGCCATACATGCAGACCAGCATATGTCATGGCATTGCCCGACTGATTGGTAAAAAAAAATGTTAAAGTGGCTACTTTCAGTTGTCATGAACAAAATACTAACTATCTTCCTTATCTTAAAGCTGTCATTGTAACTTTTAAACAAGTTTTGAATTTGGAAAAAAAAAATTTAAATGCTTTTGAAACACCCCTGATTTATTATTCCACAGGCAGACATTTTTGTTAAGTGTTATCAATAGAAATCGGCTCGCAGTTCCGCTATAAAAGGCGAGTCCACAGAATGACTGTTATTTCACACCTGTAAGCGAAATAATTGACAGATGACATGTAATCAAAACATACACTGTTCTCAAATCATAAACGTTCCGCATTAATTTTTAAATAAAAAAACTTCAATAAAGATACATAATAGGGTTACTTATCTGTGTTATTATGTCTCTCTTACTGTGTAGTACACAGTTTAATGTATTTAATTACAAATCTTGTCTCCTCCATTGTTAAAAACTGGCTGCCATCATATTTAAACAAAAAATTGTGTGGCATGTGAACACAATGAAAAAAAACTACAGGATCACCAAATACAAAATTGGTCACATTTCCTGTTAAAATGAAAACTAATTTTGGACAAGTTATGCATGATGACATGAATTATGTCAGAATGAAGCATGAAACACTGTATGTTATTGTGTAATAACTGAGTTTATTATTTTAAGGCTGAGGCAATAAAAACTCTTAAAAAATATGGAGTTGGATCTTGCGGACCAAGAGGATTCTATGGCACTATGGGTAAGACGTTTTTTAATATGTTCAGCTTTTTCCATTTACATGTATATCTATACAGTTGAACCTTGCTATTAAAACCACTTAACTGACTGACACAAATTTTTACTAAATATGAGCAAAATATTCGACCTAGATTTGTTTTTCAAAGATTTTATATTTGTGTAATATTTTGTGTGGTAGATCTACCAGAACATCACATCTCATTGTACTATGTTTTGTAAACTGTAAACAAACATGGTAATAAAGTAGTTCGGTGTAGTAGCCAATTCTTTCTCCATGTAAAAGTTTCCCCAGGAAAGAATCAACTAGCATGTTTTTTCCCACCTTCTTTAAAGCAAGGTTATTTTTAGATAAAATTCATCTAACTAGAGTTAGATATGCACATTTTAGCAGTCAGAGGACAAAAATTGTGTGTTTTTACCTTCATTTAATGAAGAGTTAGCTGAGCTTGAGTACTGAGTAAGTTTGGTGACATCAGATCCAGTTTCTCAAAATCAGGTTGTACAATGTAGGATCCTTGGGAAACTTTGTAGGAATATAAAAGGGGCAAGTGCAAATGTGCCTTTTGGACACTTTTTTCCAATTCATTAACTAAAAATTTCAACCAAGGCCTCTGATTGGTGCAGTCTGCCTGACACTTTCTCAATACTAATCATGGAAAAGTTTAGATGAGCTTGTGCTCTGTGGACTTCTTGTAACAGCCTCCATTACAAATATACCTTGTTCATAGTGGCTGTCATCACATGACTGAAAATTGTTGAGTGTTTTGTTAAATAAATGAGTAACATAGCAGTTTAAATCAATTTTTTACAGACAGTTTACCTCATTACTTTCAGATGTACACCTTGATCTTGAAGAAAAACTTGCCAAGTTTATGGATTGTGAAGAGGCCATTTTGTACTCCTATGGATTTGCAACCATTGCTAGTGCCATTCCAGCATACTCGAAGAGAGGCGATGTTATATTCTGGTAATTGGTGCCAAGCAGCGCCACCATGTTTATTGTTGGTTATGTAACTTTTTGTTTCTATTTAGACATGTGCTACACTGCTCCACATTACAAAAAAAAACAAAAAAAAACTCTTCATTTAGTCAGTAAACCGGAAATTTTACTATTAAGCCAGTGAATTATGTCTCCCCTTCATAACATTTTCATACGCCTGCCATTAAGCCGGGTGTATATTGGAATTACCCTGTCCATCCATCCATTCCTACGCTCATCCATTTGTACGTCAGCATTTAACTTGTCTGGAGCTTTTTAAGCAAAGCACTGAACAGATTTTATTGAAACTTTATACAGTTGTTCCTTGCAACAAGTTCTCGAGATGAGTTAAATTTCAAGGTCATAGTATGCAAATGTAGGTAACTGTTACTATTTTTAGAAATTTAACTGGTTCAGAGCTTTTTAAGCAAAGTGATCTCTAGGCGATGTTCCATTTATTTTGTAAGATACCAACACTGTTCAGGTGAGCAATGTGGCACATGGGCCACTTGCCACCAGAAGTGGACTGAAGATAATTAGTTTTTTGAAAGTAGGTAAAAATGTACATGTTGGTGGTCAATATCTCAAAAATATATGGAACAATTTTTATTAGGTTTTCAATATGATCGATTTTTTGTTTGTTTATTGTTGTTTAATGTCCCACTCAAGAATATTTCACTCTTATGGAGACGTCACCATATGCCGGTGAAGGGCTTCAAAGTTTGGCCTATGCTCGGCACTTACGGCCATTGAGCAGTGAGGGTTCTTAACCGTGCTGACACCTACTGTGACACGGAACCTCGATTTTTACTGTCTCATCCGAAGGACAGGAAACCAACCTGCCGCCGGCTGGACTCAAACTCATGACCTCACGATCAAGATTCAAGCTCTCTACCGACTGAGCCATTCAATATGATAGGAATGATGAGTTCTATGAATACTAAAATTTTCATTTTCCACTCAGGTTGTTCTTTAATATGGTCAGTTACGTTTCAGTTTGGTGACTTGGGCCATAGTATGGATGCTAAAAAAATTAATTAATTGTAACCTTTAATAGTCAAGAAATTGTTTGACAACTTACATAAGCAAAATGCCCCACATATAAGTGCTAACGCATTTGAAATAATGATACCATTTTTATTTCTGCAGTGATGATGGTGTTTGTTTTGCCATCCAGAAAGGGCTTGTAGCTTCCAGAAGTAAAATTAAATGGTTCAAACATAATGACATGGAAGATCTTGAGAAACTTCTAATTGCACAGAGTGAGGAAGACAAAAAGGTCAGTATAAGCTGTAAATAGATTGAATACATTGAGCACCATAGTAAGTCTTTGAGGATACATCATTCAGGGAACTAAATTAGCGGTTGCCTAGTTGCCATTGTAGTAAAAGTTGTGCTGGGCGACATAAAACAGTCATTATTGTCGCCCAGCTGGCGAGTGTTAAAAGTTTATCATCATACCAGAAATTTGGCCATATATAGACATTGGTTAGAATATTCTTCACACAAAGAATTTAGATAAAAGTTGATTATTTGTAGTTCAAAATCCATTTCTAAAAACCAATTAGAAACTGAAATAATTATTTTATTGACAATTAAACACGTTAGTGTTTACCTCATGGCTGAAAATGTCAAAGAACACATATTTGTGTTGACTACTGTTACTAGTTAATGGAGGAAGGAAATGGATGTTGGGTTTGCAAGAAATACGGAACTGAATTTCAGGATTAGTTATAATGAGGAAAACACTATACATTGCATGAGAGTTGTAAAAATGAAACGTTACTGAATAATAAAAGTAAAAACAATTACTGTAAAGAAATTTTAATGAAATTCATAAAAATGGATGGCTATTGTATCCATTTAATATAAGTGAAAACTTATAATTACTTTTGTACTGATTAACAATAATAATAATGATGCATTAACAATTAATTTAAATGTACATACATCATTCAGAGACAGCATACATTGTATATACATGTATAAGGTATCTATCAAAATAACAATAAGTAACAATAAATTAATGAATTATAAAATTGAATAAAATATTGGGTTTTTTTTTGGTGGTCAACCAGATTTTCATGGCGGTCTACCAAAATTTCAGTAGCACTTTGTTCAAAATATTAAGGTTGAGGCCTGGTAGTAACAGTCAATTTGTGGATTTTTATATAAAGTAACAAAAAAACAATTGTTCTGTTTTCTCTTGTTTTTTTTTTTTATTATTAACAGCCATTTTTCAAAAAAAATATTTCTCTTTGTGAAATCTGAAAATATCAGTCTGGCCAGTTCCTATGAGCATCGTCATGGTGAAATTCTTTTATTCCTCCTCTCTTCAGAATTTGAATAATGTGGTGGGTTTTTTCAAATCAAGAAAAAAAACCTATCAAAAATTATAATATAAGTGGAAAAAATCTGTTTTATTTCTATCAAAAGATCTCTAAAATGTAGTATTTGGCTTTAAAAGTTACAAAATTTTTTGGGGAGGGGGCACACCCCTAAATCCCCCTAGCATATTCAGATAGCTTTCGTCATCCTCAGCAAAAGTTGGGCTAATGGTTTTCTAGCTGGGCTACCAGTTTTTAAACTTCAATAGCCCAAGTGGCTACTATATAAAAACAGTAAGCCTTATTCCCTGATCATCAAACGTAGTAAATCTTTGAGGATACATCATCTACCGTTGTAAATCTTTGAGGATTTACCATCTACCATTGTAAATTTTTGAGGATACATCATCTACCATTTAAATATTTGAGGATACATCATCTACCATAGTAAATCTTTGAGGATACATCATCTACCATAGTAAATCTTTGAGGATACATCATCTACCATAGTAAATCTTTGAGGATACATCATCTTCCATTTAAATCGTTGAAATGCTGTAATTAACTCATGTTTGCAACAAGCAAACTTCCCTTCCCTGGAATGAGGTCATTTATCCCCTACAGACTTATAAGATTTGACATTTTACTGAAAGTGATAAAATTATTTTGAATTCAACTTCAGTAACATGAGATAGAATGAAGCAAATAATAGTTTGTGTGTTTTGTATATTTTATGTCACCTGAGCCTAACATTTTTGGTGAACTATTGCTTTTGTTTTTAGCTCAACTGTGCTGATGGCTCAAGTTATCTATTGTAATCATTCTACTTCTATCGTCTGTTTGTCCATTATCCACCCATAAAATTTTATCGACTTTTTCTCTGAAACCACTGAAGTGATTTTGATTTAACTTTACAGGCAGCAAGTACTCAAGGTCCTCTAATAAGATTGTATTTTCCAGCGCAATTGGCCCAGTGATAGGTCCAGGGTTGAGCAAAAAAGATCCCAGAAGGAACCCCTCTTTGAAAATTTTCTCCAGAACCGCCAAATCAAGTGAAAAATAGATTGTTTCTGAGTTATCTAAATGGATTAATGATTCAAGTTTATAGAAATTGGAATTTTAATTTTGACGCATTTTAGGTCTATTCAGACTTGTCATTTTCATTCATTTTTGTATGATTTCTGTAATTATCTCCCTTTGTATTAACTATGATGCGTTCATTTTGTTTTACCTGTATATAGGTGAAAAAATGCTTTTGTGAAAGAATCTTGCTGAAATGTTATTTTTAGACATTTTTATGACTTTCTTAAGACAGCAAAAAGAGGGGTGGGAGGTAATTTTTTCACATGGTCAGCTTGTTCTTGGAAACCATTGAAGGGATTTTGGCGAAACTTTACAGGAAGCAGTACTCTAAGTCCTCTACTGTATATATAATTCTTGGTCAGGTCAGCCTAAATATTCTTCTTTTGTCTTCTTTCCATATTTGTCTTTAGGTGAGTTAATTAGGCCCTCTTATATGATTTTTTTATTATAATCCCCTTGTAACGAGTTGCCGAGGTGATATAGGGATATGCCCGTACATAAGTATGTATGTACTATAGTTCTCCGGAGCATAACTCTCAAACCATGCATGATAATTTCATCAAACTTTACATAATAAATTGAATATTTAAGATACAATACTGCCTCTGACAGCACTTGTTCTGTATCTTGCCACATGTTGTCTGAATGACAAATTGATGGACTGACTGACGGACACAGGGCACCGTTACTTATCCCCATTACTTTGGGATGGGATAGTAGGCTACAGTAAAGCCAAATTGCACTACTCTTAATTGTATTTTAATTACAGAACCCCAAAAAAGCCAAAGTTACAAGGAGATTTATGGTAGTGGAAGGACTGTATGTCAATCATGGAGATGTCTGTCCCTTACCAAAACTCGTAAGTTTTTCTCAGATTTTCATAGCAAAAAGATTACATCGGCAATTTTGTTTCTCATATTGGAAACATTTATAAATGATATTGTCTTATGTGATACAGGGCTCCAAGTGGCGAGTAATTTGGTCGCATATGCAACTAATTATCAAAGGCTCACTTGTAGCCATAGAACTATGTCCCCCTCTCCCCAGAGCTTTTCACACTTTTTTCTTTTTGCTCTTATATTTGATGGAATCTTGTATATTTTTGTGCAACAGTGCTTTCATCAATTTTTCACAAGGTCAAAACTTTGTCAGTTTTGGTGATATAGGCATATAGCTTACCTGTTTGTCCATTCAAGTCCTTACAGTACTTGAGTTTGAAGATATAGTTTTTTACTTATACACACCTATACCTGCTTATCATCACACATTCACTGTTCTGAAATGTAATTACTTATTTATAGTTTATAGTTAAACTGTAAAAGCACATGCATGACATTCAAGATCATCATTTGTATCATATACAAAGACCGCCAGCATTTGATGAAGTATGTTTCAATCCTGTAAAACCCTCCATTTTACAGAAATTGGAGGCTCACATTGCTTTAGTTTATTGTGTATTCATTTTATTTTTGTATAGATTGAGTTAAAGTGGAAATATAAAGTTAGACTATTTGTAGAAGAAAGCTTTTCTTTTGGCGTTCTCGGAGAAAAAGGCAAGGGCATCACAGAACATTTTAATGTTTCGGTAAGCCAAATATTATTCACTTTTTACAAATTTAGATGAATTGAAATTTTATTTCATGTTCTTGTTAGACCTATTGCTATCATCTTTTGTCTGTTGTTGTGCAGTTTGAGTCATCTATCGTTAACTTTTTTGACATTTTCGGGTTCTTCTCAAGAACCAATCAACCAATTTCAACCAAACTTGGCAAGAAGTATCCCCATGTGAAGCTGCATAATGTTTGCCATAGAAGGGGCTAGGATCCAAAGGGCCTCCAAAAGGCAACAAAAAGGACCATAAATTGATATATCTAACCTTTAAAAAGTCTGTTTGTCATGAATCAATTATCAGATGACTTTCAAATTTTGTATGCATGATTGTCAAGTCAATATTTACATAGTTTGCAAATGAAAACAAAATCTGTCAATAAACGAACCACAAGGGGGCACTTTAAATGACAGGATACAGTTTTATATAAATGGCTTATGAACTCAAAAGTGATTTCTTTTTTGTATACAAAGATATATGAAAAATTATTAAGGAATCATCTAAGGATAATTGTGACAAAGTTTCAAGGTCATGGGGTCAATGTCACAGACACCAAAGTATACAGGTTATTCATAGGTCAAGGTCACAGGCACTTTTTTATTTAGAATTTTAAGACTGCAAAAAAGAAAGTATTTTTCCACATTATCAGCTTGTTTTTCAGGGCCAATGAAGAAATTTTTATGAAACTTGGAGGGAGTAAAGTACAGGCTGTGTTGTTTTTATTAGATCTGTTGAGGGTTGGATCCAGGGTGGTGCAAAATAGAATTTTGGGGGAACTTCCTTTGAGAAATATTTTCTTCAGATGCCATTTAGTGTTTGAAATGACATATTATTGTCTGTGGAAATGAACTGATAGGTAGATATCCAATGGTAACTATATCTTAATATGCTGTTATAAAGTTTCAGAGTAATTTCACAATCACTCATTCCATGAATATGAGTCAGTAAAATGATGGATATAACTCAACCAGTTATTTGGGGGACAAGTCAGCCAAGTCTAGGCACAACTCGGCCAAAGTTGGCGAAGATGAAATACTCATGGTCCCTTACAAGTGTTACTTGTTTTTCAACCAAGTGCACTCAGAAGTAGATTCAGGATTGGAAAAATAGCTCATGGAGGGACCCTTCCTTTGGCATAACCTTTCTTTAGACCCAATGCTGACAACAAATATATGGTAGATTTTCAAATTTTTTATGAGTTAAATTTAACATTTGCATTCGTCTTTCCACATTTGTTGATGGTGTTTAGGATGAGTGATAGAGGCCATCTTGTTCCTTTTGTTTTTGTCATTGATATACCCAAATATAGTAATTCTAATCTTATTGACAAAACATCTTTTTTTCAGAGAGATGAAATAGATTTGATAGCTGCTTCACTAGAAACATCTATAGGATCTACTGGAGGATTTTGTTGTGGTAAAAAATATGTTATAGATCATCAGGTAAGGTTTCTTAGTATCTGTTCTTAATAAATCACCCAAGCCAAAAGCCAAAGGCGACCTATTGTGATCATCTTTTGTTTCTTCTCAAAAACCAACAGGCCAAGTTTGTGGATGAAAAAGATTAGTCCCATAGGTGCTTCAAAAAGGGTCCAAAGTATTTTCATTTTTTTAATGCCCAGATTGATCTTTAGTTGTGTCAGGGTTAATAACGATATTTAAGAAATACAACACAAAAAACAATTGATGATGGAATGCAATAATATATGAACAGCTGAGCTTGTTGTCCTAGCAATGGCTGACGTAGTTCCTCACGTGATAGCAACGTAGGTTATACAGATCTAACCTATTATTTTTAATCAATCAAATGAGGATTTCATACAAAAAATAAAATTATTCTGTTTTAAACTGAGTCCTTTTTTTTAATAATGTACAAAGATGTACAAATTGTAAGATGCAATTTCATTAGTTCCTGGCATCCATTCAATCAATCCTAAGCATTTTAACTTCTAGCTAACCCATCATGGAAGTCAAAACTGTCCCAACTTGATGGATATCACGATACAATGAAAGTGTGAATTTAAAGTGACAATCTTTTCCTATCAATTAATAGAAAACAAATGCCAGTAGAGTGACATTTTGTTTGTACCCTGTCAACATGTTCAATCATTATGTGCGCGGATGATCAGCAACCTATACAAATCTCTGAATATCAGGGGCCTCCGTGGCCGAGTGGTTAGAGCATTGCGCTCTGAACCATGAAGTCTCACTATTTCTCAGCACAGGTTTGATTCCCATAGGAACCTAAGCTGTTTTTTGTGAGAGAGCGTGCCAGTTTACATGTGAAAGCTGGTGGTCTCTTCCCACGGACATTGTAACCGGATTCTCTCCTCCACCATTCGAATTGATCAATGATAAATTGTAAATTTGTTGTTCTTAAGTTAAGTTTGGCTTATCAGATCAACTTAAGACATCAGAACTTTGGTAACACTTTTATTTGAAATTGAAATGTTTAAAGCAGTGGTAGGTCAAACTTAACTGGCTTATGCATACCTGAGTCATGTAACTATTTTCATTTCATCTTGCCCTTGTTTCAGAAATATTTTTTCTCAAATGGAAGTACTATAGTTTGAATTCAAGGGTTATTTTGCAAAATAACAACCTATTTCAGTACTTTCAGTACATTGATTATATGTATTTGCAATTGGGATCTGAAACTTTATTTACAGTAATTTGAAATGTAATAAATAACGATTTAAGTGGCCAGATGTTGTTGAAACACAAGCACATTGCGAAGTTTTTTGATTCATTAAATGATAATCAAGAATGGGTGAGATTTTGTATTTATTAGATATTTATCATGCGACTGAAAACTTTTCTGAAATTTGAAGTTATCTCCTAAGTGAGATGGTCTTTAGGCAAGGCTCCATTGTAATTGTGTTAATGTAAAGCTAGCTCTGTAATCTCTGAATACTCTATGTTGAATTTAGCCACAGCATTAAGATTTAAGCGCATTTTAGGCCAGAATTAGGTGATTGTAGAGTAAAAAAAATAATGTTTGAGTAAAGAAGATTTATAGTTATGATAAAGGTGACATTATGAAAGTACAGTGAAATCTCACTATTAAGACCACCTGTCTCACTCAAAATGACCTGATCAGTGAGGCAGTTTCTTTTATAGTTAGGCTCTGTATTTAGTAGGTATTTAGCTAGAGACTGAATTCCTGTGGTCTGAAATGCGAGATTTTCTCCCAAGAGAAGTGTACTTTAGGTAAAGTTCTACTGTATTAATTGATTTATTTTCTACACATTTTGTGTATACATGTATCTTCTTCTTGCCATACAGAGACTGTCAGGCTTAGGTTACTGTTTCTCAGCTTCTCTGCCACCCATGTTAGCCACAGCAGCCACTCAAGCTATCCATATTATAGAAAATGATCCAGGTAAGATATGTCAGTGTGGATTTTATGTTATAAGCCAGGAATGCTCTTATGTTATAAATTTTCTACATTTCATGGCAGAAAATACTTATAACAGGGCTTGGCACCATAAAACTTGAGAATTTACTCAAGTCTGAGAATATTCTCAAGTTGGACTGCTCAGCCAATCACATTTCAGATTAGCCAAAGTTGAGTAAAATTTTTAGACTTAAGTAATTCTCAAGTTTTATGGTGCCAGGCCCAGAACATATAAGACTTTCAGAGGAACATATTAGAAAGTATGCACAAATGAATATAACGACACAGATAAAGTTTGAATTATCTATTTCTACTGTTTTGCATGTGTGTATACCTATACCTGTTCATGCTGTTGTCAACATATAATTTAGAATTGTTGCTTTTTATGACTTTTACAGGGTTATTAGTTAACCTAAGGGCAAACTGCCAAAAAGTACATGAAGAGCTTTCAAAGTAAGTGTACTATAATTGTTATCTTTTGTTGTTAAATGTCATTGACCTATTGATTTTTTCTTCACATTTTAAACATTTGGTTGCAAATACATTTGTTGTCTCAGTCCCGTACTGGTGAAATCTAGGGTAGTTTACAATATCTTTTGTCTGCGTCCCTCAGTTTGTTGTCTGCATCCCTCAGTCTGTTGTCTGCCAGTTTAAGGTTATAGTTCTGAGACTGCTCACCATTGACTTCATAATGGCTTCACAGATAGAGGATATGTATTGATTCATAAATCCTAAAGTGTCCAAACATTACAACATGTGAGATCCATATTACCATATGTACCAGCAACTTTGGAAAGTGTTTTTTTCATAACTATTTCTGAATATTTATGAACATACACAAACACACAGATGTTACGGTCAGATGCTAATATTTGAGAATTTAATTCTTTGACAGTTGCTGCTATGGAATAATTTTATAGGCAAATTAAGCAGGTCACATCTTATTTCGAAAGTGATCCATTTCCTTCCTTTTGTAGCTCAAAATGCATTTCTAAAAACCAATGAGAAACTTGAATTACCAGTTTATTGACAATTAAACAGGCAAATCTGTACCTCATGGTTATGGAACATATGTAGCATTGCTTGCAGTTTATTAAAGCAGAAATTGGTGTCTAATAAAAGAACCAGTATGTGATGGAATTAGGGATGTGTTAAAGTGATGGTAAAACATATCTAATAAGAAATACAAAATTTTATGTAATTGTAGGTAAATGATAACAGTAAAAGTAGTAATAGAAAAAGTACCATAATTTATCTGATTTAACCCATTCCTTTATATATTTATGTCACCTGAGCCAAAGACCTATTGCTATTGTATTTTGTCTGTCATCGTGCAATATCTGTCGTCTGTCATCTGTCATCCATTGTTAATTTTTAAACATTCTTCTTAAGAACCAATGGGCCAATGTTAACCAAACTTTACAGGAGGTGTCCCCATGGGAAGCCTGATACAGTTTAACCAATGAAAAGAGATTAGGGCCCATAGGGGCCAAAAAGGACCAAAACTTTGTAGATCTTAAAAATTCTTCTCATGAACTAAAGATCTGGGCTTGGCACCATAAAACTTGAGAATTTACTCAAGTCTGAGAATATTCTCAAGTTGGACTGCTCAGCCAATCAGATTTCAGAATTAGCCAAAGTTGAGTAAAATTTTTAGACTTAAGTAATTCTCAAGTTTTATGGTGCCAGGCCCAGATCACTTTCAAATTTGTAAGCATGATTATTAAGTCGATAGCCACGAAGTTTGCGAAAGATAACAAAATATGTCTCTAAATGAGCCAATATCGGACACCTCAATAACATAGTTTACAGTTTGAAATTGATTGAAATTGACAAGGATTGAAGTCACTGGTGTAACAATTATAATGACATAAATTAAGCTTTGTAAGTCACATTCTTTTGGTACTACCGTTTAAGCACAAGGTAATAAATGTAAACAATGCATTTTTAGCTCACCTGAACCTGAGCTTTTCTTATTACCTGTTGTCATTTTTTTCTCCTACTTCAACTTACAAAAAAACACTTTCTAGTTTTGCTTCACTTCACTGTTGAAGGTGCCTAAATATAGGTGCTGATACTGAACAACAAGAAAGATTTCTGATACAAATCTTTCTCCTTTACAGAAGAAACATAAAAGCAAATGTATAATAGTATAAAGTCTAACCATGAGTATGACTGTAGGGAACAATAATTTTTATGGTTAATAATCACAATATCAATGAACAATGCTTTCAGTGAGTATGGATGTGATAAGGTATTGATAGAGAGAAGGGAAATAAGTGTGAGGTGTAAAAAAGAGATTACAACTGCTTTTTGTAATGGATTAGAAAAGTATTAAAATTGGATACAGAATACAAAAATGTGTTGAACTGTGTGTATCCCATGGTCAAGTGGTTAGAGCATCACACTTTAAACCATGAAGTTTCTCCACTCCAATTAGTGATCCCTCCACCATTAGAAAATGGCAGCACTGGTATTGTTGTTCAGCACTAACAACAATATTAAAATGATGTATTTTTGTGCGATTTAATTACAGGATAAATGGTATGAAAGTGCTCAGCATTCCCATCTCTCCTGTACAGCATTTTAGTTTGGCTGAACTCAACTGTGATAGAGAGTTAGACATCAAAACACTGCAGAAAATTGTAGATGAGGTAGGTGTTGTCCATCCTCCTGATTGGCGATTAATTCAGTATCGTCATCTTAAAGGACTTTGTGGTAAACTGACAAGAAAAATGTTTAGATTTAGAATTATTTCCTATCAGTTATGACGAATAGATAAATCATAATAACACACACACACTTATTAGGACTGTGTAAAAGTCAGAGAATTTCAATACGATACAATATTTTGACTAAAGATACATATTATATTGGATTCTTTATATACTTCAGCATTCTCGTGTTGAAATAATGAAAAGATGAGCATTTTGAAATATAATTTTAACAAATTACTGAACATACACATTATAACTGTCATCTCTAGTACAATATTGTGATGTATCGAACCAATCCAAATGATGTCAATTTTATATTGTTCAATTTAGATACATTCGAATTTTACAACATATAGCATATAGTTTTAACATGTTTTGACTTGTAAAACTGACTTAGTTTTGTAGCTTTTTTGTAGTTTCACATAAGTAAGTTTATTTGTTAGATATAAAGGGACAGGTCAATTAATACTCATAGGTAAGTTTATTTGTTAGGTATATATGGACAGGTCAAATAATACTCATAGGTAAGTTTATTTGTTAGATATACAGGGACAGGTCAAATAATACTCATAGGTAAGTTTATTTGTTAGATATACAGGGACAGGTCAAATAATACTCAGGTAAGTTTATTTGTTAGATATACAGGGACAGGTCAAATAATACTCAGGTAAGTTTAATTGCTAGATATACATAGACAGGTCAAATGATACTCATAGGTAAGTTTATTTGTTAGATATACAGGGACAGGTAAAATGATACTCATAGGTAAGTTTAATTGCTAGATATACAGGGACAGGTCAAATAATACTCATAGGTAAGTTTAATTGCTAGATATACAGGGACAGGTAAAATGATACTCAGGTAAGTTTATTTGTTAGATATACAGGGACAAGTTTAAAATGCTGAGTCTACAAATGGGTGTTAATTGTAGAAACGTTTATCGCTATACATGTGTCACATGATTGTAGTGTTCCTCAAAATAGAAGTTGGGACATACGGCTTAGTGAGAAATTGCCTGTGGCAATGGAAGTCGATCATAGGAAGACTGTCCGTTAAATCAAGGTTAGAAATACAGAAATTATGCATATTTGGGTCAACATTTGTGTCCATTATCCAGGTAAGGGAGGTGTCTGATTATTTAAAACAGACGCTAGTAGTATTATATAACAATGTTAATGGGGACTTAGACAAACTGTCTGTTATGACAGGTTTTACTGTAGACAAAATTGTGAAGAAAAACTTGAGCAAAATTAACAATACATGTAGACAAACTTAAAGGGGCATTAGCTTTCTTTACCCCCAAAAATAATTTTGATTTTTTTCTACTGTTACTACTTGTACTTCATGTACAATAACAAATCAGAGCTATACACAGGCATAACAAATCTTATATACCTATATGTTTTGCCAAAATAAGGTCAGGTCCAGTGTGGTATTCATATACAAATAGTTTGAGTTAATCAATTGCAAGTGAAAAAGTGCCATAATTGGATTTCTCAGCAATTTTCACAAAATGTATAGGAATTTCAGAATTTTTATGCCTGTGTTTATCTCTTATTTTGTTATTGTATATCAATGTAGATAGTGATAAAGGGAAACAAAAATTTTGGAAAAACACAGGTAATGCAACTTTAAGCATAATGAACCTAACAAATAAACTTACCTATGAGTATTAATTGACCTGTCCCTTTATATCTAACAAATAAACTTACTTATGTGAAACTAGAAAAAAGCTACAAAATTAAGTCAGTTTAACAAGTCATAACATGTTAAAACTATATGCTGTAAAACTTGAATGTATCTAAAATGAACAATATACAACCTGCCGCTGTCTGTACTCGAACTCACTACCTCACGATCAAGAGTCGAGCACGCTACCAACTGAGCTAGGCCGGCTCCACTATATCCTACTAGAGATAACAGTTGGAAAGCTATTTTATTTAGAGCAAATGAAACATGGTGGTTTCCAGATATATATGATAATATATATATAGGCCAAAATATTATATTTATTTTTTTAATTTTATAGGCTAGAGAAAATGATGTGGCTTTTACTTTGGCGAGGTACTTGGATGAAGAGGAACAAAAAGTACCTATTCCTAGGTAAGTTTTCATGTTGAGCTTAATTAGTCTTCTACTGAGGAGGGGAGGGGGGCTTAAGGTTTGTGTCTGACTTCCTGATCTTGGCAATTTCTGGCCTTCCATCATGTTGGTTCACTATATTTGATGCAGATATTTGTCTTTAGTTTGTTTGTTTATTGTTGTTAAACATCCCACTCAAGAATATTTCACTCATATGGAGATGTCACCAAATGCCGGTGAAAGGCTTCAAATTTTGGCCTATGTTCGTCACTTGCATCCACTGAGCAGAGAGGGTTCTTTAATGTGCCAACACCTACTGTGACACAGGACCTCGGTTTTTACTGTCTCAGCCGAAAGACAGGAAACCAACCTGCCTTCAGAGGGACTCTAACTCATGACATCACGATCGCGAGTTGAGCACCCTACCAACTGAGCCAGGCCAGCTCTTGTCTTTAGTAGGTGGAATGTAGTATAAGAAACCGTGCTCCTACCTCCCTTTATTTTTAAAGTTTTTCCCCTTTGTTGATTTTATTTCTCCAGGACTTCTCTAAGTCATTTTGTCATGCTCACTGTATTCGATATCCAATGTCCAGTCGTCTGTTAACCTTTCCATTGAATTGACCTCTTGAGAACCTCTGGACAGATTTCAACCAAATTCATTGTCAGAATGCCTCTAGAACGGAGCCTTAAATTTCTAATAAAAAATGTGGTAGTACTCTTAGTGGCTCCAAAAAGGGTCAAATTTATGTCCATGTTCATCTTTAAAAATACTCTTTTCATAAACCAACAATCAGAATGCTTTTAAATTCTTTTAAACATATTGATCAGATTAACTAAATATTTCTCATCGCTACCCTAAAATATTTTCATTAATCCCACGGGATAAAGTTGTGTAATGACAAAATTGCAACTATTTGAGATGTGAATTCCAGGTATTGGTACTCACTTTCATGTACATATCATCCACACTCAATTACCTATTTGTAAGAAAATCTGATACACTTGTTGTTTGACTGACAGTAAAGCTGTCAAAGCATGTGACTTACCATATAAGGAAAACACCTATTGCTTTCAAGATTGTCAGCCGATTATATCTGAAGTGTAGTAAAGTTTCCTAATATGGTATTCATATCTTTTACCAAAGTAAATTTAAAGCTTTCCAGTGGAATTTCATTAATAACTTCATTAATACAATGATTTCTTGGAATTTTTTTTCTATTTCTTCTATTGAGAATGTTTTTTTTTTTTTAAGAAAATCTCAAATTTTAAAATAACTTCCCTGGAATGTGACTTTAATTGTATTTACTTTTTAGATGGTATAGGATGTAGGAGGGTTTACTTTTATAATTTAATGTTTATAGTAATTTTTTTAATGAGGGCTACTCCAGAAAAAATTGTCTCTAGGCGGCAGAATGCCATTGATAAAAAAAATGTATTGATGGGGGGTAAAATTGCATTTAAAATGTGTTGGTTGGGGTATGAATAAAGAAAAAAATGTTGAAATGAACATTCGGCGCTGCACTGCCCCTCATCAGTGATTCATTTAATTAATTTTATTTTGTGTGAAAATGACAAACATTGTTTTATTTTATCCTCAATATTATGTTATTTTACCAGTTATTATTTTTATATATAAATTGTATTTTTATCGTTAAACATGGCATTTTTAAAATTATTGAGCGAATAAACATATGTTTTAGTGAACTTAGTTCATTTAAAAGATATTTTTTTGTACCAGGATTTGATTCTAAAGGTCACCCTCCTGGATGGGGTGGACGTTGTCATGTTCCTGGCTTAGCAGTGGCCTGGTGGAACAGTTTACAGATTATTTTTGGTCGTTGCAATATAATTTGATGTTCAGGAAAAAGTGTAAAGTGTACTGTGCCAATGTATGCTGCAATTGTTGTTTGGTTTTACTTTTTGACTGTCTGTGTGTTGGTAGTCCCTTAATGTGAAAGTGAAACAAAATCAGCAATGGCATCAGAAATAAAAAGGTTATAAGGTATATTTATCAGCAGAAATAAAATCGCAATATTGTTGTATCGATGTATTGTTACAACCACTAACATGCATTGTCTGTGGATCCACTGTATTGCAATAATGGCTCCTAAAACTTAGCATAGGAATAGGATTTAACAATATCTATTATGTACAGGGATGAGATTTTTCCGCGGATCCAGCGGATTCCGCGGAGTCGACAGTCCAGGGGTGCGATTTTGTGAAACGTCCAAATCCGTTGGAGAAAATTTTAGGGGGGGGGTAAGAATGTAAGATTTTTTCATTTTTACAGCTTTTAAAAAGTATACTCTTTGTTTAATAAAATTGTTGTCTATCCTGAACACTGTGTGGTCTTTGTTTCTTATCTCCGACACGCAGCAAGATCGGTACATGTAAATCGTTAATACGAACTTGAAATACGTCAGTCAAATTGAACACGTAAGTAGTTCAACGATCTGTGGATGGGAGAGAACTCTGTTTGTCTTCAACTTCGGAATATTCGGGAGTTTTTCCCTCAACAAAAGCCATAAACGCCGAGACGGTGTGTCGAAGCTATTACGGTGTTGAAGCTATGATTACGCACGTTTTCATTTGGATTACTTACAACGCAATATGGCAATCAAGCGCAGAGGGTTATATTGTATTAACCGTTTCCGCGGTTTCAAGTCTGCTTGCAGAAATGGCAAAAATTGATTGACAAAAGGTGGAGATATCGGCAGATACAGAAAATAGAAAAGACGGTAAAACAAGTTTCGTTGGGCATGGTGGATAAATCAGTGACATTAACTGTGGAAAATCGGGCAAGAAGGATGAATCCATCACGGAGAAAGTGGGGTGATTATATCGGTAAATGCGCCGTTCCGGAAAAGCACAGTGTCTGTACTGTTTGGATTTAGATCGCTTACGGATCCCGTGGATGCGTCTTCGCCCTCATTGAAATGCCAAAGGGGAGGAAAAAACCACTGCGAGAAAGTGTCGTTACGACGCAGCAACTAATTCTTGGGATCGGTTTTAAGATCGCAGGTCCAGTGGACTAGCAAGTCAAATTGCTCCACCCGCAACGCCAACCGCAAAAACGGTAGTCAAACTCATGGTTTACACTTGTGCGATAGAGTATTCATTGTTATATGTGATCAACTACGGTAGGTGGTGAGAAAAAAAAAAATATATATCGAGTTATATACTATAATACGGTTACTCGTTAACAAGCGGTATTATAAGTGATTGTCTTGATTGATTGCAATGGTTTACTCAAGGGCTTCCCACCAAGTGTATAGTGCATCGCTTTCTCCCCCCCCCTCCGGGATATTGGGAAAATGGGTTGGGGGGTGTAAAAAAAGTGCCTAGGCTAGGTTGGGGTGCAGTTCCAATTATTTTTGCGGTCTGGACTTTGTTTTTTTTCTGTTTTCCACCCATTGTTAATGATGCATGCTTTCTCTTCCCCCCCCTCTCTCGGGGAATATGGGAAATTGGTTGGGGTGTAAAAAGTGCTAGGCTAGGGGGGGTGCTGTCCATGTTTTTAACAGGTCTGGACTTTTTATTTTTTCCTCGTTCACCACCATTGTTAATTAATGCATGCTCCCCCCCTCACGGGGATATGAGAAATGGGTTGGTGAGGTATAAAACAAATGCTAGGGGGGTGTGTATCCAATTATTTATTAACAGGTTGGATGTTTGTATTTTTCCTGGATTTTTCTTTTTAATGAATGTAACTGTTGTCAAACAGTGGGACGGGAGTATTCTGAATATAAACAATTATATGGGTTAGACAGGGGGAGAACCTACATCATTAGATAAGTGCAGAAACATGACGAGGTGTGCATTTTACTCTGGAAGAATCATTTGACAACAACACTTGTCTATTTGACCTAGCGTATGACACAATAACACTAGTTTAAACAGTTTTTTTATGCGATGTGTTCCCCTGTTGGAGAAGGAAACAGAAAGTTAAGTATGGACAATTCACATGCAACATCTACATATGTTTTTTTTCCATTACCCCCAAACAAACCGAAAACATATTTCATGTATCAATTTGCTATGTTTGGCAGATAAAGGGAAGTCATTGTCTTGTAAAAGTTTTTGCTTTGGGAGGTGTTTAGCATCTGCTTATTAAATACTAAACAAGTATATATGCTTGTAGAACATGTACATGTATCTACTTTTTCTGTTGGGGAAAACTATAGCGTGATATATGCTTTATAAATTTCTTATCTACTTGTACCGAGGGTGTGCGAAGTCAGGGCTTCCTCTCTCTCTCTCTCTCCTCTCTCCTCTCTCTCTCTCTCTCTCTCTCTCTCTCTCTGGTGTTAGGTGTTGTGTTGAGCATTATACGTATACTTTATTATCATCTGCTTTGGTAGTTGGCTTAGACTAATATATTAAAATATGCTTGTGTGACATGACTTGGTGTTGGCTGCACATATATATTTTGGTATTTATGAACTCACTCAATCAGCTTGTTTATTGTTATTAGTAAAAACTTTTTAAATTATAATATCATAGCATGATAATGCGCAAGTATGCTAGAATGATTCCTTTATAATAAAATATGATAAACATTATGTTCTAAGTTGGACATAACATGATTTCATCCATAAATTTATCGATTTGTCTCACTATTTGCATATATATTTATATATTACAGTCTGTACATTACATAATTACTGTCATGCATAGACACTCTACAGTGTTGCGAGACATATTTACATATGTTACAATACATTAACAATAATTATACTAGTCTGTTGAAAATACACATTTACATTACACAGTTAAGAAATTTTTCCTACGCTCTAAAGTAACCAGCTGGCTTTTGCAGTGTGTTTTTTGCTCTATATTTATTGGAGAGAATAAAACTTACTGTGGTGTAAGTTTATATGTTGTTTTCTTCTGTTTTTAGGCATTGGTTCTTGGGGGTGATAGCGAACATTCCCTAGCCACTTTCCATGGCAATGTTATCCTGTGGACACAGCAAGAGAACTCGCAAAAAGACCAAAAAGCCTGCACCACATGCGACTTGGATCGAACAACAGCCTACCTACAAGATGAGATTTTGGGTACTGGCAAAGGTCTTTTCTTGAGAGGACACTTGATGCCATGCGAAAAACACTCCCTTCTCTCTAAATATTGATGAGAGTACAAGCAATAGGTGACAAAGAGTTACTGGCAATGCTTGCGGTTTACTTAGTTACGAGCGTTGGAATGATTGTTTGTTGAATCAATTGTCCTGTTGGAAGGTGTGAGAGTTGATTCTGAGGAGTCTTCACCAGGATTGGGTGTCATTCTTCCCAGACAACAACATTACATGGAGCAACTGTGTATCGATCCATGGATGGATTCATGTAGCGTCTATGAGAGGGAGTAAATCCGGGCTGGAGAAAAGTATACCGGTCAGGAAATGCTCCATGCTACTTGATGTTGATGGTGAATTCGTGACATGCACCATATACATAATGCGTGTAAACAGTTTAGATGTTGTGCACCATTTTGGTCACTGGGTTTTAGAGTACCTGCAATTGGACATTACAATGCTATGAAGTGGTCGCAGAGTTGAAGCCAATTATTTCCAGGAAAATGTGCATATCCTAGGGATAAGTACACCTTGCCAGAGAGCGGTTCCTGAGAATCAATCGATGGTGTCCTGCTATGATGCTGCTTCAACAACATCATGGATGATGGATGCCCTGAAGACATTCTATACAGCTTTCTGGAGAAAGAAGACAGGCTTGTACAAGGAACCAGCAGGGTGTGTTGTCAGAGAGAAATGCCTCTTGTTTGGCATAGAAAGAATCAAAGCAATCTGGAAACAACTATCAACAAAGACGTTAACAGATGATGGGAAAAAAGAAGAGAAAACAGAAGAAATTGCAGTCAAGTTGATCATTACAGCAAGAAGACCATGTGATCATGAACTTTATTGTCTGTCCTTCTATCCTCATGGAGTATGTGTGCTGATCCAGTCAAGGGAACCCTCTGATCCATCACCTCCATGGACAAACAGGAACCGGTTTCCTAGATTTCTCTGGCTGTTTTCTGAAACCAGAAGTTCTTCTTGCAGTAAATCTGCAAAAGGGCTGCAACAGCTTAGGACTTGCAGTCAGTGAGTGGAAGTTTCTTGATGTTCAGCAGATGGTTCGTTGGCAAAGGAAAGCCAACAGATATCATAGGTCATCCACAGAACGCAAGGTGACCAACATGTTCTTGACCAATGATTCATGCTGCTTCATGAAATGGGCTAAGCACATGCAGAAGAGGTTGCACTGAAAATGCCCTCTGAGGTCAATGACCATCCATCGATCCCGAAGCCAGAGGACACTTCAGAACGGCTGAGGGCATTGGACTCCCTTGGCAGGTCAATCTTGAACCTTTCTTGTCACGAGGAAGACAGGTAAGTTTTATCATTGAGATCGTTCGATTTCATCGTTGATAAATTATCCCACAGCCGTGATTGCGGTGACGAGGTTCGACTGTGGTGGACACTATCATCAAGTCCTGGCAAGTACCAGCCTTCAAAGTGGTTGGTTGAGTGTGTCTCTCATGCTTCATGGTCCCATGGTGGAGTCTTCTTCAACACAATGGTTTAGGAGATGTGATCGACCATTCGGTTACAAGATGAGGACATCCACATACAGCGCCATGCGACCGTTAGGTATAGCCTCAGTCCAGGGCAAACATAAGCTTGGAATTGTACAAGAAGGGGGACGATCAAACATGCCTAGTCATGTGACCGTTAGTACGCAATTTCAAGTCCTCTTGCGCTAGTTTCTATGTTAAGGAAAAGGATGCACTGAAAAAAGAGGATGGATGAGTAGATTGGATGTCATGCAAAGTGTAGGAAGCAAAATTGCTCTCCAGAGCTGCAGAGAGGAAAAGAGTCCTGTGAGAAATCAGCCAAGGTTAGCCCAATTGCCCACGAGAGGGCACAGAAGCGGAAGCTGTACAGCAGAGGATGGAGGCCTTAGTCTCCAAGAAGAGGAGGAAATGCTTCAAATGAATAGACCCTCGGGGAAAAAAAGTTTTATTGTGATAAGATCATGTTAAAGGAAGTTTTGTAGTGTGTGTAAGAACATGGTAATTTTGTAATATGGTATATGATATGACATGATAGGATGGAGATCACACTTGACTAATAATTTATGCCTTGGTCTGACAGTTGGATATAGAAATATTGGGTTTATACAAGTATTGTAGATAATGTATGTATATGACAAGTGCTGGAAGTACAGAAGAATACAGGAAATCAAGTAAGTGTGAGTTTGAAAAAGATGTTTGGATCATAATTCTTGATCAAGAGGACAAATTTACCTGTAGATGATGGTGGTTCAAGGGTTTGTAGGCTGTGAATTTGGGAGATATGACATCTGGCATTTATAGTAGTTTTCTAAAGCCCATTTAGCTGCAGTTTATAGTTTCTCAAACAGCCAAGTGCTTTGGCTTCATGGGAAACTTCTTGTCACCGTGAACCCTGACCATGGCTCTGCCCTGGACCCGCCGGGGCCTGCGGCCCCTGGACCCTAGCTCATTTTCCTCTGAAAATAAGATTTGTCAATCTCATCCCTGATTATAATATATGGAAAAACGGCTTAATTGTAATTTAAATTTGTTGGTGGGGGGTAGTTTTTAATTAAAAATTCATTGTGAGTACAGTAAAATATGAGGGAGGGAGATAATTCTTTAGGAACATTATATACGTAAATAAATTGGTGTGTGTGATTGAATAGTATTGATGTTATATGTTATATGTTATTTGGGAAAAGAAGGGCAGCAAAATTAACATGATTTCTAATTTCGGTCAAGTAAATATGTTGACAAAGTTTATTTAGTTATAAAATTCCAAATTCAAATTATCAGCATAATATTTAGTATATGAACTTCAGCATTATTTATAATATACTGTTGGGGATGATAAACAACGTTAGTCAAACACCTTTTCAAAATTCAGCGCAATTGAAGCTGCATGTTAAAAGGTTCAAAAAGCTGTCATCCTCAGTTTGGTTGAAACAAGAATTGAGGTTAATGAATAATTATATAAAGTACTGATGTGTTATTAAGAATGATAATGTAAAAGGTTTGCCAAAGGTTGCATATGACGATTTTGATGATGCTCGCGCGCCCGTATTCTTCCAATTGTAGATGCATTTAAACTCTCTATAAGTTCTAGACTTTAGTGTTTTGCGGTGGTCAAAACTGACAAATGTTATAAGCATGGAGTTCTGGAATACGAGATGAGAGAGACCAGCGGGAAACCGCTAGAGAGAACACACACCCTTACTCTCTGATTGTTGAAACATTTGTTACCATTGCTGTACTCTGCTGTGCTGAGAATAAAAACTCTTACGATACAGACCGAATTTGAAGTTATTGATATTTGATGGGTTGGTTTACAAATACGCTGTGGTGCCTTTTTGCCCTGGATCAAAGGACTGGGAAACAACACAAAGACTTGGAACTTAAAAGGTAAGCCTTTTACTTTTTTTGTTCCTTATTATTTTGACCACAAATTGGGAACATTCTTTTTGACAAACTATAAAAATGTAAAACTTAATTATAAAATTTAATTTAACCAAAAACTCTTATTTTAACATAATCTACAATTTTAACTTATTTAGGCAATAGTATTAAAACATCCATAAAAATTATTTTGAAACTTTAAACAAATTAGTTAAACACCACACAATTTAACATTTGATATAAAATACAAAATTTAAAAATCAGAATTAATAATGGCAGAAGACATATAGTAGACTAAAATTCAGTAGTATGGCTCGGCTTTAGGTGAATTGAGGATAATTTAATTTTAGAAGAAGTAAATAAAAATAGACCAAAACCACGTCAGATCAGGACAGACGTGCAAATGAATACTGAAATAGAAATAAAACAAAAGCATAGGTCGTCAGACGTACCAAACAAAAACGAAATTAGTAGTAAACAGGTCCTACAGTATATCGGGGGGAGTAGGAAATAGAGAACACCATTTTGTAGAGGTATCTGGGTTACCTGAAACAAAGGTGATAATGGATGAAAAAGAGATGTGTGATGATAACATTTTGAGACAATTCTCTAACATGGCAAGTGCAATGGCAGTACTGTAGATCAGGTAATTAAGATCTTTTGGGTAAACCGGCAGACCTTAAGGCATGGCTATCAGACATAGAAAGATATGCAAATTTCGTTTGAATTAAAGTACAGAAAATGCCGGGTATAGCATTGGTAACATGTTAGGGGCGGGGGGGGGGGTTGGTAATGGGTAGCTGGATTCATTAGGAGTTATTTAATAGAACAAGAAAATAACGAAAATGTAGTAGTTGGGGGTGACCTCAAGAAAATTATTAAAAGAAAAAAAATTTGGGGACGAGTGACAAACAAAAGACAGGCATTAATTAAGTTAAGAAATCTAAAACAAGAGACAGAAGGAGTCAGTAAAAATGTTTGGGGAAAGGGGGGGAAAAATTTTAAAAAATACAAGCATCTGGGATGTTTACACGACAGAGCAGACTAAAAAACAAAAGCACAAAAAGACTTAGTAGAAAACCGTTGAGGTA
The DNA here is from genome assembly GCA_030159075.1 of Atrina japonica. Lineage (NCBI taxonomy): Eukaryota > Metazoa > Mollusca > Bivalvia > Pterioida > Pinnidae > Atrina > Atrina japonica. The sequence continues at coordinate 2,036,795 of BROG01000003.1, forward strand.
GAACATATTTTGGTAAAGGTGGTGACTTTTGATTTACATCAAAATGAAATTGATTAGAGAGAACCTACAACTTTAGATAGCCGCAGTTAAGATTGCGGGACACGCGAACAAATTGTAGGGATCAAATCTTGCTTTGACGTGAGACGGCACACAAAAATGTGTTTTGATTTAAAACCGAAAAACGAAGAAGAGAATACACCCAAAGGAAGTAGATACATTAAGAAAAAAAACTATGTAAGAATTGTTTAAGAAAAGGTCACACTACTCAAAATTGTCCTAAAAAGGTAGATGTAAATGCAGCTGACGAGACAGACAGTGACAGTGACAGTGACGATGAACTTACAAAATATCATTAGCAGTTATAAGATACAGGTAGGTTCAACAACGCTAAGAAATAAACAACAAATCTAACAACGTTTACGACCACATTATCAATACAAGAACCACCAAGTAGGTCCAAATAGACAAAAAAATTCACAATCTGTACAGATTGGGTATTACGCGCAGAATGTTGGGTTTGTACATGATAGGTCACCTTAAAAGAAATTGTCAAAAATCGAAACATTAACCTCGCTAAAACTGGGTACCATATTGGCAGTATCAATCAGGGACCACCATGAATCGTGGCAGGGGTAGAGCAAATTATAACTATCAAGATAAACAAAGTTACAACCACCATCAGCAATTTTGTACCTAATGACTATCAATAATAGACAAAATTACGATCTCCACCTCGCAGTTTTACACATAATTCTTATCGGACTAGGCAAAACTTCAACCTTTTCGACCTCCACAATTTACATACCAGCAAAATCAGTCAGATGATCAAACATTAGCATTACAGACCACCTCAGATGTTAGCACTTCCGGCATACCCCCAATTTGCGCACGATAATTATCTCAGTCAAATAAACAGTTCGCCTCCCTGGCACCACCTTGTAGTAAGTGAACAAAACTTCAGAAAACTCACCAGCGATAGGACAACAATGGTTCTCGTATAGGGCAACATAGGGAACAGGAAAACAAGAAGGGCTCTTCTTAATAAGGAAGCCGATAGGAAGAGTTGTAGTAGAAATTAAGAAAAAGTAAAGGTAGATACTCTCTCTAGTAGTAAATTAGATAAAAATTATGAAATGCAATTGGCGGGGGAAATCCAAGTTCCATGTGTACCTTTGGATTCAAAACAAAAATTTAGGACTTTAGTAGATACATGAGCAGATCATATCATTAATTAGGTAAACAAGTGCTTCCAAAATCTTCCAATCAAGGTTAGGGTTTGTCAAGGAAAAACCAAATCTTTGGGCAGTAGTGGAATGGTCAATCACTTACAAGATAATAGGTGCAGTGTAAATATTAAATTTATCGATGAATTAAATATGACATGAATCATTAAGTTGTTATGTCACCGACTGGTTGAATAGAAACTTTATCCTTGGTGAGGGACTGGTTAAGACAAAATGGAGTTAAGACTATACATTTGATTTTGGTTGCTTAAGAATAGGGAGAACCTATGTCAAATTGAAGATGATTACTCACAGATCATCATAGTAAGAGTATCAAAACAACTACATTAAGCCACAGAGAGTAAGACAATATGTTGTGTTCGGGCAATTAGCGCCATTTGAACAGTAGAAATAAAGAAAATTTTGAAATCTTCAAGTATCAATGATGGATGTCTTTTTGATGACCAGGACTTGTTAGCTTCATAGAATCAATAGGAAAGTAACCGGAAATAGAAAACATTCAGTATGAGTAGTTAATCAAAACAAATAAAAAAATTTTTTTATAGATTAAAAAGAGGTCAAGCTTGTTAGGATAATTAGTGCTTAGAAAGAGGGATGAGATTAATGTAGAATTCAACAGCTTTTAAGTCCAGGATAAATACAATAGGTGATGTATGACTCTTTAAGATATTGACGGATCCTTCGGAGTATAAAGAAGTGATTTTATAGTCTGTTACAAGGGAAAACAAAGATATTTTTGCAAAAACTGATGCCAGAGTTAGGTCCCACTAGTACAGTGAAAATGAAAATAGATACAGGAGACCATTCACCTAATCAGAAAAATAGGCCGTTATTAGAACACCTCTTAACAAAAGACAAGTAATTGACAAAGGCAGTAAGTGAGAATTGTTAGATTCAAGGTATTATAGAAAGTCAAGGTCAACATGGGCCTTTTCCTTAGTTGTGGTTGGGAAAGACGACGGTTCCAAAAGAATGTGTTGCTAGACTTTAGATCTTTAAATAAAATAGTGAAACTTTTTCATTTCCCTTACCCATTGGATTGATGACATCTTAGCTAGGTTGGGAAAGGCCAAACATTTCACTAGTTTAGATCTTAAAAGTGGGTATTGGCAAGTACAAATGGATGGCAGATAGTTAAAGAAAAAAAAACAACATTGATTTGTCACAATGGGTTATTTCAGTTTATTGTTAATGCATCTTTGGGTTAAGTAATGCTCCTGCTATCTCTCAAGACTCATGAACATAGTATTACAGAATGTGAGGACTTTGCCACTGTTACTTAGAAGACATTTAAATATTTTCAAAAAGACTCAGAAGAACATCTGAGGCATCGTCAAATCGTGTTTTGATAAGATCAGGCCAACAGATTGTGAACAATGAAAGTTGAAGGAAATGTAGTTCTTTCAGAAATAGTAATAGAATATTTAGGTTTTATTGTTTAGTGAACATGGAGTGAAAATAATGAAAAGAAAGTGGAAAGCTCTAAGACCATTACCTGTACCAAAGAATGTAAAGAGAAATTAGGGGATTTATTGGCATGTGTAGTTATTATAGGAGATTATACAAATTTTCTCAAAGATAGCAGAAACCTTTTGATTGAGTTAATAAGAAATATGCTAGATTTAAATGGTCAAAGAATCGCAAGTAGCCTTTGATTTTTCTCAAGGTCAGTTTAAACAGTAGTACTTTGTTAGACTTCCTGATACAAACAAACTTATGGGTTATACACAGATGCTAGTGATACTTGTGTAGGTGCTTGTCTCACACAGCTTACAGATACTGGGGAAGAAAACCTTATCTATTATTTTGTCTACAAAATTAAGCAAATCTCAAAAAAAGATGGTAAACAATAGAAAAGAATGTTTTGGAATAGCTTTTGTCTCAAAAAAATTAGACTTATATTTACATGGATGCTCAGTTTGTGAGTACGTTACAGATCATCATACCGACCATTGAAGTATTTATTAGATTTACCTATGCAAAATAAGAAAGAAAATACCAACATGGGCTCTCGTTGCGAATGGTTAACACTGTAAGATTGAGTATGATAGAGGTAGATTTAAAGTTGTGCTGATTTGTTGTTCAAGAATACCAGGAAGTCAAGAACAATTGGACATTTTACTGAATCAGAGTCAGAGTCAGAAGATATAGAATAGATGAATAGATTTTTAGAAGTAGGTGCATTAAATTCAAACTAGTTCACTCCAAAGAAGTAAGCTAGTTGTAAGATAGATCCACAGATGACTTAGTTCAAGCCTGTTTATAGATCTTCCAGGGGACATAGATTATAAAAACAGAACAAGAAAATGATGAACAGATCGCAAACTTAAGATAAAATTAGACAACGTAGTGCCACAAAAAGGGGAACAAAATAGTTTAATAGTAATAGATGGTTTGTTATATTTTTTATCTCAACAAGATTCAGATGAAGATCCCAAAACATTAGATTGTACATACCTGAAAATTTAGGACAACTATTGTCATTAAACAACATCAGGACTTTGCTAGGACATATGGCAGTAGATAAAACATATGACATCAATTAGACTCAAAATTATTTTTCAAAAAATGTATCAAAAGTTGCATAATATATGTAGATCAATGTGTACATGTCAAACTAGAAGCCTCAACAGAAAACACATCTCACCTCTTTAAAGAAACGGGACATTCCAACCTTATCGTTCGCAAAAAATTGGTTAGATTGGTCTAGGACCATATCCCACCTCCTTATCAGGCAACAAGTACATTGTTCATTCATTAGATTTATATTCTGGATGGCAAGATGTTTTTAGTGTACCAAATAAACAGCTGATATTATAGTCCCTCTTATATTAGAAGAAATATTTCCAAGATATTGGTTGCCCATTCAGATACTACAGATAATGGGTCAGAAAACGTGAATAAGGCCCGTGCTGAGAAACACTTAAAGAGTTAAACATAGACCATATTACAACATCTTATTATAGTCCTCAAAAGTAATGCAAGGTAGAAAGATTTCATAGAACTTTACATGATGTAATGGTAAGAATATTGATGATGTACAAACTGGGGACTTGTATTTAAAATCAGTCATTAGCGAGATATTAGATTTCAATCCAGTGAATCGACAAATTCTACACCTTCTACTTACGATACAATAGGGATGTAGTATTGCCATTAGATACAATTTTAAGGCCTAGAAAGAAAATATAATGGGGAAGACCACTATCAAGTAGCATATACAGCAGCAACATAACGGCTTTTGCGTTAGTACACAAAAATTTAGGAAGAAGCTAAGAAAAAAGACACAAAGAATATGCGATAGGGGTAGTCAGAAATTAATTTCAAGATAGGAGATCTGTATATATTAAGGAATATCAAAGAAAAACCGTAAAATTAGATAATAAATGGACACCTTTTTATAGGATTATTGAAGAAAAAGGCCCTCTAAGTTTTATAGTAGAATCAGTATGAAGGAACAACAACTAAGACACATGTCGGACATCTTAGGTTAGCTAATTTAGATGATTGGGAGATACCCCAAGACTAAATTAAATAGACGATAAGGAAATATCATCATATGTAGTTAACCTCCAGATTCAGAAATCTTCGCATGACGAATTGATAAAGAATAAAAGTCCAAGTTAGATTATTGTAAAGAGTTCTAGGCAATTCGAGATGACTCAGATTAGTGAGGGATGGATATTCCTTTAGCAGAATTATTAAAAAGAATATACAGAAACACAAAGTTAGATGATAGAGAAAAGTGTAACAGACAAGACAATCAGGACAGAAAAACAAAGAAAGAAATAAGTAAGGATTAGAGAGTACAGAAATAAATGTAAATTAAGAGTTCAAAAAGAAGTGTAGATGAAAATGGACCCTACTTTTTAAAGGATATTAATTACGTGAAAATTACACATTTGACAAAAATGAGTAGAAACAATTTAGATATGTATAAATAACATGTGTTCACACACATGTGAATCTCAGACTATAAGGCGTAACATTGTTATTAAGGGAAAAACAATTAACAAGAAAGAAGACTCAACTTCTTATTATATGGAGAATAGTAGGGAAATAATTGAGCATAATATTAGAGATAGAGTAGATAGATATATTAGTGAAGTCGATTTAGATGAATTTATAAGTAAACTACCAGAAGAAATAAAGTGTAAAATATATAAAAAAAACTATACCAGAACAGCAAGTTTAAAAGTAAAAGACCACTTAACAAGAATTCTTAAGAATAATTAAAATTATAAGACACTGGCATCGTAGGAAAGAATTAGGACATAGTAAAACCTTCGTTAATAAAATTCAATTATAGCAATAAGGAAAATACCATAAAGAAAATTAAGGACTAGAAGATAAAATTCTGGATAGGAAAAGACTATTTGTGAGAAAGTGAGGCATGCAAGATCTCCGCCCTTCTCAAGACAAGAAGAAATATAGAAAACTTATATCAAAATTTCAACAATGAGGCTAAAGAAATTGTCCAAAACCGGGATAAGTTGGCCCAAAAGCTTATCAGGAATTTAGGGATTTCACCTTGATGGGGGGTAAAATTGCATTTAAAATGTGTTGGTTGGGGTATGAATAAAGAAAAAAATGTTGAAATGAACATTCGGCGCTGCACTGCCCCTCATCAGTGATTCATTTAATTACATTTTACTTTTGTGTGAAAATGACAAAACATGTTTTATTTTATCCCTATTATTATGTTATTTTACAGTTATATTTTTATATAAAATTGTTTTATCGATTAAACACTGGCATCTTAAAAATTATTGAGCGATAAACCATATGTTTTAGTGAACTTAGTTCATTAAAACAGATATTCTTTTTGTACAGATTTGATTCATAAAATGTCACCCTCCTGGATGGAGGCTGACGTTGTCATGTTCCTGGCTAGCAGTGGCCTGGAACAGTTTACAGATTAATTTTTGGTACGTTGCAATATAAATTTGATGTTCAGGAAAAAGTGTAAAGTTTACTGTGCCAATGTATGCTGCAATTGTTGTTTGGTTTTACTTTTTTGACTGTCTGTGTGTTGGTAGTCTTAATGTGAAAGTGAAACCAAAATCAGAAAATGGCATCAGAAATACAAAAGGTTATAAGGATATCTTATCAGCAGAAATAAAATCGCAATATTGTTGTATCGATGTATTGTTACACCACTAACATGCATTGTCTTGGCCACTGTATTGCAATAAAAGGCTAAAACTAGATAGGATTTAATCATATCTATTATAATATATGGAAAAACGGCTTAATTGTAATTTAAATTTGTTGGTGGGGGGGGTTTTACCCAAAATATAAAGTAGTTGGTGGGGGGTAGTTTTTAATTAAAAATTCATTGGTGGTACCCCTAAATTTTATGGTCCTTCTGCCCCTTTCCTTTTTTTCTGGAATAGCCCTGATTACAATCATTATATGATAATTAGAAAAAGTTTTTTTGACAGTGAACTTGTAATTATCCATTTGTGTAATTTACAATGTATATGTTTGACCTAATTAATATTCACCCATGATTGATTTGTTCAGTATCAGAGTAGCAGTAAGCTGTCAGCTAACAGATGAAGAAATCCATAGAATGTCAAAAGTGATCTCTAACGCATGTAGAAAAATACTTCTTGTTTAAGTAAGTATTATAAAGTTTTGAAGTACAGTACAACTTCCCAAAACCAATCTGCATTCAGTTTTTAGGTCACCTGAGTCAACGAATCCTATTGAACAATTGCAATCTTCTTTTGTCTGTCATCATGCATTGTTAACTTTTAGACATTTTCGACTTCTTCTTAAGAACCAGTGGGCCAAATAAGAACCAAACTTGGTAGGAACTATCCCCATGTAATTAACCAAAAATGATTAACAGACTGTCATGACAACCTTGACCTTTGAGATATGACCTTGAGTCAAGGTCATGCACGAGACACTGCCTTATTGAGAACAACTGTTGTGTGAAGTTTAAAAACATTCCCATTTGTCCTGTGTGAGATATGCTCCAGACAATGATAATTAACAGATTACCATGACCAACCATTGGGCCAAGATTGCATTCAGTAAATTATCACACTACTTATACATCAATTTTTGTTCCAAACCACAAAGCCAACATGTGACATAGAAATGCCTACAGTTCTCAGTGGACTTTCATCAAATTTATGACTTTTCAGACACATTCATTTAAAAGAAGTTTTATATTATTAACTATGCTGAAAAATGTAGACGCAAGCCAAAACTGACTATTTACAGCAAAACAGGGATAGCACAGACTACATCATACATAGAATAAGATTTATTTAAAGTCGGCATGATAATAACATGTGAACATAAGCTCTCAGGAGCTTTTTACCGACATAAATAACATATAAAATTAACATAATAGTAACATGGCATGCATTAAACGCAAAGATGAATCTAAGCACATGCAAGCGTATTGAAGCAAATGAAAGAGAGCTAAAAACTAAAATAAACTTAAAAACATAGCACTATCTAGAAATTGTCCACAACTTAAGAAACTAAACTGAAAAAAGCAAAATATTTAAGACAGATGACAAACTGAAAAACATAACATGTATGAAGCTGAAAGACAGATGGGTGTATCACAAGAGTCATGTATCACAGCATGCATTGCACTTGCAGCTCTTACCATTCCACGATTGAATTAAACTTTTGAAATGACTAAAACTATTCAAACTTCTAAAATGCTCTGGCAAAGTATTCCATAAAACAGCAGCAGCATATTTAAAACTCTGCTTACCATAAGATGTTGTTCTAACACTAGGAACCTGTAAAATATTTGAATATCTAAAATTATGTGTCTTTCTTATGTAAAAGATCTTGTAAAATAGGTGGTGACAAGTTATTAACTATTTTGAAAGTTTCCATAGCCATGGTACGCAGCCGTTTAACATGTAAGGATGAAACATGAGCCTTCTCTAGTAAGGTATCGTAATCACTAGAGTAATCAGAATATATAAAACGTAATGCTCTCTCCTGTACCTTCTCTAGCTTCTTGGTGTTACTGACGTTACAAAAGTGCCAAGCTAGAGGGCAAAAATTAAAATGAGATAAAATAAATGTGTGGAAAAATGGTAAGTTTGCTAAGGTGACATAAGTGGCTTCCAATACGTTTAAGAACGGCCAATTGCTGAGATGCTTTTCGACAGAGATTGGTAACATGTTGATCAAATTTCAGTTGGTAATCTATATCAATGCCTAAAAGTTTGACTACTTGTTCACATTCTATAAAAATATTTCCCTTCAGTTCAAAAACAGGTGATTTTTCAAAAGTTCTTTTTCCAATAGCAATTGCTTGAAATTTATCCGGGTTTGCTTTCATACAGTTAAAGTGAAACCAGTCAATTAAAAAATTACTTTCCTCCTGTAAAGCAGTGATTAGCTTATCGAAATTCGGGGTAGCAAAAGATAAAGTATTGTCATCTGCATAGTTGTATAGGGAGCATTTGTCAACAAAATAAAAAATATATCATTTATGAACACGTTAAAAAGCAATGGCCCTAAGATTGAACCCTGGGGAACCCCCTTCTGGATGTCAGACCAACTGCTCAGACTGTCTCTGATTTTCACTTGTTGCTGTCTGTTTGATAGATAATTTTGTAAAAGATTTAATGAGTCTCCCGAAAGCCCATAAGCTGCTAATTTACTAAGTAGAATATTATGTGGAAGGCAGTCAAAGGCTTTCGAGAGATCCATCAAGATTGCTGCAACATACATATTCTTGTCAAGGGCTTCTTTCCAGTCTTCGATCAGTCTAAGCAGTGTGGTCTGGCACCCATACCCTCTCCTAAAAGGTTCAAAAAAGTCGGTGAGTTGAGTTGAAATGGCCTTTTCAAAAAATTTTGACATTATCGGCAAAACACTAACCGGTCTATAATTCTTTTTATCCATACAATCTCCCTTCTTAAAAATAGGACAAACTTGTGCTTGTTTCAAAGAGTCGGGAAAAATGCCTGTGTCAATAGACTTGTTTACAAACCCTGTGATTGGTTGAGTTAAAACTTCACATCCCTCTTTGAGGGATACATGTAATGGCCCAACTGAAAGGAAGCAAAATCAGGACTTATGAGCAACATTGATTCAGAAAGTTAGACGAAGTTCCCTTGATGTTTCATTATGATAGGAGTCTAAATACAAAGACAATTCTTAAATAGGATCATAATACTGTTTAAGTGTGTCCCTCAACATCTTACAGTCTCTGATTGACCTATAAAGTATAAAGCTTTGTGATACTACATGAACACCTCTGACATCCTCTGAAAATAACCTCTCAGCAGATGATAAATGATAACATCAGCAGGAATTGTGTTCTTTATACTCTTAGCTTGATATATACAGTGTCAATACATATAGACTGTCGATAATTATGGCATGTGCATTACTTAATAAAAACTACTGATGTTTTGTGTTGTAAGGAATTAAGATGACACAATTTGTTTGAAGTCAAATTCAAATTTCAGTTTTAAATGTTTTTGTATTTTTAATTTGCAGGAGATAAAAGATACATATATACTGAAGTGGAATTGTGCAGATACACAAAAAAATCAGGAAGATGTACATGAACGAAAGAAATGAACAAATATTCTTACGAGAGTCAAGATAGTGCATACTGTGATAACATTAGAAGTAGCTATATGCAAAAAAACAAATATTAAGTGTTCAAATATTTAATGTCATGATGTCAAATTTGTTTGTTTCCTACTGTGTTTATTTTTCTTTTATTCATTTTCTGAAATGTTTCTTTTTTCTTTCTTCTATCTGCAAACATTCTTTCTTGTCAGTGCTGAAAAATGCTGCTTTGGAAATTTCTCTCCACCAGCTGCATGTGAGCAATATTTTTGCCACTCCTATTGTAAACTTCACCTTTGACGGAACTTGTGTAAAGTTTCTACTAGCTTTACATAAGGTCAAAAACTTTAATTATTAAGACATGAATTAGTTTTAAAAGTTTCAAGGTCATCATATCAAAGGTCAAGATCATAGATGAATTTGAAAATTACAAATCCAAATATTTCTAATAGTATCAGATTTTAGTATAGAGTTTTGTAGAGAATAGCTAGAACACTATTTGCATGAAGTTTCAAGGTTATTAGATCAAAGGTCAAGGACAAAGTTTAGTTTGAAAATTTCAAGCCAGAATAGCTCGAAAACTATAGAAATTTTATGTTTGTGTTGGAAATTTTTGGGGTATATGGTGGAGAATAATTGTTTTGCGTTTCAAGGTTATTGGGTTTAAGGTCAAGGTCACAGCTCATATTGAAATTTTCAACTCAAAATAATTCAGAAAAAAACTAAAACAATTTCATCTACATATTAGTGTTGAAGATTTGTAGAAATTATGCTGAAGTATATTTGTGTAAAGTTTCAAGGTCAATAGAGCAAAGGTCAAGATCATAACTCAATTACAGAATATTCAGTTCACTAGACCTGAGGTTGATCATAGATTAATTTCAACAATTCAAATTTGGTAAATATCATTTTCATTTGTTTTGAAAATATTTATTTGAGTTTTATATCTGATACACATTTTTTTTTTGCTTCAGCAAGAAGCTCTCTTCTACATTTTTTATTCTTACAAGGTCTATTGTTCTTTTTTAACATTCCCACTTAAAATTCTGTTAAACACAATTCAAGGTGCTGAGCTAAAATCAAGTGAAGTGATAAAATATTTAAAAATAGAATTATAATTAAATTAATGTTAAAAGTTTTTGTGAATAAAAAACAGAACACATTGGATTCAAAAACAGAATCTTTGTTTTAACTTGATAGACATAATATAACCACACTAGCTCATTTTGTCATATGCATAATATTTCTATGTTCCTGATGAAGTCTTATTGACGGAAATGATTGTCTTGAGCAGGTTTTGGCCTCTTTTTTTAAAACCATAACTTTGACATTGTTAATAATACATGTATTTGTATTCACTGATTTTTAGCTAAAATACAGTACACAAACTGCACTGGTTTTACTGGTAAACATCAAACAGATCAGTATCAATCATTTTCATTTTGTATGTTACATTGACTGCATTACAAATAACATTTTAGTATCAGTTGTTCATATTTATAAAGTCTCTTTTGGTTCACCTGTTGTAATAAAGTTTATAATAAATTGAAGCATTACATCTTATATATCACAATTTCTATCACTATTTGAGATTAATGTGGTATAGCATGGCGAAAATTCCAATGAAGTGTAATATCATTACTGTCCTGTAATTATCCCTTTATTTCATATTAGGTATGTAATCTGTATTTTGCACTGAGTATCTGTTCTGTATATTGCAATGGGTATCTGTTCTGTATTTTACACCATGTATCTGATTTGTATTTTGCGCTATGTATTTGAACTATATTTTGCGCTATGTATCTGAACTGTATTTTGCACTGGGTATCTGATCTGTATTTTGCACTGTGTATCTGTTCAGTATTTTGCTAAGAATCCTTTCATATTCAAAAAATATTTTCACTCTTTAAAACAAAAACTAGACCAAGCTGTCATCTGAAAACTTGTTTAGTATGATCTGTAGCAGAGAGAAAAAAAAAAACAAATTTAGAGTATGTCTAGTTTAATGTGTTTATTTAATATATGTAATAAGTAACATGACATTTGTGCTTGATTTATATCATACTGTTTGTTAGCAGCCATAGTTCCTGATGTCACAAAAATATGTCCGAATATGCATTTCAATGCTGCATTGTATTTATTTGTTTATGCTGTGTTAAGTTTTATCTTTATTGATACTGGAAGTAACACTGAAGATACACTGAAGATTAAGTGTTCATAGAGATGAAAATGATTTTTAAATATACCTTAGATTGTAACTTGATACAGGTTCCAACAGTACCATTGTAAATAGAATGAATATTGATTAAGCATGAAATTATTATACCTCTAATTCTTCAGATTATGAATTGCTGAAAGCCAAATTTTCCTGATAACTATTTATCAGTTATATTGCCAATGTCATGATACACACAGGAATTATGGTTGTCTGTAACAATACCTTAACAAAAATGAACAGCTGCTGATCACTTATGGTATATATCGACTTTCGATAATCATTTGTTATGAACTTGATGAGAGGCCATAGTTCTTTGGTCAGGGTCACACATTGTTTATTTTTTACCTCTCAGAAGTATTTTCATTTGTTTTCAATTTTATTGTAATTTAGGTGTTGTGTTCCTTGAATCAAGGTTATTTTTATTTTATCAATTTCTTGATATGGTTTCATACAATTATGGTACATGCAGTTGATAATCCTTTCCGCAGACTCTGTATTAGTTGGATGTAATTCCACATTATGTACATACTTTTTATATTTCTTAGGCAGCACATTTGCCTCTTGGAATTGCTAAATATTTGTGAAGACTTTATAATTTATTGCAACTCAAAATGGGGTATTGTATCCATTTATTTAATCCAGAATATCTGTTTTTATTTTTCTACATACAGTCACACAGATTATCCTGACCCCAAATCAATCCAGACTTTTTACTCATGCAGGCTAATGTCATGTCCTCGATTATTTTTCCCAATAGTTTCAGTTGTACATTTTGTAAAAATTCATCAACGAAAGTTTCATGTTATGTCGTAATTGCTACCAGTGATCTGTTGTTTTGAATAATTGTGTTGATTTAGCATTGACGGAGATCCAAGACAAACATAACAAACTGGATTTCTGCCGACAAGGTTCAAAAGTGAGAGTAACAAGTGTTTGTAGAGAAGATCCTATAATTAAAACTGGATACAACTTCAGAAATGTTTCAAATACATAAATGTTTCTTACCAGTATACAGTATCAAGCTGCTCTGTTTCTGAATGGTTTTTGGTATGGGTAAACAGAAGTGTGTGTTACTGGCTGTCAACAGGTTGTTAGATAATGGGAAGAAACGTGTAAACGTTATTTCAGAATATGGCATTACAAAGCTGTATAAAGTTTGAATTTTTCACCAATGCAACTTGTGTAAAAGATTATATAGGTCTCTTACAAAATTGTGACATAGACTCTTAAAATAATGATAGCGACTTATTTATGTCTCAATCTGCAACATGTTTTGGGGTGACCATGCATCCGGCTACCCAAAGGGAAAATATATCCAGCTGGAAATCCACATCATGACGCAAACTTGAAGAAGTTTACAACAGATCAAAGTGTCAGATTTCTTCAAACCACAGTTACTTACTCATAGTTGTCAATGTAGGTACTTCCTATGTGTTTTATAGGTGATATGTGTAAAATTAAATACACTAAGTACATGTAATTTTAAATGATATGTAATTTAGTATGAGGAACAGTTTTTTTTTTCTTATTCCAATTATCTAGTACTACTACATACACATTAAGTAAAACATAACATGCCTGTGACAACATCAATATTTAATCGGTGACATGTTCACTGGAGTATGACCATCTACACTGGCCAATACTTAGATGTACCAATAGACATACGCTCTATTGTTTTTAACAATAAAATCATTCATCCAGACAACTAATTTTCCAGATTTGTGTGTTTTCCCATTCAGTCCGGATAATCAGTGTTTGACTTTAGTTATCATTTATCAGTTTGGGGATATCAAACATTTTTTGCTAATGCAGGTTTCATTTTAAATAATTTAAATGCTTTGTTCATTGCTTATTTTATGTACATATGAGTTTGGTTTTGTTTCTAGCTCACCTTTGTTGATGAATCAAATGCTTATTGTTTCTAGCTCACCTGAGCCAGTGAATCAGCTGCTTCTTGTTTCTAGCTCACCTTAGCCAATGAGTCAGCTGCTTCTTGTTTCTAGCTCACCCAAGTCAAGGAATCAACATGCCCTTGTTTCTAGTCCACCTTAGCCAATGAATCAGCTGGTTCTTGGTTTTAGCTCACCTTAACCAATGATTCAGCTCGTTCTTGTTTCTAGCTCACCCGAGCCAGTGAATCAGCTGGTTCTTGTTTCTAGCTCACCTCAGTCAATGAATCAGCTGGTCATACTTGTCAAACTCTAAAAGTGAAAATGTAGGTCACGACCAACATAGTGAAAACAATCTCGGGTCATAATGCATACATTTTTTTAAGCTTGATCTAATAACAAAAATATTCATATAATTTATGTAGTAGAGATATATAAAACAGAAAATATACAACATTATAACAATATCTGGAGGAGGTTTAAGCCTATGCTTGCAGTAAAAAAAACTTAGGCCAGTGAGTTAGCTTGATCTTGTTTCTAGCTCACCTGCTTTATTGAATCAGTTGTTTCTTGTTTCTACCTCACCTGAGCCATTAAATCACCTGAAAAATGGATCAGCTGGTTCTTTAGTTCACCTGAAAAAATGAACCAATTGGTTTTTATTTCTATCTGTAATAATTTTTAAATGACTTATTAAGGCATTAATTTGTTGATTGTTAGCTGTATACCCTAAGACCATACAAGTTAGCCTAAGTAAAGGGAATTTCTGCCCAAATATCTTTTTAAGTTCTAATTATGATTTCCTTGCATTTTGATGACAAAAAGACCACAAAATAGTCTATAATGGCTGAGAAGATTGTATAAGTGAAGCAAGTTTTATGTGTGCACATATGTAAAGCAGGTGAATGATACAGGTTCAGGTGAGCGATACAGACACAGGTGAGCGATACAGACTCAGGTGAGTCTGTTGTTTCTATTTTGTAATTAATTCGATGGAGACCATCAGTATTTGCTGGTAATATACTCAGGTATTTCATGTTATAGCCATGATGTCCAAACCCGCTGAAATCACAGGTTGTTCAAGTGACAAAATATATACTATGGGAATGTTTTCCAGAGTGGAGTTTATAGATTTTGCTTCAAGTGGAAGTTTGTACTTTTTGAAAAAAAAAAAAAATGGGGTAAATACTGGTGTATTATTTATGAAATAATAATAGTCTTTTAATTAGCAGTTTCCTGGCATAACATTTGTTAATTTCTAAAGAGGTATGATAAAAGTTATAATGGCTCATAAAAAATTGACTTGTCATCTTTATTGAATATTCAATACATGTATATATACAGTGGAATCTCATTATGTCAAAATTGGACAAGTTAAAATTCCGGTTATGTCAAAGTCGAACGTCCCGTCCCGATTATTTTACTATATATTTATACTACTTTTATTCCGGATATTTCAGAGTTTTTATCGCGCAATTTCACTTTTCTGATCCGAAGTATCGAAAAAAATATTATATAATTTTCACTTGTTATCTCAAAATTACCTTCTTTGATTGGAAATTTACATTTTGTATGCAAAATGCATTTTAATTATTTACTTGCAAAACACAGGACAATCAACTTCCATTAATGAGCCAAGGTGAAAGGGTAATTAATAATTGCTTAAAACCAATTTGAATTCAGCAGTCTCCTGAGCAGAGTATGTCTATTCATTGCCCAAGTAGAATAGAAAATATGTGAATTGAACATTTTGGTTATCTTGAATTTCGGATATCTTGAAGTAAATGGAGTGGTCTCGTCAATTTCAAGATAATTAGATTCATATATATATATATATATATACATACATGTATATATATATATATATTATGTACATGTCAACCGAGGTAAAGTGGCTTATCCAGGTTCTGTCAAAAACCAAAACAATACTGTTTATTTTAAAATAGGAATGCTTAGTTAAAACGTGATTCCATGTATTACTGCAACTCTGATATTTTTGTTGCCGAATACAAGGCTGTCATCCCTGTTATGATTCAGTTTAGACTCGTGTTTGTAAACATGTGCAAATTTACCTTGGTACACCTATTTATTTATCTGTTCATTAAATTTTGAATTAATTGGAATACAATATCTCTGATTGTCAAGCATTTCTTTTCATTGTTAATGTAATCCACAAATAACTGTGTTACGTGTATTGATAAAAGGTATTTTATCACTTGCCTACATTTTCCACAAGGTGGGATGTACATTGAAAGAAAAGAATTTGTTTGAGTACCAACTGTATAGATCTATACAAAAATCTATGTACGGTATAAGTTAACACTGAATTAGCTATATATGTGTTTCCTATTAAATTTAAAATAGAACTGTTAAAAAGTGTTATGTTATTTGGAATGTCAATCACTCAAACAAACATATTTTCCTAATTTTGAAGAAATTCATTTTAAGAGAGAGAAAATATAGATTGGCAAAATGTCTTCTCAAATATGGGGATGATCAAGTAAACATAAATACACATATTTCTAAATTTAGCCTAAAAGTTTATATGAACGCTTGTCTAGTTACTGAGCACCTGGTTATATAAACACTTAGTGTATGGTTACTGAGTACCTGTTTATATAAACACTTAGTATCTAGTTACTGAGCACCTGTTTATATAAACACATTTGTATCTAGTTACTGAGTACTTGTTTATATAAACACTTGTATCTAGTTACTGAGTACCTGTTGATATAAACACTTAGTATCTAGTTACTGAGTACCTGTTTATATAAACACTTAGTATCTAGTTACTGATCACCTGTTTATATAAACACTTGTATCTAGTTACTGAGTACCTGTTTATATAAACACTTGTATCTAGTTACTGAGCACCTGTTTATATAAACACTTAGTATCTAGTTACTGAGTACCTGTTTATATAAACACTTAGTATCTAGTTACTGAGCACCTGGTTATATAAACACATTTGTATCTAGTTACTGAGTACCTGTTTTTATATAAACACTTAATATCTAGTTACTGATCACCTGTTTATATAAACACTTGTATCTAGTTACTGATCACCTGTTTATATAAACACTTAGTATCTAGTTACTGATCACCTGTTTATATAAACACTTGTATCTAGTTACTGATCACCTGTTTATATAAACACTTAGTATCTAGTTACTGATCACCTGTTTATATAAACACTTGTATCTAGTTACTGAGCACCTGTTTATATAAACACTTAGTATCTAGTTACTGAGTACCTGTTTATATAAACACTTAATATCTAGTTACTGAGTACCTGTTTATATAAACACTTGTATCTAGTTACTGATCACCTGTTTATATAAACACTTAGTATCTAGTTACTGATCACCTGTTTATATAAACACTTAGTATCTAGTTACTGATCACCTGTTTATATAAACACTTGTATCTAGTTACTGAGTACCTGTTTATATAAACACTTGTATCTAGTTACTGAGTACTTGTTTATATAAACACTTGTATCTAGTTACTGAGTACCTGTTTATATAAACACTTAGTATCTAGTTACTGAGTACCTGTTTATATAAACACTTAGTATCTAGTTACTGATCACCTGTTTATATAAACACTTGTGTATTACTAGTTACTAAAACACTTGTAGTACCTGTTTACCTGTTTATATAAACACTTGTATCTAGTTACTGATCACCTGTTTATATAAACACTTAGTATCTAGTTACTGAGTACCTGTTTATATAAACACTTAGTATCTAGTTACTGAGCACCTGGTTATATAAACACATTTGTATCTAGTTACTGAGTACCTGTTTATATAAACACTTAGTATCTAGTTACTGAGTACCTGTTTATATAAACACTTGTATCTAGTTACTGATCACCTGTTTATATAAACACTTGTATCTAGTTACTGAGTACCTGTTTATATAAACACTTGTATCTAGTTACTGATCACCTGTTTATATAAACACTTAGTATCTAGTTACTGATCACCTGTTTATATAAACACATTTGTATCTAGTTACTGAGTACCTGTTTATATAAACACTCAGTATCTTGTTACTGATCAACTGTTTATATAAACACTCAGTATCTAGTTACCTAACACCTATTTATATAAACACTTAGTATCTAGTTACCTAACACCTATTTATATAAACACTTAGTATCTAGTTACTGAGCACCTGTTTATATAAACACTTAGTATCTAGTTACTGAGTACCTGTTTATATAAACACTTAGTATCTAGTTACTGAGCACCTGTTTATATAAACACTTGTATCTAGTTACCTAACACCTATTTATATAAACACATTTGTATCTAGTTACTGAGTACCTGTTTATATAAACACTTAGTATCTAGTTACTGATCACCTGTTTATATAAACACTTGTATCTAGTTACTGATCACCTGTTTATATAAACACTTGTATCTAGTTACTGAGTACCTGTTTATATAAACACTTAGTATCTAGTTACTGAGCACCTGTTTATATAAATACTTACTATCTATTTACCTAACACCTGTTTATATAAACACTTAGTATTTTGTTACTGAGCACCTGTTTATATAAACACTTAGTATCTAGTTACTGAGTACCTGTTTATATAAACACTTAATATCTAGTTACTGAGCACCTGTTTATATAAATACTTACTATCTATTTACCTAACACCTGTTTATATAAACACTTAGTATTTTGTTACTGAGCACCTGTTTATATAAACACTTAGTGTCTAGTTACTGATTACCTATTTATATAAACACTCAGTATCTATTTTCTGGGCACCTGTTTATATAAACACTTAATATCTAGTTACTGAGCAACTGTTTATATAAACACTCAGTATCTAGTCACTGAGTACCTATTTATATAAACACTCAGTATCTATTTACTGAGCACATGTTTATATAAACACTTAATATCTAGTTACTGAGTTCCTGTTTATATAAACACTTAGTATCTAGTTACTGAGCACCTGTTTATATAAACACAGGCCGAATTTTTTCTACAGAAACTGGTTTTAGTTTTTAACCAGTTTAGTAAACTTTTCATTTGTTACATAAACCGGTTTTAAACTGGTTCTGAACTAAAACTGGTTTTATTTGTTTTACACTAAACCCAAACTAGTTTATCAAACCATTCAAACTGCCTCCTGGGGTGGTTTAATAGATTTATGCAAGTTTGTTGCTACAACAATATGGCGGCGACAACATGGACCAGTACTACTATCGGATACCTTTTATGTGTCTTCCGGACATTTTATATACTTGGGCAGTAAAACTGTACTCATAATGACGGAGAAACGTTTCACAATATTGAAATGGTGAATTGTTGAATTCAGTCTCCAAATTGGTCAGCTATCGATTGTCATTTTGTTTGTCATGTTTTCACGTTTTTATTTAACATGGACATTGCCATAGAGTGATTTTTGCTTTTTAGCATATTTGCCCCTAATAATTAAAAAAGTGGAAGCATGATAATCAGGGTCACTAAATATCATATTAAGATTAATACTCTTTTTCTATAATTGGTATTATTTTTCCCTTTATTTTTACATCTCATATAATAGAGCGACCATTTGCTTCTTTCTGTAGGCCTACCACATTTTGGTAGTTTAAACCATTTATTTGTTTAGCCATAGGAAACAAGTTTTAGTTTCAAAACCGGTTTGCAAACTAGTTGTAAACCATACACCAAAACAAGTTTATTTGCAACAAACTCGCCCTTAGTATCTAGTTACCGAGCACCTGTTTATATAAACACTTGTATCTAGTTACTGAGTGCCTGTTTATATAAACACTTGTATCTAGTTACTGAGCACCTGTTTATATAAACACTTGTATCTAGTTACTGATCACCTGTTTATATAAACACTTAGTATCTAGTTACTGAGTACCTGTTTATATAAACACTTGTATCTAGTTACTGAGCACCTGTTTATATAAACACTTGTATCTAGTTACTGAGCACCTGTTTATATAAACACTTAGTATCTTGTTACTGAACACCTGTTTATATAAACACTTAGTATCTAGTTACTGAGTACCTGTTTTATAAACACTTGTATCTAGTTACTGAGCACCTGTTTTTATGGTTGATGGTAGTCTGGATATTAGATGAGATTTCATGTATCATTATTTATTAGGGCCTTGTGTTTCCTGTAAGCATCACATAATTATTATATGTATCTATTTATAGCACATTTGCCATGGTGGTTTGATTGCTTATTTGTCAGGAGGTCTAGATTCAATTTTCTCTGTTTTACAAGATTGTTATTGTAACAATACACTCTTATGTTTTGTAGTTTGGGATATTTTTTTCAACTTATGATTTGAAATTCTGTAGACTTTATGTCAAACTTTGAATTTCTTATTTTTATATTATAATCATAAAGTGGTAAACCCAATATCTACATGATATTTTCATATTAAATTATCATAGTATGAAATGTTTTATCTTGTTATTTATCACCCAGAGTACTATGTCTTGACACGTTTTTTTTTTTTTTTTTTTTTTTTTTTTTTTTTTTTTTTTTTTTTTTTGGTGCTTTATGCCACAATCAGCAATTGTTCAGTTAAATGGTGATGGCCAGTTTTTATTGGTGGGGGTGAGAACTCGGTTACCGTTGTACCTGGGAAGAGACCACTGGCCATCCGCAAGTAAACTGGCAAACTTCCCCACAAAATCAGTTTAGGTTCCAGAGGGACTTTAACCTAGGTGAGAGATTTCTTGAAAAGTAATGTAAACAAGGTGATGACTGGTAACCAAAGGGGAGTAACTCCTTTGTAATGATCAATAATGTAATTGAGACAAAAACATGAATTAAATTGTGAATAAACTGGAAGCTCACCTGAGCCTGTTTGACTCACCTGACTTACATATATCAGTAATCCCTTTGTTCTATTTATAGTAACAGCAGCCATGCAGTTCATAGGGGAACATGAAAATCACAATTTTGAGTCTACATAATGTCGTTTTGATTATTCATGCATAGTTTGGTCACAAATAACTGCCATTTCAGAGGGCAAGTATTTTGGAAATGTTTACTGGATGGACAAAGTGATGGCAATAGCTCACATGACCCTCAGGGTCAGATATCATATATGTGTACTCAGATTATTATGTGCTGTAACATTTGGAGTTTCATATGCAAAGTTTTTCAAAATACAGATTGTTTCCACAACAATTCAAATCATTTCTTTTTCAATTGACTATGTATTCATAGTTGTAATGCATTGTTGATCAAGTATATACCACATTTTATTTGCATATAATATAAATATAATATTACATGGGAGATTAATTCAAAAACTACGTCGTATAATGAATGACATACAAATTAATTCACTATAGATCAGTATGATAATATTGATTGAGTTACTCCCCTTTGGCTACCAGTCATATTGATACCAAGAATCCATATCACAATCCTTTATCTCTAGAATGATGAAATCAGTATCCTTGTTATTTTTATGTCCCCAAAACGAAGTGTGGTGGGACATTATGTGTTTACTCCCATTTCTTCTTGTTACAATTATTATTCCTTCTTTTTCTTCTGACTTTTTTTTCTGACACTTTGCTCCAAAACTGGTGGACCAATCATTACCAAACCTCACAGGAATATTACTGAGAGAGAGATGTAGTGTAACTAACCTTTCGTTTTCCGAGAAAAAGTCACATGACCGAATAGTGGTTCCTGAATTGTCCAACTCTTAAACGCTAATATCTTTAGAACCATTAAAAAAATGTTAAGGATTGAGAGGGCTATTAAAAGGTTTAAACTTGAAGGTTAAAGGTCACACTTATAACTCTTCCTTCTTTTTCTTCTTCCTTGAACTTGAACAATGTATGTGACATCATGAAAAAATGGTGTCTTTGGCAAACCAAGACTTCTGATTGGTCGAAATTTCAAAATTGTCTGATTTTGATGAAATTTGGAATTTATAGGTATGAAAGGATTGCGATTTCAATCGTATGAGTTCCGTTTCCATACATGGCAAACTGAGGCTTCTGATTGGTGGTGGAAATTCTGATGTCGCATCTCTAAACTACCCACAAAGGGAAAACTGCTGACCTAGCTTAGGGGACATCCTGTAACAGCTGGGCGTTACAATTATACTTCGTTTCAAATTATTATTTTCTCCTGTTTTAATAGAGTCCCGAGTATATTGACACCTGGACCCTTTATTTGAACAATGTGATAAACGAGATTCCAGAGAGATCTTGGTACCCACCATCGAATGTTCTTCAATTGATCTATGACCACTGTTCTTTTCTCTTATTTTTGTGGCTCAACAATGAATTTGAACTAAAAGCCAAATATTTGTCAAGTGCTTTTTTCACAAGATTATAACAATACCAAACTTAGACTGCTATAATGCAAGATAGCTTAAAGCTAAGGAGAACCTTAAAGTCAAATTTCAAAAAGATCCATTCAGTACATTGTATTTTCTGAGAAATAGTGGCAACAAACTTCAACAGTCAAAATTCAAGATGGGCGCCTATCGGCCATATCAAGGGGAATATCCATGTCAAATTTCAAAAAGATCCCTATAGTACTTTCTGTGAAATAGGGTAACAAACTTCAATAGTCATAATCCAAGATGGCCGCCTGTCGGTCTTGTTGGATACCGATCTATCTGAAATATTTATTTGCAACTAGAATCTCCATGTCAAATTTCAAAAAGATCCTTTCAGTACTTTTTGAAAAATAGCTGTAACAAACTTCAATTGTCAAAATCCAAGATGGCCGCCTGTCAGTCATTTTGAATACTGATCTCTCTGAAAAAGTAATATGCACAATTAGACGTCATGGGAAACTTTCATGTCAAATTTCAAGGAGATCTTTGTAGTACTTTCTGAGAAATAGGGGTAGCAAACTTCTTTTGTCAAAATTCATGATGGCGACCTGTCGGGGCATTTTGTAATCCAGCCCTCCTGAAAATGAACAGTGCTGAACTAGGCCTCAAAGAGAACCTACATGTTAAATTAATTTCATTAAGATCCCTTCAGTACTTTCTGAAAAAAAGCAATAGCATACTTCAATTGTCAAAATCCAAGATGGCTTCCATGTGGTCATTTTGTTTTCCAATCATTCTGAAAATGTACAGTGCACAACTAGACCTCAAATAGAATCTACATTTCAAATTTCATAAAGATCCCTTTATAGCGATAACAAACTTTAGCTGTCAAAATCCAAGATGGCCGCTTGGCAGTCATTTTGTGATCCGACCCTCCTGAAAATTAAAAGTGCACATATCATATTTCATAAAAATTCCATCAGGACTTTCTAAAAAATAGCGATAACAAACTTTGACTATCAAAATCTAAGATGACTGCCTGGCAGCCATTTTGTGATAGAACTCTCCTGAAAATGTACAGTGCATAACTAGACCTCAAAGAGAACCTATATGTCAAATTTCATAAAGATAGCGACAGCAAGAAATGTTTAACGGACGCAGGGCGATTTGAATAACCCGCTATCAACAGATGGTGGGCTAAAAAGATTAGCATAGAGCAGATTTTCATTCTATTGCTATTCAGTTTGTAGAAACGTGCGAGTCGAATCCATGACTTTTCCATTTTTGACTTAACCTTAGAGAAAGGGTGTCTACCCTCCGTTGCTACGACCAGAGCTCAGTATTGTCAGTCCCTAAGAGTATGACCAGTTCAAATGGCATTGTCGTATGGTGAAACGCATGATAAACAATAACAACTGAACATGAGGAAGGGGTGTTCATATGACTAGACCCTTGTATCTACCCCTTTCATTATCACAATTATGTCCCACCCCCCCCCCCTAGATAGGAGTATTCTGCTCAGGTGAGCTAAAAACTTTCGTTAGTCGTTCGGTTCGGATAAACTACTGATTAAAAGCAAAACTGAAGTGGACTTGATGTGTATGTCTTCTTTCCACAAATAAAGACTGGGACATCTTACCTTACTAGTTTAATACTGGCAAGGTCCATTTAAGGTGATGAAAAACATGTCAGACCTTACCTATTTGGTCAACTGTGGAATTCGCGGCAAAGAACAAATAATACATGTTGATAGAATGATGAAGAGATATCCCCGAATTTTTACAGGTGAGGGTCTTCCCCAGTCTTGAGAAGACAATGTGTCTGAAAGTGCACACCCAACATGGTATTGTAGACGACAAGTTAGATACAGAGTTGGAGAGATAAAAAAACGCTACTATGGGTCGATGATTATAATGTTGAAAAATAAGCTTTGTTTGTACATACAGTGTATCTATATAATGATTTATGTTTATTACCAGATGGCTAAAACAAACCTAAACCGCCTAATCACCGGATTCGTCGCTCTCCAATGTGTTCCTATTCAACAACAAAATTGGGAGGACTACAAGAAACATATCATGACATGCGCAACGAGAACCTTTCAGTCTCCCAGTTGTGACTTCAACAATAATAAGGAAAACAATCTTAGGAGGCATTTAAAGAGGTGTAACCTTGGTCTGGCCCAAGGCGAATTAATTATGTTAGGCAGCAAAGAAACAGAAAGCGGGGGCTTTACTGGAAACTCTGAAGAGTGGCAAAAACCAAGATCTTGGAGATATTATTGGAGAAGTATCATAGGACAGTAGCTCTGATATTGATACCTTGGGTTATCAAGAAATATGTCCATCTAAAACAAACATATACGAGTTACTTGAATATAAAACATCTCAGATACCAAAGTATAAATATTTAGGATGTCCAGGACATAGATACAAATCTGGTAAAAATGGACAAACACGGACCTCTGGAAACCAAGAGTTGGGAAGGGAGACTACCGTATACAGGTAACCCACCAATCCCTCATTGCTAAGTCTCTCAAAACGGAAGGCAAGTGGAGTTCATGGAGATAAAATTCCTGAAAAAGTAAAAAAGACAATTGAATACAGACTTCCTGTACAGAGTAACTGAAACTACAGGCAAGGAACCTAAAGATATGCTAAAATAGAACTCAAAACATCTGAAAATAGTAATTACTACAAAACCTGTCAAAAAGTTCAGAGATGGGAACGTAGACACGACGTGTCACAAACGAAAGAACTGTTTTCTATTTTTAAAAAAAGAAGGAAAAAATCATACTCACAAATATAAAAATAAAGTCAAGTAACTTTATGTTGTTTTATATTTCTTAAAATAGCTCATAAATGTGTTGAATGTGTTTATCATTTTTATTTTGTTTACATGCGGTCGCATGTTATCGATGCCTTGGGTAATGTTGCGATTTCATATTGTTTTCATATAGCCTAGAAAATAAACGCGATTTGACAAAACCCTAAGGAAAGGAGATACTTTATATTTGGAAGTCGATCATCCTATACATTGTATATAATCTGTATTCATTTAATATGTAATTACACCCATATCCTGGAAATATCTAGGTACGAACGTTTTGACTCGTTACAATATCATGCAGTGCTAGATGTCAGATTTGGTAATCAGCTTACAGTAAACTTATTTAACTTGTCATCTTTACAAGACAAAACAATTATCTAAACTTTATTCCTCGCAGATGAACTGAAACAATATATTACTGAATGTAAATATTACAAAATCGGAAGTGACCATACCCAACTTTCTGTTCAAGTCACGTGATCTGAGTGCAAACTATTCCGGCAAAACTGGAACAACGGAAATAGTTTATTAGAACTGAAAACGACCAGTTTAATTTAACCTTTGTCAAATGAGCAATTTTAAAGATGCCTTTCCATGTGAAAAATCTTATCACACATTCGCACACAAATATTAAATTAAAATGATTAAAATACAAGACTATTCATTTTTTAATCAAATGTAACATGCGTCCTCGGGGTTCGTATTTACATTGGGTAGAAATGAAATCGATGTATAAATGACAGTTTTTATCGCATGAATATTTTTTCAGCACAATAACCTTTTTATTTCCGAAAAGAAAACACTCTCCGGAATTTACTGGGATACATGGTAGGAGTTTCGGTTAATTAGATCGGTTCTATAAATTAATCTCTCAAAAGGCTGCGTTTACTTTGGGTTTATATCTTTACAATGAAAAAAGCACAATGATACGAACATCAATATTATATATCAGATGAGAAATGACTTAACAAATTAAAGAAGCTCCAATGAGGCATTTCAATATACATGAAATTTATCTTCAGTATTTTGTATAATAAAACCGCGACACATTACAAATGAGTTCGGGATTTTTATTTGATACTTCATACCCCGATAATAATCGCTTTTTGTGGTCAACATCTCAATCTGTCTCCCAACTTTTCATACATTTTAAAGTCTCTTTAGCGGGATTTGTTTGGGAAAATGCGAATGGCTTGATACTTCATTCAGTTAGTTTCAGTATTGCAGAGTGAATAACGAGCTCGCTTTTAATATCAATTATAATCTCATTTTGTTCCCCGATTTTGCACGTGTGAAGTTCATAATATTCCAAGTGAGCGTTTTATGGCTGAAGTATTGTAACGGGTTGTCATAGTGTTGCCTACTTTCGACGTTAGCATTCGGCTACCAGCAGATAATGAAACGCTTTTATCAATGAAATTTACACGCTAAAATGCGTTATTTATTGAGCCATCTCCTGTAGCAATTAGACGCTTGACAGTTCTCGTTTTTGTTAGTACGGCCCAGACTAATCGCAATTTAAATAAAATGCAACCTCCCCTCACCTGTATGTTAGGTAAATGTGGTAATTATAAAAGATGATTTAATATTCAATTGACAAAGAAATCCTTTTAATATAAAAGTGTTGTAACAATACAGGATAAAGGATCGATACAACATCTAGAGCTGGACTAATGTAGGCTACCGGATGATATTTGTTGGAACTTGTCAAAATACATCATTAGTTATCATAATCGTGCTCTCTGTTTGAATGTCTACATATTTGTATCAACGGTATACTGTCGCATATCACCAAATGCATTTTAAACGTAGCTTTGCAATATCATGAATTATATATATTATTTCATTCCTCCATGATAAGAGATAATAAAATATGTAAAGTTTACAATATTTAAGACAAAATAATTTATGACAACGAACTAATCATTGCAATCTTTTGCAGATGTGCAGTTAAGGGGTGTGCACATGTAACAATAATATGAGAATTGTTTTGCAAATAAACTTTATTTGACGACTTTGTGCGATCAAAGTATTAAAGTTTAACTTAATTTTAGCGTATAATGGTCCTATTTTTAATACATATATTGTGTGTTGTTCGGTATTTACAGTGGTGTATAATCGAGGTCGTATAATTTGTTAATACATATATTGTGTATTGTTCGGTATCTTCAGTGTGTATAACCCAGGTTTTATGATTTGTTAATACATATATTGTGTATTGTTCGGTATCTTCAGTGTGTGTAACCCAGGTTTTATGATTTGTTAATACATATATTGTGTATTGTTCGGTATCTTCAGTGTGTGTAACCGAGGTTTTATGATTTGTTGATACATATATTGTGTATTGTTCGGTATCTTCAGTGTGTATAACCGAGGTTTTATGATTTGTTAATACATGTATTATTTATTGTTCGGTATCTTCAGTGGTGTATAACCGAGGTCGTATAATTTGGTAATACATAAACATTGTATTATTTTTTGTTCGGTATTTACAGTTGTGTATAACCGAGTTGTATTATTTGTTAATATATATATTGTGTATTGTTCGGTATATACATTGGTGTATAACCTACGTCGAATGATTTGATAATACATATATTATGTTTTGTTCTGTATTTCAGTGTGTATAACCGAGGTCGTATAATTTGGTAATACATATATTATGTTTTGTTCTGTATTTCAGTGTGTATAACCGAGGTCGTATAATTTGGTAATGCATATATTATTTTTTGTTCGGTATTTCTGTCTATATAACCGAGTTTATATAATTTGTTAAAACATATATTATGGATCGTTCGGTATCTACAGTGTTGTATAACCGAGGTTGTATAATTTGGTAATACATATGTATATATTGTGTTTTGTTCGGCATTTACACTGGTGTATAACCGATGTCACACAATTTGTTAATACATATTTTATGGATTGTTTGGTATTTACAGTGTTGTATAACTGAGGTTGTGTAATTTGCTAATACATATAGGCTATAAAAATATCAGATACCAAAGTATAAATCTTAGAAGTCCGGGATATAGATACAAATAATACATATATTATGTTTGGTTCAGTATTTACAGTGTGTACAATAGAGATTATATAATTTGGTAATGTATATATTATGTTTTGTTAGGTATCTTCACTGTGTAGAACCAAGGTTGTATAATTTGGTAATGCATATATTATGTTTTGTTAGGTATCTTCACTGTGTAGAACCAAGGTTGTATAATTTGGTAATACATATATTATGTTTTTGTTAGGTATCTTCTCTGTGTAGAACCAAGGTTGTATAATTTGGTAATACATATATTATGTTTTGTTAGGTATCTTCACTGTGTAGAACCAAGGTTGTATAATTTGGTAATACATATATTATGTTTTGTTAGGTATCTTCACTGTGTAGAACCAAGGTTGTATAATTTGGTAATACATATATTATGTTTTGTTAGGTATCTTCACTGTGAAGAACCAAGGTTGTATAATTTGGTAATACATATATTATTTTTTGTTAGGTATCTTCACTGTGTAGAACCAAGGTTGTATAATTTGGTAATACATATATTATGTTTTGTTAGGTATCTTCACTGTGTAGAACCAAGGTTGTATAATTTGGTAATACATATATTATGTTTTGTTAGGTATCTTCACTGTGTAGAACCAAGGTTGTATAATTTGGTAATACACATATTATGTTTTGTTAGGTATCTTCACTGTGTAGAACCAAGGTTGTATAATTTGGTAATGCATATATTATTTTCTGTTAGGTATCTTCACTGTGTAGAACCAAGGTTGTATAATTTGGTAATGCATATATTATGTTTTGTTAGGTATCTTCACTGTGTAGAACCAAGGTTGTATAATTTGGTAATGCATATATTATGTTTTGTTAGGTATCTTCACTGTGTAGAACCAAGGTTGTATAATTTGGTAATGCATATATTATGTTTGTTTTGTTAGGTATCTTCACTGTGTAGAACCAAGGTTGTATAATTTGGTAATGCACATATTATGTTTTGTTAGGTATCTTCACTGTGTAGAACCAAGGTTGTATAATTTGGTAATGCACATATTATGTTTTGTTAGGTATCTTCACTGTGTAGAACCAAGGTTGTATAATTTGGTAATGCATATATTATGTTTTGTTAGGTATCTTCACTGTGTAGAACCAAGGTTGTATAATTTGGTAATGCATATATTATGTTTTGTTAGGTATCTTCACTGTGTAGAACCAAGGTTGTATAATTTGGTAATACATATATTATGTTTTGTTAGGTATCTTCACTGTGTAGAACCAAGGTTGTATAATTTGGTAATGCATATATTATGTTTTGTTAGGTATCTTCACTGTGTAGAACCAAGGTTGTATAATTTGGTAATACATATATTATGTTTTGTTAGGTATCTTCACTGTGTAGAACCAAGGTTGTATAATTTGGTAATGCATATATTATGTTTTGTCCTGTATCTAGTGTGTATAATCGGGGTGGTATAATTTGGTAATAATATATATTATGTTTTGTTAGGTATCTTCACTGTGTAGAACCAAGGTTGTATAATTTGGTAATACATATATTATGTTTTGTTAGGTATCTTCACTGTGTAGAACCAAGGTTGTATAATTTGGTAATGCATATATTATGTTTTGTCCTGTATCTAGTGTGTATAATCGGGGTGGTATAATTTGGTAATAATATATATTATGTTTTGTTCTGTATCTATTGTGTATAATCGGGGTGGTATAATTTGGTAATAATATATATTATGTTTTGTCCTGTATCTATTGTGTATAATCGGGGTGGTATAATTTGGTAATAATTTATATTATGTTTTGTTCGGAATTTTAGTGTGTATAATCGAGGACGTATAATTTAAATTGGAAGTACAAATATTATTTTTTGTTCGATATATACAGTGGAGTGTATAGCCGAATAAATGGAGGGAAAATCAAAGAAATCATACAAATATGAATGAAAATGACAATGTGTAAAAAAACGTCAAAAACGGGTCAAAATTTATTTTCGTTTTATCTACGAAATTAACAAACTTAAATCATATATCTATGTAGATCACTCAGATGCAAATAGTGTTTAAATCCATACTACAGTTTTGAAGAAGAAGATTTTCAAAGAGGGGTACCCCATGAGTCCTCTTTTGCCCAACCCTGTATCCACCGCTGGGCCGATCTGGTAGAGGACCACGAGTGCTTGCTTCCTACAAAGTTTCATCAAAATCCCTTCAGCGGTTTTGAAGAAGAAGCTGACAGTGTAAAAAGTTAACCCCCCTCCCTCAATTTTGCAGTCTTAAAAAATTCGTTAAAAAATCAAAAAAATAAATTTCAACAAAATTCTTTCAGGAAAAGCATTTATCTATCTACTTAGAGGTAAAACACATAAAATGAATGCATCAAAATTAATCAATGGGGAGAAAATCAAAGAAATAATACAAAAATGAATAAAAAATCACAAAGTCTAAAAAGACGTCAAAAACGCATCAAAAATTCATTTTCCGATCTCTAAGAAATTTAAAACATGAATCATATATCTATGTAGATCACTCAGATGCAGTTAGTTTTTCAATCCATCCAGCAGTTCTGGGGTAGAAGATTTTTTAAGAGGGGTACCCCATGAGGTCTCTTTTGCCCCATCCTGGATCCACCCCTGGGCTAATCTGGCCAAAATGAACAGACATGGTAGGGGGCCTTAAAATCCGTTCAGTGGCTTTGGAGAAGAAGTCGAAAATGTGAAAAGTTAACGGACAGACAAAAGGTGATCAGATAAGCTCACTTGAAGCTTTGGTTCAGGTGATCTAAAATGGTAGCAACTGTTCTTTCGCCAAACGCTCGGCATACCTCTTCCCAAGCCAAAGTTTTCCGATCCAGGAACAACGTGGATCAGAAAACCTTGACTTTGGAAGATGTCGGCATACGGAGTGAATGAAAATCACGAGTCTTTCGGATGAGAACTTAAAACTGAGGTCACGTGTTGTGGAAGGCGTGGCACTTAAAAGAACCCTCACTGCATTTGTGACAGGTTAAAATTTGTAGAACATCACCTAAAGATGGTGAGATCTCCATAAAACTGAAAAATGCCAGGCTGCATGTAAACAACAATCAAAGAAAAACTTCCAACTTTTAATTTTAAAATATATAGGTTTCAAAACATATTTTTTTAACTTGTGGGCTTTTGAGTAGATTTTTACTTCACCGTACAATACATACATTTAGCCTATACTTTGGTGTCCAAAGGAGGCGTACGCCTTTTACGCCGCCTTGAATCCACCACTGTGTGTGTATGCTGGAAAACTCTGTTTCGGTAATTCGTCATATTGAGCAAATTTACCGAAAATGGAGTTATTATTTATATGATCATATCAAATTCTATTGAAACTGCATTTTCCAATCAAAACTATAATTTAATTTAATAAACTAAATTTTACTAATAATGTATTCATTTATCTGTTCGAAGTCTATTTCGGTTCAAGTTACAGAATAGGCGTAGGAACCGGGGGACAGAGGGTGGCCCCCACTTTTTATTTTATATTAACATCACGTCTGGATTCCAGAAAAAAGGCTCCCCAGAGCTTTTAAATTAGGCCTACCAAAAGTTTCGCTCCTCGCTACGCTCGGCGAAAACAATTATACTTTTCCTTCCCTCTAACTCGAAATCCTGGATCCATCCAAACTTTGTCTGTATATCTTGGATTTTATGGATTTGGACTACCGACTTTGTATTATGTGTTGTGTTTGTCCTACATATCGGTAAAGATATTTTCGTTTGACGGTTTTCTCAGCATGTAGGAACCGAGCGGTTAGAGCATTGCGCTTTAAATCATGAAGTCTCTCACTTCCTATCAGCGCATGTTCGAGTCCCGCTGGAACCTAAGCCGATTTTTGTTAGAAAGTTTGCCAGTTTACTTGCGGAAGGCCGGTGGTCTCTTCCAGGGTACATTGTAACTGGGTTCTCTCCTCCACCACTGAATACTGCCCACAACCATATAACTGCAGAAAAAGTGCTAAGTTTATTAAATAGTTAAATATAAAAACCCTAAATTTTTCTATAAAATGTCGGAAAATTAAAAACAAATTTTCCAGAATTTTTCGCGCCACGCTCCACTCGGCGAATAAAAAGTTCACACCTACTACATCTTTGAATCCTCAGTCTGCCTTTGGTGGTGTATGCATCACAAAATAGGTATAATTTTATGTCACCAAATCAAAAACAAATTTCCGGAAAAAAATTTTTTTTGCACCACGCTCCGCTCGGCGAATAAATTTTAAGTTTACACCTACTCCATCTTTGAATCTCACTCCGCTTTTTATGATGTATGCATTGCATCACAAATAGCTATAATTTTATGTCACCAGCCTAAAAACACTCTTGTCTCACCTTTTAATTTTTTTTCTAGATCCACCACTGTTGTATTAATTGCATTATCAAAAGACATATGAAAACATTTTTCTACTGGGAAAACCATTTTAAAAACTAATAATAATAAAATATAAAACCCACTTTTTGGTTTGCTTCCAATGCCATTTTACAGGTAGGTAAACTACTAAACCACCTTTCGGTACAGTATTTGGACAAAATATTATTTTTAATTCCTACCGCATACATCGTAAGATAGTGTATATACTTATCTTCAAAATATAATTGTCACATAAAAAATAAAGATGTATAATTCCACCAAAATAATTGGCACATGTTTACAAAGACGAGTCTAAATTAGATCATAGCAGGGTTGACAGACACGAAACAGAGCATGGTAAAATGTTTTAGAACCTGTGCACCCCTATTCTGCTTTGATTAAACCTATTTACCAAAATAATTGGTGATCAAGTGTCCATATGCGAAAGTTGAAATAGCTGCTAAACACGGTAGCTCATAGGTAAATGGTTCAGAGAGGGGTGTGCCACACTATTGTGGTAGACCTATATAGTTTGTACACATATCGGGATGTTTCGCTCAGGTAATAGCCTAAGTGTGAAACATCCTAGGGCGATTCATCTCGGTGCGAAATGGCCTAGGGGCGAAACATCCTGAGTACCTGACATCCTACAATGTTAGATCAGCGATATATAAAGCTAATATTAGCTTTATATATCACTGTTTTTTTATAGAAGTCTATATAGAATATAGATCCACACCTTTATCCTAGAATCAGTTTGCAATTTTGGTAGCAGAGTCAATAATCACTGAGCACCTATCTGGAAAAAAACAATATGATAATTCCACAAATAACGTTAATGTCAACCTAATGAAACTAGACTATTTACAACGGTATCATCAGATGTAGGGGTTTCCTCGGTATACCCACAATGCAATGGTGGAATTCCCCTCTGAAAACGAGGCACCAATTACAAAGGGACTTTCTCAAGTATTCTGTAAGTATAGGTGTTATTATCCATCGATTTTCACTATCATCGCAGCTGGAAGCACAAATTTGATAACAAGAAGAGTTACATTTAACATTCCTTACTTATGCAATTACATTATTTTTATATTTATCACTTCAGATTTTGTAATTTAATTCATCAACTTTCAGACGGTCACTGTTGTTACTAATAACACTGAAATAGGCGCAATTCGTATTGACAAACTGTACCAAACAATATCGGTTGTCATCTTCAAAATATAAAAACATAATTTCCCGCTTTTACAAGAAAATATCAATATTGTGTATTGTAAATACCTTTAATGTCAAATTTTTGTCTCGTCTGGCGCTTTTGCGTAATTTTATCATGTGTATTGTTTTGGCAGTAGTATATTATTGACAGTTTCCATATATGGCAAACGAGAGATCTGCGCATGTGTGTATGTTTGACAAGTAGAAGTTGTAATTTAATATTGAAAAGTGGGCTGTTCCTATATTGCTGTATTTAGATAAAAAGTCAAAAGTACACGCACAATAGATTTTCGAATAAGATGTATTTAAGCAATAGAAGCTAACTGTTCATTTGATAGATTTAAATAATTTAGCCAAGAAAAACTTGTACAACTGATAGCATTGGAATAATATTATTTTGTGGGTTGTTTCTTATATTGAAAAAATAATAAGAGAAAGAAGAAAATATTTTAGGATATTTACTATATATAATGAGCGGTGTTTCGGATTTTGCAATGTTTCGTTTTAATTTTTGGCACAAGCCTTTTTTTCCACATCATGCAGCAGCAATTGCGGCTGCACAGGCAGGGCAGGCAGGAATGGAGAATTCAACATATGTTCCGAATCCCATGTCATCTCCAGCGCTAATGGTTTTGGCATCTACAGCGGAAAATCATGAAGGGGGTCGACTTCCAGTACCCTCGCATCCCTTCCCGGGTCAGACTGTTGATGGGAAGGATATACCTACACCTTTCACTACACCTCCCTTCACTGTGTACAGACCAGGAGACCCATTCCCTTCTCCATTGTACTCATCGGTCCCTCCTTTCATCAGGCCAAGTATGGATAGAAACATGGGACTGTTGAACCCAGGGGGAGGAAGTGCATTTCGACCAGTGAGTACTGAACCAGAGCAAAGTTATCATTCTGCGTTCGGACCTGCTGCTAAAAAGCAAAAACATGATGATATGCACCTAGCATTCAGTCCTGGTGGAAAAGTGGATCATGAATTAAGGGATTCAACACCTGATGGAGATGAGAGTAAAGGGTCATCTACTCCCCGAATTAAAGAAGAGAGGCCATCAAGTTACAGCTCTGTGACCAATTCGGAATCCTTCTCTGATGCTGGAGATTTAGATAGGGGGACACCTGATGAGGGCAGGAGTTTAAGAAGTAAGTCTTTTTATTTCTTCTTGAAAAAACTTTTTACCCAAGTTATACATTTTACAAATGTATATATATTGCTTTACTTTTTAATTATTCCCTGTTTAATAAAACCTTCAACTTCTTATATAGACTTGGTTCATTTCTGATCTGTATTGGATGTTTTATAATTATCTATGATCAACATGTTGCATATATCGTACAAAATAAACTACATATTCCCGTATGGTTTAGTGATATATTTATACCCATGTTTTACATATATATATATATATATATATATATATATATATATATATATATATATATATATATATATATATATACACACACACACCAGGTATATATGTACAAACTTATGATAGTACATGTACATTTACCTGTAATGATGTATGAATATACAAATGATTTTAAATGAGCAGGGTAAACCTTTTACCAACAAAACTAAAAAGGAAGCAAAACATTTATTTTTTTATATATATATATATATATATATATATATATATATATATATATAATATATACAGGTATATTTGCATGCAGACATTAGTAAATATACATGTAATTGTAAACATGCAGAACATTTAACAGTAAATGCTTATCAAACATTTTAAATTGAAATACTGGTACATGTACCTGTATGAATAAAATGGGTAAATCTGTAGCATGTAAGGAGAACATGTCTTTTACAATTACAATTTATGTATTTCCTTTACATGTATCTCCACTATAAAAATGTATTTCAGAATTGTTACGCCAATGAAAAAATCTTGTATTAGGTTCATTTGTTTTTGGTATTTCTGCATCTTTTATAAAATACCTACATACATGTACATGTATTTTAGATTTTGTGAAAATCTATAAGATACATTGTATGCAAGTGGATATTTTTTCCCCAACTTACTGTCCTTAGCCAGACTACATGTACTGTGTTGTTCATCAATGACAATTTGTAAATAGGACATTTTAATGAGAATTTGGAATAATTCAAATTTTAACAGATGTGAATACAAGAATTCCTGGTGTATTGTATATATTACAAGCAGGGAAAAAATACAGCACTCCCTTCCCCTAAAAGGGGGGATCAACATTAAAAGATGAAAAAAATATTTTTTTTTTGCTTGTTTTCTTGATTTTAGAATACATTTGGTGCTATAAATTTTGAAATACCGTGTAATCTTTTTTTTTTTTACTGAAGCAAAGAAATGACAATATATTAAAACATTGTAATAAATTTATGAAAATCGATAGTACATGTACATGTTCCCTAGTCTAGAATCCTTCCTCTTACAATAAAAGGTGACCTCCCCCCAAAAAAAAAGAAAAAGAAATTAGAAAGATAAAAACTGCAACAATTTTTTGTAATTGCAGAACTTTACCAGATACATGTACTTGAATGAAATATGTGCATTCTGATACATGTATATGAAATAGATTTTCATGAGTTGTAAAATCACTTTTTTGCACAGGAGCTCTGTTTCCATCTTTTGTATATATATATATATATATATATATATATATATATATATATATATATATATATATATATATATATATATATATATATATATAGATATCATAATAAGGTACCTACATTATATATTGATTTCAATTTTCAACTGCTGAAAGATGTGGAGGGAAGTAACATTTTACTTTTGGGGTGCAACTTGAATGTTTTAGACAAAAACAAAAGACTACACAGAAGTAACAGGTTTCATTCATTATATTTAAGAAGTGTGATTGAATATATGGTTGTGTTAGGACATGTATTAAAATTGGATCATATAATCTGTTTTGTCCTATCTATCTATATATATATATACCTGTCTGTCTATTAAATAAAATCCATTTACATTTACATGTATGTCGAAATTCTGGTTGTGTCAAAGTCGGTGGATATTTCAAAGTTGTTATCCCAAAATTATGTTTGACATTCTCATAAACATTTAACATACATTGTACATTGCAAAGAAAATATAAATATTTTGCGATATTGGAAAATATTGGAATTGAAAATTTCAGTTATTTCGAATTAAATGGGGTGTTCCGATAAATTTTGATATATTTACATTCTACTGTATTTATAATTTGAAAATAAAAAATAAAATTAAAAAAATCTAAATCAAAAGTATACTTTTTTGGGCTACATGTAACTTTATCTTTATAAATAATCATAGGAATTTTGATTGTACCTTGTTATTTATACAGGGGTTCAAAATTCCCCAAGTCCTTGACTTGGATAATTCAGGTTCGGACTTGGCATTTAGAAATACTTGAAGTCCAAAGGACTTGCCTCATCTGCATTCATTTAATTTTACTGTATTACTTATTAACAAAATTCAGCACTGACTTTGAAATTTCTTAATTGGACTTGCCAGAAATTTACTCTCCAAGTATGGATTTTGGTATCTAAAAAAGAATTTTTAATCCCTGCCTTATAGAATTAATAGTAGGTACATGTATGTAATTGTAAAAAATTCTTACAATTTCGAAAAAATATATTTATTCCTGTAATTGAAGTTATTATTATTAGTTGATCTTAGTTATCACTTTTTATTGTGTTTGGACACATTTCTAATCTTTTAATACTACATTTGTAAATGTACTTTACACAGTCTCGGTAATCCGTTTGATTTCTGTAAATTTTTCTCACACAAAACTTGATAAGGAGAATAATTCCCTACCTTGTATCTGGGCCTACATGGACATGATAAGATAGAATGTAACCGTTGTTTGATCTTATTAAGGATTAATAAGAAAAATTAAAAGAAGTATAAATTTTTTGCATTTTACCGACTTTCATGTATATGTATACTTGTTTTATATTTTAAATCTGCAGGTCAGAATATTGAGTTTTCTGTTTTCCTTTAAATATATACGATCTATTGTACATGTACTTGTCCTTTGACAATTTGAGTTTGAGAATATTGTTCATAATTGTTTTTGTGCTCAGTAGATCTATCCAAAAGATGGATATTATAAATGTAGAAAATATTTTGTTGCCAAAATAGCCAATTCATATATATATATATATATATATATATATATATATATATATATATATATATATATATATATATATATATATATATATTCTATGATGTTACATGTTTTACTCTGGAAAATGTTTAATCTAGTTGGCATAGCAACATATAATTTATTAGATATAATGTATAAAATTTACAACACTTACTCCCCCAGTATTTGACTAGAAAGTCCAGAAATGAAAGTAACAGAGAAGAATGAAACATTTGAATAATTTTATGTATTAAAGGGGAAAAATGTGTTTACCAAAATATTATTTCAATTTTTTCTTCCTTTACTACTTGTACATGTATTTGATGTACATTTGTATTAACAATAACAAATAAGGGCTATACACGGGCATAAAAGCCGTATATTCCTTTATATTGCGTGAAGATAAGGTCAGGTCCAGCACAGTATGCATGTATAGAACAAATAGTAAGGTCGAATTAAATCAAATTTGCAAGTGAAAAACTGCCAAACTAGGTTTCTCAAGCAATTTTCACAAAATGTATAGGGGTTTAAGAATTGTTATGCCTGTGGATTTTTTTTTTTTGGTCATTGTTATTGTATATCAATCTAAGTAGTAAAAAAGGAAAGATTTTTCTTTTTTTGGAAAAAAAAAATCACAGCTATGAGCTAATGCCCCTTGAAATGTATATATGAATATGAAAAAAAAAATAGTAAACATGATGTACATTTTATATTGATTGTATTTTGTAATTCACGGTGAAAAAGAAACTTAAGTCTTGTTGTCATTATTAATTTCAATATGAGGCTGAGCAGAATTTTACCTGAAAATTATTCATTACATGAACTTTTAAACTGCTCAGAAAAACACATAATTGGTTAATTTATTACACATCTCCCCATCTTTTTTAGGAGATATGATTGCATTAATTTATGGATACAAATTATTTTCTAGTAGTGATCCTTTTATGGTTTTTTTTTTACTTATGGAGTAACAATGAAAAAAGTGTTGATGGTGTAATACATAGATAAATGTGCATTTACTAATTCAGAGAGAGATTTTTTCAAACCCTCCAACTTAAAATATATATATATATAAAGCTCTTCTATCACATTGAAAGAAATAATTAAACAACATATGCATAGAATCTCGGAACAGCGATAAAAGTAATTAAATGTTTTACTTCAAATATTTACTTAGACTCAAAGATATAAGTGAAAATGATTTCTGAACATATTTGACAAATTTCATCAACAATAAAGTTTATCTTAAATTTGTACTTGTAAAAAATAATTAGATTTATTCTAGTTAGTAAATTGTAAGCCACATAACAGTGTAGTCATTGACAATAGGAATAATATGGATTAAAATGTACAGGCGAACTAAAATGGTTGATTACTTAAATGATTAATTAATCTTCCTATAATCTAAAAAGTTCATTTGCACCAATATTTACTGTCAATAAATTCCATCTATTAGGAATTTTCAAATCTTTTTATATTATTACAAAATCTCCAGATAATTTTAAGATATTGAAATTATTTCAGAAATAGCATACATGTACAGATGTATATATACATGTATGTAATTGGTGCCAAATTATTGCAGTTTTAAAATATTAAATATCAAACCGTCATATGTTGTGTTTTATATTACTTCATAAATGATAAAGGTTGTTAATGTCACTTCAGGCCTTTTTCTATAATATCCGAGGTGCCGAAATTTAGCCCCATTTCCAATGCAAAATACATGTGCTTTTTACCAATTTGATGAAAAAATTCCCACTTTGGTGTTGATGACACAACAGTAATAAAAATAAAGTAATGTAAGGGGAAGCACACTTAAAAAAGAGATTCTATTTTATTTAGATTTCCATGTGTACAAACAAATTTTCTCAATTTGACACAAGTTCACATTAAAATTCCCAATTGTGCCACCAGTCATTTTCCCAAAATTGAGAGAAAAAGGCCTGGACTTAGTCTGGCAATTAAGATTGTCTGTGAGAGTACATAGTGATAAATGTGCTTCAAGATTGCACACTGTTTTTCCAGATTCCTTGATATATAATACTAATATGTGTTTGGTATCAGATTGTAGATGATATAGTTTATTATTCTTTAGTCTTACAGCTGATCAGGATACATTACATGTACATGTACATGTACATAAAAAATATCAGGAAACATAAAAATGTGCATGTATGTACAATACAAAGTACAATTCACTGGAAATTTACAATGGAGGTGTAAAAAAATTATATACAGTAAAAGATTTCTATACATGTAATAATATATCAATTAAAATTTTGGTAATCTTGATTTCCGGATATAACAGAGGCTGTCCTGTGAGTTTCATGATAATGAAATGCCACTGTATGTATGTGTATATATATATATATATATATATATATATATATATATATATATATATATATATATATATATATTGTCATAAAGATATATTCATTATGTATATGAAATGAACTTGTATTAAAAGTATATTTATTAATTTATTTAAATATGGATCATAGCAAGATGAAGGGTTCATAATTAATATAAATTTATATTAACCATGGTTATTAAAGAAAGACAGAGTTTAAGTATTTATATACATGTATGTACAAATTAAAACCACACAATTGAAATGAATTAATATACTGACATGTAATAAAAAAAAAATCTTTGATTAAATCCAATTTTGTTTTTGAATTAGATTTCTTCTTATTTTGACATTGAAATTGGTACATAGCCATGTTGATATTAGCATCTCTATCGTATTTTAAATTCCGTAATACAGTGAATGGCATTTTATTTCTGTTTTCAATAGCACATGTACTTTTGAAGATAGCATATGAATTTCTTTGTGTATTATTATATGTGGTGTTATGTAATGTTTACTATCAACCATACAGGTCTGGTATATACAGTCAGAACTACAATCAACTTTTGAGTCAGGATTTGTTGACTTGAAGAAATTAATTAAAACACCTTTGGTTTGGAAATTAGAATACTCTTTTCTTGGTAAACAATTTACCTTTTGGTATTAGACTTATGCCCAAAGGGCTTTCTTGACAGTAAATGAAATCAACAAGCCTTTACCTGTTGTCGATTATTTGGATAGATAACTAAATTAGGTGCTTTTGATCCTTTTCCTAAACCATATTGGTGCGAAAGTTTGAGTTCATGATAGGATAGTCAGTGAACATGTTGGTTTGATGACAGTAGAATGTCTACCTGAATAAATAACATTATTGACCTTTTATTTAGAGAAGCTCTTGGCACTGTCGAGTGAAAAGAAGGAGGTGATATTAGTGGTAGTAAAAGTGATTGGAATTTTGTGTAAAAGAAAGTTGAAAAAGCTCTTGATGTTATCGATAGCAATTAGGTGACAATATCTAAATGCGTTTTGCTAGTACATAAATTCTTGTGTTGTGCTCATGACTTATATTCACGCTTAAATGTCATTTGCATTTTAAAAAAAAAAAATTTAAATAGTCCCAGACTCTATAACTGAAACAATTCATGATTATTTACATGTAGATCAATATATGCTTATAGTTCTTATTTGTTATTGTACATCTAGTACAAGTAGTAGAAAAAGGAAAAAGTTGAAAAAATTTTTTTTAGGTGAACACAGCTAATGTCCCTTTAAGTTCTATGGAGCCAGCATATTCTGATAATAGACATTTGTGTTTTGTTAACCCATCAACCCCTGAAAAATATTGGACTCTTCTTAAAATCAATGATTTAGGCCAGTCCAAATGTGTCTTTAGGGGTGAATGAGTTAACAATACTTTCAGATTTTCTCAAATTACAGACATACATGTATTAGCACACTTCTGAGTGATTCAAAATACTGAATTTTTAAGTGGCATCTTCTGGGTGATTTTGGCAGAGCCTTCAATTCTATCAACCCTTTTTAAAACTTTAGTAAAAAAACTTTCATTCCATGCTGCTAGGAGGTGTTGTTTCTTTCACCTCAGCATCAGCATATCATTAAGATTTGCGAAAAATGCAGTGATAGACGAGATGTTCATCTTGGGGTAAATTTAATGAATGGCTATACAGTGATCACCCTAAGGCATGATTTTGTGATAATACTTGCATAATTTGCACACTCATATTCCCAAAGTGAACTATTTAATTAAATTCAATACACCGCTTTATATTGAGGCATTTATTTGCAATCTTTACATGGAGAGGGATAACTATCATCAACATGTAAGTCTGGTACATGGCCCCATTCCCATTGCAAAATTCACAATTTTTTTTTTTCCAAAAAGAGCTAAAAGATGAAAACAATTTCATCGCTACCCTTAGAATAGAAAAGTATTAACAAATTAATGACGTTGTGAGTAATCT
Source organism: Atrina japonica (assembly GCA_030159075.1). Lineage (NCBI taxonomy): Eukaryota > Metazoa > Mollusca > Bivalvia > Pterioida > Pinnidae > Atrina > Atrina japonica. The sequence continues at coordinate 2,078,972 of BROG01000003.1, forward strand.
CATTTTTCTGTGATCTGTTTTGATACTCTAAATTTTTTAATTGATTATTTAAAGGTTCCCCTTTTCTAACCACTCAGCTACAAGAATAGATACTGGTATCTACGTATATAATTACCAAAAAAAACACCACTAGAAATATACAGCCCTCCTTTTCTTTCAACATAAAATGAGTTGGTCCAGTTCTATACTTGAAACACCCAAGATTAATTAAAAAAGTACATTTATTTTGTGACTTTTGTTATGAACACCAACACTTTTAAGTGTATCAAAATTACTCTTTCATTACTCTGCCATTTTGTGAAGTTTGAACCACATGTTTCAACATCCGTTACATTGCCGGTCACAGAAATTCTAAAACTTTACTCGCTCTTTGAAGATGGGAATAAAAATTAACATTATATTGATGAGCAATATTACATAAATCTTGTCACATGACAACCAGGATGTTTTCAATGTAGGTCAAAGTGAACTGAAAGTAGAGTACATGTACATTCGCAGCTCTACGGGCCACGAGGTTCTGTAACATTAGATGTGTTGTCTTTTTATCAGCTGTCTAGTTTCTGGTGACACAAATAGTTGCCGTTTCAAATCTGAAAAATATACAATACAGTATAAAATTAGGAAAAAATTATACACCTTGAATGCACAACCAAAAACCAGTAACTTAATATTATTTTTTGTTATGTTGTTTTGACTCTACAGTTCTTTGTAATAGGGCTGTCATTGATAGACTCAATATCAATGTATCATTATACAAATTGATTCAATATGATAATCGATACATTTTTTTTTAGTAACGATACATTTTGTAATGCATTTTACAGGATGTATTTTCTTTTACAATTTCCAACATTTTCCAATAGTTTTACTTCATGTTCTTGAACTATGTTATATTTTATACTAATTGTTCAATTTGTTCAAATAAACAACAAAGCTTTCCTTGCAATGATTTTTGAAATTTTCAGATAGTATAATACACAATAAAACACATAACATATATATTAATATAGTAAATATATATATTTTGAATGTATTTTATAGATTTACAAAGTTATTCGATTTTTTAATTCGATATTTTTTACTTTTCGATATAGAATTTCTCACCAATGACAGCCCTAGTTTCTAAAACTATGAGAAAATATTATTTTTTCATTTACATTTATACACACATGTACATACAAAATTAAGCCAATTTTATGACGTATCATTAAATGAAAGAAAAAAACTGAATATCAATTTGATGAAATATACATGTATAATTAAAATTTTGGTATATATAAAACCTTTTTTTTTCAGGATATTCCTGATTTTTCATCCATTTGCAGTTTATACAAAAAAAATAAATTGATCCTCTGTGTTTACTGAAGTACATAATACACCTTAGTAAACAGATTTTTTTTTTGTAAACTTTTACACATTTTCAACTTCTTCTGAAGTACCAATTGCTCAATTTTGGCAATAACTATCCCTTTAGGAAGGCAGCTGCAAAATGGTTGCAAATGAAAGGGGGCTAGGATCCATTTGGGCTCTTAAGAGAGCCAAAATATGGTACATGATAACCATTGTTGGCATGTTTTCATTTAGGTGACCATGAAGGCCTACTGGGTCTCTTGTTATGAGAAAGCCCTGGCCCTAGCTCCGGAACACTGAGGACATCATAAGCTATCTCATACCAAGTGTTGTCTCACACACTATGGATCGAGAAAGGAAATTTCAAAATAAACTATTGCAAGCTCTGTCACAGGTGTTAAGAATAAAGGATCTTTATGGTAGCATTCTTAGTCCTTGGTATACATTTTAATTTATGGAAGTTTCTTTTTATTGCATTTTCTGTAATTTTTGATAAATTATTGTGTTTATAAACTCTGTACAATAGCAGAACATTTTTTAGACTTATGTAAATATAAAAATCAGTTGGTTTTTTTGTAGATAGATATTATGTACTTACTCTCTTATGTTGAACACAGGTGGTATTTCCGGTGACAGATGATTTACAATTTCTGATAAATCCAAAAATGGACAATTCAATTTTGAAACATATTTTTTCAATTTCAATATTTGTGTAGTCTTAAGTTCTTTATCAGTTACTAAGAATTCAGTTTGAAATCAGTCGGTGATTTAGTAAGAAATCATGTAAAGTGATAGTAATGTCAGCGTCATTAAAAACGAAGTTAAAGGGACTTATCATTTAAACCTCTGCACTGGTTTGACTAAAGATAATAAAAAACATGAGATTTGATAGAAAAATACTCTGAAAGAGTCCTTTTTCAACTCCTGTATTTAGTATCCTTATCATTGAATTGAACTATTCAGTTTATCAAGATCAGTTTTGTTGATTTTGATACGATTAATTCTTGCAAAATTTATTGAGTTCATCTCAAGACATTGCAACTATCAGATCAATAATTTGACAATAAATAAATGTAATTATTTTGTGAGGGGAAAACTTTGAACTAAAGTAGAAGAAATTTATTTTTGCTGTTGTATTACAAGTTTGTCGTTATCTGATAAAAAGTGAGTTATTTATGTGAAAGAGCAAAATATTGGGGTTTTACAGGCTATCACATCAGTGGGTTATGCAAGCTTAGATTGAAATAGGAAGACGGGTCATAGGCTATTAGATCCATATTTATCACAGAAGCAAAGCTTCTTCCAAATCGGCCCTTGACAGACTTAAACTTCTCCCGTTATATCCAAACTAGTATTCATGGAGTGGGATTACTGTCGAATTGAAGACTGATCATAAAGTGCCGAAATTTAAATGGAAACTGAACAAGTGATATTTTAACACTGATGAATAATCATTTTGTAGCCTAACGTGAAACTGCAGCTATTCCTGAATAGTACTAGGGATGTTAACAATTTGTGCTGTAATGATTGTACAGAAAATTTCGATTAGGAAGGGATTGAGGGGAAATTTTCTTTTTATTTCTGATCATAAAAAAGTCAGTTTGTTTTCCTAGGCAAGGAGTTAAATTTTTATATTCATTGAATATTCTACGAGCTGGCACTTTTGCTTTCCCAGGCCAGTGAATAGTATTTCAATGATGTTATTCCGCTGTAAAAATGCATTGTTATTGTTTTCAGATAAAGATAACTTCCCGGCTGAATAAATGCATAAATTGTTGAATTTATAGTCCTTACCTTATTGTGCAAAGTGTCAGCCTGTTGACTTTATTTACTATCTAAATTTTGATTTAGTGCTCTGCCAATGGTACCTGTCATGAGGTTTTAAGACATTGGACAGATGTACGGCCATCAGAAGTCATCAAAGAATAATTTAGACCGATTTTCCGACTCTCTCCATCCTAGGCAACCTCCATATGGATCTTGACAATTTCATTTGATCCCAATATTATTTGTCAGTTTATTGCTTCATATCATGCTAACTAAGAATATCCCAACTATTCATATTCAAAGATGAGAATTGCATTTGAATGGCATGAAAAGTTTAACTCGCAATATCTTTTGTGGACACCTATCAGAATCAAGTGGTAAAATGTTTTATATTTAAACTAAAAATCCATGAAAATGAAACGCAGATCTCTTTAAATGCATAAATTTCACACTGAATGTGTACAATAATATGATTTTGATGATTTATGGAATATTTCCTCCTTCACGTTTTCAAAAATTATTAGTTATCAATTGGCAGTTTAGCGTAGTTTATAGAATTTCTGTGACCCTACACCCATCCCCTTAACTTTGTTATATTCATACAGACCCAATATGCCATTTATCTCAATCATTCCGTCATCCGGCAGGATTCATCCTTCACAACTTAAATCTCGTCTGTTTACCTGTTCAATATTGAGTTATTCATAGAGATCAACTTTTTTGAAGATGTAGTCGGGGGAAACTTTATTGTTGACATAAACAAATTTAGTCCAAATACACCAGGTCGAATGTTGAAATTGAGATTAGTTCATGATTAGAATAAGTCTCTATTTGCCACATTTTGTCAGGGAACAGTTATTATTGGAATTTTAAATTTCTTGAAATTTGATTGATTTTAAGAGGTACAGGATAAAGGAAATTAAGCATTTGTGTGCATTATTGATAGAGATTTTTTTTTGGACAGGATATTGGTGTTGATTTAGGGCAGAATGGAATTTGACAGAAAAAGACAAATTATCTTTTAATACTACATATTTAACCATGTGTTAATTCATAAGAAATAATTAAGTAAAAATATAATAATACATGTAGAAGTAAAAATAACAATTGACATAATACAGTTATACATATGTACAATATCATAATACTGGGATAATGGTAATCATCATTAAACAATTATACTCTTTTGTCATAGCAGGTCATGATGATTTTCATAATACAATTACACTATGACATATAATAGTGGGATAATAATTGTCATAATACAATTACACTATGACATAATAGTGGGATAATATAATACAATTGTCATAATACAATTATACTATGACATAATAGTGGGATAATAATTGTCATAATACAATTACACTATGACATGTAATATTAGGATAATAATTGTCATAATACAATTACACTATGACATATAATAGTTGGAAGTTGTCATAATACAGTTATACATGTACTATGTCATAATAGTGGGATAAAAATAATTGTCAAAAAATACAATTATACGAAAGTACATGTACAAGGGTTGGTTGATAAGTTATTAGCCATGTGTTGAAGGAGTTAAGCAGGGATGCCCAATGAACAGTGTCATTAGGTCATTTTTTTGGCAAAGAGGTAACACTCTAAAGTAAACAGGGCAAGTGACATGAGCAAAATGGACAAAATTGTTGAGAGGGCAGTGATTCAATATTTATTCAAGAAAGGTCTTGCACTAAAGTATAATCATGCTGACATCACATGGTTGCAACACCAGGAGAGGATGCCCCTTCATATGCTACCCTAAAAAGGTTTGCAGAATTATAGTGTGGCAGGCAAGAGCCTTCAGGATGACCCTGAAGTCCATAATATTGTTATGGATGACATATTATTCATCACTTCTTAGGCAGTTAAAAGAAAAAATAGGTCAAGTGCCATGGAAAGCTCAGTAAAGGTGTCCTTGTTTCATTAGGACAATGTCCCTGCTCACAAGCCTGTCATTGCTATGTTAGCCATGATAATGATTGTGGCTTCCAATAGATTCAACATCCACCTTACTCACCTGATCTCGCTCCATCAGAATTCCATTCATTCCCAAAATTAAAAACTGTCCTTTTTGCTGAGGTATATATTCATATAACAGTCCTGATGGCTAGGGATGCTTTAAATGTATGCATTCATGGCAATAATGGTAACAGTCCTGATGGTTGGTGATGCTAAGGTATAAGTTCATGGCAGTAATGTTAAGTCCCTATGGCTAGTGATGCAGAGATACAATTTGTTCACAGGGTGAGAAAAAACTTTGAAAAATCACTCATCCTATGGGACAAGTGATTTTGATAATCACTGGTCCTTAGACACCTTCAACTTGTCCCAATTTTTATATACACTTTTATGGAACCATTAAGACTATTTAAGACAGTTTGGGACTTACAATTGATTAAATATTTGCAGTAGAGGATTTTAAAGTGTTGTGTTCATTAGAGGCTAAAAAGTAATTAAGATGGTATAGATCTAGAATAAGAATTACTCATCACTTTGGACGAGTACCCATTCCTAACTACTGGTCCCCTGAAGCCATTTTCACTCATCCAGTATGAGTGGACAAGTGCATATTTCTCGCCCTGGTTCAAATTGTGTTCCGTATAACCAAAATCATATAATAAGCGGACTACTGGTCAGAGCTGACTACTGGTCCAGTACCATGAATGGGACCTGTACAAGAATTTGTTATATACATACTCTCGACAACCTTTGGAAGTCAACACACTGCAACTCTAATTAATGTGTATGTGTTGAACCAGAAATTACATGCATATAATGCTAAAATAATATTCAAATAAATATACTCACCCAGAAAAGAAACATGACACTTTATATTGGGATTTATTTGTTATGTCTTCATATAAAATATCGTTTTGACCCCTACTCTAAAAATGATGTCAATTTATATCAACTCTAAGTCGTAATAACTCAATAACATGCTAATGTGTTGAAAAATCATTGGTCTTCAATATATTACAAGTTTTAAAACCGTATTTTGACTGTGTTGCTGGAAAAATGATAAACTATAGTGTCAGATTTCTTATTTTGGCTGTGTATATATATAAATCCATTCATTTATGAAGAATGTAGTATGATATTATAAGAAATAAAGAGCAGGCAAATATTTAAATCAATCATTGATATATTTACATAAATTTGAATAAATGCATCTGCAAATCCTTTTGTTTTATGACATAAATTTGTACAAATGTGTATTAAAGGGACATTTATAGCTGTGCTTCCAAAAATAGATAGTTGGGATTTGAAATATGGATCATTTATACATGTATAAGCAAATTTGGGTACATCTACATTCATTATTCTCAAAAGCATATTGTATGGTATATATTATTGTTATTATTATTATTATATATATATATATATAGAGAGAGAGAGAGAGAGAGAGAGACCGATGACAATTTTTCAATCAATTACACGTACATGTATCAATGATTTTATTAATGAAGTATCTTCTACTAGTAATTGGAAACTCTTAACAGTGTTTACAGCATAATTTTGTAATCTTTGCTTATATGTCAAAGTTTCTAATACTAAAGAATGTAAAATAAAAAAAAATCCACCACCACCACCACCCCAAAAAAGAGAGAAAAAAATGAATGAAAATGATAAATAGATAAAATGATGAAAGCATATACATGTAGATAAAAGGTTTGATATATATTGTATTCCAAGCTAATTGCATGGACATGTAGCAAATAAAAATAGTTTATTACTTCACATCTAGACTTTAATTATCTTTGAAAAATTTGACTCAAGTTGACTTACATGTCCATGCTTTCATTATCTTTATTGGAGAGACAAAGAGATTTTGATCCCACCTTGTTTACAAGTAAATTATTTGTGTTTTTCAAATTGAAACTCCACTTATAAATGGTCAGTTTATGTCCATCACATATTGAAATTGATCACTTCAAAGATTTATTTCCATGAGCTGCCTGTGTATATTTTTTCTCTTACATGTATTTATTTGTAATTCCTTAAGAAAAGAAAGGAGAAATCAGTATACAGTATAGTGTCAAAAAAGAGCAACTTCCAGCGTTTTCCTATAATGCTCCATGTTAAAAAAAACTTTTTCAAATACCTGCCACACTTAATTACAGTAATGCTTTGTTAAATTCATATGTTTAGTAAAAAGTTTCATTTATTTCCATCTTATCTAAGTTATAAACTCCTTTCAAACTTTATTTTTGAAAAACAATTTTTTTCGGTGCAGTAATTATTTGGTTGATGTGTCATTTATTTTGAACAAAGAAGGAATTGACATTGTAAAATTTTGCTTGTCACTTTCATTCAGTAGTTTTCATAAAAAGAATGACATTTTCCAAATTACTTTATAAAGTGTATAGACTTTCCAAGAATTGTGTAAAAATTTGCATCAAATACCTTTCTGTGGTATGAAATTTTCACAATTTTGATCTGATGCCATTAGGATTTGGTAAATGCCCATCAGACCCATAATTTTTTTTTACAAATTGTAAGATGGCCATTTCTTCTGACGATCAGAATTAGTGAGAAGATCTCAAGAACAAAAGGTGGAAGGTACTAAGTTGGATCCAATATTTTTTTTTCTATTTTTCAATTTCCATTTTTGCAATTTCAATATTATTGCGAAATATTGTGAAAATTGGAGAACCAAAAAATACTGGCAGTTACTTTTTAGAAATTTAACCCATGGGGAAAATGACATTAGTCAACTTCACTTTTGGCACTTCATTGTACATATAAGAATACAGGAGTCTGACATTGTATGTTACTCTGATCTATATAAAATATTCACTGATTGATTTAAAATGATCCAGTGAAATTGGAGCCACCTTGTAGGTCTTCCATATTCTTTGTTTTGACTTGGTAAAACCATGTGAACTTCATTACACAACAACTTCCTCTGTGCTTTGATGTAATGCACTAAAGTCTTTGTACAGGTGTCAAGAGAAATGTTGATTTAATTTTCTTTTCCAAGGTAAATTGATTTTGTTGGCTTTGTTCACTAAATTCCTTGATCCCATATGAACAGGTCTATTCATCTTCTTCCTGGCTTTGTTTTCCTGCTCTACAAATACAATCTGCTTCTAACTTGTTTGATTATCTGGGATAAAAATACTTTGCCCTTAAAAGTTAGCAAAGAGGTGTAAATTTTGTGCTAATTTGCACATTGACAAGTTGTTTTATAACATTTGTTGTTGTGATTTCTCAATGAAATGTCAGTATCAAGCAGTAAGCTAATCAAATGATCACTATTTCACAGTTTTCTGTCACAAGAGTTACACTTAAAGGATCAAAGGTTTATAAATTCATAACTTCATTGTTACAACAACAGTGTACATGTTTCAAATAACAAAAGTGAAAGTGATTCAGTTTGTTAATGACAATACTTTATTCTCATAACCTGTTTAGATACAGTGTAGAGGAAATATATATACAGGTATCACATATAATTACAAACATTAGGTGCACAATTCTGTTGTTGTTGTATTGTTGTTTAATGTCCCACTCAAGAATCTATCACTCATGTGGAGACCTCACCAAATTTTGGCCTATGCTCGGCACTTACGGCCATTGAATAGTGAGGGTTCTTTAATGTGCCGACACCTACTGTGACACTGGACCTCGGTTTTTACTGTCTCATCCGAAGGACTGGAAAACTCAGCTGCCTCCACCGAGGCTCAAACCCATGATCCTCTGGTTGCGAATCAAGCACTCTACCGCGTAGCCACGATGGCTCTCGTGCACAATTCCATAAAACAGATTAACCTGGTTTACCCAATACTCAGCTCGACTTTTGTTTTACTATCTTGACCATAAATTTCTTTGTAAAACCCTGGATGTGACTGTGAAACTCATCATTCCCTTTTTAGCTCACCTGAGCAGATGTTTGGTTTATCTCTTGTTTTTAGTGCTATTATGGAAAGATCATTTATGATACATGTACATCTTTGAACCTTTACATGTCAATAGATCTTGATGGGAATTATCAGTTGCAATCATTGTTTTGAAATTGGGAGGGGTAAAAAAAGTAAAGGGGATGGAAATGGGGTTTACCATAGTAAGCCGAAGGCTCAACTGAGGTATTGTGATCACTCCATGCCAGTCCATAAACTTTAACATTTTCCACTTCTTCTCCAAAATCACTGATTTGACATAACTTTCCAGTAAACAAGAATGGTACTCAAGGTCCACTACCAAGTTTGTATTTTTTGGCCATATTCAGTCAAGGCATGGATCCAGGATGGGGCGAAATATGTCCCAAAGGGTACTCCATTTAACATGGATATGATTGGTTTATGATTCAGTTTTGTGTTTTTTGCAGAAATCGGATACAATGCATTTGGACACATCTTTGACACCTCTTTAGACTCACTTTCATTCATTTTTATATGATTTTCTCCCTATGCATTCATTAATGAGTTATACCTGTAATTAGTTTCTCTGATATCTAATGTTAAAATTATTTTTATGAATTTTTATAACTTTTTAGACTGTAACAAGGAAACGGTGTTACTCGAGAATCAATGGGTCAATTTTAATCAAAATTATGCAGCTACTTAAAGTTGATGAATGAAAGGGGCTAGTATCTACATGTATAGGGGCTCCAAAAGGACCAAAACTTCTCATGACCAATGATCAACATTTTGACACTGTAATTATACATTTCTGTCAGATGACCATTATTAAGTTTTTAAGGATACTCCATCTAGAAATGAGTAATATCCTTATATCTGAGTCATTGAAATTGTTGTTTTTTGCAGTTTGTTTAATTTTTGTTTCAAGTTTTCTATATTTCACTATAATTGTTGCTTGTGTTTGGGTCATACCTACAGAGCTTTTGAACACATTGAATGTGCACTCTCCAAACTTTTGGAGGAAGGGGTGAAAGTCAGATGTGACCAGAGGTATGGCAAATTAACTGACCTTCACTGCAGTGCATTTATGTCCGTCAGTTAATCATAAGTCCACATCTGCGGATATTCACCTGCAGTGGGTATATTTCACTTTAAATTTAAGTATTCTTTGTGGGATATATTAGTTAAACAACATTGAAATAAACAAACAGATACAATCACATCAATGACCTGTTAACAAATTTCAACAAAGTTTTTTGTAGGGCAGCGCTCTACAATGCGACCAAATCACTCGAAAATGCGACCATTTTTTTAGATTTGGCGAGTGGCTACTCCTAAGTCAGTCGCCACTTTGCGACCAGTTATTTACGGTCCGGAAATCCTGAATTTTGTCCGTTTTCATTTTGAAATTATATCATCGAAATCATAGTCTGTTCAGCGCTTTAAGAACAGCACGTTTAACTAAACAGTCTCAACAAATTAGAGCCTCTAATTCACGTTGATTGTTATAATACAAAAATACGGTGATCTGAATATTAAAACAATCAAGTCAACTAACTTAAATGTGTTTTGTATCATTTAATCATAAAATATAGGTTCACACACACACACACACACACACACACACATATATATATATATATATATATATATATATATATATATATATATATATATATATATATATATATATAAGAACAAATATGTGTATTTTGTCATTTGTCTGGCGAGTAGAAAATCCTGGCTGGCTAGTAAAATTTCTGGTTCACTGGCCAAATGAAGAGTGATTTTTTGGTGTGTTGTAGAGCACTGTAGGGGTATTCCCAAGAGATGAGGCTGTATTATTTACACATGACATGTATGTGTAAAAATGAGATGGGGTCCCCTTAGGTGGCCAGAAATGTTAGGATAATAATGTGACTATTTGGGCCACTCAAGACTCTTTTTAAGTTTGTTTTCTCTTCTATTTCTATAGGTGATATGACTTGCTGTTGTAAATTGAAATACCAGGATTCTAGGAAGACATAAATTATCATGATACCTTTTATTATCGTATTCCAGAATGGACTTTATTTCTCTTTCTTTGGGGTGTAAATTGACCTGATTTTATTTTTCATTGTAATTGTAAAATCTAGATACCCGTATACTATTTTTGCACTGATAATGTTTATAAAGGAATTAATGGTAATACCCTTTTAGCAATGCAGGACTGTTTTACCAAATTTTCTAACAACAGACAGCTTAACTTAAACTTGGAGTTAAACATTTCTGTTTATCCAATGAAAAGTTAATTTCTGAACTTGATCTTGTGCATGACAATTTTGGAGTTATACTCAGAATAAATGAGATACATAAGCACCTGTAAGAAAGTGAACCAAATCAATTATCCAGGTATATAGTTCAAATTGATCCCATTTGAGTTATTACCTGATGTAAAATCCTAAGTAAACAGTATGTGGAAATCATAGGGCTTATACTGAGAACTTAGACACGTTTATGTTTTAGCTATAGACTCAATGACGGTAAACTAATCAATGCATACTCTTTATATGTCATTGTACTTTGATGGCATTTGTACAGTAATCTGTGGTACAAATATTCGTTGGTGAAAAAAAAAATTGGGTCTTAAAATTATGTTTCTGGTTATATGGTTAGGTATTTCATTGATCTATAATATTGAAATACCAATGAATATATGCCTTAAATGTAAGTACATATAGATAAATAAAAGGAAGAATTGATGTTCTGTAAGTATAAATATTTATTTTGTTGTTTAATATCATGACAAGCATTACTGATGTATAACCCTATATACAGATATATGTAACTTGGGCTATGGAAGAAATATCACAGAACTGCACCTCTCTATGGATTTGTATGACACTTGGGTGAAGCAGCACTTGGTACAGTGGAACCTGTAATGAGAGACCACCCCTCTGCCGCTGAAATGTGGTCTCTCGAGACAGGTGGTCTCTCAAAAGAGGCTTTATTTATAGGATTGTTTAACCAATTGGTTTTTAAATGTGGTCTTAAAGCCACATTCCAGGGATTAAAATAACATTCCAGCTTAGCTATTGTAACATTTGACTTTTTCTTTAGAAAACCACTCCTAACAGAAGGAAATGAAAAAAAATTTCCAAAAATATTGTCGTATTAGCAAAGTTTTTAACGGAATTCCAATGGAAATCTCTTAAGTTTACTTCAGTGAAAGATGTGACATTCCATATAAGGAATCCTTACTATACTTCAGATATGATTGGCTGACAATCTAGAGAGTAATATGCATTTTTCCTTATATGGCATGTCAACTGTACTGTCAGCCAATCAACAAGAATATCAGGAATACGTAATGAAGTCAGGATGATATGAATGTACATGAAAGTGAGTACCAGTACCTGTAATTCACGTCTCATATAGTTGCAATTATGTAGGGACACAACTTTATGCTGACGAATTAATGAAAATAATAGATTGGATAAGCAACTGACCTTTCCAATGGCTGTGATGAGAAATATTTAGTTAACGGATTGATGTGATGAAAATGTGTCACCGCATGAGCATGAAGAAGCCAGCTGATTTTGCCAAACAAAATAACTTAAATTGGGGACAGAATTTCGGCCAAATGTATGTCCTGTTCAACAAGATTTAATCAAAGCAACATAGACTAATGTAAGATTTATGTAGATCTGTACATGATGCGCTGATTCTAGCATAGGCTATTTATCATGGACAGTTTGTTTTGGTTCCCATGCCTCGTTTTTTGATATCTCCTCATTTCCATACCATTTTAAGAGGTTATTATAAAATCTGCACACAGGGTGTTTCCTGTGATTAGCTAATTAATTTTGATTACTATAAACCTTTAAAAATATGACGAAAGTATATATGCGAATAAACATTAAGTGCATACAAAAAAGTTTATTTCTGAACGTTTCTCCCCAGAATGTGACTTTAATGTGTCTTTCATGAGAGTGGTCCTTCAAGACAAGATCCACTGTAATTGAGTACATTAGTACATTACTATTCTGGCCCCACTTAGTTAACAACTCATGAGTTTTGCTCAAATTTGAGACTTTTCTCAAATGAATTGAGATTTGTTTTGTTCGATTTGTATAAATGCAAATTAATGGAAAACATTTAAGATTTTCTTCAACTTTGAATGTTTCCTCAAGATTGGAGGTTTTTGTGTGTTGTTTATTTAATGATTTTGTACAAAATGACGCATTTAGAACTGCCATACCAATGTAATCCTTAGTTTCATGGATACAAATTTTCTAGGCCAACCTTAAATTGTTGTTGAACTGAGAACAGTGGTATTAAAGAAACTTAAATATTCAGTTGTACTCTATATCAAAATTACTACCCAATGGCATTGTACTCTGTATCAAAATTACTACCCAATGGCATTGTGGGAGAAGTTGACCAAAATGCACCTGTAAGCAAGTTAAAGCGATATAAGCTGTCACAATGATTATTTTTGTCCCCCGACATATAATCGAGAATAAGATAAAATGTGTGTTCAAATACAATATCAAACACGTAAAACGTTGTAAAAGATATTCATTTCAAAGTTTTATGTTTTATTAGAATTTAAGTTTTCCCGTACCTTAAAAAATCCAGCTGTATTTCCGTATGCAAAGACCTTTCGGATAAACTCTTTCGCCTTATCAAATGTACTTCGTCATATGGTCAGGAGATCTCGCTCCTTTACATGCTTGGACTATGTTAAAGTTGGCCGATTTTTATGTGTTTTATATTCATTTTTAAAATGCTAGATGTGATTTTTATTCAAAAGTGCATTTATTATGTAAAATATGTGCTTTTCAACGCTATTTTAAATACCTGAAGAAAATCGGATGAATATATGAATAAATATATCAGGTCACTAAAAGAAAATTTTCCAATCTTTAATGTTACCCTGAATGCTGACATTGAAAAAATAAACACAATATAACTGTGAAAAGTATGCGTACCTCATGTTTTACAATCCTGCCGCCATGTCCGATGGAGTTAGGCAGATCATGATCATATGTGTCAAGAATGTTAAAACCGAAAATGCGATGGAACGAGTTAAAATGTGTCGAGGTCACCCTATTTAACCGGCACATGGACAATTTCAGAAACGAATGTTTTGAAACGACGAAAAAGACAAACTTTGCCTGATTTAGTTATGAAATGATGATGTACGAAAATAAATGCAAAGAGTAATAAGAATAAAACATATATTAAGTGCAAATAGCACTTGTTTATTGATCACTAGGTAATCTTCGTAAAAAATTACCGAAAGTTAATTTGCAATGCTCAAAGTATGGCGGACAAAAAAATAACTGATATTACGGGTTATGTTTGGCAAGATTGTTGCAAGTTTACACATGCATTTGTTATTCTAACCACCAGACGGTCTCTTTGGAATATATATGAGATAGAATATCACATAAAATTGGCATGACAGCCCATATCCCTTTAAAGGGAAACAAATGAAAATACTGCTTCTTGATTAAATGGGCATTAGCTGTGTGGTTTTTTTTTTCAAAAACATTTTTTTCCTTCTTTACTACTTAGATTGATATACAATAACAAAAAAGAGATATACACTGGCATAAAAATTCTTGAATTCCTATATATTTTGTGAAAATAGCTTGGGAAACCCAGTTTTGGCAATTATTCACTTGCAATTGATTAATTCAACCTTACTATTTGTACAGTCATATCACACCTGACCTGACCTTATATTAACAAAATATATAGGAATATAAGATTTTTATGCCTGTGTATAGCTTTTTTTTGTTTTTGTACATCATGTTCAGGTATGTTAGTAAAAGTAGAAAAAAAATCAATTTCAGCTAATGCCCCTTTAACACATTTACCCCTAAAGACACATTTAGACTGGTCTAACTAATTGATTTACAGAGGAGTCCATTGTTTTTCAGGGGTTGGTGAGTTAAATAAAAACTAACTATACCATCAGTGAATAACAACATACTGCAAAATATAGTTTGTATGACAAGTGGGATGGTATATCATTTGTGTGCAGACACCGCCTGCATTTGATGAAATATGTTGTAATTGTGTTAAATACTCCTTTCTCCCACAAAGCAAGGGTTTATACTGCTCTAGCTAGCAACTTACACAGCATGGATAAAGATTTATTGTATTTTACCCACATCTAATGATTTTCACAATTTTAACTGTACCCCATCAAGTAATTTTCATAATTTTATTCCTCTAGTGATTCTCTCAATTTCAACCTTCAATGTAACATGGCAGGAACTATCCCCATGTGAAGCCATATTAAGTTTGCAAATGAAAAAGGACCAGAGGTACATCTTTAAAAAAAAATTTTTTTATCAACTTTTAGACATTTTTTACTTCCACATAGTTGACCAAATTTTCCAGGTGAGTGTCTTAAGACCCCTTTGGCCTCTGGTAATTGAGTATTAAAACATAAGCTTACCTGGCAATCTGTAAATTCTGTGGGTAGTTCAGTATATTTGATACCCTGTATCTTATATTGATATACATACATGTTGTACATTGTACACAAAGGCATCATCACACATTCAAACTGACCTATTCCCTACGCAAAATCGACCATACTTTCCTTATTTTCTGCATCCCCCCCTCCAACCACCAAATTTGTCTTAAATTTTTTTTTCTACCCACAAATTCCTGTAAATTACCATTTAATAACACTTCTTTTCATATCTGTAGGTATATATATCTACTGGAAACTCGCGTTCATGGATTTAGGTCACTGAAGAAATTCATTTTCTTTTACCGATATTTATCAAACTAAATATGATTTTCTTGTGATTTTTTACCACCAATCAAGATTTATAAATATGTACATGTATGTCAGGAATATGTACTAAAATTATTCTGTTTTAACAATGTTTATTAATGCTTTACCTAAAAAGTTTAATCAAAGTGTGTTATAATATCAATGTTGACATTTTATTTAAAGCAATAAATATTTTCCCAACTTCAAAGACTGCTGTGAGTTTCTCGTCAGTTAAGATCAGGTGAATGAGCAATGACACAACTTCTATGTCCAACTTCACAGACAGATCTTGCCAATACACAGTAAGGCAAACTTGACCAAAACTCTTTTGCATATTAATCCTGCACAAGAATTGTTAATAGTCCAGTCTATCGCTTTGAATGTCAGTTCTATCATAAAAGTATACATTGTAATGATAAAAAATAATTGAAAAGTAACATTCTAAATCAAATTTATAATATCTTAAAATTCATAAAGGATGCCGAACTGACCTTTAATAGCATATATTTCAACAAGTCTTGTAGACCTATATTTTTCAGCGAATTGTTGCTATATTTTCGTCATTTTAAAAAGCAAAAATATACAAATAAAAGTGTGATTTGAAAATTACAATCTTGAAGTTGAGTTTATGTTGCTGAAATGCACATACATGTGTAATTTTCCATCAATATAATGTGTTGTTAACCTCATACTGCAAAATGTGCTTTGACTTGTTCCCAATAAACAACTTAGCATAACATAACTGCGTTGACGTTCCATCAACTCGTAAAAATGACGTCACTGTTCCCAATAAACAACTTAGCATAACATAACTGCGTTGACGTTCCATCAACTCGTAAAAATGACGTCACTGTTCCCAATAAACAACTTAGCATAACATAACTGCGTTGTCGTTCCATCAACTCGTAAAAATGACGTCACTGAGATTGCAACACACCTTCATAAACTAAAAGTAATATTTTCAGGTACTAAATATTGATGAAAATGTACATAAGCATAAAACTTGAGCTACACGTAGGTACTACTCATACAAAAATCCTCTTCGGATTGCCAGTAATTAATACCGGAAAGTGAAAGTGTACATGTAGGCATATAGGAAATTATGAATTGAAACATTTTCATTTATTTTCAAATATTTTCTTCAAAAACCTGTTACCTTTGGGTACTTTTGAGATCAAAAATGATTTTTTTTATGTCTACAAACAGTAATTTGAAAATTCATTAGGTTGATAAGATTACATCTTAGGTATTAGGAGTTGATTGATAAGTACATGTTGTTCTTTTTTTTCAAAATATTTTTCTGATTTTGGAGATAAAATCACACAAATTTCAAAATGTCACATGCAGTTTCTCACCTAAAGGAATAACTCAGTAAAGAAAAGTGGTGAAAAACTGTGTTTATATGTCATTAAAAGAACAATTCATTCTATGTTACTGCACTTTGTAAAAAAAGACAATTATAAAAGGAACAATATTATTGATTTCTTTAAATTTCATTATCTGTAGATTATTTTCTAAACAGTTGTTTGAAACTTGAAATTTTAAATAAAAAGATATCTGGTCCCCTAAAAATTGATTTGGGCTATTAGTACCAGCAGATTTTTTAGGGTGTCCCAGGATAAAAATGTTTAGCTCTGTCGAATGACACTTATATTTTTGAACATTCACCATTTACTACCGGTATATCTATACATGTATGCGAATATTCAAATATTCATTTCAGCTGAAGTATCTCAAGAATAATTAAGTAATTTTTAAACCTCAAGAATAAGTAATTTTTAAACCTCAAGAATAATAATTTTAAACATTATGAATAATTTTTTAAGTAATTTTAAACAACTAATTTTAAACCTCAAGAATAAGTAATTTTAAACATTAAGAATAACTAAGTAATTTTAAACCTTTAGAATAATTGTAACATAATTTTAAACCTCATGAATATGTAATATTAAACCTTAAGAATAACTGTAAAGTAATTTTATAATCAAGAAGAACTATGCTTTACCACATTGATTTACGAAAAAAACAGTAAACACCCTGTAAATTCACACTGTTATTGTTAATTTGTTTATTCTTAATTTACTGGTGTTTTTTTTCACATCATGATTCTTCACTTTGGAGGACATTGAATTTTATTGGACATATTGATTTAGTTTTTAAAGTGATAAAGAGGAATGCTTGCTTCTGCTACAGATACATGTATGTTGACCTTTTGTCAAGTTTAAAGTGGACCACACTTGATGTCATACTGTTTTATAGATTATGTCACTAATGCAACGTCTTTGCAGCATGTACATATATTAACACAGGAGAGTGCAGCAAAACAGTTAACGGTAAAGAATTCCTCTCCAACAGTGAAGTTCATAACAACACTTTTGTCAGTTTGTGTCCCAAGTAACTTAAATGTCATCATAATCCCTCAAGTCATATATCATCTTAGAAGAGCTTGTTTCTGGCAATCAGTGTCACTATCAAGCTAAACATAATCTTTAGCAAACAGATGACTTTCTCTTCAGTTTCAATCAAGCAGGGCTATGATTAAGTTTTTACTAACTTTAAAGTAACAGGCGCAATTTCATCTAAATCTCAGTGTATTACAGTTTTATGCCACACCCTTACCTTTGTCAAAGGAATACCTTGCTGGAAGGTAGGCATAAAGAAAAAGTATCTTGATCAACAGGTAAAAAAAAAAAGATTTGGCAAATATTTCATGGGTAAAAGGTTAAACTTTTGGCCATTTTCAAAGACTTAAAAAGGGTTTTTAGCATGAACAGTCCCAGTATGTAGTTCAGAGATCAGCGAAGGTAAAATGTACAGGTGTGAAATTTAAAGTAAATAGGGTTGTGAAATACTTACTTGCACCAAGTAACTAGGTGTTATATAAATGAAATAATCAATAAAACAAAGGCTTTCACTCCTTCTGTAAATTGATAGACTTTTTCAACTGAGTATGTACTTAGAAATGTCAATAGATAACATATTTTGTGAAGATTTTGCGTGCTAGTATGGTGAATTTTGGGTGAAGTGAATGAAAATCTGTCATTGAATGGCTATAACGTCGGGGTAATATATCGGCTTTTTTATGAAAAAATGAATTGACAACATGTTTAATATGGTAAGATGTATGTATTAGGATTTTAAAATGCATGTTCTTAGCTCTCAACATATTGTTTAAACTTTAGTCTAATATTTAGTTTACACTTAATGTAATTTGAAGTTAAAATTTCAAGAGTTCTTTGTTTACTATATACAGTTGTTTGGATAATGAAATTGAACTTCTTTTAAGTCAGAAGCATGTTAGCAGTCTTTTGTTTTGGTAACATATGTATATAGTTGGAGGATGTGGTCATATGTTGTCAGTCATAGTCAGAGGATGTGATGTTGTCAGCCATATAGTCTGAGAATGTTGATAGTCAGAGGATGTGGTGTCAGTGTCAGCCATAGTCAGGATGTGGGATGTGCCATCAGTCTGATGTTGTCATATGTTGTCAGTCATAGTCAGAGGATGTGATCATATGTTGTGATAATTTGATCATATTTTGTCAGTCATAGTCAGAGGATGTGATCATATGTTGTCAGCCATAGTCAGAGGATGTGGTCATATGTTGTAGTGTAGTCAGAGGAGACATAGTCAGAGCCGATGTGAATTTGATATATGTTGTCAGTCATAGTCAGAGGATGTGATCATATGTTGTCAGCCATAGTCAGAGGATGTGATCATATGTTGTCAGCCATAGTCAGAGGATGTGGTCATATGTTGTCAGTCATATAGTTGTCAGGTGTCATAGTATTATGGATCATATGTTGTTATCAGGGTGTGTGATCATATGTTGTCATAGTCTGAGGATGTGATTGTATGTTGTCAGACATAGTCAGAGGATGTGATTATATGTTGTCAGACATAGTCTGAAGATGTGATCTTAGGATGTATATCAGTCATATGTTGTCATATTGTTGTCATAGTCTGAAGATGTGATCTTATGTTGTATGAGGATCATGATTGTTGTCAGTCATAGTTTATGGATGTTATCATGTGAGTCAAGAGTCTTATGTTGTATGAGGATGTGTTATCATATGAGGGTTGATCATTGTCATAGTTTATTGATGTCTATCATGAGGATGTTATCATATGTTGTCAGTCATATTCTAAGGATGTTATCATATGTTGTCATCTCATAGTCTGAGGATGTTATCATGTTGTCAGTCATAGTCTGAGGATGTTATCATGTTGTCAGTCATAGTCTGAGGATGTTATGTTGTCAGTCATAGTCTAAAGATGTTATTATATGTTATAGTCTGAGGATGTTATCATATGTTGTCATAGTCTGAGGATGTTATCATATGTTGTCAGTCATAGTCAGTATAGTTTAGGAATGGAATCAAGTGTTTTTGTCATGTGAGACAGGGACTGGTGTTGTCATGACTTGATTATGATGTTATGTGATGTCATGTTATTGTCATGTGGAAGGGAATGTTGTCATGACTTGTTATTGTCATGTGAGACAGGAGTTATGTTGTCATGACTTGATTATGTTATGTTATGTAGGAATGAAATCAAGTGTTATTGTCATGTGAGACAGGAACTTATGTTGTCTTGACTTGATTATGTGTTGTCTGTGTAGGAAGAGAACCCTTTCTATGGTTTCAATAGGAAACAAGATATGTAATTTAGCCAGCGATAAGGTACAGTTGAACTTGTGTGTGTACAGAAATCAGTAATTTTGGGGAATAGAAGAGAAAAGCTAACTACATGTAACAACTTACATAACTTTTCATGAATAGGCTGTCAGCTTTATTTAAAATGTTTGGGAGAAGACTTTATATATCCACAAGATGAAGTGTCTGTATCATTATTTTGCACTAAGAAATTGTTTTTGTTTTGGTAATGCTGATGTCTTTATGTTTGTAGGACTGAGAACTATGATCGTATTGGGTCCAATTGCAAACAACTAGTTGAGCCCATTATCTCAATATGTGAGAAAAACTTGGGTCTTTATTTGGCAGATGTTTTCAAATTTGACTTCTGGACTACACACACGTCATTTTAACATCAGGCTTCAAATCAAATGAAATACAAGGGCCAGTTTTATCTTTGTTTGATCTTTCTGTGAAGAATCAGGAATTTCTCTTGGCATGGATTACAGAGATATGGGTTGTAAGATTATTTTTCAACCCTGATAATTAACCAAAGATTTTTCTTGAATTTGATTGGATTTAAAGCCTGACTCAAACATGATCTGTATAAGTTGTGTAGAGATTTAATATTATGATATTGACATGTGTGGATTACTAACGATGTCATATGAATCGCTAACAGGGGCAAGTTTGACAGGAAGTTGATCAGCAAGAGTATCTGTATCTGATGGCCCGTCCTTTATGTCAAAAATCGACTTTACTTGTCCTTTGTTTGACAAGTTTGTCCATGCAAATTACTTAATTAAACAATCATTAGTTGAGGTTTGTGATAAGACTCATTCTCTATGAACACATTACAGATTTGATTTTAAAACACTTTATGCCATACATTGTAAACAGACGATTTGATGGCATTTTCATATTGAGACACTTAATAGTGAAAGATTATCAATGAAACTGGAAATCTTAGGAGGGAGATACTGGTGAACATGTCTTTAACTCATCAACCCCTGAAAAACAATGGACTCTTCTGTAAATCAATGACTTAGACCAGTCCAAATGTGTCTTCAGGGGTTAATGAGTTGAAATTTCATGTACATAAATATATCCTACAGTGCTGAAAAGGGTTGCCTTATATTGTGTTTATATGTTTGGTGTGATAATATGATTTGAGGGAAAACCAAGTCATTCAGATCACTTTTTGCAACCCATTGCTGTGCTTTGTCATCACTCATGTCATATTTCTTATGTTTAAATTTTTGAAAACAGTGGAAACTGTCTTTAAAGACTATCCCATGTCATGAAAATGTGGTCTCTCAAAAGAGGTCATAATGAAAGTAATGTTTGACCAAGTGACTATATGAATGTGCTCTTTCATGACAGGTGGTTTCTCATGACAGGTCCCTATCTAATTAGCTTCCGTATATTTGCTTTTATTTGTGGGGGATTTAATTTCGTTATTTTCCTTGTCAATGAAAATATCGTGAAATTAAATACTCGTGAATATAATACCTTATACTTATGAAGTATCAGAAAGACAATTCGTAATTAATCTTGCACGAAATTTAATACCCGTGAATATGATCTTTCACAAATGCACGAAATTTTCTCCCCATGAAATTAAACAAATCTACAGTAACCTGATCAAATCCAGGGTGTACTTATGCTGTTATCTGGCATCCATTGAATGTGTCTTGTCAATTTTACAAAAGTCCTCTTATGAGTATTGTTAGGAATTATCTAAGGATCTTTAAGACAAATTTTCAAGGTCAAAAGGTCACATGCACCTTTATGAATAGATTTCATTAATTTTTAGACACTTTTTACTTCTTGTCAGGATCCAGATGGCCATTTTTAACTAAACTTGGCAGGATGTATCCCCTGCATAAAGTTTGCAAATTAATAGGGGCTAGGAACAAATAGGGCCAAACATAGTGCATCTTTTCATATGTCAATAAGCAGCATATTTTGACTAAGGTGACTATTTAGACACAATGTTTTGTTTTTTATAGATTTCTCTTCTTTGTATAGGATACTAAGCTGTTCCAGTGATATGAATTCTAACAGATCATTCTCTATTATGTAAATGATTGCCGACGCTAAACATTTTATTTCTCTCTTTCCAGAGCAGAGAAAGAAGTGTATCTTAGATGGCCAGACACCATGTTGTCCAATATGTGGTCTAACATTGAGAGGTGGGGAGGTTGAGTCCCACTTTGCCATGGAGATGGATCGACTTGAAAAGATTGTCAGGTAAATTTCAAAATCAAAACAATAAACCTGTACAAATATGTAATAAGACAAGTTTATTGGTGCATAGCAAAAGTCTTTGTGGTCATTCTGGCCCCAAATGTTGTCAAAATTATACCTTTGTCACCACACATTATAACAGTAGGCTTACTTACCTAAACACAGGCAATATTAAAGAACTGAATTGTTCTGAATGGGTATTATATAGGCATTTAAATGAGAAATAACATAATATTATTAAAACACTTATCAAAGTACTAAAAATAAAGAAAGTGATGAGTTATTGGTTGTACAGTAATACATATAGTTTATAATTACTGCTGGACAAGTACTGAAATACACATTACTTGCCCACAAGCCATTTTGATTCATTTACATGTACATGTAGGTTGGGAGATAAGTGGATTTTTCCCTGTCTATACGGTTGTAAAATCCTAGAGTTGCTCTGCCAAAATTTGATTTTTGATGGCTTTTGTGTCTACTGCCTCCAGTGCTAGGTAATTATTTTTGGGGAGAGGGGGTAAATTACTGAAAAACAATAAAATGTCGATTTCCAAAACTGCCCACTTTTTGTAAATGCATATACAGAAGGTGCAGGTAAGTCTCTGGCTCAAATATTATCAACACCTCTGAAGACGTAAAATATGATAACTTTTATTTAAATAGAAGATGATTTGAGGGGATATTGGAAGTTTGGTTTTAAAAATCAAGGATTAAGTTCTTCATTTAGTTATTACCCAGTATTCACCTTTCTTTATCGGGATGGAGTGAAACTTATGTCATAGTTGATAAAATAAAAGAATGGTAGATGATATTATCATTTCTGAAGTGAGCTGCGGGAACAGTAAGAAATAATAAACTTGCTGTCCATCATTGTTCTTACCAGGATGTTTTTGAATTTTATGCTTATGTGTTTTGAAAAACGACATAACTGTAATATAATGTAGATTGCACTTTAAGCATCATGTATATTTCAGTGATTCTGATTCATTTAGACTTGTGACAATTACATGATTAAATATTAATTTAGTAGTTTGTAACAGATGTGTTATTGCACCATACCTGAGAGGTTTATACACAGTCATAGAAATTTTTATCACCAATTTTCATTCGAATTACTCTCGTATGGCACATGTAACTACCACAAATAAGTGGAAGAATTACTTAATCTTGTAAACAGCAGATTGCCATATTACTGTGATAAATGTCTATCATAGCTACCTTGTACCTGCACAGCCTTAACTCTAAACAATAACTACATGTTGAGTTCTAATAATTCTTTGATCTGAGTTAGTATTTATAGTCACTTCACGCATATATAAAATTGTTTATTGTCCACACTGCTCAGAAATAATGTGACAGCAATTCATGTAAGGAAAATCAAAGAACAGATCTAACCGTAAAATCATTAGAATGACGCATAAACTATTTTGTAATGAATAACAGGAAAAATCTGTTGCCCTATAAAATACTAATTTTATCCACTAACACTTGTTATCAAACATATTTTTTATTTTCTGCATAAAACTTGTAATGCATAATTGACTACCAGAATCGCAATAAATCACAGACTTGATGTTCATAATTTCCTTAAAAAGCATAATGTAGTGGAAACAGAATTATTTTTCCCAATTAAATTTGCATATTTGTTAGTATATTGTACAGCCTAATACAAAAATAACTACAAAAACATATGAACTACACATTTTTGTCTGATTTTCTGTGGTAATACACTTGATAGTATTATGATCTGCAAATGTTGGTTAGAATTTTGCAAATACATTGTAAAGTTTTTATAATATTACTAACCAGATAAATCATTTATGAATATGGAAATATTATTTTTACAAAATAACTTTACAATAAAAATCTAAAACTTGATTGATATATATATATATATAGAGTTTTTGAAATTCACTGGTCTTGCCAGAAAAATTGGTAAATTTTACAAAAATCCGGTGAAATCCATTTGATAACTGGCCCAAATGACATGTAATTTTCCTTTTCACTACAATTGTCTATATATACAGACCAATAAAAGTTTTCTTTGACCATTGAAATTCTTTTATTCATTTGTCCAGTTGACCAGTAAATTTTTGTTTTTTGTCAAATGTCCGATATATATATATTGATGACTGATTCAGTTGTCCCAGTATGGGTTTCTGGGTCAGTACTGATTTTTTTCAGAGGAAAAATAAAGAGAAAAGTATAGTTTCTAAATTGTAGTTTGTGTTAAGAGTATTAAAAGTGTGGTCCAAACACATAAAATCTATTGGTACTTCACACTGTTGTTTTTTGGGTTTTTTTGGTTCTTGTTTTTGGGTTGTTTTTTTTTTTGGGGGGGGCTGGATTATCACATTGCAGTGTGTCCGTCTGTCCTTTTGGTTTGTCTTTGACATATTTTAGTCATTTCTTCAACCCATATTTGGTGCAGATATACATCTTGTTTCTAATTTTTGCCCTTTATTTACTGTTGGTTGCTGACATTTCACATTTGTAGGATTAATGCTCTTGATATTTTTCAAACTACTACAAATCTAACAATAATAGCAGAATTAGAAATACAGTAAATTCTTTTTGGCAGACAATACTATGTATACATACACATCATAGGCGTCGGAAGCAAATTGAAAGTGGGGGGGCTAAACCAACTTAAAACACACACACGCCAGAAACGTCTTGGGGGCTAAGCCCTAATTTTCCCCCCTATCTTTGCCAGCCCCCCCCTAGCCCCCCCGGCTCCGACGCCTATGCACATATTCTGAATAATTTATCATCCTACAAAGCAAGTAAATTTATGATTTTATGCCTGTGTATAAAAATTATTTCTATATCTGTTTTGATAGATTCTGGTTGCATTATTTTGAAATGGATCAATATTCACAAAATTTGGCAGGAATATGTCACAATCCATTTGGTGTGTTACTTTTAATTGATCTATGTTTTAATTACACGTTTATGTACATATATGATAAGGTCATGTAAGATATTAACGGGGATTTATGATGTTATTATAATTATACATGTAGAAAAATTCAAATTTTGTTAGAAATATTGAATGAGAGATTTGACTCCTAGAAGATAGTATTAAATAACAAAACTACATGTATATGGGATTTTATCAGTTGTTTAAAACATCCACTCATTACAGTTTAACTCACCAGAATTCAACTGTATTGGAAGTTAATTTCATTGGCTTTGGGGCAACATAGAATGACTTTGACAGACCTCATGTCATGAAGTGTTTGAAAACAAATAAAAAAAAAAACCATTTGTAAGTTTGCAAGCAATACAGAATGAATTTTAACCAATGGTATTGACAACTTCATGACAATTGTGAGTGTGAATTTAAGTTTTAAAAGCCAGAGGTTTACCATTTCTTCATTCCTTTCCTGGTAATTTTATTTGTCTTGTCTTATAACTTTATTATCTGTCTGACTAAGAAACTGTCATTGTTTGTGGGATGATCTGCTGTCCAGTGTTCCAAACCGATACCACTAGTAGTTTCTTAATTAGCGTCATTGTGATGAGTTTTTCAGCAAGTAAAATTATAGGCAACTGACAGTTACCTAGACTTGTTGACAAATTGTCTCGTGCCAAAATTAAGTTATGTTTACATTTGGTACAATCTCGAGGCAACAAACTGCTTAAGTTCCACATACAAAGCTGAAAGTAATTTGAAATTGTCAGCTTTGCACCCTGACAGATTGTTTGCGGAATCAAATTATTTTGAAATAACTATGATCAATGGCTAATCAGTTGATCTGTTTGAACAGACAGTCGCAGGAACTTTGTTCATCACTTATGATGGTGGTGATCTTGAAGAATTGCCAGTTTGTGAAACAAGAAAACATTTGATTCTTTTAATAGTATTGTTTTTAGATCCTGTTGTCTCCCAGTGACAAAAAATTTCAAGTCGAATTAATGGCCGTAAACAATATAATTGCAAACTACTCACACTTTGTAATACGGTATTTTGTCTTGTTTTGAAATAAAAAATATTACAGATAGACGCTGTACATATTATCAAAGAGATAGACGCTGTACATATTATTATCATACAAATGTTACAGTTAGATGCTGTACATACATGTATTATATAGGTATTACAGATAGACGCTGTACATACATGTATTATATAGATATTACAGATAGACGCTGTACATACATGTATTATATAGGTATTACAGATAGACGCTGTACATACATGTATTATATAGGTATTACAGATAGATGCTGTACATACATGTATTATATAGGTATTACAGATAGACGCTGTACATACATGTATTATATAGATATTACAGATAGACGCTGTACATACATGTATTATATAGGTATTACAGATAGACGCTGTACATACATGTATTATATAGATATTACAGATAGACGCTGTACATACATGTATTATATAGGTATTACAGGTAGACGCTGTACATACATGTATTATATAGGTATTACAGATAGACGCTGTACATATTATTATCATACAAATATTACAGATAGACGCTGTACATACATGTATTATATAGATATTACAGATAGACGCTGTACATACATGTATTATATAGGTATTACAGATAGACGCTGTACATATTATTATCATACAAATATTACAGATAGACGCTGTACATACATGTATTATATAGATATTACAGATAGACGCTGTACATACATGTATTATATAGATATTACAGATAGACGCTGTACATACATGTATTATATAGATATTACAGATAGACGCTGTACATACATGTATTATATAGATATTACAGATAGACGCTGTACATACATGTATTATATAGATATTACAGATAGACGCTGTACATTACATGTATTATATAGGTATTACAGATAGACGCTGTGTACATACATGTATTATATAGATATTACAGATAGACGCTGTACATACATGTATTATATAGGTATTACAGATAGACGCTGTACATATATTATTATCATACAAATATTACAGATAGACGCTGTACATACATGTATTATATAGATATTACAGATAGACGCTGTACATACATGTATTATATAGGTATTACAGATAGACGCTGTACATACATGTATTATATAGGTATTACAGAATAGACGCTGTACATACATGTATTATATAGATATTACAGATAGACGCTGTACATATTATTATCATACAAATATTACAGATAGTCCGCTGTACATACATGTATTATATAGGTATTACAGATAGACGCTGTACATACATGTATTATATAGGTATTACAGATAGACGCTGTACATACATGTATTATATAGATATTACAGATAGACGCTGTACATACATGTATTATATAGGTATTACAGGTAGACGTTGTACATACATGTATTATATAGGTATTACAGATAGACGCTGTACATATTATTATCATACAAATATTACAGATAGACGCTGTACATACATGTATTATATAGATATTACAGATAGACGCTGTACATACATGTATTATATAGGTATTACAGATAGACGCTGTACATATTATTATCATACAAATATTACAGATAGACGCTGTACATACATGTATTACATATAGATATTACAGATAGACGCTGTACATACATGTATTATATAGATATTACAGATAGACGCTGTACATACATGTATTATATAGATATTACAGATAGACGCTGTACATACATGTATTATATAGATATTACAGATAGACGCTGTACATACATGTATTATATAGATATTACAGATAGACGCTGTACATACATGTATTATATAGGTATTACAGATAGACGCTGTACATACATGTATTATATAGATATTACAGATAGACGCTGTACATACATGTATTATATAGGTATTACAGATAGACGCTGTACATATTATTATCATACAAATATTACAGATAGACGCTGTACATACATGTATTATATAGATATTACAGATAGACGCTGTACATACATGTATTATATAGGTATTACAGATAGACGCTGTACATACATGTATTATATAGGTATTACAGATAGACGCTGTACATACATGTATTATATAGATATTACAGATAGACGCTGTACATATTATTATCATACAAATATTACAGTTAGACGCTGTACATACATGTATTATATAGATATTACAGATAGACGCTGTACATATCCTACAAATATTGCCGATAAACACTGTACAGTCAGACCGCTTTATAATGACCAACGTTAATCTGATAGTTTCACCTACCGACAGCATTTTCCTGAGAACAAACATACATAACGTCATTTATCGTCAATATAACAGAATATACAGCTTCTGACAGTGAAAATTCAGAACAAATGTGCATTTTCAGTCGAAAAATTCCACATTACAATGACACAAACTTACACCATTGATTATAATTATCCCCAAAGGGTCAGATCTATGAGTTACTTCGATTGCTTTATCTCAGTTGTCTGTCCGTCTGTCCGTCCTTCGTTCATGTTTGAAGCTCCATTTACAGTATGTTTTTCCACATCAGCCACTTCGACAGCCACATGTGGAAAAACAAACCATGTAAACTAGAGAACTGCAGGCCAGTCTGCATATAGAGCATATATATATCGTTTTATATGGTCTGCCGAGGCGGATGGAAATTACCAATCAGTGACAAGTTCATGGTTTATCTAGCATCCTAAACAAATGTCTTTGAACAATCAACATGACCAACAACATAAAAAAAGGAAGAACCATGGTTTTATGCTCATTTTCATCATTGTGTCTTTGTTTTGTATCAAAGGGGACACTTGTTGCAGGAGTTTTTCATTTATTATGGTCACCTGTCATACCATGTCACATGTACATATATGTCATACAGACAGTATTTTGTCGTATAGTCAACTGCCATACCATGTCACATGTACACACATGTCATACAGACAGTATTTTGTCACATAGTCACCTGTCATACCATGTCACTTGTACACATGCCATAAACTGATAAAGTATTTTGTCACATAGTCACCTGTCATATCATGTCACATGTACACACATGTCACATAGATAGTTTTATGTCATATAGTCACCTGTCATACCATGTCACATGTACACTTGTCACTGGCAGTATTATGTCACATAGTCACCTGTCATGTCACATGTACACATGTCACCGACACAGTAGTTAAAGGGGCATTACCCGTGTTTTTTCCTAATTTTCTTTCTTCCTTTTTTGCTACTTATATTGATATACAATAACAAAAAAAAAGATATACACAGGCATAAAATTTCTTAAATTCCTATATATCTTATAAAAATTGCTTCAGAAACCCAGGTTTGGCACTTTTTCACTTGCAATTGATTAACTCAACCTTACTATTTGTATATGAATACCACACTGGACCTGACCTTATTTTCACAAAATATATAGAAATATCAAACATTTTATACCTGTCTACAGCTGTTATTTTTTATTGTACATCAAGTACAAGTAGTAAAAGTAGAACATTTCAAAATAATTTGTTTTGGTAAACAAAGCTAAAGTCCCTTTATGTTACATGTATGGTTGATATCATTATCACATGCGAAGCTGGTCATAAGTCACTGTCATACTTGTGTTTCACTGTGCCCTCTGTCACATAAAGACCGTCTTTTTATACAGTATAATGTCATAAAAGAGACATACTGCATGTAACTGTTAAACCACATTACTTTGTCAAAGAGATGAGAGTATTCAAATAACATGCACAAATTTGAAGTCTTCTCTCTATCATCTGTTTGTTTGGTATACGGACGACATAATCAGATTCAAGTTGTTTATTTCAGATGTGGAAGAAGATCAAGGGACACTACTCCACAAGGCCGAAAGGTATTTGTTTTTCATTGATCATAATGAAGCTTAATGTGATATGGTTTATACACTTTGTAATATCTGCCAGATAGTTGAAGGTTTTTAGGTTACCTGAGTCAAATGGTCAGGGTTGACATATTGCTATCATCTTTTGTCTGTAGTCATTTGTGGTGTGTGTTGTCCATTGTTAACTTTAGATATTTTCAACTTTTTCTCAAGAACCAAACTTTTCAGGAAGTATCCCCATGTGAGGGCACATAAAGTTTTATTTGTGTTTTTTGGCCAGATCAGTCTACATGTTCTTCTGGGTCTTCTTTCTTCATTTGTATATGGTGCTCAGGTGGGTGATTTAGGCATTTGGGCCTCATATTTCACACAGTCAGCTTGTTGACTTCAACCAATAAAGGGATTTTGACAAAACTTTTCAGGAAGCAAATACTCAAGTTCCTCTACCATGTTTGTTTTTTGGGCAGATCAGCTTACACATTCTTCCTGTCTTTTTTTCATACAGTGAAGCCTCAATATAAAGACCCCCTTAGGGACACAACAACACCTGTTTTTATAGGGAGGTGGTCTTTATATAGAGGTTGATTTGTACACAAAAGGTACTATTGGGGACAGCAAAAAAATGGTCTTTGTGACCAGGTGATCTTTATACACAGGTGGTCGCTAAAGCAAGTATTACTGTATATGTAGACAGTGTTCAGGTGAGTGATTTAGGCCTCCTAAGGATTCTTGTTTCTTTTGTCTTTGGCCTTTTTTCAGTTTTTTTTCAGATGGTATGAAATAAATAAAATTACTGTAATTAAAAAAATATAAAATTTCAGATGTTTTCCTTGGCTTGGGAAAGTTTGCACACAGCCCATGCATATCCTGTCATGTATGTACATAAATGTGTACTATTACCAGTTTAGCTGATGTTTATGAGAGTTTGATTTGGATGGAAATATGTAGTCCTTTAATTTTAGGGTTTAATATCTCTTGAAACATTCTATTGCCATCTAATTGATAATTTTATGAGAATTTAGTTTGAAAATGTGTAAGTGTATTGTTATTAACACATTGTCCCAGTGACTTTAATCTGCCAATGTCAGCCTTTGCATCTTGCTGTGATAAACACTGATACTGTTGAAATGTCTCCAGTGAAGATTCTTTGAATTCAAAATCACAATTGAGTGATACGTGGCTGCCGAATTAGTCATCAAATTCGGTAATTAGAGTAGATTTCAACACTTGAAAAATTGGTTTAGGTGCATTACTTTTCATGAAAACCAATATTTACAGGTAATCTTTGTTTTGTGAGTGAAATTGAAGAAAGAGGGTAGTGTTGAAATAACAGCCTTATAACTGACAGAGGAAGTAATAATCACTCGACAACTTGTATTACATCACGTTGGGCGCAATGTCTGGATCATATATCATGTGATCCCTTCATTGTCAGTTTCACAAACCCGGTATATGATTATCTTGATCTCTCGTCATTTTAATCAAGGATGAATTTAAACTTGATATATGAAATTTGGCTACTTGGCTTCTGTTCCTGCTGGGAGCAGTTCTTTAAGTGTAAGTAGCTCTTTTGAAATGGAGACAGAAAATGTTAGATCGGGTTTCAGTCTGCCTTGTAATTTGAATATAGCATTTAGCATTACTAGACATCGAAAAAAAACTCTTGTAATGTGAATACCAATAAATTTTCTTTATACTAGAAGTGTATCTGTAGATTTGTACTTTTGTAAGTGTATATTACGGTAAACACTGTCGCCAAAACGTTATATTTCGTGCTACTTGTAGTATGATTTATTTGATGATGTTCGTGTATTATCAACATATACAACATCTAGTTTATCTCAGTAATGACAATTATCAAAGCATTTTATCTTTTTAATACCACTCATTGAATTCAGAATTAAAGTTGGAATTTTAGGCAAAAACATGAATTGGATTTTTATACATGTATTAATTAAATGGCCATCAACAGATCTTTTTATATGGATTGTTATTTAACAACAAGAATAGATATAATGGGATTCACTTTGAAAGCTATATCATGACAAGCTATCATAGGGTTCATTCTGAAAAGTATATAACAACAAACTATCATGGGGTTTACTCTATATATAACGACAAGCTGTCATGGGGGTTCACTCTGAAAGCTATATTACGAAAAGCTATCATGGGGTTCATTCTGAAAAGTATATAACAACAAACTATCATGGGGTTTACTCTATATATAACGACAAGCTGTCATGGGGTTCACTCTGAAAACTATACAATGACAAGCTATCATGGGGTTCATTCTGAAAAGTATATAACAACAAACTATCATGGGGTTTACTCTATATATAACGACAAGCTGTCATGGGGTTCATTCTGAAAACTATACAATGACAAACTATTATGGGGTTTACTCTGAAAGCTACATAGTGACAAGCTATCATGGGGTTCACTCTGAAAACTATATAATGACAAGCTTTCATGGGGTTCACTCTGAAAACTATGCAATGACAAGCTGTCATGGGGTTTACTCTGAAAGCTACATAGTGACAAGCTATCATGGGGTTCACTCTGAAAGCTACATAGTGACCAGCTATCATGGGGTTCACTCTGAAAACTATATAACAACAAGCTATCATGTGGTTTACTCAGAAAGGTGTATAATGACAAAACTATTATGGGGTTTACTCTGAAATCTACAAAGTGACAAGCTATCATGGGGTTTACTATATACATTGTAACAACAAGCTATCATGTGGTTTACTCAGAAAGATGTATAACAACAAAACTATTATGGGGTTTACTCTAAAAGCTACATAGTGACAAGCTATCATGGGGTTTACTTTATACATTGTAACAACAAGCTATCACGTGGTTTACTCAGAAAGATGTATAACAACAAAACTATTATGGGGGTTTACTCTAAAAGCTATCTTGTTTGTAATCAAATGTCTGTAATTCAGTTGATCACTCACACTAGGAAATACTGGTATAGCTGGTGAGATGTAAACATGTTACTTTTACGACAATTAAATGTTTTTGTAAAAATGAAATTTAGGTAAGTTTGAATAATCTTTTACTGAAGTAACAGTTGAGAGATTTCAACCAAAAATGGCAGGAAACTTGCTCCTAGGAAGTAGCATTAGGTTTGTGAGCAAATACGGGTTGTTACCCAAAGGGGCTCCAAAAGGGATAAAAAATGGTCAAAAGGATACATCTCAAGAACCATTTGTCAGAATAATTTCAAATTTGATATGCCTTATTGTAAAGACAATATCTACAGAGCTTGTGAATGAAAATGAAATTATACAATTGGCATATTAACTCAAAACTGATTGACCTTTTGTGTACAAAGAACATCAAATATAACTAAGTTCAAAGGAATTATCTTAGGGTGATTGTGACAAATATTTACATTCAAGTTATGATTTTTCATTCATTTAATTGAAAAGGGAATATGTTTACTCCAGTGCAAGCTTGTGGAGGGACCCTCCTATGACATACCCCTACTTTAGACCTAATGTCCTCAACAAACCAAGTATGTTAGATTTTCGAATTTCTTGTGTGTTTGATTTAGCCTACATATAATTCTTTTCACATTTGCTGATGGTGCTCCAGTGAATGACATAGGACCATTTGGGCCTTATGTATCTACAAAGTTGTGAATGAAATTCTATTCGTAAACAAGTCTTTTTCTGAGCACTTCAAATGGCCTATGGTATGATTTTATACATTGACATTTTAACTTAATACTGATTGACTTTTTGTATAAATTGCTATATTAGGAAGTTTTTAACAATTATCATGGGATCATGATGTCAAAGTTTTAAGATCAAAGGTCAAGGTACCAAGCACATAAGTAAATACAAAATATCAGTTTTTTGTAAACTTATTGACATTTTTAAGTTCTCAAGAACCAATGGGCCAATTTCAACCAAACTTGACAGGAACTATCCCCACATAAAGCTGCACAAAGTTATCAAATGATGAGAGGCTATGACCCATAGGGTCTCCAAATGGACCAAAAGGGGTTAAAACTGCGTCTATAAAAATCTTCTTCTCATAAACCAATGATCAGGTTTCTTTCAAGTTTGATACACATGATTAAA
The DNA here is from genome assembly GCA_030159075.1 of Atrina japonica. Taxonomy (NCBI): domain Eukaryota; kingdom Metazoa; phylum Mollusca; class Bivalvia; order Pterioida; family Pinnidae; genus Atrina; species Atrina japonica. Next base: position 2,113,530 of record BROG01000003.1, read on the forward strand.
AGTCACCATCTACAGATTTTGCAAAAGAAATTGAAATCTGTTCATAAACAAGCATTTACTGTGTGTTTCGAATGATATAAGGTATGGATTTTTACAAAAACTGATTGATTTTTGTTGTATACAAATATATACACATATATATATATATATAGATATATATATATATATCTATATATATATATATATATATATATATATATATATATATATATATATATATATATATATATTAGGACTTCTCTAAAGATCACTGTGACAGTTTTAATCTCATGGGGTCAAAGGTGCCTAAGTAAACAAAAATATCCATTTTGACTTCCTCTACATATAGTTGCATAGATGACTAAATTTTCCTGGTGAGCAACTTGAGACACCTTGGGCTTCTTATTTTCATTTTTGTGTCTTAAATGATACAAATATAATATTTCTTACACTATTTTCAGACATTGCCATCTCCTCTTTCAACCAAAAGAGGTAAAGATTCCCCCTCCATAGAGGCTGCATCCCAGTCCAGATTTGATGTAAGTATATATACTTTTCTTCTGTATTGAATCATCTATTTTGGGCATATGTCCCTCAGATGAGCTTAAGCAGGGCTCTGCAATGAGAATTTTTTTCATTCGTCCCATTGGACATATAATATCAAAAGAAATTTTTCAGAATTACAAATTCACTTGTCTGTTATTTATAGAAAAACTCACAGAATTATTATTTTTTTCTTTTAATGTGTAATAAAAACATTTAAATTAAAAATGAAAATGGGCCAACTTAAATGAAGATATTCATCAGATGATGAAAAATGAAAACAATAACCACAACGTCAATATTAGAAAAGTCACAAAAAATGAAAACAAATATTTGCCTTCAATAATGTCTAGAACTTCAACTTGTCACTTTTCAAATTACTTAGTTTGTCGTTGGAAGCCAGATCTTTGGCAGTTGAATTGTTTGATTGACTGCAGAATGCTCTCAATTCAAATTTGCCTTCCAGTACTTCTTTTTATGCCCTGTCAAGGTGAAAGGGCCAATAAGTGTTACCCTTGGCTGTTCTTTTGTTTGTCCAATTTTGTATTTCTGCACTCTAACTTGCCTCATCCATTTCATAAAACTCAAACACAGTGGTAAGAACCACATCATGCAGACAGAGTTTGAATTCTGGGAGCAAGTCATTTACCGTTCTAACTTTTTAAACTGCAAAGTTTTTCGTTTCTTCACTCATCATTTAATTACTATTTAGTTAATAAATGCTTAGTTTATTCTAGAGTTATCATTTAATTACTATTTAGTTCATAAATGCTTAGTTTACCAACTAAACCAGTAAAGCTAACAAAGAGATATTAAAAGTTAAAGAACTAAAGCATTATTCAGGAACTGAGAAATTCACTGGACACAACAAAACTTATCAGTAAACTTAATACATGAGAAGTAAAAACAAAATGGTGAAAATATAAAAATCACAGCACAAAAATACCTAATACTATAACATATATCAAATGCTCTCAGCAAAGTAATTTCAAGTAATATAAGCCAGCTTGAACAGGTACAATTGTGTCCTCAGACACTTTCTTCTTTTATGTTCACTTGCAACTCAAGTTTTCAGTGTTTTGTTTCTGATTTCTTTACAGCAGTGATAAACTACTATTTGTCAAACCCATGTTTACAATAATAGGTCAAATCTGAAATCAAGTCAGTGTCACTGCAGCCTCAAAAGCTATTTTTCATAAGTGATTATTTTTCGGAAGACCTCATGACTCTAAATTTGTACCTACTGTATTATGATTTTATAGGAAGCCAACGTCTGTCTAAATTTATGCATAGAAAGATAGAACTATGATAGTGTTTATCAGAGTAATTCAAAATTTATTTTTGAATTAGACATTAATGAATGCACTTCAATTCAGTTTAGGTTCAAAATCACAAATTATAAGTATTGCTTTTTATTTTTAATTGTCCGTTTGGACAAGTGTTTAGGAAGACTGACTTGTCCAATTTCATTTTCACCTGGACACAGACAAATGTTAATGCTGAGCCCTGTAATGCTGTTTGTTTTGTCCATCATCATCAGTTACCCCTTAACAATTTAACATTTTTAACTTTTTGAAAACTACTCTGCCAATTGTCTTCAATTTTTATGCCTTTGGGCTGAAAGGTCCAGCGGGGGCTTATAGTGTTTGGATCGTGCGTCTGTCTGTCTGTGTGTCTGTTTTTCCGTAATTCTGTCCCGCTTACATATAAAGTGTAATATTTCAAGTTTGGATTGTGATACAGTAACCATACTTGGACTGTAAGTTCATCTAAGGGTTACTCCCACTTGAGGGTGGGGTGGGGTCAAAATGTAGGACATTGTGATATTTAAAGTATACATATTATTTGTACCATAGAACATTTGTTGAGACTGGGGGCATTTGTGTTTCATTTGTTTTGAATTTGAATAGCATTTTATGCCACACACAACAATTTCTTAGTTATATGGTGGCAGCCAGTTTTTAAATGATGGAGGAGAGAACTAGGTTACAGTGTCGTAACCGGGAAGAGACCACCGGCCTTCCGCTAGTAACCTGGCAAACTTTCTCATAAAAATCAGCAGAGGTTCCAGCTGGGCTCAAACCTGCGTTGACCAGATGTGAGAGACACTTCATGGTTCAAAGAGCGATGCTCTAGCCACTAGGCCATGGATGCCCCTAAAATTCTGTAGAGCAAGGGGAACACAAATTGTGAATTTTCTGATTCTTGTACCCATGGACTCTTTGGTTAGAAGCAGTATTGCCAAAAATAGCCCAATCTTTTAGATGTTTCTTCTTTACCCCTGCATAGAAAAACTAAATACATGGTTAGAAACAGTAAAGCTTTCTACCAAAATTGTGAAATGTATTACTCCAGGCGCTAGGGTTCATTTCCTAGGATGGGGCCAATATGGTCATAAAGAAATCATGTACTTATGTCAACTTCTATGAATTGTAAAGAAAATCTGAATTAATTTTTAGGTTTTGATCACTTAGGTGGTTCGTCTGTAAACAATTAAACATTTGTAACTTCTTCATGAAAACTACTCTGCCAAATGTCATGAAATTTTTATAAGAGACCTATTTAGGCCCATTAGACCTCTTGTTTCCTTTTTTTCAACATTATTCCTTTTGTCTTATTGGGCATTTACATGTACATGTATTGTTGCTCTTTTGTAGTAAAAATCTCCAATACAAGACAACATCCACTTAAATGTATTTGTCGATGCGACACATTTTTTTCTTTACTTTTATTGTGTTATATATATTTTTTTCAATTTGGTGTCATGCTGTGAATCTTTTAACCATGGCTGCTTTTTGAAATCTTGTTGGTAACAGTATTTAAATCAATTCAGACAAATTAAGTAGGTTGGGTTTCAGATATTGACTTTGAGTAAACAAGTGTGACATATAATTACATTAGTACGTTGAGAAAGTACTAGAAGGTGATGTTACTTTTTTTCTAATTCATTGATCATATATCTGCGATTATTCTCTACTCTTCGATGTGACCTTTTTAACTTCTCAGGATAATAATCAAGTTAGAACTTAAAAAAATCCATTGCTACCAAATTTTCAGATAATTTCTGCTCAGGTGCAGAAAAGGGATGTAACCAGAACACTCAGATAATAGTTTTAAATAGGCCTTTATTTAAAGTTCTTCAAATGAACTGTTATGAATTGTTTATTTCCAGGCTGCATTCTGTCTCATTCTCCAGTGAAATACTTTATGGTCTTTCTTGTTGTAAATTTGGCCAATGTAATTAAAATGCAATCAATCACCTTTTGTAGTGTATTTGGTTTGTCAAACAAGCTCTTCTTTGAATCGGTGCATTTTCACTGCTATTTGGTGTGAGGTGGGTAATTTTCTCACTCTCAACATTAATTAGCAAATTCTCTTTATACAAATCTAATCCATGACCATTTTTACTCTCTGCAAACACAATTTTTTATTTTCAATCTGTCATGTGTGCTGATTGTTATTGAATATTTTGCCGCCAGTAGAAGAGCATTTGTAAGTCTATTGTATGATGACCTGCCCCCAGTTGATTATGTTACTGCTCACATAAAAGTCCCACATGCCGCCATCAAAGAAAATTGAAAGATTTGACAAAAGGGTATGTTTACCTAGAGAGACTAAGCTTCCCATAAGCTTAGAAAGCATGAGTTACAATTGTTATTAAGTCCAAGTTCAAAGTCCAAAGGCATACTACAATTAACAAAAATCCATGTCCTGAATAACTGTAATGTTGGTCTTTTTATTGGATTATCACAAAGCCCTTACACAAGAGTTGGCAAAAATTTGTCTTCATGTAAGATTATGGCATTATGTATCTGTAATGTATATATATGTAGATCTGATGTTTAAATTATTATCTCCAAATGTTACTCTGATCCTTGTGAAAACCAATCTGTGAAGAATTAACTGATCGGTGTATACACTGGCCTTAAGTATATGTAAATTATTTTGTATTCTTTTCAAGAGTAGATAAGATTAAGATTATTATCTATCACTGTTTACCTTTAATCCCCATATGACAGCTATAGGAGCGGGGTAAGGTTAAGTAATAGTACATTACTTTAGGATTACTCCCTAATGGCATTTTCACATCATACCTTTCATGCCGCCATTTGAGAGCTTGATAAATTTTAGAACAAATTGTAGAGTATATAATCACTGTGTATCTGTCACTGGAAAGGTATTTATCATCAAAGTTGATGGGATTAGTTTTGTAAATTCACTTTTAACATTAACTGATAGCATGCATTAAGTGATCGAAATGTATTAACTGGTCATCAAGGAAATTCAATAGGAATGCAACTTAAAAATTCATACTTGTACCGGGTATATGTTTTCAGCCATTTTCACATCTCTTCATACATACATTTGTACCCAGTCTACAGATTTCAGTGGTAGTCTACTAAATTTTTTAGTCATCTACCACTTGTCTACTGCCGAGAAATTACCCAGTTCTACCGATCTTTCTAGTTTATCCAATTTCCTGGTGTTTTTACTGCTTTTCATCAAAACTCATCCATTTTATCTGCAGTCAGTAGAGTTGCTTCCCGTGTAAGTTCTTTAGTGGAAAAGGAATACAAAACAAAAATGATATTTTTATGACATGTGAAATTAGAAATCTTTAATTTGAGAAATGGTACATTTAATTAAATAATTGTCTAATTTTTTTTGTCAGTTTTCATGCAAGCAACAAAATATTTTGAGTATACCTTTATTTGATTATTTTTCATCTTAGATGTAAACAGTGTTCAATGGGAGGATTGAGATCATATTTACAAGATGTTGTCGCTCGCTAACACACTAAAAATAAGAGTAGGACTTTGGCAGCGAAATCAAGGTTTCGGGTCAGTTTAAGCCAAATTAATGCACTTAAATTTAAAATAAGCTGAAAATTAGAATTCTGTATGCTAAGAGTTTTCTCAATATTTCATCAAATGACATTTTTATGACTTATAATTTGTAAGTAATTATGATTTATGATCAGTTACAGGGACAGCCTGTGCCTAATATTTTTTTTTTCCAAGTTGTTATTCCAGAAAATGTGATACTTTGCCAATTTGGCAAACTAGTGTTAGCTAAAAGTATATAGGGTGTTTGAAAAATCATTAGAAAATGACTTACATTGGGCCAATTTTAATCAAACGTGGAATGAAGTATCCCTATTTGAAGCTGCATAAAAGGGCTAGGATCTATACGGGCCACAAAAAGGACCAAAACTTCTTTAAAAATCTGATGATGAACCAATGTTTAGATGATTTTCAAATTTTTTATACATGATTGTTGATCAATATTTACAAAATTTGGGAATGAAAATGAAATCTGCCACTAGGCATGCTATGGAGCTTCAGTAACATAGGGTACAGTTTTATAGAAATAGCTTAACAACTCAAAAACTGATTGACTTTTTGTATACAAAGATGTATGTTATATGAGGATCATTTTGATAAACTTTCAAGGTTAAAGGTCAAGGTCATAGGCACCAAAGTGAATAGAAAATATAAGTTTTTTGTCAAATTTTAGACATTTTCAACTTCTTCCCAGGAACCAGAGGGTTAAATTTAACCAACCAAACTTGACAGGAAGTATCCCTATATAAAGCTGCATAAAGTTTGTGAATGAAAGATGCTTAAGGACCTAACTATAGGGGCCACTAAAGGTGCCAAAAAGTTCCAAAACTTCATCTCATGAACCAGTGATCAGGTGAATTTTAAATATAATTCATAAATGCCAAAATAAAACCATCAATACCTAACTAATTTATGGATTTAAACTAATATAAAATTATAAAAAGTAGGCTCCAACTCCTAGGATTAAACATTTTAATTTTTATTTATTATGGCTGGCTACCAAATTCAGAGGACAATTACTAAAACTTTATAGTGAAATTCATTTTTAGCAAACTCACTTTTGTCCAATTACTACTGTATTCTGATGAAAAAAATGGACGTGCATGTTTATCAACTTTCTTATCTGCGGATGCCATGAATATCCCACAATACTGTGGTCCCTCTGCTGGGGATCCCACTGAATGTTTTTCATTATTTTCTTGCTCCTAATACCTGCAAACAAAGCTAGATAGAGAATTAAGAAGCGTAATTTATGGGACTGTTTTATTTTTATATATAAGCATGTTAAGGTAAATTATCAGTCAAAACAAAATTGAAACTCTATATAACTGGGGCAATCATGGGGCTTTAAATTTTAAAACACTTAAAATATTGAGAGAATGCATATCAGACCACAAAATAACATGGGAGCGATCATTCAGATTACGTGGCGGTTACGACAAATACAAATCACATAACCTCTTTCGTTCTCGATGAATTTTTTAAGTCTTCATCATTGCTATCGTAACCTGCAGGTTACGATCATTCCTTTTAGCATAACCTGTAAATGGGTTACGATAATTTCTGTTATTTTGTGGCCTGCATATTTATATATACATGTATCTTGTATATCTTCTCTATCTTAGAAACAGTTGTTTACTTTTAAGCTAAGTGATACAGGCTCAGATGAGCCTCTAGTATCATTATTCCTCAAGTTGTACTAATGAATATGGAAAGAATATTAAAATGGCTGTTGGGAGGAAGATCAAGTTGGATTTTGGGTACCAATCTCCAAGCCAAGATCTGATCAACATTGAGAAAAAAACTTGTCAGGTTATCAATTACATGGCAACATATTGGCTAATGGTCCATATAGTGTTGTGATTGATAACAAAATTCCTTTGTAATGTTAAATACGATTTAGATGATAATTTAAGGTCATTTTTCATCCTTTTACAACTCTTTCACTCCTTACATCCATAATATAAGATTATAAATAATCTCTTTTTGGATCAAGTAAGCTGTGCTTGATGACTTTTTTTTAAACACGTGTCTCCACCACAAATCTGCCAGTTGGTTTCATAACAAACCTTACACTACATCAGACTGGTCAGTTTAACAGGTGATAAATGATTTCATCATTGTAAATCTTGACTGCATTCAAAACTTTGTAAAGCCTCACTTAACTTATGTGTAAATTGAAGTCTAGGACAAAAGGGTGACAATTATATTTTGGGCAATGGATTTATGAGCACTTTGACAGGGTGGGTTAATTATGATTGTTGTGAAGAAAACTTAGCCGAGTATCAGATAAAAGTCGAGAGATTGGTATAAAGCGGTTTAACAATACATACACACGTTTTTGACAAGTCTATGGATCATCTGTAATTTTAGGTTTGTTAGAGGAATGAGAGACCCCCAGCTTTTTGTGACTACCCGATTAACAACACAAAAAACGCCAAACACGTACCAGGTGGAACTGCCTCATATTGTTATATTAAAGTACAAATTACACATTAATTATTTCTGTTGTTCATTAAAGGTGTTACCGGTACAGGTATTCACTTGATCAAATTAACTTGACAGCAAACAAAGTTCTAGGGAACAACAAGAATCATTCTTGATAAAAATTTTAATGACCACATCACCACACAATTGTCAATTTATAATATAATAAAAACATGGAAATGTCATGGTTTTGTCTGTTGTAATTAGGTACATGCAAGTGAAAGCATTCTAAGTTCATGATTGTAAAATGCAGTTAACATATATTGTAAACTTAAATTTTCATATCATATGTTTAAGCTTTCTGAATGTGAAAGTGCAAAGTTTGTGTGGGCTATAAATTTTGAACTATCAGCCATCAATTGATTAATTGTAAGATTTTATATGTTTGAAGAATTGTCGTTTTACATCCTGCCAAGAATTTTCCATTTATATTGAGATGTCAACTGCTTTAAGTGAAGTGCTGTCAAATTGACCTGGGCTATGGACTGATGCCAAGCCAATTGACCTATTGCCAAATGCCTGACATGGCACCATTTGGCCAACTTTTTCATTATGAAGTCAAAAAAGCACATAAACAGCCATATGTCAGACACTTGGTTCAGTTAGGTTTCTTTTGCCTGTCCTGTCTGCCACAACTTGGGACCTGAGTTTGTATCACATTGTATGCCAAATAAATCTATTAGGCAAAGAAACAGAAGCTACCTGATTTAAAGAGGAAAGAATAATCATTGCTTGTAGATGTCATAATGATAATAACAATAGATATAAATGATATTGGAACAATTTTAGAGAAGTAATAGTGTTGGCTTGATGTAGTTATAATATTTGACATCAGAATGTCTTTTGTTAATGTTATGATGATGTCAGAAGTAGTGATATCATTTGATGTTATTACAAAAAGAATTATTTTTCAATGTCAAATAAGTGAGGAAATATTGATCTTGGGTAATTAAGAGATATTAGATAATGTTATCATAATAATGGAATTATCATCAGATATTCATGATCAGAGGGGCCTGCACGGTCGAGCGGTTAGACCATCACGCTTTAAACCGTGAAGTCTCTCATTTCTGATCAGCGCAGGTTCGAGTTCCGATGGAACCTAAGCTGAATTTTGTGAGAGGGTTTTCCAGTTTACTTGCAGAAGGCTGCTAAATTGTAACTGGGTTCTCTCCTGCACCATTAAGAACTAGCCACCACCATATAACTGAAAAATTGTTGAGTGTGGCGTATAATACTATTCAAAATTAAAATTCATGGTCAGAAGTCTGAAAAAAAAAATCTAAGACAAAAGATAAGATAAATGAAAATTACATCAACACTGCATGATGAAATTCTTATATAAATCATAGAAGTGTCAATAATACAGGTTTTTGTGACTGGTAGTCTCATTAAATATGCATCATGTTTTTGTTCTGAGATATGCTGTCACAGTTTGTGAAATGACCGAGTCCTGCAGGACCTTGCCTGAATTTGTGAGAAAGTTTGTCAGTTAACTTATTTGGGTGGGAGGGGGCATTGGTCTCTTTCTGAGTACATTGTACATTGAAAATGGGTCCTCTCATCGGCCATTAAAACTGGCCACCGCAGTATAGCTAAAATCAGTGTGAGTGTGGTTTAAAACAACATACAAAATGAAAAGGACAAAAACAGATATCATATGATACAACAAGAGTATGATAGAGTATCAATACAGTAGAGGTTATAATGCAATAAGAGAATGATAGATATCATATGATACAACAAGCGTGTAGGAGTTGGTGATACTCCTAGAGTAACAGTACAGTAGAGGTCATGATACCATTAGATAGATATCATATGATACAACAAAGAGTCTGGTAGAAGGTAATACTACTAGAGTAACGGTACAGGAGAGGTCATGATGCATTAAGAGAAAGATATATATCATATGATTAAACAAGAGTCTGGTAGAAGGTGATACTACTAGAGTAACTGTACAGTAGAGGTCATGATACAATAAGAGAACGATAGATATCATATGATACAACAAGAGTCTGGTAGAAGGTGATACTTCTAGAGTATTGATACATTAGTATATCATGATACATTAAGAGAAAGATAGACATCATATGATACAACAAGAGTCTAGAAGATGATCTACTGCATTACAGTATCTGTGACATTATAATTTGAGTACAGTAGATATAATCATATAGCATGAAATCTAAAATCTTATTTTCATGAACTGATGATAAGATTTCTTTCATATTTGGTATTCATGATTGTTACTAATGAAAGTTAAATTTGCAAAGTTTGCAAATGAAATTAAAGTCTGTTCATAAACAAGTGTTTAGAAAATGGCAGTGCTTCAATTGACATAGGGAAATAGTTCTATATAATTGGCTTATTAACTCAAAATTGATTGACTTTTTGTATACAAAGATAATGAGAAAGTTTTTAGGAATTTTTTAAGGGTCATTGTGACAAAGGTTCAAGGTCCTTGAGTCAAAAGTAAAGGTCACTGTCACCTTAGTAAACAGAAAATATCAGTTGCAAAGTTTATAATTGACTAAATTTGTCAGGTGTGTGTTTTAGGCCCCATAGGCCTCTTGTCATCACGTGGCACAAGCTTTCACCATTCTAATGATGCAGCTGTTTTATTGTCAGTTTTAAGTAGATGTATCAAAAAATGCCTTTTTTTTCTCTCAGACAGTAATTGGAAGAGTAATGGCATTCTGAAAATGTCTCCCAAATTTGTCATATCAATGAAGATTTTTTGTTCATGATCAGATTAGTTTGCTCCATATCATTAAAAGTTTATCAACACTTTGGTTGGATCATATAAAGTTTCCTAGTACTGCCTAGTTAATTGCTTATGTCACCCATAAGTTCATTAAGATGCTATAGAAAATTTTTGCTCGAACACCATTAGCTGTAGTATTACCCTAGTATTGGAACTCAGAAACACATTTTTGGGCTTATCAATGAAATGTGATATTTTAGTCTCAATAAGCTCTTGTGTGTCTTCACAATAATTAAAAAGAAAACTCACTGAATGACAAACACACACTTAGCCACAAGATGGTTCATATAGATTATTCAGGGTTAAAAGGACAATCTCATCTTTGAAAACTATATTATCTTTCAAAAGGTTATCATTGAATCTCTTTAAAGTCAAGATAGTTTTTTGTCAATTAACTGTACCTCTGGTTTCATAAATGTGTCTGCAGTATCAAATTTGCAACACGAGTGAAATTCTAAATTTCAATTACCACGTTAAGATATTTCAATTTGCCTAACAGAAATTCATTATTTGCGACATAACATTCAGAATGTCATACAATTCAGCCGGATAATCATTTTAAACATTCGTTACCCAGTCTGTTGTATCAATTATTTATGTATTTATATTTCAACTATAGATACCCTGCGAGATCATGAGCGTTGATACCTTATCTGGGATACCATTGCCTTGTATGTGTAACTGAGACAGTAGCCTAGGGTGGAATTTATCTGTTTCTTTACTTGCCAAAATAAGGTCTCTATTCAGCATTAATTGTGCGTAGAAAATATACATTGTATGAGGTGTGAAGGTCAATGAGTCGTAAATATAATTCTGATAAATATATTCTTGTTTTTCTCTTTACAGACTTACATGAGAATCAAGTGCAATCGGCAAGCTAGACTTAGTGGTAAGGTTCTCCTGTACTCTTGTGAAGTACAACCTAACTTAAAGGGTCTCTTTCACAGAATTTCATAAATTTTCTATTATTCTGGCTATCGTAAAATGTTTCAATTTCCTAAAAAAATATTACTTATAACAATGTTTTAAAAATTGCTTCCCTGATTTAATTGCACAGGAGTTAAAAGATATTATTGATATAAACCCAGGCAGAAAATATTAGAATTGTAGGGTTCTTAGCCATATATTGCCATCACTTGTTGTCCGTCACCCGTGTGTCAACATTTTACATTTTGAACTTCTTCTAGAGAACCTTTGAATGGATTTAAATGAAACATGGCATAAATGTTCCTTATAATTGTTCTGTTTTTACTAATGTTCCTCATCCAAGATGGCCACCTGTGGTAAACTTTGTTTAACTTTAGGACCCTATGGAAAATACATACAAAAATCTTCCCCTAGAGAACAAACAAATGGATTGGTTTCAAGCTGGCCAACCTATGGAAATATGGTACACTCAAAAGTCTTCTTCTATAGAGAAGAAACCAAACATGGCATGAATGTTTCATCCAAAGTATTGACCAAGTAGCCCTATTTTGGTGCCAATAAATCATCCAAGATGCCTGCCAACAGGGGATTCATTTTAACATAGGACCCTATGGAATATGCATACACAAATCTTTATCTAAAGCAGTAGGAAACCTAGATTTAACACAGAACCTTGTGGGAAATTTAACTTTCTTCTGTTGAACTACTTGCTCTGTACGGATGTAGGAAACAGTTTTGTATCCAATGACCCTGCATGTCATCCAAATTGGCTATCGCATTCAATTTTAGATTATCATAGGATTTAAAATTCATTTAAAACAATATTTGGTAGAATGGTCATTGTGTATATCCCGGTCAGAATTTTACCCTTAGACAACTGTGCAATTTTTTATGTCAATAATCTCAGCATTATTTTGCCAGCTTTGGGCCTAGAGAGTACCAAAAATATTTGTTTATGCAAAATACAATTTTGAGCAAGCACTCAAGAAGCAGTGAAAGAGTACCTTAAAGTCTTTAAAAATCTGTAACATTTCGTAATTTTGTATGTTATACAATACCTGTATAATACTTTGAACATCATTTGGAATATCTTGTCCACCGATATTTTTACTAAATATTACAGATGTACATTTTGTAAATCTATTGATGAAAGTTTCAGGAAGTGACATGTTATTATTTCATGTTAGCAGTGGTTAAAATAGTAATGACACACCAATCATCCCATTTTTTTGTAATTTTTTTATGTACACATATATTATTTCTGTGTGTGTGTGTGTTTGTGTGTGTATGTATGTGTGTGTATATATATATATATATTAATATAAGATATTTTTAAACATCAGCATGTTTAATCAATAAGGGTTACATCCCTTTATAGAGTTATATACCTTTATAACTTTGAAAATTATTTCCATGCCTTAACTTGAGTTTGCATCATTCAAATTTTATGAAACTCGTACACAATGGTATAAAGAACCATAAGATGCAGACAGAGTTCAAATCTGAGCTTACTTAATACCATTCTAGAGTTATGCCCCTTTATAACTTGAAAAATTGCAATTTGTTTTTGTTTCCACACTCAGATTAAGTTTGCCTCATTTAAATTTTATGAAACTCATACACAGTGCTTAGAACTTCAACATACATACAGAGTTTGAATTTAATCAGTGAGTCATTTACTGTTCTAGAGTTGTGTTCTTCCCCAAAAGTATTTCCAAGTATTTTATTTACAAGCCAGATTGAGTGGGGCATTTGTGTCCTCAGGCACATTCTTCTTTTATTCATTTATTATTTCATAACACTGTTTACCTCTGGAAAAAAATTTCTCCGACAAAACCAAGATCTTTATAATGAAGTAGTTTAAGTGCTGACCTATTTGTGTATAAAATTGTTGAATGATCAGTGATGTGTTCTGCTTAGGTTAGAGGTGTAGCAACTACTAATGGGCCACACGATACCTGGAGACACATGATACGGACACCTGAAATTGACCTGGTTTAATTACATGGTATACGTTGTGTCATTACATAAACTTAAATCAACTTTGATGTGTTGCATTGTGCAATACAAAAAGTCAGTCTGGGAGAGGAAAGTTAAGGATAGGATATCCGAACTGAGTCTAATTACAAAGTATGAGTGATCTAGTGGTCATAACATGCGGTTGTTTGGACAGATATTTCCTATCATGATTGATCTGAATTATGATAAAGTCATTGATAAAATCATGTTCTAGTAACACGGTGGTACGAACTGTTGTTTCATACAAATTATGAAACCTGTTAAATTTTTCCACAGTAAAAACGGAAAATCAATTATTGGGAATGATCTGATTGATGTTGTAATTAGGAATCAATTGAAATTGATGTGGGAAGACCTGTTACATATCAAGGATATATTTCACACTGTAATCGCTTTTAGCAATGAAAGTGTTGGACAAGTACAATTGGTACCATAACGAAAAAATCATTTCAGTTTTAAACCTCTCGGATTTCTTTTTGAAATAAAAGACACTTGTCCTTTTCAGTTAACATAAAAATTGTTTGCTGCAGTTTAAGGTTTGACACCAGGACTAAAAATGAAGCATAAGTTGTATAGGAATGAAATGACAGCGATTTGTTATTTGTGCATGTTTTTTGTATTTTTGTATTTTTAAGTTATCAAATGTCTCCTGTGAGAATACATTAATTTTTGTTAAACCAGATATATTATATAAACAACTGTTTCCATGAATTTCATTTTGTTATGCTTACTAAGATAGATAATTTCTTGCTTTGTTAGCTCACGAGGTTTGGGTAAGGCACAAATATCCGTATCCGTTGTTATCCATGTGGGTTAACTTTTTAGAAACTCGTTAGGAACTTGGCATGCATTTTTCTCAAACAGCATACAATTTTAAAGTGTTTTACATGTTACAGTGAAACTGGTATATTAAGAACCTCTTTGAGACACATCAAAACCAGTCTTTATTGGGATGGAGTCTTTATATAGAGGTTGATTTGTTCACAAATGGCACTAAACTTTATGACCTGGGGGTCTTTATACACAGGTGGTCACTAAAGCAGGTTTTACTATATTTTGTAAGGTACATGTATTACAATGTATATTTTTAAGAGTAATATTAGTAATGATTTTTAATGTCAGCTTTCCTGTTGATATGATATTTCATGTTGATGTATTTTGGAAATGTACCTGGACAAGTACATATATCCCCCAACCACACCCCCTACCCCCAAGTAATGCTTGGGGAACATATGATTTTTAGTCCATCTGTTTGTCTGTTTGCTACATTTTGCTACCGTCAAATTTATATAATTTTGTTGTTTTGTATCAAAGATTATTTTGATACTGACCAACATTCAGTAATATTTGTTACTGTCATGGAATGTTAAAATCTGTACAAATGACTTCACTAAAAACAATGGGAGGGTGTCCATTGTGATCTTAAACATCGTCTGACATTCACTGGTGATTCACAATTTATTTTAAATCGTCTTCAGCTCGAAGCAGAAACAGGAAAAAGAAATCAACTGAAGAAACCATGTGTCCCATCTGTAATGAAAAGCTAATTGGATGTCCAGAAGAATTAAATGTGCATGTAGAACTTTGTTTGAAAAGGGTAAGTCTCTTGTTTGTGGATATTACCAAGATGACGTTAGTATAAACTGTATTGTCTGGATATTACCTATATAATGTTAGTAATGTTAGTGTCTAAACTCTATTGTGGTCTCTCTTGTTATGGATATTACCTATATAATGTTAGTGTCTAAACTCTATTGTGGTCTCTTGTTATGGGTATTACCTATAAATTGTTAGTGTCAAAACTCTATTGTTGTCTCTTGTTATGGGTATTACCTATGTAATGTTAATGTCTAAACTATTGTTTAGGGATATTACCTATATAATGTTAGTGTCTAAACTCTATTGTGGTCATTTTCTGTGGAAATATTCATTCATGTATATTGGGGTCCATTGGGAATATTCCCAACCCCTTAAATTTATGTCTTTATGTATTAATTGAAAATCATTTACATCCCCACCTCTAAACCATATATAATCTTGTTTATTATGATATGAGAAGACGCATTCAATGGTAGATGTGGGGGTCATAAGGGTTGTGCCCAATGTAGCCTCCATCGCCAATTGGTTAGAGCATCGGCTTTAAAATCTCTCACCTCTAGTCAGTGCTGGAACCTTTGAGAAAGTTTTCCAGTTTACTTGCAGAAGGCCAGTGGTCTCTTCCTGGGCAGGGCTCTACAATAAGGATTTTTTTCACTTGTCCAGTCAGACAAGTCATTATCCAAAAATAACTTTTCTGAACCACAAATCCAATTGTCCTTAATTAACAAAGAAAAAAAAGTTCCCTTTTTTATTAATGTAATAATAAAAACATTAAAAATAAAAATAAAATCAAGCCGATTAAAAAAGAGAATGTTCACCAGACTATGAAAAATAAAAACAACAACAAATTTTGTGTGCATGATTGTTAAGTCAAAATCTACAAAGTTTGTGCATGAAAAAAATCTTTTCATTTCAAGTATAAATGAAGCCCTAGGCCTTAAATTTATGCTTTTTACTTTTAACTTGAAAAAATTTCGAGGGATTGAGCTGGAAAACTTGACAGATGATAATAACAGTGACCTTACTGTACCGATTACGAAAATGCATGTATATAGGGCAATGATCAAACTACTGGTATGACTGAGTTCAGTTTATATATATCGACTTTCAACCTGTTGAAATGCCTGCAAAACCCATTCAAACATTTCGTTTTGTCCAAATTCACTGTGTATATTCAATTGAAACTATGTTAAAAATTGAACTGAAAAACAAAAAGTAGCCCACACGTTTGCTTTATAAATGGTTTGTTCTTGTGATCTTCTGATTATGTGTCCCCACTTTGAATTAAAGGGATAATAAAAATTATATTTCAACGTGTTTTAATTTATGATCATCTTAGTAAATTTTACAAATCAGGACTCTGAATTGAGTTTTCAAGAATGTTCTTGAGATCAAGATTTAATTTACGGCGGGGAAAAATAGGAACTTGTACAAAACTCAGAGAGATTGAGAACGTTGAGATTTCATGTTTGGAACATCAAGAGTCATGACATGACATTGAATTTGAATGAAAAACGTTCCTGAAATGTTTTACAGAATGCATACAAAAATGAAGTACTCTTATGATATGACTAATCCTACTTATGTACTGTACAACCATGTTCATATACTGGTTCATTCTCACTTGTACAACTTTTTGAAAATTATATTCCCACTTGTACTACCAGGTAAAATTTCACACCTTTGGCTAATGAGTTATAACCACACACAACTCTTACTCAGGTAAATGTTTGTTTACAGAGGTCCGACAATGATAATGAAGATGAACCTATTGATGTGGAAGGTGACCAAGAACAATATGAAGAATATACATGGGCAGGTCAAACTAGGATACGAGCTACATCAATGTTACAGGGTGGATACTTAGGTATGTATTCAATGAGTTAAAAGGTGGAAATTCTGATATGTATTTGAGTTACAGGGTGGAAAGTCTGCTAAGTATTGGATTGAGTTACAGGGTGGAAAGTCTGATATAGGTTGGATTGAGTTACAGGGTGGAAAGTCTGATATGTATTGGATTGAGTTACAGGGTGGAAAGTCTGATAAGTATTGGATTGAGTTACAGGGTGGAAAGTCTGATATATGTTGGATTGAGTTACAGGGTGGAAAGTCTGATAAGTATTGGATTGAGTTACAGGGTGGAAAGTCTGATAAGTATTGGATTGAGTTACAGGTATATGTTGGATTGGTTACAGGGTGGAAAGTCTGATAAGTATTGGATTGAGTTACAGGGTGGAAAGTCTGATAAGTATTGGATTGAGTTACAGGTTGGAAAGTCTTATATATGTTGGATTGAGTTACAGGGTGGAAAGTCTGATATGTATTGGATTGAGTTACAGGGTGGAAAGTCTGATATATGTTGGATTGAGTTACAGGGTGGAAAGTCTGATAAGTATTGGATTGAGTTACAGGGTGGAAAGTCTGATAAGTATTGGATTGAGTTACAGGGTGGAAAGTCTGATATATGTTGGATTGAGTTACAGGGTGGAAAGTCTGATATATGATGAGTTACAGGGTGGAAAGTCTGATTGTATTGGATTGAGTTACAGGGTGGAAAGTCTGATATGTATTGGATTGAGTTACAGGGTGGAAAGTCTGATAAGTATTGGATTGAGTTACAGGGTGGAAAGTCTGATATATGTTGGATTGAGTTACAGGGTGGAAAGTCTGATATATGTTGGATTGAGTTACAGAATGGAAAGTTTTATATGTATTTGATTAATTGTTACAGGGTGGAAAGTTTGATATGTATTGGATTGAGTTACAGGATGGTTAGTTGGGTATGTATTGGATTGAGTTACAGGGTGGAAAGTCTGATATGTATTTGATTAAATTACCGGGTGGAAAGTTTAGCATGTGAAAACTTGTGCTGGCTCAGATGTGTGAAATTGATGGTGGACTGTAGGCTAGACATTAGCTGTACCCAATATATTCATACGCACATGTCATGTTCCGATATTAAAACGATTATTCATTGACAACGAAGTTTAATATATTAAGAATCATATTTTTATGCCCCTGCGACAAAATGTCGGCGCATATTAATTTACCCCTGTCCGTCCATTTGTCCATTTAAAAGGGGAGATGTTAGATATTCTCAAAAACCAGTAGTTGGACTTCATTTCCTTCTGACTTGCTATATGATTGAAAACATGGTTTGTACTACTACAGTTTAATGTCCCTAATGCAGTAATAACCAAAGATAAGATTTTTTAGTATTGTCAAATATTTAATCAATACCGTGAAGTTGGTGACCACTGGAAATGGAAAGTTGAACTTTGTGACTACTAAAACTTGCATACAATTCTTGCTATTGTTTTTCAGTCAGTAATTCAGTGAGTATATTTAAGAATAACTTGTAGCTGATAGTATTCTGGTAAGGTGAAAAATTTTTTGGCTGGACATTCAGTCCTGCGAGTGTAGACATACCGAATAAAAGATAGATCATCATACATAGTTAAATTTATAATTTGTTATGGTCACTAGGGGGCATCATTTGTGTCTTACAGACAGCACAACAATTGCAAGTTGTTCCTTCAACATCACTGTTTGTCAAATCTAAAGTACAGTGAACTATACTCATGCATATGACAGAGCAGTGGGGGAGCATCGTCCATATCTAGTTATTATGATGTTGAGCATTTTAATGCAGAAAAGGTTATATAGGAATCATGCAGATTTTGGTTCCTCACAGTTTTTCTGCAGTTTTGAAATAATATAGTACATTAAAAATAAGACTTTTTTTAAAGGAGATTCAGTGTGCAATTGTTATAGCCTCTATTGTGATAGTAATCATATTAGCAGGGAAATTAAACTACGGTGATGATTTGGATAAAGTGATCTATACTCCACAAAGCATATACACACATTAGGATCTACTTTCAAAACTTGCATGAATACAAAGATTCAGAGTATTGATTTTTTGTTGAGGGAGATAACTTCTCATAAACAGCCCAGCAGCTGAAGGTAGCAGAATTTTATAGCCATGTTGACATAGGCTTGATACACTTTTATAGGGATTTCAGTTGTAGCCAATATCTGTTAAAAATACCCACTTTTTCTCTTGTTTTCACCGGCTACTTTTTTCAAGATGAATTATTCGTCAGACAGTGATGCAAGTGGCAAGAAATCCTCGTGGGTTGCTTATCCATAAACATGCTAAAATAATGTCATACTCACTCTTTTTCTTCCCTGATCAAACGACAAAATTTCATCATTTTTATTACCTATTTCTTAAGTGTGATTCAAATCAGAAACATTAGTTTTGATAATTTGAAATTTAATTAACAACAACATAAGGGGCCCATAGTTGTAGTTATATAAGCAGTTAATGAAGTTTTCCTGAATTTTAAATCTCATTAAAGGATTATAAAAAACCATCCATGGATGTAGATTTGGATATCAGAAAAGATAGTATGAATTGCAGGTATACTTAATCAGACATGACTAATAACACATGATGTGTGTAGCAGTTTGGCTCGTCTAATGGATGAATGCTGTTTAACAAAGTTGAGAGTACTCTTTAAAAACTAGAAGTTTATCAGTTGTAGATGCAAGTCTACATAGATATACTAGATGGTTAGATTTTCTAGGCTGCAATATAATGATAACATACTGATTTTGCCGTGATGAAATCAAACACAATGTCTTGCTTTCATCAATATGTCAGCACACATACAATTTTCTCTCTTTGTATAGGCTAACAGGCTTTTTAATTTTCCCATTGCTCAAGGTGACTGTGGCCATTCAAGCTTTTGATTCTTATAACTGATATTTAATTATAAGCATTGAAGTGAATTGTATTGCATGCAGTTTATGCAAACTGCACCAATCAAAATTTGGTGTACATATCTCATACACTGCAAACACAATTCTGTTCAATGCTTAAATAATTTTCTTATGGGGTATCCTGTGCTGAATGTATATTGTTTTAATTCTAGTTATATGATAACTGGCACCTTTTAGGTTGTAAATATTGTAACTATTGTCCTAGTGACAAGTTGTTGAATTCCAACGAGTTCTACAGAGTGGTAATCGTTTAAATCTTGTGAAATTGAGAAACAACAGATAATATCTATTGTAAACACTTGCCTCAGTATGTCATCACATTGGAATTGACAAGTTCACTACAACACAGTAATCACTTACTCTATATCATTTGGCATTCTCCACTATCATTATGCCCTTTGTCAAGTTTCCTCATTTGTCAATGTCATGAATTAGATTATTTGCATTTAGAAAATATAAACAGTTTACCAGGAGTTAACGTTTTTTCACTGGTCTGTGATCTGGTACACAATGTCGTGTCCATCAATTGAAAGTCAAATATTGATATAGATCTATAAGATTATAAACTTTTTTGATTAATTTCGTTTTCATTTCTGCAGCATCTGGTTTCCAGACAGCGAGAAAAAATGCAGAAGAAGATTTAGACTTGAACGTTGATGGTGATGACACAGAACAATATGGACAACCCCAGTATCCTTTTATAGAACTTATATGTATAATGTTTCCATAATTTTGTTTGTATGCTTTGTACTTTAAAGCAATATGTGTTGTATGTTGTGTGTGTACTTTGTACTTTAAAGCAATCTGTTGTACATTGTTTGTGTACTTTTAAGCAATATGTGTTGTATGTCATGTGTTTACTTTGTACTTTAAAGCAATATTTGTTGTATGCAATGTGTTCTACTTGTATTTTTTTGTACTTGATTTGTTCTCATCTTCTTGCATAGGGTATACACATAAGGAAGAACTCAACAATTAATTGTGTGGAAGCAGAAATATGAAAAATCACTTAAAGATGATTTTCAGTTTTTCAAATTTTTATTTTCAATTAAACATATTTGTTATAACTTGTTGAGTTAAAGTGCCTCACTTTTGTATAACGTATAAACAATGAAAAAACCTTCAGTTTGACAGGTCACCTGAGTCGCTGTATACTTCTTGTTGTAGAAAATGTCTTCTCTTCATTCATGAATTTGAAGGAAAAACTGTATACATTTTTAGAAAGAGCATGATGTCTTCTACCTTACTTTTGAAATTGATTACCCTGGAAGCAGTTATTTGGAGCCTTGGGTGGGGACGATATGGCCATTGTGATCATTTAATTTATCTTAGAAAACGTTCAAAAGTGAAACTATATACATTTTTAGAAAGAGCATAAAGCTTTCTACCTAAATTGCAAAATCTATTATCTCGGGAGCAAGTCTTAAGTCCTAAGAAAATCTTCTCTATATCTATGACATCTATGAATTGTAAAGAAAAAGTGAATACATTTTTAGAGAGAGCTTAAAGCATTTTACCTAAACTTTTAGGTCACCTGAGCTTCAATTGACGGGATACAATTTTATAAAATGTCTTATTAACTCAAGATTGATTGACGTAGTACAAACTCAAAGATTGAGGGGGCTTTTGATTATCTTGTTGATTATACAAATCATTACAAAGAGGGGCCCTAAAGGGGGTCAAAAGTTTGGGGGCTTTGAAAAAAAAATCTATAGATCTTGATTGATATTCATAAGGAGTTAAAACCTTTAGGGGCCCAATGTGATGAAAAAAATTCCCAACTGTGTTGCCTATGGCATTTTCCCAAAATTTACAGAAAAAAGGCCTGACTAATGATTAATAGAATCTACCCCTACCTAAGAACCTTGAGGGTATGACAAAGGAATCTTAATCTGATGGTAGTATTTTTGAATGACAAACCCGAGGCTTGCTGAGGGTTTTTCATTCAAGAATCTTATCCTGATGATTTAGATTCCTTTGTCATACCTTCAAGGTAGGGTTTGATTATTTTCTCACATGTTTTAAATACATGTATGTGTAGATCTACGCAAATAAAATCTGACATTATGCACTGCATTCTAGACGCCACAGACACCCTACATCATATAAATTGTATTGTGACATCATAGCTTTTGTAGTTTGTCACTACCCTAGGGCTTGACAAGGAAATCATTCCCCGTTAAAATGAAGGAAAAATCTGTGAACAGTGGGGGAAAAAACCTATTCTGACTGTAACCTTGTTTTACTCAGGTGACTAATAAAGCTTGTTTAGCATCTTGTCATTTGAGGTCTCATTTTTACCCCACATATCTTAATTGGGAATGCATATAAATTTAATGTAACAAAATTTGGTAAAAGTTACCCTTTGCATGGGTGTGAAAGTAATGAGAAATTGACACTGATTGGCCTTAACAATTGTTGAAGATTTGGTGAGGTGGATATTATACCCTGTTCTCTTGAGGAACCTCAAGAAAATAAAGAGAGAGACGCATTAAGAGGAGCCATTTTGGGGTAACTAGTCTTTATAGTCTAAGTAAGTCTGACAGCATGGTGTTCTTAACATTATTTTACATATATAGTAACTTGAGTTTAAACTATTTTGTTGTGCATTTTATCTAATTATTTCGGTCCATGCTGACTTAATAACAATGCAGTGAATTTACATTTTACAGATGTAACTATAATGGTCATTTCAATTTATTATATTGTTTATATATTTTTTCATCACGAAAGTCATTAAGATATCTGTCATGCTTTTGTGAACATTAAGCTGATAGTCAGATTAAACCTTTCACTTATAAACATTATTTGACGATGTAAAATAGAAGTGATCAGTGTTTGTTTTGTTGTAGCTCATCGTCAAGCAGAAGTTCATCACAGTCAGAAGTTACAAGTGAGTCATTGAATTATACTTTATGCCTTAAGGATTGGGCAGCATTGTTGTCTTTCTTTCCCTGATTTTTTTTCAAAGTTTGTATGTTGTTTCATATCACTGAGATCCACGAAGAGATGATTATGGCCAATATATTGTGGTATTTACCAAAGTTATGGAATTCATAGCCTGGGCTTAGTGTTTCTCATCTTGTTTGAACTATTTGATATGAAATTTGCAGCTGGGCTTTGTGGAATTCCCAGCCTGGGCTAAGTGTTTTTTATCTTGTTTGAACTATTTGATATGAAATTCACAACCTGGGCTTAGTGTTTCTCATATTGTTTAAACTATATGATATGGAATTCACAGGTGCTTAGTGTTCTTATCTTGTTTGAACTATTTGATATGAAATTCACATCCTGGACTTAAAGTTTCTCATATTGTTTAAACTATATGATATGGAGTTCACAGGGGCTTAGTGTTGCTTATCTTGTTTGATCGATATGATATGAAATTTACAGATTGGGATTAGTTTCTCATATGGAATTTACAGCATGGACTTAATTTTCAGAAACAAATTTGAAAACTGAAGAATGAGATTAATTTATATGGTACTTAGGAAACCGTTATAATTCTTTATATAATTAAGTTCTAAAGCCTTTGTGTGTATAATTAAGGTCTGTGGGCATTCATTTATGTATATAATTAAGGTCTGTGGGCCTTGGTGAGTAACATTAAGGTCTGTGGGCATTTATGTACATAATTAAGGCATGTAAGAATTTGTGTACATATTTAAGGTCTGTGAGCATCTGTGTGTACATAATTAAAGTCTGTGGGTATTTGAGTTAATTTTAAAAGATCCGGACATTTATATATTAAGGTCTGTGGGCATTTGTGTTAATTTTGAAGGTCTGTAGACATTTATGTTCATAATTAAGGTCTGTGGGCATTTGTGTACATAATTAAGGTCTGTGGGCATAAGGTCTGTGAGTATCTGTGTATATGCTTACTGCCTCAGACAGTAACAGAAAGCTTCTACTTAGCACCACATTTGGTGATCCAATATCAACCTGCAATTCTAGATAAACATATCACAGTAGTCTATCAAGTTGAAGGGAGATAACTATAATTTTATTTAACTCTTATCTTTTTGCTTAAGATAAAGTCTTTTATCTCAACTTTTAAACCAATTTAATCAAATAGAAAATAATGATATAGGTTTTGAAACATTCCCAGTGTTTTACTTCCATTGGTAACCATATTTGTTCTGTTTTCTGAATATAAACTAGTCCAACAACTGATATAAAAGGCGAATTTGCAAAATCAGTTGTCATTGTCTATTGTCTGATTCCCATAAGATGGCAGGGCGGAGTAACCTTTTGATTATCATATGGATGATTCTACTCGCATTTCGTTTTTGACAAGCTGCACGGGAAAAACGTTTTATTCATCACTGGGTAATCTCTTATGTGTGGTGACAAGTAGAAACGATTACCGGTACTCTAGTCAGTGTAATTTTAATGATGTGCTTTATTACCTAAAATTTAAACTCGTCCAGATCAAGAAAGGCTTCACAAGGTTATATGGATTTTACTTCAACTACATTCACATAGAGAAATGTGTGAAGTAAGGAAGTTGGAGTAAAACTCACCTATATGTCGAAAATAGATAGTGATATCAACGAGGTCCATTTACTCTTATTTTGACATTTTGTGGGTTACTGACATTTTTCCGGATGGTATACAATCACAAGCATGTAAAAATACACCTGATTGTGTGATGCTATATAAACAAATTAACGAACGGGTGCAGATTGCTGGTAGGATTTTATCTAATCTATATTTACGTTCAATGTGAGTATTATTTTATGGATAATTGTTTAAAAGTTAAGATAACAGCTTTAAACAATATTTCCTTTGCCGTTATATTATGCTGTTTATTTATTGATATACCTTTACAGTTATCTATTATTAGCTCACCTGCCCAGTGAGCTATTGCTATGGTCCATCTGTCATCCCTCCCTTAACTTTTCTATGGGGTCAAAGGTTAAGGTCAAATGCACCTAAATATACAGAAAATATTGGTTACATAATTGACCAAATTTGCCAGGTGAGTGCCTTAATGCCCCTTTGGCCTCTTGTTACATATAAATAAATTAAAGTGTAAGAGCACAGTTATTTTTTCTACTGGTTTTTTTTTTTTTTTTTTTTTTCATTTGTTTGATCAACATTTTTTATTATCTTAGTTTCTCAACACATGGATATAGAGAGTGCAGAAGAAAATGAAAATTCACCAACAGAGTCATCTGCAATTGAAGGGTATGTTGAATTTTAGGAGTCATAAAATGCTAGTGGCAAACAGAGAGAGAGTGCGAGTGATAGAGAGTATACACAATCCGTATAGGCAGAAGAAGTGGATATCAACCATAGAGAGTATACACAATCTGTATAGGCAGAGGAAGTGGATATCAACCACAGTGCTTTGTATTGAAGATCAACACATTTTATATAATATACTTTTGTTGTTGTATTGTTGTTTAACGTCCCACTCAAGAATCTTTCACTCATATGGAGAAGTCACAAAATGCTGGTGAAGGGCTTCAAATTTTGGCCTATGCTCGGCACTTACGGCCATTGAGCAGTGAGGGTTCTTTAACATGCTACACCTACTGTGACACAGGACCTCGGTTTTTACTGTCTCATCTGAAGGACAGGAACCCGACCTGCCGCCGTCTGGACTCAAACTCACAACCTCTCAGTCAAGAGTTAAGAGCACTACAGACTGGCCTGCTGTATATAATATACATGAATAATGATATAAAAACATAAGTAATAGAAGCCATATACAAATCTTCATCTGACAGGCAGATAACATTATATTTAGTTCAGTAGGAAAGTTACAAGTTCATTGGAGACTCTGGTTAGCTTTTTAGTTTAGTTTTGTTTTGAGATTTCCCACATATAGATCTGATGTTACAGTAAACAAGTGTCTGGCTATTGAGTATTGATACATACAACAACTAAATACCAATCAAAGCAACTATCATGCTATATAAGCACGCTGATTGATGATACGAGTCAGTCTTCACCGAGAAACAGAACTGAAAAGGTCGGAGAATTATAAATATTTTTCTCGGATGAAGACCGACTCGTATTATTAGTCAGCCTGCTTATATAGCATGATGGTTGCTTTGATTGGATAATAACAAATGTAGTTTCAATCCAGTTGTGGTTTATTTTATGCACAAACATGGACACTATAAGTTAGAAAAAATCATCAGTCCCTGAAAAAAATAATGGACTCTACTGTCAATCATTGACTTATATCAGTGCAAATGTGTCTTTAGGAGTGAATGGCTTAATCCCTCTTTTCAATATCATTTTAAATAATATAGACCTGTATACCTGATGCAGAGTACCATTCAGAGAAATGTTGTCCTTTGTCTGTGGTCTGTTGTCAATCAAAATAATTAAGTAGAACTACAAGCTGTGTTATGTCTGTAATTTTCATCTACCTTTCTTTTTTTCAGCATTGATGAAAGTTTATCAGCTTCAGAAATCATCCTTGCACTAAAAACTAGATTAAAGGAAAAAGAGAGGGAGACAAATAGAGAAAAACATAAATGTCTGATATGCATGGTAAGAGAAAAAACAAAGCTGAATACTTCATCTTACACATATATAACTTAGTAACCTAGTAATAAACATAACTTGTCCTTGTAATATCAGACTTGCCAACCCTCCCGTTTTTAACGGAAACCTTCTGATTTTAACTTTCTCTTCCCACCTATACGTTTTTAATTATGATCCTTACGTTTTTTTTCGAAATTTGGAATTTATAAAAAGTTTTGGCCCATTTTCATTTCAGTACGTATATTAGTATCACCCTCAAGCTTGCATCCAGTCATTTGAGTGTTTGGAATGAACTATTGTTTTACCAGACGTATCCATACAGCTCCTCATGGTGGGATAGATGATATTTAAAATTAAATGTGGCCTGAGGTAAACATAAAAGTTAGCAACCGGTATTCAGTCACATCAGACTATGGATTAATTTTGTACTTCAAGTAATGATTTGTCTGTATTAAAAGCTGAATGTCTCTTTATCTCACATGTCGTAGAGAAAAATATACCTTTCAACACTACTGGGAAAATTGGCAATTTTTTCAAGTCTATGTTTCCAGATTCAAAGCTTACTGCTAAGTAGTAAGTACGCATGTAGAGAGGCTGAATTTCTGCCCCAATTTTAAGTGATTTTGTTGTTGGTAAAATACTAAAAAAAAAAAAAAAATTGCTTAAAATCGGGGCAGAAATTCGGCCTAGCATGTGGCAGAACTAAAACAGGTGCTATTGTTAAAGAAATGGCAACAGAAACTTCAAGATCATCTGGTGAAATGATGAAGTGTGGACCATTTAGTATATCAAGAGATGGATCTAATAACAGTGACAACAAATGATACCCAGTAGTTTCGAGAGTTTTCAATCGTGTGACAAAACATGACGAAAAAATTTGCCGCCTCACTCCGCTCAGCATTGCTTTCCTTTATTTCACTTCAAAAGGTTGGCAAGTCTGTAATATATATAACTTGACCTTGTAATACACACAACTTGACCTTGTAATACACATGTATAACTTGACGTCATAATACACAGATAATTGATCTATATTTACAGGATATGTATAAAAAGCCCTTGGCATCTATACAGTGTTGGCATGTCCACTGTGAGGAGTGTTGGTTGAAAACTCTGGTCAGTACAAATCTAAATAGTTTACATAATTATCAAAGTTAGAATTTAATTCTATCAATTAATTATTTTATATCATAGTATGTTACAAGTTAAGGTACTTTTTATATGCATAACATTTTTATAAACATATTACGATTTATCTGTTAATAGGGTTGTTTCGGATTTTTATGCAATCCGTATTGGATCCAAATTTTTCGTGCAACACTTCAACTTTGTTAAACATAGCTCTTTTCCAGATTAATCATGTCTTTGCGTTGACAAGAAATCAAATGTAGGTAGACATCACTGTCAGCACATGGAATGTGCCGGATTTGGTACTTCTCTGAAAGAAAAAGCTATATCTTTCAGACTCCGTTGCAAGTATGAGTTAATTTGGTTGTGTCAGCTAGCAATGGAACTTGATTCAGAAGTTCTTGACTTGCATAAGGATTATGAAGAAATGCATACACCAAAATGATCAGTTATATCTGAATATCAGATGATTGTCACCAATTTCTTTATGTAAAAAAAAAAAATGGCATTAACCATCTGCACAATTTACCGGATGTGGAATCTAGTGACATTTTGACTTTTTATGAAATCTTGCATCTGATCTGTTTAAAGTGAATGTTCTATCATTGCATCATTATCTTCATATACGATAAGTCATAATGGAATCTGGATTTTAACCTGCCACCTTCAAAATGAATGCTCTTCCACTTTCGAAGTGAATGCTCTACCTCCTTCAGAGTGAATGCTCCACTAATAATCCACTGTAAAACGTTGAGTTGGAGTATAATTTGTTTTGTGTACTTCGATGTTTCTTTGTTTACAACATTTAGGTTTCTGTTAAATAACTTTTGTTCCGTTCCACAAATTTTAATCAGCTTTGATATGTCATGTGTCAGGGAGACTACACTTCATGTCTCTCTTGTGTGCGTCATGTCTCCCTCAAACGAAAACCCTTGCAGCTTATTCCACAGACTTTATTGATTCTGTATTTTGGTATAATATACAATTTATTGCTCTGGTTGTAGGGTAATATGAGCAAAGCCAGAGGGGAATATGACTTGACTTGGTAAGCAAATCCTCGTGTCTCCCTACAACCAGGGCAATAAATGTATATTATTGTATTTTGTACAAGCTTTCTGATGCTTTGCTCTCATTTTCAGGGTGCCAAAAAGTTATGTCCACAGTGTAATATGATCACTGCAGCCACAGACCTCAGAAGAATATATTTATGAAGACATAGTAATGAAGGAAATCAAATACTCCACTGTATGGAATATTGACTGGCATCCATGATGTGTCTCTTAGAGATCATAATGAAGTAAAACAAGGACTGTTCTGTGTTAAAGGCATGTTGTAACTCTTTAAGGTTTGGTTTAAAATGCAGTAAAAATTGCAAATTTATAATGATATTTAAAGTATTGTTTTATACATATCAACATATCACTGTATTTTGAGGTCTAAACATGTGAAATGAGGTATAGTTGAATTCTTGTGCAGGGTTACAAAAATTTGATTTGACCCCAGGTCAATTCATATGACCTCCAGTTTGAAAGCTTTTTGTGCATATCAAACCAGGAAATAAACAAATCATTGCAAAGTAACAGATTCAGTAGTGGGAGATTCTACAAGAAAAGGTTATAGATCCACTGGAACATCTGAATGGAACAAAAGCAGGATACATATGGGTGATCAGTTTGAATGCTGGAATGGTATTTTCTTCGGTATTATTATGGTACCTACATACCTAAGCACTCAAAAAGAATCTAGGTCATCTGAAATTACTTTCAGTCGTTAGTCGATCAGATACGTCTTCGGAATCTGCGTCGTTGCATAATTAATTATATTCCACTGACAGTTTTTTAACTTCATACAATAACAAATATATGCGATATTAATTTTTTATCAGTTACAGAAACATTATTTCACACTTTTTTTTACATCATTACCCATCAGTTTTCAATGGTAAAAAAAATTATGATTTTGAGAGACAATTTGCCTTAAATATAAGAATAAAGAATGCATCTGATTCTACGACAATCCCATGTCTCTAAAATGATGGCTTATGAGTTGCCTTTAGCTGGGCTTCGCCAAAGGCGAAAACTGGCTATAGTCACAATCCATTTCTCTGTAATCGACTTCTCGTGTATGTGGCGCCTATATATTACAGTCAATATCAGCACAAAATGTAAGAAACTGCACAGTGATAATGTGCATGTATGTAATGTCAAAATTTATTACATTGTTATATATTCTATACGGTAACACAAATAAGTTCTTAATTATATTTACTTTGGTATGGTGTGTATATTGATACTGTTTATGTCCTCTAAATATGCAGAGGGTTTATTTTTTTATTTATATGATGGACATTGATCAGTAAAAGAAAGCATAAAAAGTCTCTCCATATGGAGTTGAAAATAAACCCATAAGATAAAAACCCTACCTAACTTGCCACACTTTAAGAATCATTTGTCTGAGAACCAGGTATATTTTAGATAATCATTTATGTATACACTTCTCCCCCGTTATAATACGAAACCTGCATAACGCCACTATTTCTTGAAGAACAAATTTCCTTCCATATAATAATTCCCCCATTCTAATGCCAAAACCTGCACAATGCCATCCACCACTGATTAACTGGTACGAATGGTCATTTATACATGTTACATCCCTTGACTGTATCACCAAACCAGATGAATTAACAGGTGTGATTAAAACTGTTACTTGTTACTTGAACCATTGAGTTTCATAAACTGGCTGTATGAACAAAATATTGTAGTCAAACGGGGACCAGCTTAAGAGTGTCACAATTTTCAAATCTTGCTTCTGTGAATGTTTGATAAATCGACACATCTTCTGTTTACACAGCAATTATAACATATCAAGAAATAATCATGAGTAGTGGGGATATAAACCTAAACCCTTTGTATTACCGGCCTGCCAAAGATTTATTTCAAACAGAAACAATGAAAACTTTATAAATGTTTCTGGGTTAATGTTAGAAATGGATCCCAATTTTCAAACTGTCAAACATGTACATATTTTGGACAGTTTAATTTTGATAGGGGGGCCAAATTGTCCAAACTTTAACAATGACCAGAATATCCCAGTTTACAGTAGTGAGTAGTAAACAGTGTATGATATACATGTACAACAGGGATTAAAGACATGAAAATGACCACACCTCAACAATAGTAAACCTTGATATATTGACAAACCTGTTATACCGCCAAAATTAAGAAAAACAAAAGGTGATGAACTTAATATATATATATATATATATATATATATATATATACACATATATATATATAGTACAACCTAGATATAGGGGTGAACTATATATATATATATAGTACAAACTAGATATATTGAAATCAAAAGGCATTTTTTTTTTAAATAAATGGTTAAATAATAACAGGATTTTAAATTCAAAGGTAATTATGAAATTGGCTGGGGAATAAAAATGTGGGTTTAACTGTGTGTGTGTATATGTATATATATATATATATATATATATATATATATATATATATATATATATATATATATATATGTATATAAATATAAATATAAATATACATACAGTCAACTTCTCTTATAACATGAACAAAATAATGGTTATAGCGAGGATATATTTCATATTCTATATGAATCTGGATAACGAAATCTGGCCACAACGAGGTTTAAATCTATCTCCCTTCCATTTCAGTATAAGTGGAGTTGACTATGTGTACGTGTGTGTGTGTGCCATTTAAAGTGTGTGTGTAGTACTTTGGTACAGCCATTAGACTGATCAGAAATTGATCAACATAGTTCTACTATATTTTCTTGTGTAAAAATAATATTTTGTTTAAATCAATTCAGATCATGATTAAATACATGTCTAGGAATGGTTTATTTTGGAATGTCTGTGTATTTCTCCACTATTTTATTTTGTCACTTTAAAGTATCGGGTGAAGAACTGACAATTTTACCAGCATGTACATATATTTATCAGGTCATTTAGGCACATATGGGTGGCCATATGTTTGTTTCTATCTATATTACATATATTCATCAGATCATTAAGGCACAAATGGGTCACCATATGTTTCTATGTATATTATATAATTATATTCATCAAATCATTGAGGCAAGCAAATGGCTTCCCACATGTTTCTATTTTCATGCAAAATGATATTTTGGTTATTAATTGATGCACATTACTGCACCAAATTTTTTATCGGAAATGTTGACTGATATATAAAGACTACTACATTTCAAATTTCCAATTATGTTGTTCTCAATATAGATGCATTTTGTGTGATATCTTTTGTTTAAATGTCTGTATTTATATTATATCTTGTGTTGTATTACAAATGCAATGTTAAAACTGGTGATAATGTAGAATTATGATAGAATTAAAAAATTGTCATTGATAGTTACAGCTAGTTCTTATGTTTTTATAGTTTTATGTCATAAATGAACAGAAAATATATATCAAATTTAGAAAATTTTATAACACATTGTGTAAAATAAAATAATTTTATCTATAATTTGCCCGAAAATAAGACATGAAAATTTTCAGAATGCAACATTTCCTTTAATGCGGTATCTAAATATCTTATTGTTTTTTGCTAATTGTTTAAGTTACTATTTTTACTATCATCTTTTGTCTGTTGTTGTGCGTTTTAACTTTTACACATTTTCGACTTATTCTCAAGAACCAGTTTTACAATGTACTTTTAATCCAAACTCATTGGAGGCCCCAAAAAGGAGTAAAACTTAAGGCCCTGTAACATATTATGATTTGTTGAGCGTATGCCGACATATGAAAAATTCATAAATTGTTGGCATACTTCAAACTTTCGCTTATAGCCCTGTCACACATTAACAATTTGTTGAACTTATGCCAACGCATGAAAAACTTATCAAAAATTCATAAAATGTTGGCATACGTCGAAATGTACTGTGGTGTACTAAAACTAATGGGAGAATATTGATGTACGTCGGTCATGTGCAACTGACTGAGTTTGTATACCTTGAATTCTCTTTGATACGGTTTTAAGTTATCTCTCACCCACAGGATTGCACTTTTATTCAGATACTTTAAGTGAAGTAGCAAAGTCGTAAACATGCATATGAACTACAAACTAATGTCAATAGCAATATGATAATTTAAACTGCCCTTTCTTCCGTTCCACAGGACGTTGTGTTTCAGGTATCATCCTATACTATAGATCCGTTATTTTAAGTGAGCTAGTGGTTAGAGGTTCGATATTCCGTCTCACTTTAATGTATGTAACCTTAGTTACAGTAATTTTGAGCCCCAGTAGAACTTTGTTTACTATACAGGCAACTGGTTGCTGATGGTCTCTTCCCAGGTACATTTGTAACTGGGTTTTCACCTCTACCACAACAATAGGTCGTCATTATACGATGGAAACAATTCTAGGGTGGTGTCTTTTGTTTGATTGTTGGGTTATATATCCTGTCAAGAAGTTTTCACTTATACCAAGATGTCACAGACTTTAGGTGAAGTTCTACAGATTTGGCCTTTGCTATGGACTGACGCCAATGTAGTGACGGTTCCTTTACATGCCACGCGGCAGCACCACACGTTGAACCTCGGTTTTCAGTCCGATACCAAAGACTCATGACTTTCATTTCGTATGCCCAGCGTTTGGCCAAGGAACAGTCACTGCCACTGTTAAAGTCTTTGGTATGACTCGTTACCAGGAATCAAACCCGCTTTTGAGTCGAATGCTTTACCATTAAACCACCACAAGCGATCTAGTGTGGTGTAAAACTACAATTGAAAAAATACGTTTTAATACCTGTCAGTTCTGCAGATGAACAGACGCTAAACAATGTCTTCGTTCTGATTCTGATGGGTTCTGTAGACCTTCTCCTTGTGATTTGAATGTTTTTACCACTTGGCCATCACAATTATTAATCAAACCAACCCCTCCCCTCCCCCGAAACAAAACCAGTACTCAAATATGAACAAAAATATTTTATTCAAAAAATGGATCAAAGACCCAAATGACTAGGCTGTTGGAATGGATGTCAAACAGAAGTTGGACAATTTCTACGAGTTGTATAAATTCATTGATACAAACATGCAACAAAATTTGAAGTATTTACATCAAAAATTGTTCTTAATTTTTGGAAAAATTTGAGCTGCACAACTTCGATATATATTATATATATACATATATAAAGATATTCTAAAACGTTTGATGATTCTACATAACAACAGTAGGAGGTGATCACAAAAAGGCACCTCCCTTGAAAGAGTTTTTGAAAATGACCATCCAGAAAATACACAAGATCTTTACATTAGTCCCTACAACTTTCCAGAACATTCCCTCATGCATATAAAATCTGGGGTTTTTTTAAAGAAAATTGGAATTTCAATCCATCCAAGTGACCATGACCTTTCATTAGATGACTAGAAAGTTCGCCAAAATATTCATTCCATCAATCACTATATGTGCCTAAAGTTTAGATTCTACATTCAAAACTATTTGTAGGAGTTGATTACACAAAAATAGGTACCCTACGTCCCCGCCTGCCTGGCAGTCACTTTATTATAACCAGGTTAGAAAAGGTAAACAAAAATGTGAGATTATGAAGTATTTCATTGACAAAAAAGAAAATATTGAATACTTCATTCGTTTGCATCAACAGAATAAAAAATAACATTCAGATCAAAATATTCATGAACAAAAAACAATTTTAACATACGATCCCAAAAAATTACTGAGTTAATGCAATTATCCAAACTGAAGATAATATGTGTCAACATGAAGAATATAAACAAAAACTTAAATCAGTTGTTATAAAGGACTGAAATGATATCCAACTGGCAATGAAAAAATAGTAATGCCATTTCTGGCTAAATATGTACAAAATATTACTGAACAATTAAGTCCAAACGTTGTGTACTTTGAAATATAGAAGATACCGATCCTTTGGCTTAGATTCTGATTCATATAAACATTAATGTGGATTTACCAATCCTAATGCGCAATGGTGTTAAACTGACAAACCAACATTATCAATATATCCATACAGAATGTAGACTGAGCGAATACTGAAAAACATGGTTAGTACTCGCTTATATGACACCGAAATGCAAAAATTAGTATACATACTCGACAATGATAAATAAGTATCCTTCAAACTGAACAGTTAACTTAATGAAATCTCTCGTCGAGTCAAAATAATGTAGAATTTGATTTAAAAGAAAATAACCGAAAACTCGTTACATGATAGCCACGAATCACTGCTGCAATTTGGACACCGTTCTTCAAACCCAATACGTTTTGTCCACTAATATCGGAACGTCAAACGTCACACGTCTTCCAGGCATAGGTATGTTATTCAAATCAATCACATTATGGTTGAAATCCTCGGCATGCACATGTACATACTGTAGTTGGTCGTCTTTGATTGCTGTTCCCAATGATGAAAGTTCACTCATTGGAGTGTTTGAATTGGCTCGTGAGCTTAAAGAACTATAGTCAAGCTCTGCGATTACGCTACAACTTCTGAACAATTCCGTGATACTTTGAGCATAATCCCCCAACGAACCACCATTATCACACTGATTTGGACCAATTTCAGCAACGTAGCTTTGACCCACAGCACCATCAAATCCAATCATGCTATTTACAACACCTTTGTTAATTGATGTTGCTTCATTCGGATAAATACGAATGGACGACAACTCGTTTACAATTTTGGATAAATCCTCTGGGCTTGCATTCTGACTAGGTTCGCTGAATACTGGAAGATTACTCGTAGTGGTCCCTTGAAGTAGCGAGGCTGTTGGGTTCCCGGATGTGTTGCTACTTCCTACATTGGGTAGCATCGATGTATCGTCAGTGTAATGTGTTTCCGTGGACTCCAGACTACTACCAACACTTGCGTTAAATACATGAGAGAAGACAGGTGGGTTCCCTGTGTGTATGACATTGTTGTTCACGGTCATCCTTTGGTGATAATACAAAATACTGCTAGGAAGGCTTGGAACTCCACCACTTAAATCACTCTCAGTCTGGCTGGTTCTCTCCGACGTTTGATTGGTTGACGGCATCGTCCCACTTTGTAAAGATGACGGAGGGCATGTGGGTTCTTGTGTTGACGTTAAATTTGACGCATCAACGCCAGTGTCAATATTTGATGTTGTTAAACTACCGGCAGATGTTGTTGAGCGTGGTGACGAGGGATAACTAGTAAACTGAGAATTCGTATTTGTTGTCATTGCAGAATTTATTTTCATCATCAAGCTTCCTTGATCTGATCCCAAATCATACTCTGTTGTTGGGGTATTGTTGTTCGGGAAAAATGGTGATCCAATAGACTTTCCGTACTTTACACAAGTACTACAGGACTCTTCACTCTGAGTAGTATTGGTCGTCTGCAAAGACTGACCTCTTGCATTTTTGCTTGGCGAACTTACCTCTGACTCTTCATATGAAGGTGGAGGTGCTTGTGGTGTGACCCAAGTGAGATGATATGGGGAGAATGGTGCTTGGGCACTTACGTTGTAACTTTTTGACATGTCTGATATTCCATCTGCTGACATCGGTGTGTCAATTTCATTAATCGGAGAGAGTTGTTGGCGAAGTGCTGATACACGAGTCATGTTTACCTCTTGTCGCGCTTGGGCCTCTGGAGGACAAAGTTTCCAGTTGTCATTATCCCAGTAAAATGTAAATTTCTGATTATCTGGATACTGCAAAGGGGTAACTTGAACTTTTTCCCGGAAACTGTTTCTAAGCGGTGTTGTTGAACGCGTAGAATCTCGAACATGGTCAATACCAGTGCCCCGAGAACTCCTGTTAAACTTTCCAAAGGATGTATTCACGCCAATATCAACGTTCTCTTTTCTGCGTTTGTCTCTCCATGAATGCCAGTACAAACAGAATCCCACACACACGAGGAATATAACAATTAATATAATCGGTACAATCATACCCCAGCTAACATCCGGGCTGTTGTCATCACTTCCTCCTGGTGGACTATTTGCCGTAGACGATATTAATGTTGTTGATTCTTTCAAAGAAGACATAAGCTCTTGTAGCGTTATATTCTTTTCTGGAAGAAATAAATGATAAAACATTATTCTAAAGTGATAGTAATTACGATTTAGACAAACATTTGAGAAAGATATTAAGCTGATAAGATGAAATATAGATGGTATAAAATCACATCAATACTGTTGAAATGTTTCACATAAATCTTAAATAAAAGTATTCATAATCCCTTAATTATGTCAGGTTATGTTACTGGTAATGTTTTCTACCACGTGCTGATATTCCTCCATCCGACATTTTCTTTTTTTGAAAACAAATGATGGCTGCGCAATGGGTTTTGTCGAAATAAAGTTAGCATTGGTCATATGAATATGGTGCGGTCTTAATAAGTTCTTGATTTACCAGACAGCAATTCATTTAGAGTGTAAAACATTAAAAATCTTTCAAATACCCAAGGAAAAGAAATCAGGAATTGTTTTATTTGAAATATTGTGTAATTTAATTTACATTTTTTTTTAAGTACGGCAAGTTCGTC
Organism: Atrina japonica; assembly: GCA_030159075.1. Classification (NCBI taxonomy): domain Eukaryota; kingdom Metazoa; phylum Mollusca; class Bivalvia; order Pterioida; family Pinnidae; genus Atrina; species Atrina japonica. Next base: position 2,150,658 of record BROG01000003.1, read on the forward strand.
GGGAAATTTTATGCCTGCACAAAACTTTTTGACGTATGCAAGCGTATAACTCATATGTTCCGCATACGCTTGAGTAAGTTGTAGGAACGTTATATAAGCACTGTACTGCCGTCAGTTGGCATTCGTGGACTTATAAATGCCAACTTGACAAGAATAGGGAACTTTACAACTCGAAAAGGGAAATCCCCTCAGTTTAACGTAGCTGATATGCCATACACCTTCGGATGTTCGTATTTCTGAAGAGCTGTGCTCGCATTAAATCTAAGTTTATACATGTACAATGTATTCTCTTTAAACTGAGATCTTTTAATGACTTGATATTAACTATTTTCATCGTTTTCGCTTACCGCAACGAAAATCATATCGAATATTTGTGGGAAAGGTGTACGAGTGTCAAAATAAATAAATAAAAAACTGAACTGAATTTCCGGGTATCGCAACAGAGTTGTAGAGGTCAGTATTCACTGGATAAAGCAAATTCATCATGAAGTGCTAACGCGAACCCGAACCGAGCATCAGTAATAGCAGTTTCCCTGTCCAGTTTCAATAAACTATTATATTACACAGTATGAACAATTTTCCCACACAGCTTACCAGTCTTCATAGCGTTGTTAAAACACGAAACTATGTACATTATCAGTTTTTAAAACAAGAACTAGCGCCCTGTGAAGCGTGTTGTTGAGGTTCTTACTTCGATGTTACGGTGAAGGACAAGTTTCTGTGGGATACACATAATAAATTGTGACTAAATGAGGAAAGTAGTTGAATACCATTCCACAGAACAATTTTCTGACATTTTGCACGTGTAGTCTGACTAATGGACCAATGAGCCGGCACACTGATGGACGCACGGCATTATTTCTACGTCCCATTTGCTTTGCATGTTACGGTGAAGGACAAGTTTCTGTGGGATACACATAATAAATTGTGACTAAATGAGGAAAGTAGTTGAATACCATTCCACAGAACAATTTTCTGACATTTTGCACGTGTAGTCTGACTAATGGACCAATGAGCCGGCACACTGATGGACGCACGGCATTATTTCTACGTCCCATTTGCTTTGCAAGAGGATATAGAATCTAATGGCAAGAAAAATTGGGGGAAAAAAAGATGAAAAAATGGCAATACCTAGTTAGATTATGATCAGCGATATATAAAGCTTTATATTTCGCTGTTATGATCGATGCTCTGATAAATATCACATTTACAAACAAAAATTTTTAAAATACTCATTTACAGATAAATAGTTTGATCAGAGAAATAAATTATAGATATAAAGTGGAAAATTAACTTAGACAAAAACTAAATGGAAAAACCACAGGTCTTTTTAAAAGAATGGGGAAATTTTGCAATGTTTCGATTTTACTTTTCAATAACAAGTATCAACGTTTTTCGTCTTTTGTCGAATAGTTTCATTATAATATCTTTTAATGGTCTCTTATGCAGGTACCCCATTACTACATTTCAGTTCCTATTCCCCTTCTCTCCCCAACACTGCCATAGCACTCACTTCTGGCTAGTTTCTGAACCTTCACCACGTATGCACTTAATCATATGCAAAGTTATGACATATATTTTTGAAAACAATGTAAAGGCAGGACATTTATGAAATTATAAAATCTGCTTATAGGGACAGGGTTATCACAATGTTGTAAAATGTTGCCCAATCCTATTCAATGTATTTATTGAATAAAAAATGTTTAATCATTAAAATACCTCTACAACAAACGCTCATTTTGAATGTCTACTTCCCTAACTTTATAACGTTATAAGTATTACTACAAATTTATAATCCTTGTATCAACCAATCCACTACATTGATATTTTAAGAGAGTATGTGTGAACGAGTGTGTGTTTGCAGTGTAGATGTGAGAAAAAATGTATTACACATGGTTTTCAGCAATTTAAGGATGTATATTTATGTCCATCCTACTAACAATATTATGCATAAATATCCAACAAAGTAGAATTAACAAAACAGTGTGAAATCATTCCTAAAATTATAGCAGTAGTAATATATGTTCCTAATACATATATTTTACTTTACCTAATAAAGTTTAAAAAAAAAACAGCAATTCTTATTTCAAGTCAGAACCATTTTTCCAGAAGAATGTTCTCTTATCTGTGAAAATCAAGCTGGATACAGAAAAAATCATTCAACAATAGATAGCATATATTAACATGTATATAAAAGAAATTGTATGATGTTTTCAAAGATTTTGAAAAAGCTTTGAAAAAGCTTTTGAAAAAGTTTGGCGGGTAGTTTTTGGTACAAAGTAATCAGATTTCAAAATACATGTAACATACCATAGATGGGAAATGTATACTATTGTTCATTAGATGTATTACGGTACATGTTTAAAATCAAGAATTGTTTGAATTGGCGGGAAATTCACTGATTTTGTCTTGTATAATAACTTTTTGATAAAATGGTTAAGCATGTATAGTTATATGGGAATGAATGTGGTAGTTACACATAGATACTGATATAAATCATTTCTCACTTTTAGTAAAATGTCTAGTTTATCTAAATGTGAGAACATGATAAAACAAATACTAAATAAATATGGTTCAAGTGATGTGTGGGAATTTGGAGGATTTACTGCCAAAATTTCGATGATCAGTAATATTTGATGCATATTGTATGACCAACCTTTATGGAAATGGAAGTCGGAATTTGAAAATTCATCCAATTGTTTAAAGACAATCTTGAATTGGAAGAATATTTAAAAAAAACAACTTTATTTTACAACGTTAAACAATCAAGTTAAATCAAGTTATATAAATATCTCTTGTTGGCACCGATGTTGGCGTCAGGGATTGCTTACTGTTGGAGGGAAACGGAGTACCTGGGGAAACACATGTTTCAGACTCGGTGAACGCCATACCATCTCACATACTACCCTGTCCGCTCCGATGAATGAAGTTGGGTCCCATAGGTGAGAAGTGAGTGAGCTAACCACTGCGCTACCTGGACACCCGAGAAGAATAACTGGATAAGAACCGGCCAAAGGATTCATATGTACAAATTTCGAATCTGCAAATACGCTGTCAAACTTCCAATTGAAACAGGGCGAAATAGGACAAATGAATAAAAATGAAAGATTTTGTAAACTTTGTAATGAAAATAAAATCACTGAGAGATGGATTTATCATATATCAGAGTGTTTGTCACTCGGGGAAAAAATAAAAATAAGTATTTAGGTAAATACGTCTGCTGTTTTAAACAAATTTTTCGCCTTTTACAAAAATTTTTTTATCAAACTTTGTGTGTATTCCAATTAAAACACTGATTGATAATGTATATACCACTTTTTTCGGAAATATAATGTATACATTTATATTAAATTCAAGCTCAACTGATGAAGTACTATTGACAGAAACAATAATCTTAAGTATTTGTTTTGGCATCTTGTTTGTTTGTTTATTGTTGTTTGACGTCCCACTCAAGAATCTTTCACTCATATGGAGACGTCACCAAATGCCGGTGAAGGGCTTCAAATTTTGGCCTATGCTCGGCACTTACGGCCATTGAGCAGTGAGGGTTTTTTAACGTGCCGACACCTACTGTGACACGGGAACTCGGTTTTTACTGTCTCATCCGAAAGACAGGAAACCAACCTGCCGCCGACTGGACACGAACTTACGGTCAAGAGTTGAGCACTCTACCGACTGATCCTGGCCGGCTTTGGTCTCTTGTAAAACTAACTTTGGTATTGTTAATACTACATATAAAGGCGTACTTTGGTTTAAACATTAATTTGTTAATTGAAATAACGTTAGATCATGCTATACCAATATGTAATTAGGATTGGGCAAAAAGTAAAACTCTCCCATCGTAATGTTACTTATATATATATATCGCCAAAATTATGCATTTATATATATATAAATATATAAAGAGAGAGAGAGAGAGAGAGAGAGAGAGAGAGAGAGAGAGAGAGAGAGAGAGAGAGAGAAATTTATCGACTGATTTAAACCATAATAGTTATCATAATAGTGATAGAAAAAGAAGGTAAATTATTATGATAGTCAGTAAATGATCAAAGTACATGTAGGAATTCTGAAAGATGACATTATGATATTATGAGTATGAAAGTTGACATCGTTTATGAGTAAGAAAGTTGACATGTTTTATGAATCTGAAAGTTAACACATTTTATGTATTCATATATTCTGAATAATATATCTCCATTAACATCATAATCATACATACTACAACCAGATAAAAGAGTAATTATATTGGTTTGGACTGCTACTGTGTCCATTGTTCTAGTCCTCAAGTCTTTATAATGATCACATTCAAGGAGAAAGTACTTTGCAGTTTCAGGATAACCACAAGAACATTTGCCATTCTTTTATATACGTCGACATTCAGAGAGCTTTATCCCAGACGAGGACGAGTATGCAATATTTGACTTTTTTCGTTCCCCAAAATAAAAATATATTGGTACTTTCCTTTTGTCTTTATCGACAAATCTCTTAAATTCTTTAAGTCTCTTATATTACCTGGCAAAGCATTAGTCACTCACTTGTTAGTAGATTTAAATGAATTTTGATATACATTTGTCCTAAATAGGTGTTTGGAGATTTGACTTTGACCTATGATTTCTTTGGCTGACCTGGTGAACACTTTGGGGAACAAGTGAATATAAATATGGGGGAACTTCCTTATTTAGCATTTTAAAGAAGGTAATTAATCTATGTTTATATCGTCCATACTAAAGTCTCTCCCATCCAGTCTCCCCCAGTAAATTAGCTTTAGAACATGATCTTGTAGCACCAGTGACAATATGAACAGCTTCATATTGAATTTGTTCAATTTCCTGTTTTTTTTATCCCAGAACACATCTGCATACTCCAAACAAGGTCGAATGAAAGAAAAATATATCATTTCTAAGGTCTTTCTATCTCGCATAAACCGTAATGATCTAAAAATGTTAATTACGTTTCCAAGCCTTTGTAGCCATTTCAGTTATATGGTCATGTCATGAACAGGTCTTGTTTATAATTAACCCCAAATGTATATGAGAGGATACTTCTCGAATATGTACATTATTCATTATTCCTGGAGGGTGCATGTTTGGTTTAACCTTCCGTAATATTATTAATTGTTCGGTTTTATTAACCAACCAGTCTTGCCACCACTGGTGTATTTTTTCTTCTAAATAAGTATTCACCAGCTCAGCCGCCATTGCAGGATCCTCGACGACTAGGTAGAGAGATGTGACATCTGGGGAAAGTCGTATACTTGAATTTGTATCATTCACAATATCGTTAATGTATATGACAAACAAAGGAGGTCCAAGCATTGATCCTTGAGGAACCCCTGTCTTAATGTTTTTATAGTCAGAGACACATCACTCAAAAAGCAACTATCTGATGGCATATTTTGTATAACGTGACGTTGTGCTATATTATATATATATATATAAATTGAAATTAGATATGAGTAAACTTTTCGATACAAAACGAAGAAAATCGGTAATAATTCCCTGCATTCCAAAGATGTTTTCCATTCTCGGTTCACATGAATATCCTATACAAATACGTTATCACAATGACTCTTAAAGGGGCATTAGCTGGTTTTTATTTCTTTATTATTTATTATTTATTAATTATTATTATTTAAATCTTTCCTTTTTTACTACTTAGGTATGCACATGCATAAAATTCTGAAATTCCTGTATATTTTGTGAAAATTGATGGAGAAACCCAGTTTGGCAATTTTCACTTGCAACTGATTAAAATCAACAGTACCAGTTGTATATACATACCGCACTGGACCTGTCCTAATTTTTACAATTTTTTTCTGCTTGTGTGTCAGCTCTTGTTATTGTACATCAAGTACAAGTAGTAAAAATCGAAATAATTATTTTTGGTTATCTGAAATATCATACAAATTAAAGAGAGAAATTAAAGTCAAGTGGTTGATTGTTTTTAAATATATAGGCTTACCAGGAAAGAAAATCAAAGCAACAGGAGTTCAAAAATTTTAATTTACCTTTTAATATTTCCTCAATGGCATGTCTGTCAAGTTCGGCATTACCAGTAATGTTTAGACCCAGTGGACCATAGAAATCCACAAATATTTTCCGGTCCATTGAATCATTCATCAACTCTGTTGTCATTTCTGAATTGTCTGTAAACAGAACAAAACTGATCAGAGAGAGAGAGAGAGATAGAGAGATGTTAGGGGAAAGCGCTCATCAAGGACCTTCTACGTGTAGAAAATGAAAGCCGTAACTTGTACAGATTCTGTAATTGAACTAGACTCTGGAATACCAATTGATCTTGAGACTAAAAATTGTCATGGTCATGGTAAAAAACAAAGGCTTTAATACATAGTTCTCATCAAAGTCTGTCGACATGTGAAATTTCAAAGAGACATATAATCAATTACCTTTCCGCAATTGACCTAAACCAAATTGTTTACGCAGATGGACAAACAGACAGGCAAACGGACAGACAGCAGAGGTACTTTTGGACAGGACCCCTCTTAATGCCTCTTGTCCATGACCACCAACCCTTGTTTTATCACATTTTGAAGAAAACATAAAACCAGACCGAAAACAAGGTGGGGCAAGAGAGGGGGGCACTAAGAGGGGTCATAGTCACAAGTATTAGTGCCACACAGAGGGTTAAAAATAGTAATTTCATAGACCAGATTTTGCTTGTTAATCCAGCCAAAACGCTTGTGAAAATGGTCTGTGTAACTCATTTTTTTTTACTAGATAATTAAAATTTTAACTAAAACCTAAACTATAAAATTTCTATTACTGTTATGAAATTTTAGATTTTTTTTTATAAAAATCTAAAATATCAAATTTCCAAATCGTTTCGAGTTTGGTTGAAAGTTCGGTTTTAATTTTTTGTTTTTGATTTTTAGTCATTTCCCCGTTCTCTCTACGATAAATGTAACTTGACCTAAAGCTTTACAAACTCCGCACGATGAATAAAACCCGACTGACCATTGCGTTTCTTTTGATACCCGATAACAGGTTGCAGCTACAGTGTACACAAAAATAACCAATGATATATGTTACATAGGTAAACAATTGATATTAACTTACCCTCCATATTGTGTATCGAAGTCTTCTGTCCGTCTCGTCTGAAACACAGGGATAATATCCGTGGTACCTTTGGTTCATCAGTTCAAGCCTCGTGTTTATCAGTAAGCTAATCTTAATTGTTTCTTTAGTTGGCTATTCACTTCTGTTCCGTATGATAAGTATTTAAAATTTCTTTTGTAATAAACGAACCATGTGTAGACAAATTGTGAGTCCGATCATGAGATGTACTCACTTCTAAAATCTAACCAACGCTTCGTTCTGAGAGATAAAGAAAGTCTGGTTGTGTATAAATGTTAAATTAGATATTTATTTATTTATTTATTTATTTACTTATTTATTTATTTATTTATTTATTTATTTATTTATTTATTTATTTATTCATTTGTTTATTTATTTATAGTTAAGTTTAAATAAAGATATTCAAACTTTGAATATAACATAAACAACGAATTAATAAGGGGATATAATATACATATATGTATATAACGGTCCATACACGAATTAGTATGGTGATATAAAATATATAACGAATTATTATGGTGATATAACATAACGAATTATTATGGTGATATAACATAACGAATTATTATGGTGATGCCAGCTCATGCATTTGTGTTTGCTGAAACTTGATTTATTTTAGGCAAATGATAAGTCATAATACAATATTAGACCGGGATAAAAACGATTTTTTAAAAATTAAAATATCTGAGAAGCATACCCTAGACCACAGGGAAACGGTGATTTTTTTGTCTGGAAACTAGAGAAAATCTCACATCGAATTAATCTAGCAACGAAATATTTTTTAACGATAATAATATTGTAATTCTGAATGTCTGGAGAATACTAGGACGAAATTCTGCCTCGATTTTAAATAACCTTTTTGCTGATCTAACCTCATTTTGAGAAGGATAATCAATGTGATTTATTAGCGGATTACTAGGCGTATTTTCGCGTCTTGACGCAGAAAAATGTGTCCGTACGGGATACCAAATTTCAAAAACTGAAATTATCTGAAAGATGCGTAAAACCCGATCCCCTAATGAAATATTACCTCATAATCAATCCTGCACTTAGAAATATGTGCAGTGACCAGGGCAAGCGTGCCCCTATAGTTGATGAAATAGAGGTAAACCCTTTAATTTTTCTTTGGAAGTCGGAAAATTAAAAACAAATTTCCCCAAATTTTCACGACTCGCTCCGCTCGGCGAATATATTTTACATTTAAAACCTCTCCAACTTTCAATTCTAACTCTGCTTTTGATGAGGTATGCATCGCGCAACAGTTTTTAAAAGTATAATTTTATGTCACCAGCCTCAAACCCACACCATTAAAAGAATTCTAAATCCGCCACAGTTGTGTTTGTTTATTGCATAATCAAAACGCATATGAAAACAATTTTTTACCGGGAAAAATGTTTTTCCCCACCCCCACTTTTGATTTGCTTCCCACGCCACTGTTTGGTATGACTATATAACATATATCACGAATAAATATTGTGATATAACATATATAACAAATTAGTATGGTGATATAACATATTATAGTAACAAATTAGTATCGTGATGTAACATATATAACGAATTCACATGGTGATATAATATATAACAAATTACTATGGTGATGTAACATAAATTACTGAATAGTATGGTGATATAATATGTATAACGAAATATTATCGTGATGTAACATACATAACGAATTAACATGGTGATATAATATATAACAAATTAGTATGGTGATGTAACATAAATTACTGAATAGTATGGTGATATAATATGTATAACAAAATATTATCGTGAATCGTGATGTAACATACATAACGAATTTACATGGTTATATAATATATAATAAATTAGTATGGTGATGTAACATAAATTACTGAATAGTATGGTGTAACCAAAGTCTTTAAAAATGGTAGTGACTGTTCCTCCGCCAAGCGCTCGGCATAAGAAATGAAAGTTATGGGTCTTTCGGGTGAGACTTAAATCCGGGTGTGCGTGTCGCGGAAGGTGTGGCACGTTAAAGAACCCCATTGCATTGACATCAGTCCAAAGTGCTAAAATTTGTAGCATTTCACCTAGAGCTGGTGATATTTCCATATAAGTGAAGATTCTTGATGTGATGTAAAACAATAATCTTACGTAAGACTTGTTATCGCCCACGTAAGACTTATCATCTCTTACGTAAGACTTGTTATCGCCCACGTAAGACTTATCATCTCTTACATAAGACTTATTATCTCCCACATAAGACTTATCATCTCTTACGTAAGACTTGTTATCGCCCACGTAAGACTTATCATCTCTTACATAAGACTTATTATCTCCCACATTAGACTTATCATCCCATACGTAAGACTTGTTATCGCCCACGTAAGACTTATCATCTCTTACATAAGACTTATTATCTCCCACATAAGACTTATCATCTCTTACATAAGACTTATTATCTCCCACATAAGACTTATCATCTCTTACGTAAGACTTGTTATCGCCCACGTAAGACTTATCATCTCTTACGTAAGACTTGTTATCGCCCACGTAAGACTTATTATCTCTTACATTAGACTTGTTATCGCCCACGTAAGACTAATTATCTCTTATGTAAGACTTATTATTTCCCACATAAGACTTATTATCTCTTATGTAAGACTTGTTATTTACCATGTAATATTTATTATCTCTTATAAAAGACTTTTATCCACCACGTAAGACTTATTATCTCTAACATAAGATTTATTATCTCTGACATAAGACTTATTATCTAATACGTAAGACTTGTTATATCTCACATAAAACTTATTATCCCACATAAGACTTATTATCTCTTACATAAGACTTATTATCTCTTACATAAGACTTATTATCACTTACATAAGACTTATTATCTCTTACGTAAGACTTGTTATATCCCATGTAAGACTTATCCCTTACGTAAGACTTATTATCTCCTACAAAAGACTTGTTATCTTACTTACTTACTTATTGGCGTTCGCTCTACACGACCACGCCAGCATCCGCGATGAACGTTGTGGTCCTCTGTAGGTCGTCAACATCTCCGTACAGCTTCTGATGGAATGTTGCACCTCGAGGCCACGTTGCTTCTCGCTCCTGGTCGTGTCGCTTACATCGTTGGAGGATGTGCTCAGCAGTCTGGTCCTCTTCTCCGCAGGGACATATTGGGGACGACACCAGCTTGTACTTTCTGCACATGTGTGCATTCAGTCTGTTGTGCCCAGAGCGTAGCCTCACCATTACCACTTGTTCTGGTCTTGACAGCATGTGGTAGGCATCTGCTTCCTGTCTAGTCTTTGCCAGAGCCTTGATGATGGTGGCTTTCTCCTTGTATGTCACCCGGTTATCTGGTTGCTCTAACTGGGCTCCTAGCCTAGCAAGCTTGTCAGCCTCCTCGTTTCCGGGCACTCCACAGTGTGATGGTATCCACTGGAGGGCAACATTGTAGGTAGACCCAAGCTTGTTCACTGCTTGTGCTAGTTCAGGAACATTGTTGTTTTGTAGGGCTTCCAGAACTGATCTTGCGTCTGTGAGGAAGACTACTGAGGTGACCTGTTCAGTTGAGTCTTCAATCACAAGAGCTTCAGTCTCTGCTCTGTAGTTGCTGCAGTGCTTCCCTGTGGCGATGTAGTGCGCTGATTTCCGACCTGACGGGTGTGTGATATGAATACCAGCTCCTCCATCCTTTATGGCTCTAGTGGCGGACCCGTCTGTGTAAACATGGGTCCATGTGTCCATAGGATAGTCTGCGTAGATAGTCGCAAGTGTCAGACTTCTACGGATGGTTTCATCTTCTTGTTTGCCCGAGTCAAGTCCAGGAATAGCAAGTGCCACTTTTACTGCAGACAGGTCATTGGCTGTAGGGTTGGTGATGTCTGCTCTGCCCAAGGGAATTGTCTGTGTGGCCAGTTCAGAGGCATGTTCTCTAGCCAGCTTCTTTGCTTCATGGACAAAGCTACAGCGCTTGAGGCGATTTTTGGTGAATCCCTCAAGCCTGTCCTTCATGGGGTGGTCTGGGAGGGACTTGTACTTGTCTGCCTGGAGAAAAACTTTGGTTTTTCTTCTTTCGTGAAGAGGTTGTATACCTCTTAGCTTCTCCATGAAGGCTATTGGCGTAGACTTGGTGGCCCCTGTGATGATACGCAGCGCCTGATTTTGCACCTTGTCCAGGGCTTGCTGGTTTGTCTTGGCTGTTGTGGACCATGTGGCTGAGCTATACTCCATTGTGGGTCGTACTGTGCCCTGATAGATGGTCTTCAGTATTTGCTCGTTTGCACCCCAGGTTGTTCCAGCAAGTTTGCGCATCATCGCCAGTTTTCTTCGAGCCGTCCCCTCTACACGGCTTATGTGAGCTTTCCAAGTCTGCCGCTTGTCAAACGTGACCCCAAGGTATGTGGCTTCGTCTTCCTCCTTCAGTGGAGTTCCAGCCAACATAACCTTCCCAGCTTTCTGCTTTGTTGACAAGGTGAACAGTGTGGTGGACGACTTCTCTTTGTTGATCGTGACACACCAGTCTTCAGCCCATGCTGCGAGCGTTTCCATAGCTCCTTGCATCCTGTATGTGGCCGTAGACGCGTACTCTTCTTTGCACCATAGCACCAGGTCGTCAGCGTAGAGAGCAGCATGAATTCCTTTTGGTAGCTCAGACACCAGGTCATTAATGAAGACCAAAAAGAGTGTTGGGGACAGGACCCCACCCTGTGGGACACCATGGCGTAGCAGGAACTTCCTACTGTTGGATTGGTTCAGGCTGACTCTGGCTCTTCTGTTGAATAGATATGAGTTGATCCATTTCAGCATGGCCCCTCCAACTCCATTCCTCATGAGCTTGACTTGTAGCCCTTCTGTCTAGACTTTGTCGAATGCTCTCTGTAGGTCGATCCATGCTGTGAGGACAACCCTTTGTTCTTGGAATGCATCCTCGACTTCCTGAGCTAGATATGTAGTCTGGTCTTCTGTGGAACGGAATTGTCGGAAACCAGCCTGTTCAGATTTCAGCAGGTCATTGGTCTCCAGGTACCACTTCAGGCGTGCATTCACAATCCTCTCCATGGTCTTTACAACACAGCTAGTGAGGCTGATTGGACGGTAACTGGATGCCTTCTTTGGGTCCTTCCCTTTCTTCAGTATAGGGATCATTGTTGCCTCTTTCCAAATCTGAGGTAGCTGTCCTTGTTTCCAGCTGTAGTTGTAGATGTCCAGGAGTTTGCACATTGCTGTATTGCCTAGATGTGTCAGCATCTCGTTGGTGATACCATCAGGACCTGGAGATTTCTTGGTTTTCAGTTGTCTGAGGGCTGCCTGTAGCTCATGTAGCATCAGGCGCGAGTCCATACACTCTGATGTACCCTTAGCTGTTTTCCTGTCCCTTTGCTCGCTTCTGGCTTCTCTCTGACGTTCTCTGTTGATGGGGGATGTCACTGACATCTCTGTAGTTTTGGGCAAATACGTTTGCTGCTTGTTTGCCCACCAACAGCTCTCCTTCCTCTTCCAGAGTAACTGGGCCTCTCGCTTTGTCCTGGTCGTCGTTCAGTTGTTTCGTTAACTTCCACAACTTACGGCCATCGCGCTCGAGGTTTAGTGAAGCTGTTTTGTTTCTCCAGCTCTTTCTTTGGGCCTCCAGCTTGTGCCTAAGGAATTTGGCCTTGGCATGCTGTAGGTTGTGGTTTGCCTCCTGTGAGGGATTGGTCTCAGCTTCCACTCTGGCTTCAGACAACTTGGTTTGCAGCTCCTCCAACTGCTCGCTCCAGTATGGCTTGTAGTCTTGCCGTGCACCTCTTGGGATGGATTGCTGTGCTGACTTGAGGATGCATTGGTTGAAGTCTCTGGCTATGTTGTTTATGTCTCTGCCTTCAACTCTGATGTCTTTGCAGAGTTCATTACTCATAGACTGGAAGAGGGGCCAGTCGGCCTTCTTGTAGTTCCATCTGGGTAGGCTAGATGACATAGAGACAGTACGGTCCAGTATGAGGTGGACTGGACGGTGATCACTGCCTCCAAGTTGTTCAGTGACTTCCCTCTGGACATTTCCGTGTATGTCGTCAGTACAGAAGGCAAGGTCAGGCGTTGATGTTTGTGTGCCATCTTCTGGAGTAAAAGGTTGGAGGATCCTCCGGCTGGTTGATGAGATTCAGCCTGTTGTCATCCTGCCAGGTCTCCACTTCCTCTCCGCGATTGTCCATGTGGTCATATCCCCAGCTTTGTGAGTGACTGTTGAAGTCGCCAACAAGTTTCTTGCTTCTGTTGGAATATGGTCTAGGGATAGAGATTTGTCATTCGGAGAGTACATGTTCACAAGAGTCAGTGTGAAGTCGTTCTTTCTGAGGCTCAGTACTTGGAATTCCGAGTCATCCATATGCGTTTTAGTCTGGATAGCATTGATGTTATTCCTGACTAATGTCATGATGCCTCCTTTCTTTCTGCCAACCCTGTCGCTTCTGAAGCACTGGTATCCTCTGACCTTAAAGGATTTTGCTGGTTGCAACAGACATTAATGTCATTCTCATGAAGGAAATGCTGCAGTTCAGTCTTTTTGTTGAAGACTCCTTCTGCATTCCAATGCATCACTTTGAAGTGTTGCCGTTGGACTTTTCTCCTCCTTGGCTTGTTGTAGCCCTTTAACCTCCTCTTGGTACGATGGAAGGAGTTACCCCCAGTAGCTTTGGGTGGACTCTGTCGAGGCTCAGAGCCCGGCACTGTATCTCCCTGGAGGGATTCCAAAGATTCAGCACCACATCGATGAATACCATTGAATCGTGTAGTCATAGCGTAGTTCACGTGATGCCGTGGTTTGTTAGAGAGTGCCACTGGCCCAGCATCTCCGATTTTAACTCTTCTCCTGTCAGTAGTAGCAGGTCCGCCGGGCTAGTGACTAGCCACACGTGCAGGCCAGGAGCTGGTCTTGGTTGTCAGAGGCTATATTTTTCGCACACCATTGGAAGCACTTTTCAAGCAATGGGAGCTTGTCCCGATTACCACTCCCGGTGATGACAACCCTTGGAACTTGTTATCTCTTATGCAAGACTTTTCATCCCCCACATAAGACTTATTATCCCACATAAGACTTATTATCTCTTACGTAAGACTTATTATCTCTTACATAAGTCTTAATATTTCTTACGTAAGACCTATTATCTCCCACATAAGACTTATTATTATCTCTTACGTAAGACTCATTATCTCTTACATAAGACTTGTTCCAATATCTCTTATCCCTGTCTTACCTATTGTGATTACAGATTGACTTCTAGTCCTGAACGTCAGTAACTGTCAGCTTTTTCACTACGGGGAGTATTTCCAAAACTACTATGATCATCACATTTCATCTTATGTTTTCTTGTTTATTACGATGCTCATTTTCAATTATACATGTGGCATATATATTTCGGTTTTATTGAATTCAATTTCAAAATGATATCTAGATCTATTTTTTTAATTTATCGCAAATTGGAGGAGATGAATTGCCATGATGAATAATCCTGTTAAAAGCTCAAAAGAAAATAACATATCACACATCACCGAGGAAACGGTAATTCACAATATGTCCCTGCAGCCATCCGCCTTGATAGAGGAAAATTATTTTATCATAATTCCAAGGGTCGTAAACTGAAAAAAAAAATCCTATACTGACATCCTACAATTATCAGTGGCTAACCAAAACAATTAGCACTTCTTGTCCGAGATGGTGACAGCAATACTTTGGATGTTGTCCTAATTGCAGCGATATTGACCAGGTTCCATGGCTATAGGGCCCGCGAAGCAAGTAGGTAAACCAAACAGTGCTCATGGAAAGAATACTTCGAAACAATGGCGACAAATACTTTAAGCATCTTCTGCTGCAGTTTCACGCGATGTACCAGACCCAGAGATAACCTAGGATTCGAGCCCAGTATTCCCAAAACAATCTTATGTTACAAATGTTCGGGAGTTGGTCACTGGCAAGTTAGGTACAAGATGAATGAAAAGGACCTCGCTCTCCGCAAACAAAATGTCAATATGCTAATACAGCCAAAAGTGGTTTTTGTGTGTTAAATCCAAGCAACCTTATAACATTGAAGTTATCTGTCAATTTTGTTAAAAAAACCGTCATGAAGAATATTTGTGTCACAGATACAATAGAACGATGTGTTAAGAGACCCTGAATTTGTGACAGTGTGTATTAATATTGATCACAATTGGGAATCTTTGATACTCCAGTGTGTGAGGAAAATAGTGACAAGAAAGTAGTACAGGAGCACCACGTTATGTGCATGTATTTGCATGTATATGCGAGTAATACTGATACAAATATTACAACTGTGCTAATTCTAGTAATTCCATTAATATTGTATCTAGGAAACTGTTTCTTATCCTTCGTCATTTTATGATGTTTGTTCAAATACCAAGTAATTATTAGCCAATAATCAACATGTTACTGTTTTGTTTTTGTTTGGTTTTTTTGTGGAAACTATTCGATTCAAGTTGTGCTATACAAACCAGAACTTAAGTATTGCTATGGCAAAGTGCCTTTATATTATGTCCAAGTATATTTTTGGAATGGAATGTAACATTCAATGATTTTGGGTACAAAATACATGCAAATGACATTGTACTTGATTTTAGAAAACAGTTTTCATGAAGAAAAGAAATATGTCAAGTAAAATTATTGAAACATTGCATTCTAACTTAAATACATGCATAGGCGTCGGAAGCGGGGGGGGCCCCCTTTTTTTTTGCAAAGATAGACATAGGTGTTGAAAATTGGGGCTTAGCCCCCAGACGTTTCTGGCGTGTGTGTGTGTTTTAAGTTGGTTTGACCCCCCCTTTCAATTTGCTTCCGACGCCTATGACATGTATCGTATTTAGATTTTAATTTCCGGTCTCTATTAAATGGCAATGGATGACAGTTCATTTAACCATACAACATTCAACTTAAAAGTTTTTGAGACGAGTTTTTAAAATTCCACATTTCAATGACTTATTTACAGGATTATAGAAGATTTATCTTTTAACACAGCTTTACGTTATTCTAATAAAATAAACAGTAGACACATTTGAACAGTACTCGGTTAACATAACTGCTGTAGCCCAACATATTGTTGACCAAAATAGATATAAATGCTCATGTGTAGGAAATTATACATAGGCGTCGGAGCCGGGGGGGGGGGGGGGGGGGGGGGGCTAGGATAGCAAAGATAGGCATAGGTGTTGAAAATTGGGGCTTAGCCCCCAAGACGTTTCTGGCGTGTGTGTGTTTTAAGTTGGTTTAGCCACCCCCCCCACCCCCCAGTTCTGGCGTGTGTGTGTTTTAAGTTGGTTTAGTCCCCCCACTTTCAATTTGCTTCCGACGCCTATGTTATACATATGTCATTTGCTAACCTTTGATTGTAAACAATCAAAAGCGAGCACATGACTACACATATATCAAGTTCGGTATTAATCCACCACCCTACAATGTTAATTTGACGCGCGATTACCCAGTGTTTAATACTAGGAAACAACTTCAGGATGCTATTGGGCTTTTAACCGGTTCTGGAAGTTCATTCCAAATTACAGTGCTATATCTAGTCCACATTATGCTTTGTTAAGAAATCCTGTTTTTTTTATTGGACTTGTTTATGCAAAATTAGTTTTAACCATGTTGAGGAGTATTTAGTTACTTCTCCATCTTTTTCATTTCCTTGTTTGGACCTTGGATTTCATGTTGCCGTAGACACCATTGCTAAGGGCATAAGTGTATACCCGGCATACTCTACCGAATTCATCAGGATGGTTTGCATCAAGTGATTCGTTTCGGTTAGCCTACAAATAATTGCTTTCTTGACAAAATTCGTATGGTACAAGAAGTTAGAAATTCTTGCTGTTGTAACTACTGTTCCTCTTACCTACGTGGTCGGGGTCTCTGTGGCCGAGTGGTTAGAGCATCGCGCTCTCTCATTTCCTGTCGGCGCAGGTTCGAGTCCCGCTGAAACCTAAACTGATTTTTGTGAAACAGTTTGCGCAGTTTACTTGCAGAAGGTCTGTGGTCTCTTCCCGGGTACATTGTAACTGGGTACTCTCCTCCACCAACTAAACCTGACTGGCACCATATAACTAAAAAATCGTTGAGTGGCGTAAAACACTATTAAAAGTTCAAAATCTGTATTTGATTAACACACACACACAACACGCACACAACACGCACACACACACACACAGAGTCAACATTCTGTTATCGAGTGCGACCACTGGTCTCTCAGAAGCACTTTTCCAGGAAACAATTCCGTGGCGCTATATATATGTACGCTGGTTATCTATAGCTATATAAAACTATTTGACTTTGCATAGTATATAATCCTCCATTGCAAATGTTTGCACTAGATGCTTTTTCTCGTCATGATATCCATGTGACATTTTTGCTAGTGAAAAGATGACAGATCATTCGTGTGTGGAGCAGCTCATTCGTGTGTATAGCAGCTCAGACAGATCATTCGTGTGTATAGCAGATCAGACATATCATTCGTGTGTAGACAAACCAGACAGATCATCCGTGTGTAGAGCAGCCCAGACAGATCATTCGTTAGTCACATTTTGTGTTCAAGTTACTTTTTTCTTCTCGTTGTGACATTCTTTAGAATGAAACAGTATATCCAATTAGAGAACGTCCAAAATGCTCAATTCACAAACCAGCTATAGATAAGTTTTAGGGTGGACTAACAAAAAATTAATAATCTTACCACTATTGGCAGAAGCATCAGTGAAGTTATTATAAGTAGTAATTCAAGTTCCATATTTTTGTGATTCATGATTTAAGAATATATCCTCCGTCTGCTTCTATTTTCTTTTTCAATTAAAGGTCCTCTGGTTATGTTTTTGGGAATAATTCGGAGGCCATATTGTATTTTTAATAAAATCATTTAAAACAAGAGCCCCTCATGGACTTAAATCGCTCACCTGGACTTTTTAATATTTATATGCTTACTATCAACATACATTTTAACTTGCCAAACTTTCATCCTAGGCTATTATCCCCAAAAGTTCAAAGTTTATGACAAAATAATTAAATGCATTAGCAAAAGTTAAAGACTAAAAGAGCTTATAATATTTCTTCTATAACTCAAACATATTTATATTTAAACTTGCTTTGGTCAATTCAAGAAAATTTTATTTACAGTAACAACAGCCATCATCTTGTATACATGTAGTTTACCCTGTATGTATAAATGAGGTCGTTGGCGTATGTATATTTTCAGCCTCTGTGAGCATGATTTTACACCTGAATTATTTTTATATGAAATAATAAAATGTAACTATTTTTCAAACTGGAATGATACAAGAGCACAATTGTACCAAGAAACATCGTAATTTTAGGAATATGTTTTACTTGTTCGCAAATGTAGTGAATATAGGTCAGTGGCATCTAAAGCGGATAATACAAATTTTTATTTGAATAGTTTAAATCTTATGTAGAAAGGGGATCGCTGGTGTCTGTATATTTATGCCATTAAGAAAATGGTGATAGTTTTGGCTGCTTTTATTGATTTCTATTCACGTTACCTGATTGAAGTGCATATTTCTTCAATATCTGAATATGTTGTAAATATACCTCAAAGAACTCTGAACCAAGATCTTGTAACCTACATCAACTTGCAACCCCAAAGATATACATGTACTAGTAACTAATTTGCATAGTTGGTCAAATTTCTTAAAGAAGTCATTAAACTACTTCTGTAATAGTGGCCGTCTTTGATGAAAGGTAGAGCTGTCGGGCTTAATTTTGAAATGTTGCCACCTACTCAATTTTAAGAAATCAGGATCAAATCAGGATATCTTGCAAAATGTCCGACTTATAGCCCGACAAACAGCCCGACAAAAGATTTTGTTGGGACAAATGGTTGGACTGACAAACACCTTCATCCAGACAAAGTAAATTCTATATGCTCCTATATTTAGAATGACAGAAATATAAAAGGTTCAATATGTGGTTTACAGTTATCATCATCTGATAAAAATCCCAAATTTTACATAAAACTATGGTTGGCTGTATAATCAACTGACTTAATCAATAAACAATCAACACGCTCTTTTTGGTCACCTGTCTTTATTCAGGTTTTGAAATGCTGCAATATTTCTATTGTAGTTTACAAAAATTCTTCAAAAACCAGCTAGATAGTCATCTTTCCACATTTCTCAGGTGTAAAATTTGTTTGAGAAATGTGCTAGCTTGGTTTTACACAACATAAACTTGGATATGATCGAACTAATAGTAACTTGTTGCACTTTTTCAGTCTTTGCTACTCTCACAGCAAACAAGTAAATTTAAGATTCAATATATTTGTTACAATAACTGTTTATTTACAATAATAAATTTACAAACAATACTGTCGCTCTCAATCATTGAACACCTGGATCAGTTGGATCTTTTAAGAAACCTGGATCATTAAGATGCTGTGGAAGAGGGTCAGACTTATCCATATTAAATTGCTTTCTCTCTCTATCCATTCTTACTCTACGCATTATCTGAAAAAATATAAATAATTCAAATGTTAAACAAACATCAACAACAAGGACTAGAAACGTACATCACAGATCAGTAAAAACAAGAATGATCATAATCATCTCCTCCGAATCAATATACAATGGAATCTCGTTATGTCAAAATCGGATGAGTTGAAATTCCGTCAAAATTGAAAGACCAGTCTCGACTATTATGGATAGAATAGTATATCAATTAAAATTTTTGGTTATCTTAAATTCTGGATATCTGGAAATTACATGGGTGGTCCTGTGAGTTTTGAGATATCGGAATTCCACTGTATATGACTGAGACAATGTTTTTTTAAGAATTTTTTTTATTATATATTTCTTGTTATTTCAGTAGCTTTGTTTCTGTGTTTGGTTGTTGTTGTTGTATTGTTGATTAACATACCACTCAAGAATCTTTCACTCATATGGAGATGGCACCAAATGCTGGTGAAGGGCTTCACGGCACTTACGGCCACTGACTGAGCAGTGAGGGTTCTTAACATGTTGAAATCTACTGACACTGGACCTCGATTTTGGACTTGATATTAAAGTAACTTTCGCATAATCATTTCTAGACACATGTTGTAGCATTATACAGGTCACCCCAGTTATAATGCCACTTTTTGTTTTTCTCAATTTTGGCGTTATATTGAGGTTTACCGTAATCGGCCGTGTATAATCCGCACTCTTTTCACTTTAAAATTTGTCTCCGGGATGGGGGTGTGGATAATACAGTACAACAGGTTCTTCTAGAATTTTTTTTCATGGGACTATAGTAAAAAAAAAGTGCAGAAGATTTGACGTTGGATGGTAAACTTGCCTTTATTTGGCCAAGTTTTTTCGTAATCATGATGTTCGTGTCAATTTATTTCTCCACTGCTTTCTGTATTGTTTATTGTCTACTGTGATGGTGAATAAATGTCTGATAAATGAATCTTGTCTTCAATATGTGTGCATGTGTATTTCAGTTTACAAATCGCCTATAAAATAGCTCATTGCAAAGTTTGTCAGTGAGCGACACTCAGACTGTCAGATTGCCGACTGGTAACCAGGCATTGCTTTAATCATAGAATATCCATGGGAAACAGAATAATACAGTACCTGTGTGTCCTGTTAACCTTCCTCGTAGAGTTTTATGCTATTACCGAAAATATAAACAATCTCAACTCAAATTATAGTGATTATTTCGCGCTTGTAGTTGACAAAGCAAACAGCCATACTGTAACTGTAAATAAAGGAGTTACAGGGAACAGCATATGTAGTATCTTGTAGTTTCGTACTTCAGATTCCCATTTTGTAGATTTACATTTATTTCAAATTTCATAGTATCATACTTTCTTTTATTTATAAATAAATATTTCTCTATTTCTGTCAAATACCGATCTTAGGACTGATATTTAAAGTTAGTCTGATTTTTAGTCATACTAATGCCCAAGTAATGGCCATTTATAAAACCCAGATGCCGGTTAGGCCTAAAAGCAGGAACACCTTTTTTTCTTGGAGATCTGATGCTGAAATGGGGTGTTGTGGATAATACATAAATGCGGATTATACACGGCTGATTATGGTACTCATTACGTCATTGAAATCATTATAATCTACATATATATATGTAAAAGTTTTAAGTACAAGACATTGCACACAGGAACATAGTTCACATTTTATTGATCTATATCTAAAATACATTTTAAATACAAATACAACCTAAAATACATCACACTGATATTTAAAGATAATAAAATTTAAAAGTAAATGTACTGGACACCGTACACAGTCACATTCTATAACTTGTAAAATGTACATTTACTCACATTTAAAAAAAAAAGTCGGTAATCTGCAACTGTTTTGCACTCAGTAAATGAGATCACAGGATACTCTCATGTATTTGACTTGCTTTAGTTATGACACTTTCGTATAAATTTTGTAAACCCTCCAGATATCGTACGACATGGCAATTGCTGTTTGGGTCTAAATCTTTCACACAGAATTGTCGGTCCGTGCACTCTGAATAATTCGGAATGCAAGGACTGACAACTTTGTGTAAGAAATTGTTTGGACCTGTGTAAATATGACAGGAGGAGGTGAAGGGTCATCATCATCGTAACACCCAAATCCAGGGTCATCACCACAAAGAGATTCAATGATAATATCAACATTGACTGTTTCAAAATTACCCCAATGTTTGACTCACATAGCCTCACAAGTGGCAGGGAGTAGCCCCATAGTGGCAAACATAGCCTCATAAGTGGCCAACCTCTGACTGGTAGTGTCACTGTGACAATATATCTAAATATTCAACTGTCACTTTGAGATCTATGATGAGTTTGGTATGCCTAGTATGACAACATGAGCAATTTATGTAGCTCTGACAATTGATCTGATTCATTCAATGACAAAGTGAAAATCTAAAAAAAAGATAAAAAATGTTATCCTGTGGAGATTCCTACATTGTATTTATGCATTCTTTGTTACATTCTATTATACTATTTTGACAAAATCACATACCTGTTTTTTCATTTTCATACATTCCATATAATCCTCTAGCTCTTTCCAACAAATCGCATTTGCATTTTTGCGAGTACATTTGCTAGCACATCTATAGTAGTCCCTTTCCCATTCCATACACCGGCTAGAGGCTTCAAATGCAAATATACCTGCATCATAATATTTGCTTGCATAAATTGGAAATTGCCGTCTAATCCATCTATAAATAGAATATGTAATTCTCATCAGTATTTTAAAAGATGGAAGTATTTACAAGTTAATACAGTTTTTCCCTAATACTGTTTGAACTCAGGTAAGGGGCATATTGTCAACTATAATTTTAAGCTTAAATAATAATATTTACAACTTGAAGCTAACTGTACAATGTTTTTAGCCTAGTTCTATCAATCAGGGTATGCTAGAGTATCTCAGAGTATGACAGGGTACATGTATCTCAGAGTATGATAGAGTATTCTAGAGTATCCCAGAGTTGCTAGAGTATCTCAGAATATGCTAGAGTATCTCAGAGTATGCTAGAGCACATGTATCTTAGAATATGCTAGAGTATCTCAGAGTATGCTAGAGCACATGTATCTTAGAATATGCTAGAGTATCCCAGAGTATGCTAGAGTATCTCAGAGTATGATAAAGAACATGTATCTCAGAATATTCTAAAGGATCTCAGAATATGCTAGAGTATCTAGAAATATGCTAGAGTATCTCAGAGTATGATACAGTACATGTATCTCAGAGTGTGCTAGAGTATCCCACAGTATGCTAGTGTCTCAGAGCATGATAGAGCACATGTATCTCAGAATATGCTTGAGTATCCCAGAGTATGCTAGAGTATCTCAAAGTATGCTAGTGTCTCTCATAGTATGCTAGAGTATCTCAAAGTATGCTAGAGTATCTCAAAGTATGCTAGAGTATCTCAGAGTATGTTTGAGCATTCATATGCATAAACTGTGTGTAACCATTGATGGTTTTCACCCCAGGAGTAACTCGTGACATCATGCCAGATCAGGGTTGAGGAAATCCTATGCCCGATTAGCCCGACCCTTACGTTTACTGTCCAGACAAGTGATTTTTTTCAGTTGGGTTTCCGTGGACAAGTGCATTCTAAAGAAAAAAAATAAATCTATAGTTCAAAGTCCTTTTAAAGTATTATTGCATATTAAAAAATTGTCAGTAAATACTGGACAAGTAAAAATCTAATTCGGGCAATAAATATTTTGGCATTTACTTGCCCAGGGACAAGTGCATGAAAGCGGCGGCACGATTTACCCAAAAAGACCAAAAAACACCCCAAAACAATTAAATCAAAATAAATTTGCATCAATAATCATTTTAAATGCATTTTCTTCTGTATAAATATTTCATAGACAGCTAGAAATAAAAAAAAATCAACATTTATCACTTCCATGGAACTTGCAGACACTGTCATTTAGTAAAATGAAAAGCCAAATCTGTCTTCTTCAATTATTTGCTTTCACAATTCCTGAAATATTTTTCATATTTTATGTCAAATTTATATTATACAAATTCTATGTAATGTGGAAAATGATAATTACATATGTATTAAACATCTTTACCGTCCCATATAAGTAACAACTAACATTCTGGTACATTTTAAAATGCCATGCTTTCAGAAATGCATCATGAAATTGGATAAAACAGCATTATCAAAGTCAAAAACATCTAGTCATAAAAAATATTCATCATATTAGAATTGCTACGTTTAAATTGTTTTTGTGTGTTTTGGGGTCATTTTTTTATGTCATTTTTTCGTTTGGATCTTTTTTGGGGTGTTTTTGGGGTCTTTTTGGGTAAATCGTGCTGCCCCATGAAAGTATTAACATTTCCACATCCCTGCGGATGCTCCTATAGTTACAGCGGAAACAAAAAGGTTATTTTACTTTTTTTCTTTCCCCTTCGTCGTGACAGTCCATCCCTTTATAAGAGACGAACCAGTACTGTAAATTGTAATGTTTACTGAATAGGGCCTACTGTTTAACTTTAATTTCAAGGACACTACTATACTGTGTAGAAAAGCTTTATCAATGGACTGCTGATCTAATAGCTTTACTCCTATATTACACATAAACGAAATTCTGTTTCTTTAGTTGATGCCTTACCCAAATTGATAATCAGGCCTATCGTAACGCTTATTCTTTATTTTTTCATCCATCGTATTACTCGCCGACACATCTGCCATCTTAGTTATGTTGTCTGTAACTTTAGCATGCCAAACCCGATCGTACAGAAGTGAAATACGGTAATATTAATCCGTACCCGGCTATCCACCATGATCAGAGGTACAGTATTCTTACGTATTTATACTCAGCTCTGTAAGCGTAATCCATACTTGCCAAGTTCCCCTAAATAGGGAGACTCTCTGTTTTCTATGTAAAATTTTGATAATTTCTTCAAGAAAAAATGCATTATTCGCCCCATAATTTTTTTTAATTTTCCTATTAATTCCTACTAAAATCTTAAAGTCACCCCCATGAGATTGAAAAATCTCCCCATGAAAAATGTTCAAGGTTGGCAAGTCTGATGATCAGATAGATGGTTTTAAACCACTTTGAAATAATAAAGCTTGAACAGATCAACAGATTTTTGGTTAGGCTATCCACTATGACGAATTTACTAAAACTGCTTTGAACTACAATGTATGTATATAGCCTAATTAGCAATATGTGAATATATACAGAAGCATTGGTCCACCAATCAGATAGAGGCTTTTATACAACTTCTGCATTGTATTAGAAGAGTGATGACGACCTCAATAGAACAATATATCTGATTGACGGACCAATGCGAGCACCATTTACTCGCATTGGCTGCATGATGCCTTATGAATAATATTCATGAGCTACGAGAAATTTCGGTCGCATGGGACCACGGGTAGGAAAGAGCAAAGTGATTCCGGACCGTGGTTTTACGACGTTGATGTCTACATCTTTTGCGCTTCCCCTCTAGTGTCTAGAAAAGTGCAGTGAGTTTTTATAATGCTGCCAGGATCCCTTCTAAGAACATGACATAACCACTAACTTTTAGCGTCATAAGGTGATAATTGTGACCTTGTCTTCTTGTTGGGATCTAGCATCTAGATGTAATTTGGCCAAAAAAATTAAAGTATGTATTGATGGTTTTCAGCTTTTGCTGGTTGCTTTCTGTCATTCGCCAGCATTCTGATCGGCATAAAAGGATTGGTAGGACACAACTATTGTCCATCTTCAATTTGGTAGATCTTTGACAGCTGCTCTTGATTTGTGGAGTCCCAGTTTGATGTCATTTTCTGCTCCACCATCTCTTGTTCCATGCTTTCAAGGCAAGTGAAGGGTGTTAGTGCTTGGAAGGGGCTGGTATTTGTGGTGGTTCTGTGTCCATCTCAAGGTCAAAATCTAGATTTTGAATCTCATTTTTTGTGTGTGGGAGGAGGTCTATTCAGAATCTCATGGAAGTGCTCTGTTCATCTCTCTTGTTTCTTCTTATCTTTGACGGGAATGCCAATAGATGTTATAACATTTCCACAGTTTGTCCTTTTTATTTTGTATAGATTTCTTTGCTCTCCGATATCAGCTGACCCTTCTGCTCCTGTTGACAGGCTGTCCATGAATGTCTTTTGTCTGTACTTACAGACTTCCTCACTTCACACTGTCGCACCGACTTCCCCACTTCACACCAACTTCCTCACTTAACACTGTCGCACTAACTTCCTCAATTCAAACTATCACGGACTTCCTCACTTCACATTGTAGCATCGACTTCCTCGCATTACACTGTCAAACCGACTCCCCACTTCACACTGTGACACCAACTTTCTTACTTCACACTGTCACAACAACTTCCTCACTTTACTCTGTCACACTGACTTCCCGACTTCACACTGACTTCCCGACTTCACACTGTCGCACCAACTTCCTCACTTCACACCAACTTCCCCTCTTCACACTGTCGCACCGACTTCCCCACTTCACACCAACTTCCTCACTTAACACTGTCGCACTAACTTCCTCAATTCAAACTATCACGGACTTCCTCACTTCACATTGTAGCATCGACTTCCTCGCATTACACTGTCAAACCGACTCCCCACTTCACACTGTGACACCAACTTCCTTACTTCACACTGTCACAACAACTTCCTCACTTTACTCTGTCACACTGACTTCCCAACTTCACACTGACTTCCCGACTTCACACTGTCGCACCAACTTCCTCACTTCACACCAACTTCCCCTCTTCACACTGTCGCACCAACTTCCCCACTTCACACCAACTTCCTTACTTCACACTGTTACAACAACTTCCTTACTTCACACTGTCACAACAACTTCCTTACTTTACTCTGTCACACTGACTTCCCGACTTCACACTGGCTTCCCGACTTCACACTGTCGCACCAACTTCCTCATTTCACACCAACTTCCCATCTTCACACTGTCGCACCAACTTCCTTACTTCACTCTGTCACAACAACTTCCTCACATTACACTGTTACATCGACTTCCCCACTTCACACTGTTGCACCAACTTCCCCTCTTCACACTGTCGCACCAACTTCCTCACTTTACACTATCACACAGACTTCCCCATTTCACACTGTCTTCCCCACCTCACACTGTCGCACCAACTTCCTCACTTTACACTGTATGTTATTGTGCTCCCGTTGGAATTTTTCTTTTAGTCTTCGTGATTTTGCTTCATTAACTTTTTTATCTTCTCGTCTTTGATTGATTTTTCTCCACGTTACTGGTGTTATTCAGTGCTGACTCTTGCGTTTTTACCTGTCGCCAATGCATTCTTCACTGCTTTTTGTGTATATATATCTGAAACCCTTTTCCACTTATCATCGATGGTCACTTTGTTGTCCTCTAGGTCTAGATTGTGTGCACACACAAACACACACACACACACACACATATATATATATATATATATATATATATATATTATATATATATATATATATATATATATATATACATCAGCGTCGGAAGCAAATTGAAAGTAGGGGGGGCTAAACCAACTTAAAACACATACACACGCCAGAACGTCTGGGGCTAAGCCCCAATTTTTAAACACTTATGTCTAACTTTGCAAAAAAGGGGGGGACTAAGCCCCCCCTACCGGTTCCGTCGCCTATGTATATATATATATATATATATATATATATATATATATATATATATATATATATATACTGTATACCTGGAAATTTTCGCCCCCGTTTAATTTTCGCCATTTTCGCCCTTTACCAAGAGGGCGAATTTAAGATGAAGGCGAAAATTTCGAGCATAATTGGAAAATTTATGTAATAATGTACAAAGGCAAATAACGGGCAGTGTGTTGTCCATTATTGATTGATTGGAGTCCTTTCATGTTTTACTGTATATACTTGCCTATAAGTCGGATTTTCTGGAGTAAATTTTCGATCTCAAAAAGGGGTAACTACTTATAGGCGAGTCCTAGTCGGTAGGCAAAAAATCATAGCTCATATTCCCAAGCAACATCAGAATTTGACCAATTTTCACTTCAACAAAAACAACAACAACAAAAAAGATATGATTGTTTAAAGAAGTAACATTTCTATAAGTAAAAACGATGTTTGTAATCCAATAATACCACCTACTTAGCAACTCTGATAAAATAAAATGTGTATTTTCTACTAAAAATGTCTGTCGTGTTACTAGTATATATATGTATATATATATATATATATATATATATATATATATATATATATATATATATATATATATATATATATAGTGGGGGGCTATATACTTATATAAGATTTTTCTATATTTGAAATGCATTCATCAATAAATATTACTCAAATCAAACGCTTACATGCCAACAAAACTTGATAAAGTTATATAAATAGTTATTTACCGTAACGGTATTGTCATACCAAAATGGCCACGTTTCGGTAATGACCCGTTTTGGTAATGACATTTTTCTTAATTTTTTTTTATATAAGCGGTAAGAAAGTTTCCTAAGTGGAAAATTTGAAAGGTTTATAAAGCATACTCAACAGTATTTTAGTGCCAGCAAGGAATAACGGTCATAATATTTTTCATAATTCTCAAATAGACCGCTCGGTAATGACAATGAAAAAAAAACCATACGCACATGATTTAGAATACGTACACTCATATTTCTCGCTGCCATCTTCCGTGGGCTTGAAATCGCCTGGTTGACATTAAAAGGATAACTCGCGACTTTTATCATAACGTAGTAAAATTGTCATATGAGAGATATCTTTCTATATAAACGTGGTTTAATTTAAAGAAATTCAAGTTGTCGTGTGTTTTTTTCAGTAATAGACTTTTATTATGTTTTATTGAGAGTATTATTCCACTCAGTTGTTTTTGCATTTTTATCAACTTTCATTTTTATAAGTTTAAATTTTTGTACAGCACTCGGCGACATAAGAAAAAGGGTCAACTCCGCTAGTTCAACTCATCTTTTTTTATATTTCTTTTCCAAAAGTCCTAACTTTTTTGAAATCCCCATACATTTCATAATTTAGCCTTTATGAAAAAGTTTAATTCTTTATGAATATTTCTTTTTTGAACGGCGATACACTCGATTGCTTTCACGGACAGATATGTGCTGTAATGGTAGAATGGCCTATTAGTAAGATTACTATTGAAGGTATAGTTTGTTTCAGTAGCCTATAATCACAGATCTTACAATTTTAACAGAACATTCGGAAACTATGGGCACATTATTAGAAAATGACTTTTCAAATTTGTCGACTATATTGATTGGTAAGTATACATGTATAATTGTTTATAGGCTAATATTAGATAGAAATAGTCATATGCTTTGAAAATTATTGAAAGATCAAAAGGACGGAGTTCACCATTACAAGTATAATTACTCCTGACATTACAACTTCGCTTCTACATTCCCAAACAGTTGGTTGGTGTCATGTTAAGGAAACAGAATGTATTGATGTGAAAAGTTAGGTCAACGTTCAGGTTCGATCCCCGCCGGAGACGATCTCTTTGTAACGTCTGGAGGTTTCCATCACGTGTGTGAAAGTTGCCAGTTTCTTGCCACAGGTCGGTTGTTCTCCATTTTCCCCCACCATTTAAACGGTCATGTCCGTAAATGACATAGGGAGACCCATTCAAACAAACTTTTTTCCAATAGTTATGGGTACCACGATACCCGTCTTGAATACAAACTCCTTTGAAAATCGTGTCTTGAGCCGAGGATATGGTGGCATATGGCATTAAATGATTATATACAACTAGAACTTTGGATGTACTGATATAGGAGAGAGCTTCCTGCCAAATGTTAAAAGTTAATACTCAGATGGACATTTGGCCATAGCAATAGCTCATCTGGCCAAAATAGCAATAGATTACATACAGGTGAGCTAAATGTTTTTAAAGTTCCTTATATTCGATCTTAATAGAACCGAAAAAGGCAAAAAGTGCACAAATAATGTTTGTCCTTTTCAGAAAGTGTCGTGTTTTTGGTAAATCTCAATCCCATGACTGTTTTGTATGATTAACAATAGATCTTAAAGATATTCTAAAGGTTATTGATAAGCATAATATACGAGGTTTGCTTGACAAATGTTGAGCTTCATATATCAGGATTTGTCTTCTGGGAAACGTATTACACTATTTTTCAATATAAATGTCCATCGATACATTGGCCAATGATGTTTAAAAGCCTCAATGCCAATTTATTGACTATCCAGGAAGTCCTCCACTGCATGTATGACATCATCATCATGTCTGGAAATGGGTACTGGAGATGCCCTTTTTCAATTTTTGGGAATATATGGGATTCTGATGGAAAGAGATCAGGTGAGTAATGGGGATGTTGAATCAGCTGAAGGCAACAATTATTAATGGCAGCCATAGCTATGACAGACCTGTGAGCAGGGGCATTGTCCTGGTGAAACAAGACACCTTTACCAAGTTTTCCACAAACACTTGATCTTATTTTTTTTCTCTCTTCACTGTCTAAGTGATGCATAATGTGTCACAGATAACAATAACATGGATTTTAGCGTCCATATCAAGAGTTGGCACAGAGACATGCCTGTCATCCCCACATTGCTCATATTTGCTGTTAACCAAAAGAAACCAAGTCGGTTAAAAAAATACCGGACTTGTAAAATATTACCTTAATATTTACTCACACAATCAGAAATACTTAAGTTATTTTTGCACAACATAAGGCCCCATTGAAACACAAAAAACTAAAGACATAGATTTTTGGACAGGATTTTACTTTTTCCAACAAATTACAAGATCTTCATTCTTTAAAAGTTCCTGTAAAATAAACAAAACAATGATGTTATATTGATAGTCTTCTACCAATCTTAGATTCTACATGAAAGAAAATCAAGAAATGCCTAGCTGATAATCCAAAATATTTCACAAAGATATACAAAAAAGTGCAGTGATAATGGCAACAGATAAGATCCATAAATTCGCTATAGACATCATCAGGTGCCCTTTGTCAATAGAAATGCCTGCTTAAGGTTCATTTATGAGCAGATTTTTATTTCATTTGCAAACATTGTAGATATTGACCTAAGAATCATGTATATCAAATTTCTAAGAAATCTGATCATTGGTTCATTAGAAGATTTTTAAAGATGTACCAATATTTGTGACATTTTATGAGTCCCTATGGGCCCTTTTTCATTCACAACTTGAATGTGGCGGCTAAGTTTGGTTGAAATTGGCATATTGGTTATTGCAAGGAAATCGAAGATGTTTAAAAGTTAACAATGCCAGCAGATAATGACAGACAAAGGATGTTACAATCGCAAAAAGTCACCATGAGCCTTTGACTCGGGTAACTTAAATACAGCAAAAGGTAAGAATAATGAAATTGGCCCATTGGCTATTGCAAAGAAATTGAAGATGTCTAAAAATTAACAGCCCCTAAAAATAATGATAGAAAAAGGACAATAGTAAAAAGTCACTATCAGCCTTTGGCTCAGGTAACCTAAATACAGGAAAAGGTAGGGAGAATGCAAAAGACTCACTAAACAGCCTTCACAATTCATTATGAGAATATTCCTAGCTCTTTTATTTTTATTCATCCAAATTATTATTAAAAAAAGAATGCTAAATAAATTCTCACAAAACCAGTAATGGCTAGCTACAAGAAGCCAACATTTAACAGCAGTATGACCTTTATCATCCAAGTTTTTAAATCTGAATATCAAATATCTGTTCTTCCATACCTCCTTGTACAATGTACTTCTAAAGAATCGCAGAATGTCAAATGAACAGACAGAATCATTTCTAACACAAACAATACTTTTTATAAAACAACATCAACAATGTGATCACTGTATACAAAAAAATTAAAATCACAAAATTTTCTTCACACTTAAGATATTCAAATATGCAAATTGTGTGGGTACATACTTTGCCAAAAGTGTATCTCTTTTTGCCAGTCTGTTGATAGAGTCATCAGACTCTCCCTGAAAAAAAAAGAATACATTCTAACAGTAAGTGTTGATTTCACTTACAAAATTAAATAAATTAAAAATGTACATGTAATTGATTGCTCAATTTATTCATGTCAATGTTTAATTGTTTTTCTTGTATAACTGATGAAAAAAAAAAAGGCCCGAGGGTCCCTAACCCTTAACACGCTTATCGTAGCATATGCCGTTTTACAGCTTATATCTCTTTAAGATCAAAAGTTAAATTGAGAGGAATAAGCTTGTAGACGGATACAAACTTATTTATTTAAAGTAAGGACCTGGAGGTAACAAGATAACTTACCATCCTTCTGATGTTTCCACAGATAGCATATGTTGTATTTGTCCCTGTCATACGACCAGTACTTGGATCCACCTATGTATATATATATATATATATATATATATATATATATATATATATATATATATATATATATATATATATATATATATATATATGAAACACAAAATATCAAATGTCCATATTACAATACATGTACATGGTATCTCATTTAACTCATCAACCCCCAGAAAAAAATGGACAATTCTGAAAATTTGGAAGAATGTCATTACCAAAATGTAAGCCTGCCTCAACAAAGTGAGCTAAAAAGGAAGTGTCCTAGAGAAATCTATTTTCAATCTGTACCACAACTAGGGCTGTCATTGATGAGATTTTCTATATCGATATGTAAAAAGTATCGATATATCGATAAATTTATTTATTTGGTATTTCTGCATTCAAAATAAATAGATTCTTTATAATATTTAGGTGTGTTATTGTGTATTTGACTATCTGAAGATGAAAAAAAATCAATCATTACAAGAAAAACATTGTTTATTTGAACAAATTAAACAATTAGAATGAAATGTAACATAGTTCAAGAATATGAAGTAAAATGAGTGGAAAATTTTGGAAACTGAAAAAAAAAAAAATATCCTGTGAAATGCAGTGTAAAATGTATCAATACTCAAGAATTATATTGATTATCATATCAAATTAATTTTTATATCGATACATCGATATCAAGTCTATCAATGACAGCCCCAACAACAACATTATATGTTTGTGTAACAGCAGAAATATGCCTACTTCTTGGTGTAGCAATCATATTCCATATATGATACATATATGAGCTTCAGTAATACCATACATGTGGTAAAAGAAAAAACGTGATTTATACCTCAATGATGAAAAGAATAGTTTTAGATCAATCATGCAAACATTTTGGAGGAAAATATTAAAAAGAAAAATAACAAAAAGAATAACAAAAAGAATAATGAAAAGACTGTAGAAAACGTGCAAAATGAGATTTTTTGATATTATTTCAAATGTATGTAAATAAATGAAATTTGATAAATCAAAATGTAACAAGTAAATAAATATGAACAATTCATTCATAATTTTAAAAGTTTTTTCAATCAACTTACATCAGAAATGTTGATCTGAATAGATGCATGATCCTTGGCAGCGATGATTCTGTTGCTGGCAGAACTGAAAAATGTGTGAAACAGTAAGTGTCACCTCCCATATACTTGAATATATTGATTAGTTCAATGACTCAAACAAAATATTTAACCTCTAATATCACAAAGTCCTTTCTCTCATCAAATTATTTTACTTCGAATTTGTAGCCCTTTAATAAAAGCTTAGAGTTGTCATTTCAACTTTTTGAAGAAAGTGAGACATTATGTAAACAACATAAGGAATGGATGCGGATTAGTGGTAGGATTTTATTTATATTTCAGGGTAGAAATAAGATGTCGCCCACAGCGAGTTATTATCATGCTGGGCAAGTAGCTTTCCTTTGGAAGTTGCCCAGGTTGCGAGCAGAAGTTTTGTTTGATGGCACCTGTGTGTAGTTCAGTATATTTAATCAGTCCTTTATACTGATATTCAGACAGGAGTCATCACACATTTTAGAAAACTGCAGACATTTTGAAATAAAAAAAAAATTACGGGTCAACCAGACCAGTGAATAAAGAAATTTCACTGGTCAAAGAAAAGTTTTTTTCACTGGTCTGTACATATACACAATTGAAATGAAATGGAAAATTACTGGTCATTTGGACCAATCATCTGATAGATTTCACCGGACTTTTGTAAAATTCACTGGTAAGACAGGTGAATTTCAAAAACTCTGCAACTGTGACATATTCCTTAAACAAATTATATCAGACTTTCCTATTAATCTCCAGTCTAACAACCACCAAACTTGTCCTAAATTTTTTTTTATCATTTTATTTGATAAACCAAAAATTTCAATAAAATTCCCATAAAATACATGGTTTTACCAGAAACTCATCTGCTACCATTCATGTCATGCATTTAGGCCTCTGAAGAAGTTCATTTCCATTTTTGATATTAATTAAACTATATAAGATTTTTGTACGAGTTTTGTCATAGATCGAGGATAATGCCATAAGTGTTTGACATAAAATGGTTCTAAACTGTACTTTGTAAAATAAAATGACAATCATTAGAGGAAAACTGTTAGAAATTTTCTTTTATCTGAGCCCCTGAAATCTGAGCTGGGCTAGCACATTTTAAATCTCGGTCCGCCACCCCTGAATAAAAAATGTTAAGCTCTAGCCCTGTATTTACATTCAAAATGAATACCATTTTAAAGATACTAAAATAATAAATAGAAAACTAA
The DNA here is from genome assembly GCA_030159075.1 of Atrina japonica. Lineage (NCBI taxonomy): Eukaryota > Metazoa > Mollusca > Bivalvia > Pterioida > Pinnidae > Atrina > Atrina japonica. The sequence goes on from BROG01000003.1 coordinate 2,184,854, forward strand.
GTATAGACTATATCTTTAATGTATCTTTATTGAGTCTTTGACGTAAAATAAGTGTGAAAGTTATTGCTATAGGTACAGTACATGTTTTGATTACATGTCATCTATCCATTGTTTCGCTTTGGGAGTACAGGTGTCATTCTATGGACTTGCTTTTCATTGCGAGCCAACTTCTTTGATAACATTTAACAAAAATGCAAAAGTTTAAATAAATTGGGATGCTTCAAAAACATTTTTTTTTTTCAAAAGATGAAATGACAGCTTTAAGGTACTTTCCCTAAGCAAAATCTAAAGAGTCTTATTTCCCTACAATTAATATTTATTACCCAAATTAAAAGACAATGCATACATGCATATCTTAGTGTACTGAAATCTTTCCAAATTAGACTTTAGGAATACTTCCAAATATGGGCAAGAAAATACTGCATATTACATATGTATACATGAAATGTATGTAAGGAAGTAAGTGGAGTATCTCGGAAATCACTGTTTGGGACATTTTGGAAACTTTTTGCGCTTCTATTACTCTGACTAATGAACTATTATATATCAACTGGTAGAGTAATGACGAATGTAAATTACACTAACAATAATTCAGATGATGCTCCACTTCCAGAGCAGCGACACCAAATGTCAAAAATAAATTTCAATTTGATTTTGAACAAAAAAAGGATTTGTGCCTTTTATATCATCCAATGTGAAAAGTTACTTATGTTTTCGGTGAGGATAATCTTTCTAAAGAAAAGGGAAGTTGCAGGCAAGATCACTAAGTGTTTTTAATTCTAATACAGTCAATTATAACCAGACAGGTGCTTCGCACTGCCAATGTAAACAATGAGACGTGTCTTACCTTTCTTATTATATATATATAGTGTAACTGCATTTGGATAAAGCATATTGTTTGGCCATATTAATTGTCCGGTATATCTCAAAATTATGTTTTGAAGAAACAAATAAAGAATATAGACTCAAAAAGAAGGGATCATGGGCAAGGGGCACTAAGAGGGTCCTGTCCACAAGTAATTTCTATGGAAACGTTGAGGGAAGTATGACCTTGATGTTTCAATACAAATTAGTCCACAAGTACCCGTGACCGACAAGGCGATTTACCGAAACACACGAGTTACCAAAACACAATAAAATTACTAGAGCAAGGTGCAAAAGTTGTAATATATGTTGTAGAATATTTCAAAAATGTAATTTGTAACCTGATTTATGTATACATGTAATTATGAATTAAATCCGAAAAAACTTCTGAAACGAGATTGAAACACATAAGTAATAATTTAAAATGTGTTTTGTAACATGATTTATATATAATTAAAGAGAGCGATGCCCTCATATATGTTGGGAAGCTCACAATTTTCCTACTACATCCAGGTATCCATACTACTAATAGTAAATTATCTGTTCACATCGGGAATTTGCAAATGGAATTAACAAAATGTCAAAACTACAGCAACTTCAGCCCAATGCTTGACCAGTAATCCTTACCAACAGCTTAACTGTCACAACAAAACTTTGACGTCATTTTGCGACTTGTGATTACTGTATCTAGTATGATTCAGTCTTGTTTCAAAAATTTATTCAAAATTAGTCATACTTGTACTAAAATTATGTCTAAAAAAACATTTTTAATATATATACAACATTTGTATCTTGCTCCAGTAATTGTAGTGTTTTTCGGTAATTGTTGCCTGTTTTGGTATATCGCCCATCATCCACACTTGCCAATTCTCCCCCATAAATGCTGAGACTCCCTTATTGTAATATTTGGTTAATATCTTCGAGAAAAATGCATATTGCCTCCATGAAAAAAATTAATTTTTTTTATTAATTCTTACAAAAATTTAGTCTCCCTAGTCCAAACTTTCTGCCATGATTTTAAGCGATTTTGGGGGGGAGGGGGGAAATCAGGTTTTACCACAAAAAACAGATCGCTTTAAATCAAGGCTTAAGAGTCTCCTGTGAGAATGAAAAATCTCCCCCATGAAAATTGTTCAAGGTTGGCAAGTCTGCAGTCACCCTGTGACCTGTTTAGACTAAAATTCTGCTACCAACAAAAAAAAAGTTTAACTTAAAATTAAATTGGGGAAGAATTTCGACCAAAACCCTGTTGTAACACAAGCCGACTTTCTGTCCTAATTTTAAATTAAAATTTAGCTTGAAATCAGGACAGAAATTCAGCCTTGAGAAGCCCTATGCCAGTAAGTTTATATCTAAAAGTATGAATATACTGACAGGACTTTTTCTGTCAATTTTGGGAAAATGCCATTGGCAACAAAACTGGGAATTTCACATAAATCCATGTCAAATTGGGAAAACACGGAAGTCCAAATGTAATGGAATATCTTTTTAAAATGCAATATCCCTTGCATTAATTTATTCATTTTCCGTTTTGGCCATGGGCTGAACACACCTAATTGGGAAGTTTTTTCGTCAACTTTGGAGAAAACACATTATATTTTGCATTGGAATGACGCCGAATTTGGGCCCAGTGAAAACTATAGAAAAAGACCCGACTGATCATATGAATTTTAGGTATTTTAATGCACATCAAACTGTTTGTATGATGTATATCAAGGTATAACCTGCAGTACTACCCTACACGTGTTTAGGCTTAAATTAGCATGACCCATCACAAGTCAGCCAAGACCATAAGGCATAGTATGACATAGACTTAGTAATTAATGCGTACCACTTTCTTGGGATATACATATCAACGAATTCTCCGGCATCGTTCTGCATTTTGATCCCTGTATTAGGCCTGAAATGTGATAAAGTTAATTTTATTTCTACAGAAGAAACAGAAAACAAGTAAGAACAGTCTAAACAACACGAATCAATTGGCTCATGTGCTTTCTCACCAGTTAACACTCAGAAATGGCGACGAAAAAGGAAGCACATGTTTACCCACAATGCAAATGTTTTTTATGAAACACCGATCCCGAATGTTAGAGAAGTTTGAAGAAGGGTCAAGTACCCTTGCTGATTGACGTGTATTTCAATAAAGAGGGTGTAACTGTTAGTTTAGCTTATACGTGTTTTATGATAATCAAAACGGACTTTGACACAAGTTGAAGGCATCTGTTATCAAAATTTTTGCTGAAAATTGGTCAAAGAAAAGGCGGGAACGATTCGTTTACAAAGATTATTATCTAACACCACCGTCGACTGCGAGGGAGGGATGGCGAAATCTCAATACGAGTGCTCCGAATTTTAGTGTTTGTCCATGTCGAGGCTTGCCGAGTCATGGTCTAACAAAATTTTCTGCACGAGTATTGAGATTTCGTCATCTCTCCCTCAAAATGATGTTTGACTGTTTTTCTCTCACGTTGAAACAGTGAAAAGGAGCGACTACACCCATCGCGGACAAATCGCCCCCACCAATTAGACATTTGCCTTATCTTTAGCGCTAGATCTATTTAATTTTTTTTTATTTTACATTCTATATTGCCACACTGGTCTAAATAAAATTCTATTAAATCTTCTATCATTTCATTTGACCATAATTACTCGGTGCCATCATTCTTTCTCCCCTGCCATTAAATATGCACTATATACATTTGTTATTGTGAACAAAATTGTATCATTCCTAAACGCAACTCTGGCTAATTATCATCAAACTTTCAAGAAAAATAGGATGAGATTCTATTCCTCCAAAGTCCATCAATGCAAGGAAATATGTTATTTACGTCCCTGATCAAAGTTTTCTTTGACTGTTTTACCAGAGACATATGTCTCTGGTTTTACACTAAAAAAAATTCCAAAACTTTTACGATTATTTCTTGGTCAAAGAAAACCTTGAAAGTGCCAATAGGTTTTAGAATCATTATTACAGGCCTATATAAAATATTATATTTTCGTAAAAGGAAGCTTTTGCGTACTGTTTCGTGTTATATTACTTTATTCCATTGCTTTTTGAACTTCTTGACTTCATTAAGACCACTGTGTCTTCACAGGTTTGGTGTAATCTATCCTGTATCTTATTATGCGTCTGTAGTTCTAAGTTAAACCAGAGTTATCGTGACCTTTTTCTTTCGGAGTTAATCAGGAGCAATTATATAAAGACGATTTCGGGGACTGTATAACTCACTATATAACTCACCCCTAAAGACACATTTGGTACTGGTCTAAGTCACTGATATACAGACGATTCCATTTTCAGGGGTTGATGAGTTAACATAACTGTAGGCTATAACAGAGACTTTGGGTACTCCACATAACCTGAAGGACAATAAAACGTAAAACAAAGAAGTGCTTAACACGAATAATCCAGACGTTATATTCCGCCGATCTCCGATTACTCCTCGAGATGTTGTATTGTTGTTTAAAATGTCCCATTCAAGAACCTTTCACTCATATGGAGACGTCACCAATGCCGGTGAACTGCTTCAAAGTTTGGCCTATGCTTAACTCGAATGATTACAGCGCCCTCTTCCGGTCAAACTCCCTCCACTGGAAATTTTTAGTCATTGGTAATCATGATATTTATTTTGGTCCAACACCACTCTGATACTACAAATAAATACACCGAAGTTGATATAAACGATGCTGGAATTTCTAATAGACAATATATCTAAAATGTTCGGAGACGTCTTTCAACAAACTGTCGGCATTCCTATGGGAACCAACTGTGCTCCTTTATTGGCTTAGCTGTTCCTTTATTCAAACAAACCAAACTTCATTCAGAAGCCTCTGATCAAAAGAAGAAAATGCTAACAGTGTCCTTTAATTTGACACTTAGATATATCAACGACGTTTTGTCAATTAATAATGACAGATTTCAAAAATATGTCAATGCAATATATCCCAACGAACTAGAAATTAAAGACACAACATGATCAACCACACGCGCTTAAAACTTGGACGATTTACTTACTATAGACACACACAGGAAATTAACATTAATAACAGCAATTTTGATACGACTAACGCGACGATTTCGGCGTTTCCATGGTAAATTTTCCACATTTAAGAAGTAATATCCCGCATATGTTTACATCTCACAAATTATCCAATATGCTAAGGCCTGTTCAACATTTGAACATTTCAAATACAGAGGTAAACTACCTACTGACAAGATATTGACACAGGGATATCGAAATTGGGTTTGATGTCAACGTTCCCCAAATTTTACGGTCGGTATAATGTTCTTGTTTGATATTACTTTCACTAAATGAAAAGTTGAGTTACCTGTTCAATAGCGGTTGTTGAGTCGTCTGTACCAATTGTGACGAGGATTTCCCCTCACCTATTTCATATGAATTTGACTTTGGACTCACGGCGGGCATGACCGGTCAACAGCGGATGCTTACTCCTCCATGGCACCTGATACCACCTCTGGACTTCCAGAGATTCGTGTTTGTCCAATATTCACCTGATTTTTAAATGTATCCTGGATATCCTGAAGATTTATACTCTGGTATCTGTCTAAGATTTTCATATTGTTTTATCTACTGCAATTAATTATTTTTGTATCATTAATGTTTTATTTGTTGATTATGTTTTTGGTTATTTTATTATTCAAATATGTCTCAACTCATTTTGTAAAAGTCCAATTCTTTGAAGAACTGTCAAAATATATTTACATGTATTTGACATTCATTAATTTGCTGAGTAAGTATGTGAAGCTTAATACATGTAATTTGGTATCTATGGTTTTTGTATAATTAAGACCTAGATTAAGCAGATTTCACCAACCAATGTTTTAGGGTCTAGGTACACTGCCTTAATATAGACATTGCAACGTCTTACATAAGTAAGTTTATATATAATTTCAATTCGGTGAACATGTGGGGTATGGTGGCATATTTCTGCCATCGAGTTTCCCACTTGCGACTTAATGATGTCGACATAATTTTGTGATTATGTCCACAAAATGAGATTTTTTTCTACGATGTCGACATCTTCTCATATTATGTCGACATAATCACAAAATTATGTCGACATCATTAAGTCACAAGTCAGCAACTCGATGGCAGAAATATGCCACCATAGCGGGGTCTATACGCTCAGTTTATGTTTTCATTATATATTATAGTTAAAAGTATTTGTTCCAAGAGGGGACATTCTCTATATGGATTAATATCCCATGGGGAAATGATTTCTATATATTCCTTTGGGGAAATTTTTCTATATAGAAATTTTTTCCAGGGGAAGATTATCTATGTGGAAGGATTTCTGTGACACCGGGGCATAAATTAGTAGCCACTTGCAAAGACACAACTATAATTTTATCAATGTTGGGGTGCATTTTAAAGCTTCTTTTGAATATAAAAGTAAAACTAACTAACTAATACTTGTACTAATACTAGTACTTGGTGATTGAAACCTTGGCTTTGGCAGCCATAATTCTTGGGGAGATTGATTTATACAAGTCCATGTGGAGTGATAACATTCAATATTTCCTGTACGACTAAATCTTTCGAGGTGTAAATGATTGTGTAGCTTGATTTTAAGTACAATGTATTATCTATATGTTTTCTATAATACTGAGGTCTGGTGAATTGGTAGGCCTCGTTAAGGGTCTAAATTTGATTTCCCTCTCCCAATTTAGTTCTCTCTTGACACATATACAGGGCAGTTATCCTCCTCTAAAATCCAGGGTTGATTTCTGTAACCCTTCAACACAACTGATCATAAAAATTCATTAAGACTTGATGTACTCCTTTGAATTCATATTACCTTTAATCGGCATAAAGGTACCGAGTCCTTTATGAGTTATACACCCCAAGGATTGTGGGGATGTGTGACCTGGATAGCAAACTTTCACTTTGTGCACAAATTATTTTTAACTGTCTGCTTTGATTTTTTTTTCTGTACAATTAAACTTGCATCAAAGGCTATCTCTGTGTAAAGTACACATGCCTATAATGGCCAAACATTTTAACTGTTGACTTGGATAGAATGTAAATTCACACTATCTTTCGACCATTAAAACTTATTTCATCTTACTGTATTTAATATCGTCTGCTTTTTTAAGTCGATGGTTCAAGTACACCCGGAGCCATTTTGTTTAGCTGTGATACAGCACAATAAATAGCAAACAAAATTAGCTTCGTCATATCTACAGTACATGTTCAAAAGTCTGTCATCATGTTCCATTTATTAACATTTGTAAGCAAATACAATCACCGCATGACCAAACAATGAAGTGAAAATTATCATTAGGTTATTAACAACTTTTTTAAAGTGGCAACTCATTTATGGTCCAGCACTATACATGCATATAACAACATAATACTTTTTTTTTTTACATAAAAGTGGAAATGTTATTCATATCTGCAAATAACTACCGGTAATGATCATTTAGTGCACTGTGAATATTGTTACACAAAAAATATTTCCCAATAATTTTCATGTCAACAGTTTTTACAGAAGTATATGTAATTATTTTGACGTAGCCAATAACTTTACCTATGATTTTTCTACATACATAGTTCAGAATTAAAATATCAAAAGCAAAGGTCAAAGGGGAGAAGTGTGTCATGTGTCCACATGAAGTGGTTGCCTCCCCAATTTTTGTCCATGAAAAAAGTCAAAAATCCAATTTACTGATTCTACATCAAAAACTGTAATTCTAAATTATTTGGAAAAAATTCACAATAGGGAACTCATTTCTTATATATAAACTCATTTTACAAAATTTATGAAAAAAAGGGGGGGGGGAATACCCAATAGGCTGTGACATTTATTTGAATCAACATGCCACATAAACATGGAGAATATTATGACTAACATAACATCATTATATGACTATAGGTCACACCCCAGACTCTGATGGTCTTCTCTTATGTAAAAAAATTCAATAATTCAGCAGAGGTTTATGCTCTTTCTAAAATTGTATTCAGTTTTTCTTTAAAATTCATTGATGAAAAGAAGACAATTTTCTAAGACAATGAATATCATCATATGGCAATATTTTCTCCAACCCACACCCTGAAACCCTTGCTGCTCCAAGAGTTATACATTTTAAAATTTGGCTTTATGCTCTTTTAAAAATGTATTTAGTTATTCTTTAAAATTCAAACATGTATAGAAGGATTTCTATGACTTACAAATGTTGTATTGAACCTTTTTGTGGCTAAACTGGCCCCGCCAAAGACCCTGAACCTAAGAACATTTCACAATTTTGATTAGAAACCTTTATATTCTTTTTAAACATGTATTCAGTTTTGCTTTACACTGCACAGGTTTTCTATGGTAAGAACATCATCATTATATGGTCACATAGGCCCCACTCCATACCCTTGTCCAAAGGCGTAATGCATTTCATAATTGTGGTAAAGAGCTCAACCCTTCTCCTAGACAAGTAAAAAAAGATTTTAAAGTACCGGTGCATGTATTGGCTATTTTTTTTATGTTTTGGCCCCACCCCAAGGGTGCTGCACGATCGAGAAATTGAAGATGTTTTCAAAATAATTTTCAACAATTTAAAAATTTCAATAGTTTACCGATGACAGACAAAGACCAATGGCATAAAGTCACCTGAGCCACTCAGGTGACCTAAATATTTTCAATTAACAACAGACTATAAAATCCATACAGAAAAATGTCAAATTATGAGCTTTTGGGTTATTTGTATTGTTTTATGTGGACATTGTTATGTTCACATTATCATGTAATAACAAAAAAAAAAAAATTAGACCCTTAACCAAGCAATATGTGATAGAGGATCTTTACAAACCCTTATACTGCATGGAAATTACAGTTATCTTTCCGTGCAGGGGGTAAATTACAAAACAAGAGATTTCAATACACTGTTCTTTATTATCCAAGTGTACAGTCACATTTTGTTTTAAGAGTTCTGTTCATTAATAGCTTTGACATTATCTAATGATAATTATTACAGACAAGTCATTCTTGGATGGGAAAATCATCCATAAAACATTTATTTTTCCAATATATGAACAAACTAAATAACACAAGTTGTACAATAAATAGATGTAAATAATGTCTTTAAACTAAAAAATATTCCTAGAAATTGTGAAACATTGTTGCTCCACTAGATCAAACATACCAAACATAAATATTACAAGTCCTTTCCTTGTGAAATGAATTCATTTAGGTTTTAATAATGTCATTGAAAAATAAGAAATGTGGGTTGAAAATAATAAAAAACACAATTTAGATATTTAACAGATTCTTCTTTAGAACATATGTCTTCTGATGAAATTTTCTGACGATTGAAATGCAATGATTTACACAAAAAGATGCAAATGTCCAATTAACTGTACAAATCATCATCACCATCATCTTGATAGTTGCCTTGTCCTCCACTTTGACTAGGCTGACTGGGACCAGTTTGCCCTGGGAATCTGAAAAATAAAAAATGAGAATTCAATTTATTGTATTTCTCCTCTTCTGAATAATTCACATTTAATCCATGTTAATCTATAGCTACATAAATTAATATGTTTATATATCATGTAGGTCTACCAAGATAAATTGACCCATGTATTAAGACAACAAATCTAAAGGGTAACAAAAATATCAGAGCTATAGTAATGCATGGAACCTGTGCAAGGCAAAATGTTTTTTCTGTACATCCCAGTTTTGAAAAATAGATGGTACTGTGTTAGTTTCTGACAGAACCCTAATGTGCCAATTTATTTCAGTAGACCTTTAAATGCAAACATATTGTAAAAGTGTGTCTTACTGATATTCATAATACCAGTATGTCATACTTGCCAACTTTATGTTATTGAAAAGTGGAACAATCAGCCGGGGCTTTGGGTCGCGGGTCTCCAATAGGGTGCAGGGGAAAAGCCCCGCTGGCGGACCAGCCCCGCTGGCGGACCAGGGGATTGAAGAATATGCGAAGGCTAAATGTCCACAATGTCTGTACAACACATGAAAAACAAAAATCCTGGCTATCCTGCAACACTGGTTAAACGTTTGTATTGGCAGATATGGAATGTAAACAAATTGTAGCCGGCATAATCCCTTGACGTAATACTACATATTATACTACAACTTTGCCAGTCATATTTTCTATAAACAACAAACAAATGCTTAGGATTGGTTTTGATCTATGGTTAACCATTCATTTCCTTAAAAGTCCATTTCCAGGGAAATCATTGTAATATTTGTCATTTTCTGAAGAAATTCTTTCCTAACTTAGGGAAAAGTTTTCTTCTCAAAAAAAAAAAAAAACAAAACAAAAAAAAAGTCTACCATTTTTTTTTTACCTTTACAAAATTATTTGAAATATTACTTGCAATAAAAACACATGCAAAATCTGTTTTGTCGATAACATTTAAATATTTTCAAGACTAATTTGTTGAAAAAAAATATGTTAGAGAAATAAACAAAAGTATTTGTTGTGATTTGCATTATCCATTAATATGGCAAATGATATCAAACTCTTTCTTTCTTTCAGATTAATATTAAAGCAATATGAGCTGTCAGCGATGGCAATTTTATTAAAAATTGTCTAATAAACACTAAACCACTTTAATACAATTAAAAATATCACTGAACATGAAATTATTTACATCTACCGTGATTTAACCCTGTAAACTTTAGTTTTTCAGGCATAATATAAATACTGTATTGCAATACAGAAATTCACTCGGATGACCATGCTAGTTCAAATATTTGTTGAAGGTGAATCAATGTCACAAAAGCAGCATTATTATTCTTTTGTGAATGGATATGAAATAGATACAAGCACTTGCATCTGATTCCATCTATGAATCGCACTTGCTTCCTTGACACTTGATTTTCCTTGTAAATAATACTGTCAATTTGTGATGGCAGATTCAAACTGATAGGTTACAATGGAAAACATTTGGCAAGTCTATTCTGACAATACACTTGCCCGCATTTGTTTTTGTTTTAGCCACCTGGAGATATCTTCCAGATGTGTATGAAATAAAATATTACATATAATCTGCATGTAGAATTTCCATGAACGACAGCTCATATTGCTTTAAAAAGACATTTTTATCTGTATTTCATATACATATACATACATAATATATATAATTTGAATTGAGACATTCTTTTTATGATGAACTGTTTGTTGTAATTGATAATGATATAAGCCACCCAATGCTGTTGGTTTTTCAATTGGCAAATCAGTGCATGGTAAAACTTTATGAGTTTCAATTCTAATTAAAGGATTATCAGAAATGAATGATGTCTTTGGAATTTGATTGAGAATAGTATGGAATGCAGGTATGCTTAATTATGTGCATTTCTTCAGCATGATGCTCATCCAACAATCTTTATACAAGATGTTAGCACCCTACATATGTTATCATAAGTGTTGACACAGGTAAAACCTTAGTACCTTGTGTGTTATTTTATGACATGTGGTTCAAGGACGCCATGAACAAGTAATTTATCTTAAGTTTGCTCTAGTTAGTTTCTGTGACTTGAAAGTTTCAAATTGCTTTAATGAATGATAAACTGATAATTTGAAAGTATATATATCATTTTCAATTTTACTTTTCAGTTATTTTAGAGGTATCTGTAGACTGCTGTAATGAGTAAATAGATTCCTGATTCTTCACACTAAAATATTTAACTGATCTATATATATAGACAAATGTTTTTATGAATTAAGTAATAGCAACCACAGAACACATTTTGACATTTCACAGTCTAACAAACTATATGGATTACAATAACTTTAAGGAATATACAACTACACACCTGAAGTTGCCACCAAAACCTCTGCTTTGCTGTAATGTTTGTGCGAACATCTCATATTTTCTGATATCATTATCACTAACAGATCTGCGAGCAAATTTCATTGCTTCCTCAAAATGAGCCCTTACAATTTCTGGTACTGGATCATATTCTTCAATCTCCTAAAATGTTAAAAAGCAAAATTACATATGTAAGACCTACCAGTAATATCTCTTTCAAAAATATTTGTATTTTTTTTTTTAATCTATAAATCTTTTCAGGGATGATAATAGGCGGTCATCCACTTGCTCTTGGCATGCTAATTTTGTCGTGGGCTAGTGGATTTCCTTTGAAAATGTCCCAGACAGGAAGCACAAATTGCTGGAATGTTTGATGATACCTGTATAATAGTTCAGTATATTTGATACTGCACATTTTAATACTGAACTACATACAAGCTCATCATACATTCCAGTAACCTATGACCTATTCTCCCTACGCAAAATCAGCTATACTTTCCCAATTTCCTGTCCAAAATCAATGACATCAATTCTTTCACATGTTCATCAATATTTGATAACAAGAGTCAAAAAATATTTTCAGAAATTCTCCAATTGTTAAAAAGCAGGAGTTTATATAAAACAGTGTAATTTTATCAATATCAATTTTATTTGTATAGCAAAGCCAAATTTTTAATTCAGCAAAAAATAATTCTGGTAAATGGCAGAATGTTAAATTTTTATTTTTCCCCCCTGAAATCTGCATTTTGTTTTATTAGAAATTAATAATTTGACCAAAATTAGCTACTAATAAGACAAATAGTTCACCACAGTGATAATTTACTTGAGTTTAAATTATATATAATCTTTACCACTGAAATTACTTTGGTCTGTGATAATTCCAGAAATACAAGAATTTTTTTGTCTAGCATTTCTTGTTTTTACCTCCAAAACTAGAAATATAAACTAATGAAAATAATTAGCACATAGCTAATCTGACTAAAATGTAACAATAATAACTTAACATTGCACAACAACCTTGTTATCAATAATTACCATATCTGCATCTTTATTGCGTGCTCTTTCTTTTTCAAATCTGATTTCAGCCTCTATTGACTGTCTGATGGCCAGTTTACAAGCTCTCTGGCAAATTTCTGTCAGGTCAGCACCACTGAAGCCATGTGTTACTTTAGCCAAATAGCCAATATCAACATCCTGTAATATATTAATGATGATTACTTGGTGCTTATACCACCCATGAATAAGAAGTTGATCAACAACAAAATGAAAATGTCTTCAAAATATTTTAATGCAATGGATAAAAGCAATGTATTTTTTTCCCCAAACAGTAGCCGGTGAAAATGAGAGGTGGAAAGTTTTAGCGGATACTGGCTACTTTTAAAATCCTATGTCAACATGACTTGAAAACTTTGAACAGTTGCTGTGCTACTTCTGGGGAGTTTTCTACCTCAACAAAAAATCAATACGGTGAATCTTTGTATTCATGCAAAAGTTAAAAGTAGATTCTAATATGTGTAAATGCATGGTAGACTTAATATAAAGATTCCTTTATCACAATTATCATTCTAGTTTAATTTTTCTCCTAATATGATTAATATCATGATAGAAGTTATATAACAAGTGCATGAATAAAAAAAACACATACTAAAAATCCTTTTTAGCATACTATATTGTTTTGAAACTGCAAAAAATGGCGAGCAGAGGGAATCTGCATGATCGCTACTTAACGCTTTTGCATAAAAATGCTCAAGGTCATAAAAAAGGAAATTTTCAGGTATTTAATACAGATGTTACATCTTTCATTAATCTAACACCACTTCAATAAATTTACAAACCTTTGCAACTGGTGACTTTCTAAGATTTGCATTAAGGATTGAAATACGGGATTTCTCATCAGGAAGAGGAATGTATATCAGCTGATCCAATCGACCAGGTCTCAGAATTGCAGGATCAATAATATCTGGCCTAAAAAAGAATATTGACAAAATGATAATCTGTCGAGCAGAAACCAAATTGCTAACATCCTATCAATATGACCATGAGGTCAATTTATAATAAGTGAATGTTTCCCTTTCATGACTGACTGAAAATAAGCAACACCCAGTGAAAAGTTACTGCCGTCTAGTTCCTTTTTTTAATTCAGTGAGAACTGTATTTTTATCCATTCCATATTATCCAAAACTCCTTTAACACATTGACTGACACAAAGCTGTGTGTCAGTAGGACTAATTTGAGGAACAATAAAGAAACAATTACCAATACATTTTAGTTGTTCTTACCCATAAAATACAGAAACGTGAGAAACAATGATGACAATTCTTTTGGTTGTTTCTTATTTACAAGCGCATATACTCTGATTCACATAACTTGAAGGGGTGGAGTAACCTTTTGTTTATCATATGGATAGTAATAGTAATTCTTTTGACTTTTCGGTTATGACAAGCTGCAAGGGAAAAACATTTCATTCCTCACTGGATATTCTCTTGTGAATGGTGACAAGCAGGAACAGTTACTCTTGCCAGTACAAATTCGATGTTATGCTTTACTATCAAAATTTTAAACTCGTCCAGGTCAAGAAAAGGGTTCACAAGACTCCACCCTACCAGAGTATATGAATTTTTCTATACATATATGGCAGTGTTAATGAGGTTATTCCATTACCTGTTGGTAGCACCAATGATAAACACATTTTTCTTGGCACTCATACCATCCATTTCTGTCAGAAGCTGATTGATAACACGGTCTGCAGCGCCACCTGTAATACAAAAAGAAATTCATAGAACGGTCTTGTCCTGCAGTAATAATATATTCACTGTCTGTCAAAATAAATTAATCTTTTCATGGTTACGCCTGTCTTGACACTGGACCTTGATTTAATGTCTCATACAAAAGACTTGTTTTTCTTATCTTATATGGAAGGTTTGACAACAAAACAGCCAGAATCACAAAATTCATCTTTGCCAAAAGAAGCTTTTTATAAAATTTGAAGATGAATGGCAAAGTAGTTTACAAGAAAAAGCTGCATCACACTTTAAACCATGAAGCCCCTCGCCTTTTGTCAGTGTGAGTTGATAGCTGAGGGCCTGTAGTCTCTTGCTGGGTTCTCTATTCCACCATTAAAAACAGGCTGCCACCATATAACTGAAGTATAGATGTGACCTAAAACATCATTCAAACTAGCAAACAAATGACCACGAATGAAGACCATCGTCATTCACTCTCAAGTGACCTAAAAAGTGAAAGAAATCATAAATTCTTACCACCATCACCAGCATTGCCACCTCTTGCTTTGGCAATAGAGTCCAACTCATCAAAGAAAAGTACACATGGTGCAGCTGATCTGGCCTAAAGGAAACAAAACAGTTCATCAAATTAGTAATTAAAGATAGTGAATCAATTATTTCATTTTATACACAAACATACACACTAAAATGTCATTTTGATCCTCTGAAACTGTCTTCAGTGTTAGTGAAATGTACTCCTTTTGACTAGCAATATTATCAATGACTTATTTATTAATCAATGAGAGTAAGCAGTGTCACAGGTAATAAACTCGCCAATTCATAAAGAAAAAAATTGTATTATCTTAATTGTTTATATTAAAACAGCATTAAATGACATAAGATAAAAAAAAACAATGCAATAATACTTGATTAAAATGCAAAACATGTCATTGTTTAAAGTACAATACCTTAATGTCTGGTACTGAAACAATGATGAGGAACTACATACTTCACTTTCTTTTAAACCAAAATTTGCTATGACATAAACTAGAAGTCACATGGCTCGTTTTCAGTTGTTATTTATCTTAATTAATTAGCAATCATTGCAATCACTTGGCTGATACTTCAGTAGCTACTTATCAAAACAACCAATTAAAAACGATCTGCCTAGGTATTTTTCAATTCTAGATAATAATCTCATTACCACAACATCTGGTGGAAGACAATGTCTTTATTTCTATTCACAAATAATAACTTATACTTTGAGGTTATGTGATTGAAAAAGAAAGGGATTTTGACAATAGGACATTGAAATGATATTAAGATTTGTGTTTTCAGACATCTTTGAGAGTTTATATACTTAAATGTTTTAAGGTTGGAAAAATTGGCATCTGTACAAAGGTTAAGGACTTCAAGGTTTCAACACTTGAGCCATCAGGAGTTACATATATATTCCTACCTTATCAAATATATCTCTGACATTGGCTTCTGATTCACCAAACCACATAGTCAGGAGCTCTGGTCCTTTTACTGATATGAAGTTTGCCTGACATTCATTAGCAATTGCCTTTGCCAGCAGAGTTTTACCACAACCAGGTGGTCCATAAAACAACACTCCTTTTGATGGAGTCATGCCAAATTTCAAGAACTTTTCTGGATGTTCAACAGGATACTGCAAGAGAATGAAGTTTTTAGAATCTTAATATTTCAAACTTAAATTACAAACAAGTATCAACTTACACTGCAGTAGTTCATGTTAAGATAAAATTTTAAGAAAGGATTGAAATATTTAATGAGAAATACAAAACTCAAGTTTGTCAAATGCTTATAATAGATAGAACAGAGGTTCAAATATCAACACACACACATATTATCCTATGCAGCTTTTCAGTATAAATTTTAATCCTGAAATATTAAAATAAAACCTACTTGCACCAACTCCTGGAGTTCTTTTTTCACATTATCTAAACCACCAACATCATCCCAAGAGACAGTAGGTACCTCAACACATGTCTCTCTAAGAGCACTGGGGTTGCTCTTACTTAGAGCCCACTGAAAAGACAAATATGAAATAGTAAACACATGCAGATAGTGGAGAAAAAACAACAATATTCAACAATATTCTACTACAGCTAAATAGAGTGTACATCTGATGAGTGTTAAAAGCCAAAAAGTTTTAATAATTCCTACATCTATCTTTTAAAAAAAAAATTTTCAGAACATTGATGACTGAAAACAGTTTAAATGTAACAAGTTACATTAAACATGTGAAATAATTTATTAAATGAAAATCTGAAATATGTGTATAAAACTAAAATATTTTGTTTCAGGTTTCAGTGTCTCAGTACATGGCATAATGAAACTGAAACCAAACACAGGTCAAAGAGTCAAATGGCAAGGTTACTGGAACAGGTGCATAATAGAAGGTGAGGTGGTCTCCTAAGTGAGGTGGTCCTTAGGCAAGGGTCCACTGTATATTTGTATTGTAGGAATGGCAATGAGCTATTTATTACTGAATCCGTTTTATGCAGAAAATATAATCAGATCCAGCATTCATTCACGATTCCATCTAAGCCCAACTGGCCATAGATCATGTAAATAATTTTGAACAGCAATCCTCTTCCTTAATGCAAATACATGTACACATATTGTGATCTTTCATTGTGTGAAGTTTCCTGAAAATCAATTTATCAGTGTAATAGTTGTGATGTCAAGGTGCCACATGCATATGGATAAAAAGTCCAAGTCAAAAGTCGTATAACTCGGATAACTCAATGTATGTACAATGATTCAACAAAGTTTGAAGGGTCTACATCTAAAACCTGAAGAGGAGTTAATCACACAATCTGTTGACAGTTCTGGGAAATTGTCCCAAATCCTAGAAAATCTAAATAAAGAATGCTCTGAATGAATTCACAATAAGATGTGTACATTTTTGTAACATATATGTAATCATTCTACATAGTTTGAAGGTTCTATATCAAAAAGCTGTAGTTGATTTTACAAAACAGATACACTACTTCCCTAACTAGCCACCTGACATTCACAGCTTTGTGGAACCCAGCCAATAAAGATCTAAAGTATGTATTACGTTACTCCCAATTTACTTACTCTGAAATCTTCCATTGTAACAGCTAGGGAATCAAGGACTTCTGCATCAATTTGTTCATCCTCAAGATCAATCAGGTCCATTTTCTCTCTGATTTGTTGAAGAGCTGCTTCAGAACATAAAGCAGCTAAATCTGCACCAACATGACCATGTGTTTCTGAAGCTACTTGTTCTAAATCTACATCATCACCTAACTTCATGTTCTTTGTATGAATTCTCAAAATTTCCAATCTTCCAGTTGCATCTGGGATTCCAATATCAACTTCTCTGTCGAATCGACCTAAATGCAGAAAATTCAGCTTGAAGACCAGCTAATCATAAAGAAAATAATGCACAGCAGAATGTTTACAATTCACATAGAAAAAAAATTTGAAGACCAGTTGGAAAAGAGGACTGATTTGAAATCAAGGTACTGAAATACATTTGTATGTTGTTATTGTGACAAAATGACTACACTATTCAAATCACTGACATGGAATGAAATAACAAATAGATAAGCCAAATTTCCACAATATTGAACTGAATACCACTTATGCCAAACACTGTTTCTTCTTAATGACAAGTAATATTTGCATATAGTGTCCCATCATTCAAACATAAAAAAGCTCACCGCACACAATTATGCCTTGCATCCAAAATTAACCTAACCATGTCCAATCTAAACTGAGTGCAAAATGGGTATGACAGCATAAGCTACACCCCAACTTCATGGAAGCTTAAACTCTGTTTGATATACAAACCAAGGTTTCTAGACAAGTCCATAATATATAAATTGCTGTATTTTCATTGTTAAAATAAATTGAGGTGGATTTTAATATTTTTTAAAATTTCATGTGGAAAACGACAAAAACCAGCCAATTAAGTCAATTTAAAAAAAATTCTTAATTATTTACTTTTTGCTGCTGCATTTATATGTTAAGTGTGAAATGCAATCCAAAAAGAAACTTAAACTTACATTATAGTATTATATAAATGAGTAAACACTGGGTCACATGATTCAAGCTTTCCAAACAAAATAAAATATGGAAATCATAAAATAGAATTTTACTTTTCAATGTTGAATGTTCTTCATGATATTCAATACTGCCACTTAACTCAATGAAAAATAAGTGGTTTTTATTTAAGCTGATCATAATTTATTTTCTTATGCTATATCATTTGTGAGCAAAACAAAATATTACCAAATCGCCTGAGTGCAGCATCAATACTGTTGGGTCTGTTTGTTGCAGCCATGACAATGACATGTGACCTCTGTTTTAAACCATCCATAAGTGTTAGCAGTTGTGATACAATTCTTCTCTCAACTTCACCATGTGTCTAAGATAAGAAGATGAATATTATAGAATAGGAGAAAATATTGAAATACTTGTAAATCAACCATTTAAATACAGTGTAAATACAGGTAGAAATACTATAGTCCCTAGAACTAAGCCATTTTTTCAAGATTTGAAGTCCCATAACTCTAGCAAATACTGCTAAAATCTAATTCATGCTCGGTTTTATTGATATACAGGTTCACACCATACTGGTTAAAATTTGAGAAAAGTAAGAAATCAGGTTAGTTGTCAGAAACGAAAATATTACAAACTAACAGACGGACTAAAACCAATCTGCTCACTGATCTTCCATTTCCAGTTGTAAATATATAATGCAAATTTACAAAAGTACTAAACGAAAATCACAGTATGAAAACATCAAATCAGATTTACAGGTATATCAAGAGAAGAAATTGTTATCTTGTTTCAAAATAAAGAATTTGATGAATTCTTACTTTTTCTCTTTTTGGGGCAATAGCATCCAACTCATCAATAAATATAATGGCTGGAGCATTCTTCTCTGCTTCTTCAAATGCCTTTCTCAGATTACTCTCAGATTCACCAGCTAGTTTACTCATGATCTCTGGTCCTAAAAGAAACACCAGAAAAAAAGTGTTAGGTTTTATATTTATATCATTTCGGAATTTTGTCAATCAATTGCCATACGAATGAATTAAATTATTAATTTTTCTTCCATTGTTGTGAGAATGTGATTTAACTACCACTTTTCTATCAATACTAGTGAGATTTTCTTTGTCATATTTTGCTATAAAGGTCTCAAAAGACTAGGACCTCAATCACAATCCCCACATTCCAAATATTTCTCAATCTATCATCTCTACTAATCCTAAAAATATGACATTTTTTATGAACAAAAAATGGTAAATCCACAAGCAACTGGAATTTTCTTTCTTGTATACTACTGATGTAAAGGATGCAATGCATTCAGATTAAATAAAAAAGTTTAATTTGTAGGGTTGATAACTAATCAGTTTAATTTGTAGGGTTGATAACTAATCAGTTTAATTTGTAGGGTTGATAACTAATCAGTTTAATTTGTAGGGTTGATAACTAATCAGTTTCAGATTAAAAGAAAAATGACATCATATTCATAACAAGGTACACACCATTAATCAAGAAGAAAAATGCTCCGGTTTCATTTGCAACAGCTCTAGCTATCAGCGTCTTTCCTGTTCCAGGTGGTCCATACAGTAAAATACCTCTTGGTGGCTGCAGATTATCAAAGCAATAAAGGAATA
Source organism: Atrina japonica (assembly GCA_030159075.1). NCBI lineage: Eukaryota > Metazoa > Mollusca > Bivalvia > Pterioida > Pinnidae > Atrina > Atrina japonica. The sequence continues at coordinate 2,204,918 of BROG01000003.1, forward strand.
ACAATATAATATGTATCATTTTTTATCATTTGAATAAGTGGGAAAATAGAGATGAAAGTCTTGAAAGGCAAGCCTTTGTCAAGCGTAAAATACTGAATATATTGATTGTCATTTGTGTGGGTTTTATACATTAAAAGGCAAATTTTGAGGAGCATGGTTCTCTACATGGCCAGTTAATTTCTCAGCTGTGACCTTGAGATCAGAGGTGTGATTTTAGTTCATGACAAACCCCATTCCAATGATTTCCATAAATGAAGTATTAGAACAAGATGTGTTTGTGAAACATGAATGCCCCTGTTCAACAACAAAGTCAAAAGAAATGGTTGAACTTTAAGGTCAAGGTCACTAGGTAAACCATTTTGGCCTCAAAAGGTTTTGTAACTAGGAGTAAACAAGTAAACTATAAGCTCAATCACTTATAAATAACAAGATATGTTTGTGAAACACAAATGCCCCCAGTTCCAAAATATTTCTATGCTGGCAAATAAAATGACTCCACCCCACCCTCCTGGAGTATGTGATGTCAGTGAAGTGTGTGCAACCCTTAGATGAACTTGCAGTCCAAGTCTGATTACTGTATCACAATGAAAACTTGAAATATTATATTTTATATGTAAGTGGGACGGATTTGCTGACACAGACAGACAGACGATCCAAATACTATATAGCCACAGCGGACCTTTCAGGCTGGGGGCATAAAAAGATATGACTAATGTTAAAGTTTTTGAAAAGTAGGTCAAGCACCAAGCCATGGTCACAAAGTATGGCCAAGATTTAAGTTTTGTGGACAAACTGAGAAACAGACAGACAACCAGACAGACCAAAAACTACATGTCCCCAAAATTTCCAATTATGGCACATTTTTACCAAGTATGAGGATCTCCTGATGAGGCCTGAGGTATAATAGTCCAGAAAAAATGTTTTGACAGATGAATGGATGGATGAACTGATTGATGATTGGATACGGATAATCAGTTTTAGACTGTATATACATACAACACCTGAAAGTCTCAATTGTATTTTTATATCCAATTATTTCACAACTTTATATTGTATTGAAAATAACTGTCACCTTGACACCAATTGCTTTGAAGAGTTGTGGATGTCTTAAAGGAAGTTCCACCATTTCTTTGATCTGAGCAAGTTGTTTTCTACAGCCTCCAATATCATCATAACCCACTTCATTCAAAGCTTCCTCTTCTTCCTGTAAACAAACTTAATCATTACATTCCAAGACTAAGATTCAGTCTTACATATTTCCTAACGAAGACTAAAAAATATCAATAGATACATAGATACATACATTTTCATCTGACTTATCAAAAATCAATCTAAAAGATACAAACATATTAAGTAGATGTGCTTTAAAATGTAAAAGTAAAAACATTTTACCATGACCATGAAATATAATCTTTTAAACATTTCAAATTCAACTAAATAAAAAATGAGAACTATTAGCACATGCCTCTCGTTTTACAGGTTCTCCTTCACAATGAATTACTGTATCTGGTGCCACAATACAATATGGAGATGGGTCTGTTTCTATTACTTTGAATTCAACTCCTCTCATACCACCTCTGACAAGGAATATATCACCTTTACGGATGGGTCTGTATGCCTCTAGAAAGTATGGCTTTAAATAGACTTCAAACAAGTTTCTGCAAATATAAATGAAAAGGGCATTGATATTTTTACATCAGTGAAGAAAACTTATAAACAATGGAGTTACACTCAATGTTTTTTGTTTTAACATTTTTTCATTTTATGATTAACAAACAAATATATGGAAATTTATATGTAAATATCTTTTATCTTAATCTTGTATAACTTATGAACATAAGTTATACAAGATTAAGATAAAAGATATGTTCATTTTATCAAAGCAAAACGGGTTATGAATATACAGTTTGTTGTATATTAGCACTTTCAAAACAAAAAGCTCAGATTTATACATAATGTTGCTAAATAATTTATTTAGTGGCTATGTAAGAGAATACCTAAGATTTCTGGGATTGATTTCAGATTTGTTGTTGTTGTTATTGGATACAAATTAATTAAAACAACTACTTACCCTGTAATTCCTTCAACAGTATCATCAATAGGAAGAACATGAATTCTTTTGCCATACTTCACATCAGGACAAGCTTGAATGCTGGAATGAGATAAGTGGACATTCTGACTAATCTAAACATTGCCACAAAATATAACCTAAATGACATTTACCAGCATGCTCTCTAAAAATGATTACTTCTTTCATCTTAGGGTCTGTGTACCCTCCGACCTATCATTTTTGGGGTACAGGAAACTTTCTGAGGATACACTGTTCACATAATCTAGAAAAAGTTGGATGATGTTTTTTTCATCAAAATGTATGTGCAATATGAGGCCTAATTGGTCTAAATGTGCAATTATTAAGTGAATTTGATCCGCCAGATTGCTTTTGAAACATTCCATTATCTCGGCACCCTGCTGTGAAATTGAAGATGCGGTCTGTGACTTTCAACTGATAAGGCAAACATAAGTAGTCTTTAAAAGTTGGGAATTTTGTATATATTGACTTAACAATCATGCAAACAACATTTGAAAGTCATCTGATCATTGGTTCAGAAGAAGATTTTAAATATTTTCCAAGTTTTGGTCCTTCTGAGGCCTCTATTTATCCTAGCCCCTTTTTCATCTGCAAACTCTATGTAGCCTCACACTGGGACATTGAAGAGTCCTCTTGTGAATTGTTAATGAACAGATTTCGTTTACATTCGCAATCTTTGTAGATATTGACTGTTGAAAGTCACATAAATCATTGGTTCACGATTTTAAAAAATGTATAACATTTTGGTCCTTTTGGGACCCCTATGGGTTCTAGCCCATTTTCATTCACAAACTTTATGCTACTTCACATGGCGATGCTTCCTGCCAAAGTTGGTTAAATTTGGCTCACTGGTTCTTGAGAAGAAGTCGAAAATGTGTTAAAGTTAATGACGCACTACACAGGACAGACAGACAATCACAATAGGTCACCTGAGTCCTCAAGACTCTCAAGAAACTGAAGAATAACATTAATTTTTAGTTGCTGACATACTGTTAAAATGATCCACTGGTAAATGTTGATCCCTAATCCAAAATATAACCTCACTTCATTGTTCAGTCCATGTGTTATTGTGAAAATGTACAGAAATTATATTTTGAGAAAGTGTAACATGTAATAACATATGTATGTTACTGTAGAGAGCTTTTCATATTGTTGGGAATTTAAACCTTTGAATTTTTTTTCAGTGCAAACTAAATTATGGATAACATTCCATGGACTTTAAAGTGCATGCTTCAGTAAAAATCTTTTATGAGCAAAAGTTTTAAGTTTCTCTACCAACAGTCTGAAATATGTGGTTTCATCTTTTGTAATAACAGAGCATAGTTATTACAGAAAGGTCTTAACTTCCTGTAATATCAAACATGTGATATATTCATTTTAATAAACTTTACACTGGTTTGAATTTTTTGCTCATAAAATTTTTGTTCTTGCTATGAAAATACATTGATGCCAAGAAAAAGAAATATCAAATTTTTGAATGTCTTCATTTTGAAAACTACATGATAACATCTAAATGTTATTGTATGTGACACATTTTCCTGATATAACAGATATGTGTTATTACAGGTTTGATAAGGAAAGGGGAGATTACGCATGTTTGTCCCACAATAACACACATCTGTTATTTTTCTGTAATAACTGTATAGGGTTATACCCTGGACTGTTGTTATTTGACTTTGAGTACGATACCATATTGAATATTTTTAATCCAAATCTTGATGTTTTTGTTTGCTTTTTGAGTCTCCCTTGCTATATGTACATGTATTTGCATTTGAAATGTATCTTGGACTTGGACTGATAGAGCATATGGCGTATATTGAAATTTACCTTACGATATCGCCTAGTCGAACCCTAAGATTATTTCGTACACATCTATTTATTCTAATTTTATCATCTGTGACTGTGTCATCTGAAAGAACAATGCAAACTGTGTCTCTTCTTCTTTTTCCTTTTAACAGCACAGTATCGCCTCGAAACAATTGGAGTTCATCCATTTTTCCCTGTAAAGTTAATTCAGTAACTAGTTATTGCAGAGAATCATCATTAAACATCACAATATTGAACTCATTTTATATCAAAAGGAAAGTTCCAATAACACCTAAACTGATCAAGTAAATGTCAGAAAATATAATCCACAAAATTCGTTTGAGCTGAAAAGTTTCCGGAAGAACTGGTAATGAACAAGTTAAATATAGTAAATCTATAGCTACTTGGGTACAGGAAACCAGGTTGTAAAAATACTTTCCTAATTCTCAGACTTGACTGTTGATAGTAAGTGTAAAGTCCTGTAAGCTCCATCATCTAAAGTCATCACTAACAGTGGGATTCAGATTCAAGAAATTTGGTATTTGGAGAAATAATCACTTTTCCACCTCAATTCTTCACAATCTATTCATTGAATCTTTATGCATTGTAATGTCATTTTGTATCATTTAATATTAAAATGTATAGAATATTAATTTGCAGACAGATTTTTAAATGTTATCATCACTAGCAAACTAAAATTACAAGTCTGATTTCTGCAGCAGAGTGGAAGTATCATACAGGTTTGAGGCAATTGCACTAAGCCTGTCCTAATCCTGAAATCTGATTGACTGAGGAGCCCAAGTTGAGGTTATTCTCAAACTTGAGTAAATTCTCAAGTTTTATGGTGCCGGGCCTGGATCTACAGAGTTTTCAGGAGATTCAGTCACTGTGTTTTGTGTAATTTCGCCATCTGCACTATACTGTAAAGATCAACTTTATCTGAGACCACAGCCACTCAATTTAACTTGTTATAGATTCTAAGATTTAATAATTCACCTGTGACAGTGACACAACTGAGTTGTCTTCATTAACAGCTTCTTCCACCAGCAATCTATTTGGACGATCTTTTTTCTTGAGGATGGCGGTAGCCAAATCATCACTGCAATACCAAAACAAAGTACATGTATATTCATTACATTTACAGCAATCCATTATCAAAGTTATAATTCATGTAAAATACGTCGTTGCATATTGTTGTTTTATCATCTTATTCCAAAGTTTATGACTTAAAATTATAATCTCAATTTCAAAAGCAATATCTAGAAAAAAAAATTTGGTAGCCAATGAGTCACAAACCGAATTATATACCACAATAATACCACAAAATCACCTTTATTTAGACACTTTATAAATGACATTATAATAAAATGAAATGTTTATTTCAATGGCAACAAAGGTTGATATTCATGTAAATCATTACACCACAGTTTTTTAAATTCACTAGTCTTACCAGAAAAACAGGTAAATTTTAAAAAAGTCCGGTGAAATCTATCTGGTCCAAATGACCAGTAATTTTTCATTTCATTTCAATTGTGTATATATACAGATCAGTTAAAAACTTTTCTTTGACCAGTGAAATTCCTTTATTCACTTGTCCAGTAATGTTTTTTATTTCAAAATGTCTGTTATACCAGTAGTTTTGGAATACAATTTTGTATGATATGCATCTAGGGTTTTTTCCTGGGTCTAGATCTGTTCGGGTCCAGTAGATGGCCCCATTCCTAATAGCAAAAAGGTAACATTTCCCCCTATTTCAACCCAGAAAATTCCAAATTTTCAACCTCTGAGAGAAAAAAAGTATCTCTTGTAATTGAATAAAAAATAAACAAACAATTTTTGGTATTTGTTCACAAACAAGATACAAAGTACTTAGCTTTGTAAATTTGAAAAATAAAATAACACTGAAAGTCTGAAATATATCACAGAAATTATTTTAATATATATTTCTAATGCTGTTAGAATTTTCCCAATTTCTTGAACAAGAGGCCGAACAGTGTTGGTATCTTACAAATAAAAATTATTATAACACTCCTTTGGAGTGGAGGAGAGTAAAAACTGAATGAAAATGACAAATTGAATCATACATCCATGTAAATCACTCAGATGCAACTGGTTTTTCAATCCATGCAGTACATGCAGATCTGGAGAAGAAGATTGTCAAAGAGGAATAGCCCTGAAACCTATTTTGCTCCACCCCTGATGCACCTCTGAATCGATCTCATCAAAAAACATAAAACTTGGTATGAGATCTTGGGTACTACCTTTCTGTAAAGACAGTCTGAAAAGCAAGCTAATAGTGTGTAAAAAATATCCCCCGACCCCTTCAATTTTTGTAATTTTAAAAAATTCAGAAATTAAATTTCTGCAAAATTCTTTTAAGAGAGAATTTCTTTAATTAATTACAGGTAAAACACATAAAATGAATGCATCATAATGAATAAAAGGGGGAGAAAATAAAAGAAATCATACAAAAATGAATGAAAATGACAGAGTCTACAAAGATGTCTAAAACATGTCAAAAATTTTATTTTTGGATTTCTACAAAATTCAAAAACTTATTCACACATCTATGTAGATGCAATTAGTTTTTCAATCCATGCAGCAGTTCTGGGGAAGGAGATGCCCCTAGGCCTCAGGGCTATTTTGCCTTAGCCTTGATCCTCCCCTGGGCCGATCAAGCCAAAATGAACATATTTGGTAGGGGATCTGTTTTTCAGAATATGGGTTTCTGTACTCCATGAGTGGCAAAAATAGGGGTACAAGGATATAAATTAGGGGTACACATACATAAAATTAAATCAAAAGAAAAAAAAATTACTGTATGGATAATGCACTTTGTTCAACATCTATTACAACTAATGGACTTTCATGTTATGATAGAATTGCAGTGTGTAAAAAATTGCATATACCGGTAATCAAATTCTGTAAAGATTCCAAATGATTTCTTTATCTTGGCAACCTACTTTGAAGTTGAAGTTGTCTTCAGGACACTGCCAGCTATGTTCATTAGAACGTGACCTTCAAATGATGAGAATCATGCAGCAGTCTTTGAAGTTGGGAAGGTTTTGGGTAAAATGATATAGATGAAAATACACTCAATTTTATTTAGGATTTATTGTTTTTATAATCACTGTCACTATTAACAAAGTAAGGATAGGACACAGGGAACTGACATCACTGTAGTGTTACCATCATTATGACAATATGAATGATAATTTGTGTTAAGCATCCACTACTTGTGAATGTGTTTTGATTTTGTGCATGTTTTGTAATGAAACTGTGTGATTCACGCATGTTTTTGCATGTCTGGGAACACTGCATACATCGATCTATATAGATAATGTAGATGCAATTAGTTTATCAATCCATGCAGTATTTCTGGAGGAGATTTTAAAGAGGGATACCCCTGGGGCCTTTTTTTGTCCCATCCTGGGCCAATCCAGCCAAAATGAACAAATCTGGAAGAGAACCTTGAGTACTTGCTTCCTATAAAGTTTCATCAAAATACCTTCTGCTGTTTTGGAGAAGCAGTCCAAAACTTGAAAAGTTAACGGACAGATGGACAGACAGACGACAGACAACAGGTGTTCAGAAAAGCTCACTTGAACCTTCGTTGCAGGTGAGCTACAAACATGGCAAAATTCCCAATTGGAAAAGTACAGGACCCTGTTTCTGGAGGGCAGAAGAAATCTGGCATCAGTCACTATCAAAACTAATTTTGCTTACTTTTATGTAATATATTCATACTTTTTATAGTTTTTTTTCAGCTAACTGATATCTTAAAAAATAAAAGTTGTCTTCTTTAAAAATAAAATGCATATAAAAGAATGGATGAATTGCAACAAAGAGGAAAGTATGATAAAAATAGTAAAATACTTCTTTGTTGCCATTGTAACTTCATGTATTTTATCAAAATTATTTGACCACTACAAATCACTAGTAATTTTGGTGATTCTATGTACCAAGTGGCACATGTTAATTGTTCTTCAATACTCTCTCAGTATCTGTACCTTTATCTATTGACACGTTTGCCTTAACCGAAATATGACGTCATCATATAAACAAAAGGTTACAACAAATTTTTCTAAAAAATATTATTATAATATGACAAATAGTTTGTGTATCAAAATATGGTTAAACAAATCTATAATTAAATTATGAAATCATTTTTTTTTAAACATTCGACATCTTGATACCGATAGTCGTCATTAATGATTAAACTTGTCTAAACAGAACAAAGACGACTAAATACGGACAACACGCGAAATGAAAATCAAGTCACACAGCTGAAAAAATATGACGATAAAACAAATCTTGGAAGTTAAATGAAAAGCAAGATTTCACTTAAACTGAAAATACTCCTTCCACATTCGATAAACATATTACTCCGAATTTCCAGTGACTAAGTGAAATTGAAGAAAGACATAGCCGGTCCTGCTTTATGGTTGTAAAAAAGGAAGAAAATACACATATAACCATGCAATTTTAACCCATAAATGTGTTATCATTCAAATATATACAAACTTTGTTCCGTCTGCCATTTCTTTAGTTCCCTTTGGTTCTCAAATTTTTTTTCTTGCTCTCACGAATGTACTCGAACGCAAAATGGCTGTTAGTATTATATGTAAGAGATTGAACCTACAACGGAATGGCTATAATTTCCGGATTTGAATTAAAGACGCAGTATACAGTCAACTCGTACCATGACCAAGTCGCACCAAGTCATCCCTTACTCCAAAAATAAAATAAAACAAAAATATTCACGACAGCTTCTCCGCAAGAAACACAAGTTCAGCATGTTTCTCCATTTCTTATCAGAAATGAATATATATATTTTTTTCGTATTCTGTTTTGGAAATGGAAATAATTTAACAATACACCTCGGCGCCTCCCTGATCCTTCAGCTAAACCGTTACGTACAAACAACAAAATTACTTTAATGACCAATAAAGGGTACAATAAAGCCCTTGATCAAGTCCATTTAACATGACAAACAAAAAGGTATTAGAAAATTATTTACTTTTGAATTTCTACGTATACAAAGTGTCTTTCTATAACAAGATGGGGAATGACTGTACGATTTGCTTAAAGACATAGTATCTACGATTTCCTCAAATATTTCAATCTCAATTGTTTGGGTCAAATATGTTAGTATTTGGAGATAAAAAACGAAAAATTGTTGAATTAAAACACATAGAAGTATAGTTTTATTGTATTTCACAACTTTCCACGTTTTTTTTATTTTTTGTCGGACGACAAAAATTCGTTTGCAAGCCCGCCCATATTCATATAACCTTAGCGTGACCTGTATTTGCGCATGCGCATTTCCATTGTTGATAGTGAAAAGCATGGCGTCCAAAGCAAAAACAAATCGTGGCCGACCTGTTAAATTGACAGATTCAGCTAGAAAAAGAAATCGGAAAGAAGTTCTGGCGAAATACAACAAGACCAAGATAAATATTGGAAAGGAGCATGATCGATGGATAAGCCTCAAGACCGTCTAAATCTAGGATCTCACGCCGAAGTCGCTAAAATCCTGATCGATTGGTACGTAATTACATTTTCAAATAATTGATGTTTTAGGTTAAGGAAAATAGCCACAACAGGATTAAATGATAAAAATAAGTTAATTTCATGCAAACCGTTAATGTAAACGATACAATTATGTATAAATATCGAATTGTAAATAAATCAACACGTGCTTACCTCAGCATCCATTGATTGATATCGATACGATCTAGGTCATTGCGTGTGCTTCTGGGATTGTTTCTGTGCATAATTAATGAGTTTGATTCTTACAGACGACGACAACAAATCAGCATTTATCCGTTAATTACGCTAATTATACAAAAAAGTGTCGACGTGGAAGATCATTATTCAGTCATATCTTCGATATTTCCGCAAAATTGCCGACTAAAAAAAATAACCATTTTCGTAGATACTATGTCTTTAAATTTTCTTGGATACTTGTGGACTTCTCCTGCTTAGATAATACTTCATTTTATTTTATAAATTTCCCCAAGCACGACTTTATTCTGCTTGAAAAATTTTTGGGTACGAATTGATTTCTCTTTGGATACGACTTCATTTCACTTGATAAAAATTCTTGGGTATAGACAGAACTGCCTTCTCCGAACAGAATATAACTTTTATTTCACAATTTTTCTTGGTACGAGTTGACTTCTTCGATTGTGGTACGATTTCATTTTCCGAAATTATTTTCTTGGATACGAGTTGACCTATGTTTGTTAAGAGTTGACTTTTCTGATTTGGGTACGACTTGATTTTTTAATACGAGATGACTTGGGTACGACCTGGTCTGGGTACGAGTTGACTATAAATCGACTATACTAGAGCTATATATAGATTTTGACCGGATGAGTTGCGTAATTTCTATTTCGGTAAAAATGGATAAACATATATATTAATCATAGCTTTATTTAGATATTCTTAGATAAATTTAATAATTAAATTAAGCTGTGTTTAAATAACATGTATCAGTGGGGGACAACGGTTCAAACTAGTGAATGGATTACAGGGGCGGATCCAGGAATTTTCAAAGAGGGGGCGTTCTTTATGCAGTGGTATAGGAAGCAAATCAAAAGGTGGTTTTAAAAGAGGTTAGGTTTGAAGCTGGTGACATTAATTAAACATGTTTATACTTTAAAAATTAAAATTTAAACTTCAATGTTTATAAATGCTTGTCTTTAATTTTTCCACTTTTTACAGAAAAATGAAAGGTTTTACACCTATTTTATCAACTTTAGGCGGCTTTTTCTCCCTAATCACTCAGCTGTACATATTTCTGAATGTTGGAGTAATCGTGAGGCAATATTTCATTAGGGGTAGGGTTTTACGCATCTTTCAGATGTTTTTTTTTAATTTGGAATCCCTTTTTTCTGCACCCAGACGCGAAAATACGCATAGCAATCTGCTAATAAACCATTTTGATTATCCTTCTTAAAAGAAGGTTGGATCAGGACAGAATTTCGCCCTATAGACATTGAATTATGACCTCCTTATTTTTAAAAAATATTTCGTTGATAGATTACATGTAATTCAGGAGCCCGATGAGGTATTCTCTAGCTTCCAGACACAAAATCACCGTTTCCCTGTGGCCCAGGGTATGCTTCCCATAAATGTTCAATTTTAAAAGGCCAGAGAATTAATTAATGAATATTGCGACTCGTTTTATCCCCGCCAAATATTGCATTAAATTGACAGACTTTTCATCTTCATTTTCAAAATAAACTGAGTTTCAGCAAACACAAATGCATGAGCACGATGAGGGAGTCCAGAAAATGTTTGATTTTTAAAAGCTGTGGGAAGTCTTTTTTTCTATATAAAATCAAAGTACTGAAAGTACTGATATGAGTTGATGGCAATCGTAAGTTTTAATGAGGTATAATACACTCAGTATACTGAATACTTTTTAATTCGGTAAAATAAGGTTTTACAAAAAAGCAACTAAAAATCGGGTCAGACATTTGGCCTAACGTGAGTACTGATGGCTTATTTATTATGCAACAAACTACATAGATCAGCAATATGATTATAAAATCTTGTGCTTATAAACATCGTTTCTCTATGCGACAGGGCAGTATTATACCCTTACGCTATACTTCCTATCAGTAGCCTTAAATCTCTAGGTCATTGCGTGTACATGTAAAACATTTTCCCAACTTCAAAGACTGCCGGGAGTTTCTAATCAGTTAAGATCACGTGAATGAGGAATGACGCAACTTCTATGTCCAACTTCGCAGCCAGATCTTGCCAATACACAGTAAGGGAAACTTGACCAAAACTCATTTGCATATTAATCGTGCGCAAGAATTGTTAACAGTCCAGTCTAGTTAATGTCAATTCTATCACAAGAGTATAATGGTAAAAAATAATGAAAAGTAACATTCTAAAGCAAATTTATAATATCTTAAAGTTCATAAAGGACGCCGAACTGACCTTTAATAGCATATATTACAACAAGACTTGTAGACCTATATTTTACAGCAAATTGTTACTATATTTTCGTCGTTTTAAAAAGCAAAAATATACCAATAAAAGTGTGATTTGGAAATTTCAATCTTGAAGTTGAGTTTATGTTGCTGAAAGGCACATACATGTGTAATTTTGCGTCAATATAATGTGTTATTAATCCCATACTGCAAAATTTGCTTTGACTTGTTCCCAATAAACAACTCCGCATAACATAACTGCGTTGATGTTCCATCAACTCGTAAAAAAGTGGGGGCGTCCCCTCCTATTGCCAGATTCCTACGTCTATGCATATTCAGCAAAGTTTCAACCTTAATCTATATCAAACAATTATGATAATGTCCCGAATTCTGATGACTTCTTTAACTTTTTGGGTGTATTGTACGAAATCAAGCAATTTAATTTTTGATATACGCAAAGACACATACCGGAGATCGCTATGCATAACAAAGTTGAAGCGGCGCAAGAAAAACCCTGATCAAAAACCGGATAACATAAGAACTCGAAAATGATCTATACGGCACTCCCTCTATCTATTTACGGCCCACAGCGCCACGTTTACTTTACGGTCCACAGCGCCACTCACATCGACTCTGACTCGATTAGTTAGTTCGACCCAATGCTTGTTTACAAATAAATGATCATATTCATATATGCTGAGAAAATGCAAACAAAAATTTCTTACGCGACACATCAGAAAACGGGAGCGGTGAGACATAGATTGGATCCAATCAGGCTTTGTCTGTAAATCTTGGATTGTGTTATTATCAGCTAAAGATCTGAAAATTTAATCATTGATGATACCAAAATATCCAATATGTCTTTACGGACCCATTAAGATGATGATAACGGAGACGTTCGTGAATACCACGTTAAAATTTAGCGGACGGGTCCGTTAAGATCTCCGTTAACTTAACGGACCCGTTAGTTATAGTGGAGGCTTTGTGGACTCCCTCATCATGCCCATGCATTTGTGTTTGTTGATACTCAATTTATTTTTGATAAATGATACGCATACCTGTCAATTTAATGCAATATTTTGCCGGAATAAAAACGAGTCGCAATGAATAAATCTGAAAATAAAACATTATAAGTAATGTTAACGAACATATGAGGTTTACAGAAATTGGAGTTTGAGTAAATCGCGAGAGTGCAAGGACCGACAACTCTGTGTTAGCAATTGCTTTAAACGATTAAAGCAGGGTGCCAGTTAAGTAAGGCAACCCATGCTAATATTTGCGGAAGTTATGATAAAAAGTCATACTCGATAAAAACAACGATTCGTACAGGCTTAACTGTTTCTACGTTATGTGGTATTTTCATCCTGTCATTATCATATAGTTTCATTTCAGAATATAGGTTACATTTACTCAAAAATTTTGAAACAAATTTATTTAAGCTGAAGAGACAATTTGGAAAAATTCGCCAATCTCGGGAGCATTGCTAAAATCCAGTCCAATATCCAGGATCTGACTCGGACTCTGATGATGGCCGGAATACGAGGTGAAACCCTTGGCTTAGGTCTATTTATGTTTTATAGAAATATGGCCATATCTAACAGAATAATGTATTGCCCATATTATTTCTGAAAGTAATTCATATTTGATGCGCAATTGAATTAAGTCCAATAAAAGCAAAAGCGGTAATGGTAAACGTCGAGATGTACATAAAATGTCGAAGTGTAGTACGAAAACGTCGAAATGGAGGTTTGGGGTGCCGAAATGTAGGGTATTTTATGACGACATGTATTGATGTGATCTCCTAGAATGATTTTAAGTTCAGTAATAGAAATTTAACATGAAAGATCCATATCAGTATGAGCTTTGACACTGACAGCGATGCCTGTTGGGCCCCAATATGTTCATGGGTAATACTGGGGGTCGAAATGGAGGGTGGACCTGCCGATATATAGTTTTACCCAAAACATCAGACATATATATGTACACATTTTTAAAGAATTTTATTTCATTTTAAAAATGTAACGTATAAATCCGTCTCAGATTTTGAATCTATACATACAGTAAACGGGGACATCCCGATAGTCCGACGGTTCGATAGTCCGACGGTCCGATAGTCCGATGGTTTGATACTTTTGGTACATTTTTTACCTTTTGACCTTGACCTTTGACCTTTTTTCAGTTCATTATAGAAAATACATAGGCGTAGGGAGGGGGGGGGCAGGGGGCGGCCCCCACTTTTTCTGACCAAATTTTTTTTAATAATATCATTACATCTGGAATGACCGTCTTAAGACACAATTTGACCAATTTAATGGAGAAAAGATGGGTTTGAACCCAATAAGATGGCTTTTAAAAAGTTATTACAAATTGCGTGGTGACAAAGCAGACACTGCGTCAAATATTTAAGTGACTTTTTGTTCTGTTTAATCCTCTTGATAGCCATGAGATTTAACTGTCGGACTATCGGACCGTCGGACTATCGGACCGTCGGACTATCGACATGTCACCACAGTAAACCTTGTACAATAATTAGATTTCTACCAATTTTCTTTTAGGTAAATGCACATATAGAATCTACATTCGTTCTTTACCAGTGCCTAAGAAAATCTTCTCACAACAGTGGAGTAAAAATCACAGTATATTTAACTTAACCACAAAGATGACTATTTTTTTCATTCAAATTCTGCCAGAGAAGTCTCCCTTACTTCATCAGCTTTACCATGGCACATTAGGGACTACAATTCTGTGGTTGAACAGGCTTTAGTGACAACATGACTCTGAAACGACATAAATATACGATGATTTTAGATGTGATTATGCTAACATAATTGTTGATTTGGGCTTCATATTATTCCAGATGTATATAAATGTGTCTGATGTATTAAAATAATTAGTATTTCAACATTTTTACCCTTCATTTCAATGTTTCTATACTACATTTCGACATTTCATGTACATTTCGGCACATTTCGACTTTAACCATTACCCCAATAAAAGTAATTCATTGTCATACCCATAGTGTGATAGACAGTCACTCTCTGAGAATATTTTATCTAATCCCATTGGGGATTCTGTTGTGGGATGTATATGTTTTGATACTTATAAATCATATATATACCAGTGGCTCACCTGGTGTGAAGGGTCAGACCAACTGTAGTTGTGGCTCAATGTCATCCATCGCTCCTTTGTGTCATTGTCATCCATCTTCCATTTGTAATTTTTTCCATTCAAATGAATTCTCAAGAGCTACTGGACAGATTTTGATTAATTTTGGCTGGTAGCCTACTCCTAGAAAGATGTAAAGGTAAAAATTTGGAACATCTTAAGAGGTCTTCAATGGTCACGTTTTTTTTTCAAACTGAGTATGCGTTATTATACATAATATCCACAAAGTTTGCAAAAGAAATTGAAATCTGAAATAAACGAGCCTTAAGCGAGTACTTCAAATGACTTAGGATATGGCTTTGTACAGTTGGCTTATTAACTAAAAACTGATTGACTTTTTGTATATACAAAGATACAGTATACATGTATATGTATGTGAAAGTTGTAAGGAATTATCTGAAGATCATTGTGAAAAAAGTTTCAAAGTCATGGGGTCAAAGATCAAGGTCACAGAAACCTAAGTAAACTGAAAGTGTCAGTTTTCTAGACAACTTATGTCCTTCTTCAGGGCACCTTATCCGAAGGCTCAAGTGAGCTATTGTGATCATGTCCTTTATCCATCCGTAAACTTTACACAGTTCAGGTTTTTCCCTAGGGTTGTATTTCAGTTAGTCCCCGAGACCCACAAGATAAAGATTTGTTAATCCAAAGAAAAATATGTGTTACAATTGAAATTAAATTTAACAGCTAATTCTAATATAGACATTTCTCTTATAGCAATTTAACTGTATCCTTCCTGAAATAAACAAGTCATAAGCATTGCTATACCATAGACCATTTTTGAGTTTTATGTAATTCATTTTTGGATCCAGATTTTTCATGCACCGCTTCAACTTGGTTAGCCCTCGCTACTTCCGTTTTACGTTTTTACACCAGAGCAGATGCTCGGTTTCATATGATAAATCAAAACGTCATAATATTCCAAGTCTGGTAAATAGATGGTTTTCCATAGGCAGTGTTTTGGAAGAGTTATTCCCCATATTGTAGGTCAACTTGAAAAGTTTTCTTCTTTAATCAACCAAATAGGATTACATAGTATTAGTGAAGGGACATCTAAATTTTCATCGAAATGAGTTGTTTAGTTTAATGAAGACCTGAAATAAATATTTCTGTCCAAAAGGAATTTTTATTTTCAAACTAATAAAACACAAGAATTCTTCATTGAATTAAGTTGATTTATTAAGGAAATTATTTATGCTGCCATACAATATGACTGCCAAAGGGAAATAACTCTAGCAAAACAGGGCTTATAGATAACCATCTATTTTTCAAATGTTAACGTCAATTTGTTTTTGACATAAAAGGACTGGTTACAATGATCTGGCCTTCAGATATAACTGCATTTGATTTCTCGATTAACGCAAAGACACAGCGAAAATCGCTAGGACTAACAAAGTTGAAGCAGGACACGAAAAATCTGGAAAATGGACTTTTTATTCTAATACATGTAGCAATAAACCATAATTAAAAAACGAAATTAATACAGATGTTTAGACAATCAGTATGTCCTTAGCTATGGGGATGCCATTTCATTCACTTTGTGCACCTTCAAAATATTTTATGCATCAGAGACACAGAAATCAAGTGTTAGGGAGTGAAAAATGCTGCAGTTTTAGGTCACCTAGACTAAGCTTAAGGCTCATGGTGATCTACATGTATTATAGTTGTCTTTTGTTTGTTGTTGTCTGGTGTAAACCTTTACACATTTTCGACTTTTTCTCAAGACCCATTTAGTCAGTTTTAACCAAACTTGACAGGAAGTATACCCATGTGAAGCGGGTCCAAAAAGGGTCAAAAAGAACTAAAATTTGGTACATTTTTAAAAATCATCTTCTGTTGTTTGGTTTTACTCATGTGAGCCTCTTGTTTCTTTCATATTGCTTGTGTGATAAATAATAGGAACATTTTCTTTTTCCTTTCATGTTGCCGGTGTGCTGACATTTGATGATTTGCAGCGTAAGTATATCAATTTCACGATTATTTTATTTGCCCTTGTTATTCTCATACTCTTTTATATACAAGGAATCCATTATATAGGATTCATATTGTTCCAATTTAAAAGAGTGTTCATCCATCCCCTTCATAATCTTTTAGAGATTGTTAGTAAGACATTTTGCAATAGAATAGATCCTGAACAAACTCCACAAAAATAAGTAATTGGGTGGTCTGGACTGATCCCCTTTCAAAATTATGACAGCCTTGTCCTTCATGAAACATGACTTCTATTAGTATAAATACAATTTTCTGAAGTTGACCAAAATAACTTATAATTTATGTTCATAATTTATTTACATATATGAACAGATTTGATACATATTTGGGTCACAGACATAATATAAAGAGCTTTTCTATACACCAAATTAAATTTTCTTGTACAGTTTTTTTAAAGCTTGTATAGCAATCAGAATGACAGTAAAACAATGAAGAAATCTGATTTCAGACATTTAATTTGCTGCTGACATGACAAACCTTTTTAAGTACTGGTATATTTTTCTATCAGATATTGAAGAACATAGAGATGTGATGTCAGACTTTTTATTTCGAATATAAACAATTATGTATTTTTAATTCGTTTACAGGTTGATTGCATTGGCTTTTTCGGCAGCAGTCGGAATTACGTTTTTGGTTTTGGGATGTGCTTTATTTCAGTAAGTGTAATGGATAAAATTATGGTTGTAATATAATTAGTTAATTGAAATTTCATTGCCAGTTTATTTTTTTTCTAATTATCAAGGTCACCAGAACCAAAGGTTCAAGTGACCCATTGCAATCTATATTCATCCATGTGTCTGTTGTGTGTAAACTTTAAGACTTTAAATTTGAACTTACACTGAAAAACTACAGATGAGACTTACCGTAAATGAAACTTCATAGAAGTGTTAAGTATCTTGACCTGACTAAATCTTTTTTTTATTTTTATTTTTAGCAGGGAGCTTGAGAAGCATCTGAAAAACCTTTAATAATCTTGAACTCCAGTTCTACTGGAAGGATTTCAATGAAACCTCATACAGTTGTTCAGTAGACTTTGGGGTGCAAAGTGTTGCTATTTTTTGGATTTGTCTGTTTTAGCTGCTAGCAGCTATTTCCAAAATCTATTTTGAGACCAGGCACAAATTTCTTTTTGTCTAAAAGATCTAACTTTTTATACATTAAGTGATATACATTAGAAAGTTTTAGAAAATATTTCTTTAGATTAATTTGATCCATGATATTCCAATTGTGATAAGAATTTATTCCTCATTTATTTCATTTGAATTTGATTATGGACTCACAGCGGGTGAGACCAGTCAACAGGGGACAGATGCTTACTCCTCCATGGTACCAGATCCCACCTCTGGATTTTCAGAGGTCTGTGTTTGTCTAATGTTCACCAAATCTGTATATTTTCTCTTGGACATCCTGAAAACTTTGCTATCTCTGATTTTGATATTTGTGTGTTGTGTGCGTGTACCATACATGTATATGAAAATGAATCTTAAAAAGTAAGTTTATCATTTTGTTTACTTGCAGAAATTGGTGGCCCATGTTTGTACTTTTTTTCTACTTCCTGTCTCCTGTACCAACCATTATATCCCGTCGTCTGGCAACCAGTCTTGACACAGCTAGCAGTGCTTGTGTTGAGTTTTGTATATTCCTCACTGTTGGTATTGTGATATCATCAATTGGTTTACCAGTAATACTCGCTCATACTTTAGTGGTAAGATTTTTAGTTTTAAAGTATCAACACTAACACATATAGGAACATGATCAGACACACCACACTGATTCCTGTTGATTTCCGTGGGACATTCCTGATTTTATCCTTGTTTCCTGACCTGATCATTCTTTTAAAAATACATTTCTGTTGATTTTGATGTCAAGGCATCTTGCCTTATTGTCATGACAGGCTCCAAATTTCTCTGTTTTTTTGTGTTTCCAATATAAAAAATTTGAGTTTTGTTGTATGGTTCATTGGACTGGCCAAAGATTTTTACACACAGACTTTAAAAACCTAGTTAACATAAATCATCAAAACCAGATCTTT
Source organism: Atrina japonica (assembly GCA_030159075.1). Classification (NCBI taxonomy): domain Eukaryota; kingdom Metazoa; phylum Mollusca; class Bivalvia; order Pterioida; family Pinnidae; genus Atrina; species Atrina japonica. The sequence goes on from BROG01000003.1 coordinate 2,223,954, forward strand.
GTGTCTAATTGTCTAATTTGAGTTCATTTTTATCTTAGCCTCGGTTTATTAGTTCTGATCTAAGGTACAGTTTATCTTGATTTGAAATAAAGTAAAAATTGACGTGAAAAAGAAAGACCATCCACATGTAAGGGTGAAATTAAAAATTACAAACATTTCATTTGTATAGCTGATTTTAGTGAGTGGATTATATTTTGCTTCGGGCATAATTGATCCTAACAACCTTATGCTATCACCACACCAGAAGGACAAACATACTTCTGTCACAACAGCTCAGGACATTAAAAACACTTGTCAGTCGTGATAAACCGAATAAAACAAGATCTTTGAAAAAGACAAAACCAATCCCATAAGTCAACATGTATAACTGGTGCATTCACTTTTAAAAGATGTAATAATTGCTCATACTATGACATCATGAAATGTATCAGTTTTATGATCAAAGATTATGATTATCTGTGACATCATGAAATGTATCATTTGTATGATAACAGAGTATTATCTGTGACATCATGAAATGTATCAGTTTTATGATCAAAGAGTATTATTAGCTGTGATATCAAGAAATGTATCAGTTTTATGATCAAAGAGTATTATTAGCTGTGACATCATGAAATGTATCATTTGTATGATAACAGAGTATTATCTGTGACATCATGAAATGTATCAGTTATATGATAAAAGAGTATTATTAACTGTGACATCATGAAATGTATCAGTTTTATGATCAAAGAGTATTATTAGCTGTGACATCATGAAATGTATCATTTGTATGATAACAGAGTATTATCTGTGAAATGTATCAGTTATATGATAAAAGAGAATTATTAGCTGTGACATCAAGAAATGTATCAGTTTTATGATCAAAGAGTATTATTAGCTGTGACATCATGAAATGTATCATTTGTATGATAACAGAGTATTATCTGTGACATCATGAAATGTATCAGTTATATGATAAAAGAGTATTATTAACTGTGACATCATGAAATGTATCAGTTTTATGATCAAAGAGTATTATTAGCTGTGACATCATGAAATGTATCATTTGTATGATAACAGAGTATTATCTGTGACATCATGAAATGTATCAGTTATATGATAAAAGAGAATTATTAACTGTGACATCATGAAATGTATCAGTTATATGATAAACGAGTATTATTAGCTGTGACATCATGAAATGTATCAGTTTATTGATCAAAGAGTATTATTAGCTGTGACATCATGAAATGTATCAGTTTATTGATCAAAGAGTATTAGCTGTGACATCATGAAATGCATCAGTTATATTTTAACAGAGTATTACTAGCTGTGACATCATGAAATGCATCAGTTATATTTTAACAGAGTATTACTAGCTGTGACATCATGAAATGTATCAGTTGTATGATAAAAGAGTATTAGCTGTGACATCATGAAATGTATCAGTTACATGTATATGATAAAAGAGAATTATTATCTGTGAGAGAATGACACAAGGTTACAAATACTTTGGAGCAATTGTTGTAATAATTTTGATTTTTTATAATTTCAGATCGAGTGGGGAGCCTGTGGTCTTGTTTTGGCTGGAAACCTAGTAGTGTTCCTGACTATTCTTGGATATTTCTTTGTATTTGGGAATGATGACATGGACTACTCCAGTTGGTAGTCATTACTGCACTGGAAAGTATACACTACTCATTGTTTAGCAAGAACAATGATATCTCATAATTGTACATGAAATATTTATCTCAGTATGTGGTACAGTTTTTAAATGTCTTTATCATATGTAGCTATATGTCAACTAGAATGCTGTAAAAAGACTCGGTGATAAATACAAATATAGATAAAGAAATGTTCTTCTCCCATGGCTCCCTGATTTTTCCTTCTTTTTATATTGAATGATTTCTGTCAACCCCTTGGGTATTGATATGCTATACGACGTCAGATTACAATTTCATGAGGTATTTCTGCCATGGCTTCTGTGTAGGCCTAATGAGAATGCAGTGCATACATAGTTAGCTGGGACCTTATTTTCACACATAAATATATACTTAAAGCATGGGAGAAAAATAATCAAACATGGGTGTGTTGAGTGAAAACAGAAATCTCCATCCTCGTGGCAAGATTCTGTAAGTCTAATCATTGGGAGACCCTTTGATTGGACAACCATATTCTTTTCCTTGTCCACCCAACACACTCATGTAAGATTATATTAATCTATATACCACCAATACGATGGCAAGTGGGCAACAACCTTTTCTTTGTCAGTTACTTTGTAGAAATTTGTTTTCATTTTTTGTCCAAAATTACAGGTCAGCAATTGTTGTGAGAAGGTATTTTAATGTATGTATGGCTTTATTCTCTGTCTTGTTAAGCTATATTTATGCCCTCTTTCATAGAAGGAGGAACATATTGCTTTGCCGCTGTCGGTAGGTCTGTACACCAACAGTTTCCGTTCATTATCTCTGCAACGGATGCTCATATTGAGACGAAATTTGGCATACAGATACATGTACATCATGAGAATATCTAGGTCAAGTTATTTGGTTACCATCAAACAATTTTTGACTGAATTACACCCGTTTATCTTAGAAGATTTCCAATAATTCAGTTTCCATTTAATATCTCTGCAATGGGTGCACATATTGAAATGAAATTTGGCATGCCGTTACATCATGAGAATATCTAGGTCCAGTTTTTATTTAATTACCATCAAACAATTTCTTTTACAGAGTTATGCCCCTTGAACTTTAAAAAATTTCAAATAATGCAGAGTTTCTGTTTATGGGAGAGGGGGGCATAACTGTTTTACAAACAGCTCTTGTTTGTAATGAAATTGATTCATTGTTTTAACACACATTTTTACATGGAAATATTTTGCTGAAATAGAACCATGAAACATTTTATTCTTATTTTGTCATTGAAATAGTATTTATTAAATGGTTTTGTTTAGATATTTCTAATGTAGCCATTTTAATTTAAATACTCCAATAAATGTTATTAATACTTGTATTAATAGCCAAGTTTATATCCAGTGAATGTGCCGTTATATCAAGTTTACTGTCAAAAGCTAAAATGTCTTGAGTTTGTTCAATTTTAAATTAATATCTAGTATGCATGTCCAGTCCAGTATGATATATTGTTCATTTCTTATTGTTTTTGTTGAAGGAAATAAAGTGGATAAAACAGAAAAAAAATTTACAGGGTATTTCTTTTTAATTCGGTATTCTTATTTGTAACATTTTAAATGAAAACTTACATAAAAATATTGCCACTTAAAAAGTCTATTAAAACATGACTTAACTTTGTTTTATTATTCGTTTACAAACAGGAAAAAATACTAAATGAACATGTAGATAGCTGGAAAGTCAGCTTTAGGCACAAAATCTTGTTTCCACTACTTAAATGTAGACAAAAGTACAAGGTCTATTGTATCATTTAACATTATCATGTTTCATAACAGTTGATATCGTCAAAGGCTTTCTACATGTTATCAGATGTTTATTGCCAACTATTAACATATTTTGATTAAAATATTTATTGTAACCATTCATAATTGTTCTTACAATCAAATTTGACAAGTGCCTCTTCTTGTAGGCCATAACTGTCAAAGGGAGATCATCCATGTCATCTTCATCAGTTGTATGCCCCTGAATGAACATTCATTTATCAAATTTTCTTTGAATGACCTAACAGTAATAAAGAAATTACAGTCAACTCTTGTTTTAACAGCATTTTTGGTTGATGGCAGAAATTTCATGGGAACGAAATTACATCCATTGTTTAATATAACAGCATACCGGTATTTACTTTCTGTCAATGGCAGTGATTTTTGGCAACAAACATACATTTTAATTGTAGAATTGACTTGTTATGATGTCAAAGCATCAAAAATGAAAAATTGTTGCCATAATTTATTAAACTGATAGAATGAAAATAACAATAAAAACAATATTATTTCCTGTAGTCATTTTATATCGTTCATACAATACAATACAATATTGTAATTATAATTGTGTTGCAAGATTTAATGGGGGTTTAACAACAAAGGATGTTCATGCAATCTTATTTTGGCACCAATCCTGGAAATTTTATAAAACGGCAATTTTACCAACCTGGCTGTTGTAACTAGAGTTGACTGTACAATAATGTTAATAGCAGGTCAATCTACCACATCAGTGTATAACATGTATAAGTGGATGCTGTATTTCGGTCACTCTGAAGACTTGATTTTTCATTGGATCTACAGATGTACTGGTATTTTATCAGTGAATCTCTCTGTCTATACTCTTTTAGCATGGGATGTTATAACAAGTGTATTTTATTGGTCAAATGTCTTGCATCCATGGTCCATCAGTCGTCAGTCCATCCTGAACAATGCTATTTCTCAGAAAGGATTGAAGGGATCTCCTTGAAATTTGACATGAAGGTCCCCTTGAGGTGTAGTTGTGAATATTACATTTTCAAAGAGATCAGAATCCAACATGGCCGACAGGTGGCCATCTTTGATTTTGACCATAGGAAGTTTGTTATTGCTATTTCTCAGAAAGAACTGAAGGGATTTCCTTGGAATTGGACATGAAGGTTCCCCGTGAGATCTAGTTAGGCATATGACATTTTCAGAGAAATCGGATTACAACATGGCTGACAGGTGGCCATCTTGGATTTTGACAATGAAAGTATGTATTTCTCAGAATGTACTGAAGGAATCTTTTCGAAATTGATTATGGAGGTTACCCCTGAGGTCTAAATGTGTGTATTAAATCTTCAAAGAGATCAAAATCCAAGATGCACACCTGTCAGCCATGTTGAATTCCATTCTCTCTTTAATGTAATATGTTCAGTTCAAGTTCAGTTTCGCTATAATCTTGTGTAAAAAGTATTTCACAGAAATATGGATTTAAGTTCAAATTCAATGTTGAGACACAAAATCAGAGAAAAGAACAGTCTGTCATAGATCAGACATAGAACATTCCATGGTGGGCGCCAAGATCCCTCTGGGATTTCTTATTGTATGAAGAAATCACTACCAGAGCCATAATGCAAATATGCTGTGATAACAATAATATTAACGCAGATGTAGATTCAGGAAATTTTTGCCTTATGGCTCTGGTAGTGATACATACATCAGGGTCATCTCACAGTAATTTGGATATATCGCGGGTCAGATTGTATACATCCATTGTAATGATCCTGGGTTATACAAGGTAGTATGGCTTTCAGTCAATGATAAACTCTGTTACTTAGTTATCAATTATCAATTATTTTGATGTAAAGAATAAAGGTACTGATGAGAAATTAATTACAATATGAATTGATGTATAGATATAATATTTGAAAAAAATATATATACCATGCCAAAGCAATAAGATATGAATTTAGGCAAAATTTTCAGCAAGAATGCTGGAGTTTTACATAATTTTAAGAACTTATTCATTATTTTCTGTGAAGCTAACAAAATGTTATGGTGGATCACCTTAAACAACATAGGATTTACGTATAAATGTATTGTTGTAGAAAATTTGGATATTAAACTCTTCTAGAGGATAACACAAAGTGTGTCAGTACAGTTCATTGTTATATCTCATATAAATTTTTTATGCCCAAGATTGAAGAGGATTGGTAATATTTCCCAGAGTTATGGTATTTTTCAATTTTTGTTACTTAGGCTTCCTTCTTGGAAGTGTTTTTCAAAATATAACTATGTAGATTTAACTAGAGGAATATATACAAAGGTATGTTATGATGCCATGTAATTACACTACTGCAAGACAAGTTTAGAATGTGTGTACAAGTTTCGTAAATAATATTCAGCATGCACTTACAAACTTACAAATATATTTTGTTTAATGTTGTTTATGATTTCTGCATCTGTTGATTCTGAGCATTTAAGTTAGGACTCTGGCGTGGGATGTAAAAAGAAACTTCATCTCTCATAAAGTACCACGTTCCCTTATACAGATGTTCTAAGACAGAAAGAATATTTATAACAGATGCAGGGTTTTCCCAAGGGGTGAATTTTGTTGAGTCCCTGAGACCCACAAGATAAAAATTTGTAAGTCCCAATTTAAATTTGTAAGTCCCAATTTTAATTTGTGACTAACAGGGACTTGATGTATCCCAATAATATACAAATTTCAAATCAGATGTAATAGTTACAGTGAAACTTGTATATAAAGAACCCCTTGCGGACACAACAAAACCTGTCTGTATAGGGAGGTTGTCTTTATATAGAAGTTTATTTGTACAAATGGTACTATTTGGGACAGCAAAACTTAAAAAAAAAATATTCTTGGTCTTTATGACCAGGTGGTCTCTATACACAGGCGGTGTTAAAGCAAGTTTTACTGTAATTCAGATATAAACATTTTTCTTACAGCAATATGACCATAGCCTACTGGAAATAAACAAGTTAGAAACATTGGTATACAATTTATTATAATTGACCATCATTCAAACATGAAATTGATAATGAAAAAAATGACACTCTTTCAGTCTCAAAATCAAAATCAATTCAGTTATAATAATAATAGTTATAGTGCATCCTTAGTTTTATTTATTTTGTCCATCACAGATGCAGAACCCATGTGTATTAAGGGAACCCTGCTGTTGATGAGTAAATCAAAATATATAAAGTATTAATCTGGGACTAGCCGTTCAATAACAGTTCTCTCTCTCTCTCTCTAATGATTTCAATTTTTTTTTACAGATTTAGATCTACCGGGTAATTAAAAACCATCTCTCACTGCTCCCATTTTCTGATGTCACGTAGAGGATCTATATATATATATATATATATATATATATATATATATATATATTGTGTGTGTGAGGTTTATGTATGCTGTTAACAGTCTATTTTATATACTTCAAAAACCTATCGCTATACAAAGTATATATCTTTAAGCTGTAAATTAATTTATGAGAACTCATCACTGGTTATTTAGTCATGCTATTTTTTTAGTGTGTACAGGTACACCATCCTCAATGATAGCTTTTGGTTGTTGTATATTGGTGCATTGCTAGTCTTTGTTATACTCTGTTAATTTGTACATCTGAAGTACATCATTAAACATAAAACTACCTTGTGTATTAGTTTTGCCTGTACTGAACAATTTATTGATTTTGTAAATAATAAAGTAATTATGATTGTAACAATGACTTTTTTTAATTCTTGTTTCTAATTAAAATCAAAATGCACTTGTAAGATAACTAGGTTAGCCTAGGGTGGAAAGATATTGATGTGTATAATTCCCCACCTTCTAACCTTCCAAGTTAGGTCAACCGAGTCACCCTAGTCAACCGAGTCACTAGGGTGACCTTATGTTATTGGTTTTCATCTGTCATCCATAAACAATTGAACATTTTTAACTACTTTGCCAATAATCATTTTTTTAAGAAGCTTTATGGGGTAAGGGGAATACAAATTGTGAATTTTGTGATCCTGGTACCCCTTGGACCCTTGAGATAGCCCAAACTTTGGAAATCAACATTACCCCTGCACATCAAGGATAAAATCTGAATACATTGCTAGAAAGAGGATAAAGCCCTGTATTTGAAAATTGTGAAATTGATGACCCTTGGAGCAAGGGTCAAGGGTCTAGGATATGGCCCCAGTATGGTCATATGGTGGTGATGTTACTTCATCTTAGAAAATCTTCTCTACTTCTAGGCATTAAAAACATTTAAAACTAAATATATATTTAGAAACAGTATGAAGCCCTTTATCAAAATTGTGAAATTTATTAACCTGAAAGCAAGGGTCTAGGGTCTTGGGCTGGGCCAAGTTAGCCATAAACAGGTATTGACTAATTGTCCTCTAACTGAGACCGGAAATGTTGTATATCAGTTTCCAAATCAATCTCAGCTGTATACCCTCAGTGACGGATACATGTATCGAATACATGATTTTGTTCTAAATGTGTCTGGTGAAGTTGGAATGACATCACACACCCTATAGCATCTTGCATATTAGTTACAGTGTAAATATTCTTTGGCAAAGTGGCAATGCTGATATTGTTTTCAATACATCGAAATTGTGTTATAAACTTACTCAATAGCAATATTAGGTTACAGGATAAACAGAATAGATGGTTGGTGTCTTAATTAAACTACAGGTTGTATTTGAACTCTGGCCAATAAAACCGACAATGACTTGACAAGTATCACTTATGTTGTTTTAACCCTCGTCCAAATACAACCTGTATTTTTTAGACACTAATCATTTATTCTCTATATACTTAGTCTTAGAAAATCTTCCTTGCTACATCTATGCATTGTAAAGAAAAACATAAAAAGCATCATGCCTTTTCTCAGATTTATTCTGTTTTAATAATGTATTCAGTTTTTATTTACAAAATTTTTCAAAATGTCGGTAGAAAGCTTTATTCTCTTTCTAGCCATGTAATTAGATTTTATCCTTAGGCCACACTCATATGTTGGTGGCCAATTCTCAATGGTGTTTGATTATCGCACATTTAAAAACTTTGACTATTGTACATGTATCGTATGGTATTACAAAGATGTCATTAAACAATTTATAAAGAATCTGTTTGACTAATGTATATATACTAATGTACATGTAATCTCATAAATATATATATATAAATATATATATATATATATATATATATATATATATATATATCTTTATAACTTTAAACAGCAGTATGTAAATAATATAAAACAGCAGGGAAAAATCAAGTCCACATGTATAATTTAAACAAATACTAAATCAGAATCAGATTTGACATGTTTCTCACTTATAATTCATATACATTGTATATAAAGAAATGGATGTAGTTTATGTTGACTGATATTTATTGAAATATAACATTAGATCTGACATCTTACATTCTGGATAATGAAAATAATGATAAACAGGATAATGAATGTATTTGAAATGAGATAACAACAAAAACAGGATAGTGAAGATATGGACAGAAAATGGGATAATCAACATCAGGACAGAAAACGGGCAAATGAAGATAAGAATTAGAAACAGGACGATTAAGATGAATACTATAAATTATCTACAGCATATAAAGACAAAGACATATTTTACGATTAAATTAACAGTCATGTTATCGATAACTAAGAATTCCATTGTCCAGTTAAACAATGAAACACCTTAAAACTATAATTGGTATGGATGACAGATAAAGTTTGTCATACCAGCACATGATAAAATACAAAGTCATTTGGATCTCTGCACTATAACTAGGATATGTGTTGGTTTCAATAATATTTCATGCCACACTAAATGTTTTGACAATTAGTGGTGGCCAGTTTTTTAAAGTGGAGGAGAGAACCTGATTTTATTTTTTGTTTGTTTTAATGGTGTTTTCCGCCACCCTCGACAATTTTTCAGTTAAACATTAGCACCTGTTTCATTGGTGAAGTAGAGAACCCGTTTAAAATGTAGGCTATCCAGGAAGTAATAACTGGCCTTCCGCAAGTAAACTGGCAAACTTTCTCACAAAATCAGCTTCAGTTCTAGCTGAGATCACACCTACTATGACTACAGGTGAGAATTCATAGTTTAACATACCTATAACTATGATAATTTTGGTAAGTACATCAAATGTTTTAAAATAGACAAGATCTTGAAACTGGATTACATAAAATAGCATACATTTTGTACATTGTTAGATATAATTTGATACAAAATGATCAATTTCACTTTAGGACAATTTGAACACTTTATTTACAAATATCTGTAACAACATGAATTCACCGATATGGAGACCATAATTGGTTTTATTTCACTCGTACCATAAAATATCTATGACTGGCATCTATTGCACTTTGAAGTCTGACTATATAACTTATGTATGTATTCCTGCTATGTCTGTGGGGTTTCTGCGATGTCAGCTACGTTATGGAGTCTATATGCTGTATCTATTTGAAGGGGCCGCTGTAATGGATGTGCAAGAAGTTGAGCCATTTGATCATAGAGTCTTGTTGGATTTCTAGCTGCTTCAAATATATATGATGTTCCTTTCTCATCCAAATCACATAGTCTATTGAAAATGTCCTGTAAATACGTAAAGTGTTATGATGTATATTTGGCAAATACTATTACACATTAGTAGGGAACAGTCGGAGAGAAATCAAATTATTCCTCGCACTATAATCTGGCTGCCATTTTAATAAGTATTCTTAATTTGTACTTCATAAAGCAGTTTTGATCTGTCATCCACAGCATACTTGACAAGTTTATTCAAATAATATGCATGTAATTGTTGCTTTAATCACCAGATGACCCTTTTCCTATATATATGAGACAAAATATTGCATAAAGTCTGCATGTAAAATGCTCATATTGCTCATACCTGGCAGGGAAAGTGGTATAATACAAGGCCAAATAATAAATCTAAATGCATAGCCAAACTGTCTAAGAGTAACCACTGTAAAAAGATGACTTTATATCTTAGCTTTCGAATAATTTAGAATTTAAATGGTGTTATCAGTGCCAAATATTACTTTAGTATAAGATTATCAGCTGGTACCAAAAATACCAGGTACTAGGCAGAATTGAGTCCTGTGAACCATTTCTTGACCTGGACGACGAGTTTACATTTTAGGTAATAAAGTATAAGGGCATTAAATTACACTGACAAGAGTTATCTTTCCTACTTGTCAACCTACCTATGAGTATCCAATTAGAAATAATTTTTCCCGGGAAGCTTGTCAAACCGGAACAGTGAGTAGAATTAATACGGACTATAAACAACAAAAATTTCATTTTATTTACATGTACTTGGAAGCTTCTTTTGATATTACCGTATTTTATGGCCTATAAGTCGATATGGGGGATAGGTCGAATGGCCGATTTTTGGCAAAAATCCAGGTTTAAGTATTAGATAGGTCGAAACAGAGGATAAGTCGATGTCGGCAGATGGAAACATGAATGGGAGAACACAGAAATTGCATCGTTTATGTTTAATAACTGGTGCTAACACGATGGTAGCCTATTAAAATAATCAGAGTGATCGGCCTATTTTACGGCACGTATTAAATAGGAGTGATTAAAAAGCATATAAGTTGCATTTTAGGTAATACTTATATTACTCGTATGTACTGATTATGTATACAAGCATCGCCATTAAACCTGTCAAATCATCATTAAATTCTTTATGCTGTTTACACAAGCGACCTCATTGTCTTATCCTTACATTGACCTAAATTATTATGCTTGTCAACCAGGTTTAGTGTCAATTAATTTATGTAACACCTATTTCCAATTCAAAGAAATCCTTATCATTTTTCACGTTCCAGTGAACACAGCTTGTCTGAATGAAGACTTCACAGTGGGGTGCCGAGAAAGGGAATCATTCAAAAGTATAAACTGTCCGGTATAAGTGTATTAGAACACAGTCTTGAATCTCAATGATATTGTAACTTGAAAGATCTACTTGATTATGAACACAGTGCATTACGCACAAAATTTCATAGTCCTATTAAGTGTAAATACAAATGGGTAGTAGGCCCCTAGATTATCCCATGGAAAATTTTGAATTACTGTTAAAATGAGGAATTGCAGATACAAGTTAAATATTTCACTATTTTTTTAAAGATAAGTCGATGCGGCGAATAGAAAACATTGGAGAAAAAAAATATCGACCTATAGGCCGTAAAATACGGTAGTATCAGAAAATCATGAAAATTTTAAATGCATTTTTTAAAGTCACATACAAACTGACAAATGTAGAACACAAGTATCTGTGGACTGGAACCTTTTTAGTTCCCATTGCTCATAACACCCCTTGTTTTTGAAGTCTGGATTCTTCATTCTTTTTCCAAAACATGATAATTTTGAGATATACCAGGGTCAAACAAGACTCGATCCAAAAGAAACCTCATTAGGATGGAGTCTGTTGTTTGACCAAATTCACTGGTATATCTAAAAATCATCATGTTTTGAAGAAAAGAATAAAGAATCCAGATTCAAAAAAGAAGGGGGTTGGTGTCTTGGGCAAGGGACACTAAGAGGGGTCCTGTCCATAAGGACCTGTGATGTAGAATATAAACATCGATTTATGTCAACAGAATGACAATTTGACCTGACATCCCTTACCTCACATTTATTCTCCTCCGAAGCAGGTACATGTACATACATAGCATCAACAAAAAAGTAGCGTGAACTGTCTAACCACTTGAATGTCTGAAATACCAACACGTGAAGTAATTAATATGACTCAAGTTTTGTTTTAGTACTATATAAACAGCACAGATACCAAGTCATTAACCATCAGGTGGTCCAAGAGATGGTACACAAATCTGGTGAACATTGGAGGAACACAAATCTATGGATGATTCAGGGGCGGGATCAGGTGTCATGGAGGAGTAAGCATCACCTGTCGATCAGTCACATCCGCCGTGAGTCCACAGTCAAATTAAAATGAAATAAGAGAGGAAGAAATCCTCATCACAACCAGTATAGAAAATTCAACAACTACTGAACTGTTCCTCAACAACTACTGAATACATTAAAGATGAAAAATACATGTAATAGAGGTATACTGATAATGCTGTGTTATTAGAATGAGAATTCACAAATAGACTATTATTTAACTGAAGCCACCATTTTTTGAATCTGAAAATTATAATTTCACACATCCTAAAAATATTGGTTTTTTTTGTTATTGTTTTTTTTCCACTAAAGAGCTTACGTGAGAAGCAACTCTACAGATTGCAGAAAAAAAGGTTCAGTGTTGATGAAAAGCAGTAGAGATACAATGTACAGTATACAGAAATCATTAATAAAAACTAAAAAAAAAAAATTGGTAGAAATGGTAGATTATTTCTTTGAGGTAGACAATTGGAAGATGAATTAACACATCAGTGGACTACCACTGATATTAGTAGACTTGACAGGTATGTGAACAGGTAACTCAGCACGTCATTTATTGAACTACATGCCCAACAAATGTTAATATGTACCAGTTCAATGTAGTCAGTTCAAATGTAATAATTGTAACCATGATATTTAAAATCGAGTATCACTAATGAGAGATTTAAACTGGCTACATGGAAGTGATAACAGTGTAATTTGATCATTTGCTCCTGTGTGTTGTGACAGTTTCATTCAAGGGGCATTATCTATGACTTTTTTTTTTCTCAAAAAATCCTTTCCCCTTTTTTACTACTTAGATTGATATACAATAACAAAAAAAGAGATAAATACAGGCATAAAAATTCTTAAATTCCTAAATATTTTGTAAAAAATTGCTTGAGAAACCCAGGTCTGGCACTTTTTCAATTGCAGTCGATTAACTCAACCTTAGTACATTTATTTTTTACATGAATACCACAATGAACCTGATCTTATTTTCACAAAATATACGGTAATACATGTATTAGATTTTTATGCATGTGTATAGCTCTTATTTGTTATTGTGCATCAAGAACAAGTAGTAAAATTTAAAAAATCGAAATATTTTTTTTTTTTGGTGAACAGAGCTAATGTCTCTTTAAATATCTGTAATATGATTAGATTACCTCTTTTTGCCTGAATTCAATTTGGCAGTTAGATCTTCCATAAATCAACAAGAGACGAACAACATATGGAGGTGGGAGAATTGATTGATCACCATCAACTTGAGGCAACTCTACATTTTCGTGTCTGAAACATGATATTAAATTTTTTGTCAGAAGAGTAATGACATGAAATGCTCACCATACATGTATCTGGGTCAAATTGCAACTTAAAACTTCAAGCTGATTTAAAAAGTAACAGATTATACAAGAATTTAGATAAATTTAATTTCTCATGCAATTCATTTCATGATCCTTTATGAATAGATTTTAAACTTTTGCATTCATTTTTGTTGTACAAATGTACTTGTATTTTTCAGTTAATCCTAGTTATCCCCAGATACATGTAATTGAAACAGAGTTAAAAACTTTTCTATAATTTCCAATCCATGGAGCCAAAATTTGGCCCCATTCCCAATACAGAATGCATGTGGCTTTTTCAAATATGATAAAAAAAGATTCCCTATTTGTTGTTGAGGCAACTACCGTAATGAAAATTAAAAAAATATAAAGGGAAATGTATTAAAAAACAGTCAGATACAATTACATTTAGATTTCCATGTGCACAAACAATTTTTCCCAATTTGAAACAGATTTCCGTTAAAATTCTCAATCCTGTCACAATGGCATTTTCCCAAAATTGACAGAAAAAGGCCTGTTTTTTTCTCTTCACCTATATTACAACAATCAATCAAACAAACATAGGCCTAGGAGTGATGGCCCATTTTTGAGGTCATAATTCCTGTAATGGGTCAAAGGCCCTTGGGGGCTGGAAATCTTAAAACTAAAATGAACTGGAAAACAAAATGGAATTTATCAAAGATACATGTTTGATTGAAAACAAATCATCATTCAATTGCGCATATCAAGTGTGAAGATTTTCTTACAGTTTGATATCTTTTTATAGGAATATTTAATCAGAAAAGAAACAGAGATAGATATTTCAAATTCATAAACATATTACTTTTTTTACTTTTGTGCACAAATATACTTTAACTTACACTACATCAAAAACAGATGATATATCAAAGCTATCACATGTATATTCTGCTACCAAGTCCTCTAAAAGGTTGATCATGTCTTTGACATTGTTTGTAAAGTCTTTCACCTGAAATATATATACAATGTATATAAATATATACAAGGTAGAAGTAATCAACAGTAAATATGAAAAAGGTGTTGCTTGTTTAACTCTCTTTTAGTTTTGTTTGTTTTTAAAATGTTGTTTTAAATCCCAACAAGAAATTTCACTTATGGTACACTGGAATCTCACTATGTGGAAATCGGATAAGTTGTCGAAAAAGTTGAACAGGAATATGAATCTAAATGTTGAATAGCCCACTTTGAATGGAGGCATCACTAGCTTTAGGTGAATATTTAGACCTGTGCAAAACTTTGAGATGCTGTGAACGTAGATTGTGAGTCTCATCAGACTTGTCATGGACTGACACCAATGTCTGCTGTGACACTGGACCACAGTTGTAAGTCTCATCTGATAGACCTGTGCTATGGACTGACACCAATGTCTGCTGTGACACTAGACCACAGTTGTAAGTCTCATCTGATAAACTTGCTAGGTTTGACAGTCTGCAATAATAGACCTTGCTATGACCTGTGACACTGGACCACAGTTGTAAGTCTCATCTGATAGACCTGTGCTATGGACTGACACCAATGTCTGCTGTGACACTGTATCACAGTTAGTGTGCTATGGACTGACACCAATGTCTGCTGTGACACTGGATCTGATAAACTTGATCCTATGGACTGACACCAATGTCTGCTGTGACACTGGACCACAGTAAGACATCTGATAGACCTGTGCTAAGGACTCTCATCTGATAAACCAGTGTCCTATGGACTGACACCAATGTCTGCTGTGACACTAGACCACAGTTGTAAGTCTCATCTGATAAACTTGTCCTATGGACTGACACCAATGTCTGCTGTGACACTAGACCACAGTTGTAAGTCTCATCTGATAGACCTGTCCTATGGACTGACACCAATGTCTGCTGTGATGTACACTGGACCACAGTTGTAAGTCTCATCATCTGGACTAGACCCAATGTCTGCTGTGATGGACTTGACATCTGATAGACCTGTACTATGGACTGACACCAATGTCTGCTGTGACACTAGACCACAGTTGTAAGTCTCATCTGATAGACCTGTCCTATGGACTGACACCAATGTCTGCTGTGACACTAGACCACTGATAAACTTGTCCTATGGACTGACACCAATGTCTGCTGTGACACTAGACCACAGTTGTAAGTCTCATCTGATAGACCTGTGATTTTTATGTTTAGTGAACAGTCACAGCCATTTTAAATGTCTACGGTATCATTACAGTATCTGGAATTGTAACCAGAACCTTATGCTTAAGAGTTAAATGCTCTACCATTAATTAACTTCCTTTCAGCCCCAGCTATCACAAGAGCAGTGGACTATAAGATCACTCTGTCTGTCTTTGAATACTTCAGTCTAACTTATACGTTTACTGGATATTTCATATGTATACTCTTTAAAATTGTGGAATCAGAAAATTTCGTTGGATTAAAATTTTGTTGATTTAGAAATAGAACAATTATGTTGTTATTAAATTTCGTTGAAATAAATAAATCTGTTTGTAAAGGAACATAATACTGTTACTTGGTACAACAAATGGATGACATCTGTAAATTTTCATCATGGTTTAAATTTTATTGATAAGTGAAAGCAACAAAATAAACAAAATTAAAACCACAATGAAATTTTCTTATCATATAGTATATATACATACAAAGTATTCATGCTAAGACTTCAAATTATCAAGCAGCTTTCCAAATGTATTTTTTCAATGAATCAACGCTGACTTTTTTTAGTTTTAGAATATAAACACATCATCATAATTTAAAAATAAAATTCAAATGTTCCAATTCAGGGATATGGAGCAGAAATGTTATCCCTAAACTTGGAAGATTGTTCATATTATCGGTTATCACTTTCTTTTGCACTTTGTCATAAGTGATATACAGGGTATATGAATAGGCATACATCAGAATGAGTAAAGAGTGGAATTTCTTCTTGTTCAATTATTTGGCTTTAGTTATGGTTGCTTGGAGTCTTGGACCCCAAACCAAATGAACTGATTCCTGTGATATTTGTTTTGTTTTCTTTTTAAAATAATATGGTTGACCTCCAGAGTTACTATTGTGAGATAAAGAAAACTATCATTGAATCCTCCAATATTCAATGGAAAATGAATTTACCAAGCGTCAGGAATGTGGAAAATCATATACATGTATAATGAATAGATACAAATATTAAACAAAAAAAGTGATATTTTTGTGCAAGTTATAGTTCTCCATTTTACCACTACATGCACAATATACATCAATATGTTCATACCCATATTGCTTTTTCTTGTAAGACAACAAGAGCAAACTGATGATGTTTGTTAATTCTGTTTTTACTGTACAAATAAAAAGTTAGAGCTCTCTTCGCTAGTTTAAGGGGAGTCCATTTGTCACTGAAATTAGAAATGATATAATTAAACACTTTACAGAAGATATTTTAAACAGTCTAGTAACTAGTCATACATATTATTTTAAGCTGATGCCATTATATTCAAATCATTAATTAATACAATGCCAGTTTAAATTAAAAACATGATTTCACATAAAAATCTAAGGTAATACCTCCCAATCTGAGAATAAGGACCTTTTAGAATGCTTTTTATTATTAATGAAGTCCTTAAAATATGAATATACATGTATATGAATAGGGCAATTAATTAAAAACCAATCTACATAAAAAAAAGCATCAACTTAAAATAATATACGTGTGCATACATGTAACTAAAACATCTATCATTCTCAGGGAAAGAAAATTTTCTTTTATCTGCTTGGAACTTAGACTTTTTCATTAAATTTTACATAATATGTTCCGCTGACTTTTTGTCCCTGTTGGAGATAATCTTACATAAGAATACCATCAGCATCTCACAAAACCGATGCAATAACCTTCTCAGCTGATGGAATGCTCTTTGCCGTTTTTTGTAGCGGTGAACCAAGGTGCTTCCATTGCTTAGATTATTTGGCTTCTAGGTTGAAATGATGGAGCTATGTTTCATCCATAGAAATAAATCTCTGCAGAAAGTTGGCAAGATAAAAGGTTCAAATTAGCAAACGACATGTTTGTCTTGTGCGCTTCTGATCAATAGGAAACTTTTGAGTTAGCCAGGATTACTGTTTTAATCCTGCTTTTATTATTGCCAGTTGCGTGATTCTAGAAAAATGTTCCTCAATGCTATTTCCACTTTTGATAATGTATAGATAGCCCCCATGGCACAATTGGTAAAAGCTCCCTGCAAGTGTTCAGAAGGTCCTGGGTTCGATTCCCAGCCTATCCGTACATTTTTCTCTGCTTGATACATTTCAGTAATTTGGTGTTCAACTAAATAACTTACTGTGGTATGTTTTAAGAGTCTCTTGGGTTTCTTTATACAAAATTAATTTAATGTGCTAAAAAGTAAAAATATTTCCATTTACTTTACATATGTTCCAAAGGTAAATATGAAAACTGGAAGAACATATAAGGAAAAAAAATTGAGAAGACTCGAATAAATGCAGAATCGTAATGGTAATCCAGGCTAACTCGAAAGTTCCCTATTGCCAGAAGTATTGATATCCAGCATGATAAAAAGAACCCTAACTCCTAATACAAGGCTCAAATCTTATCAATCAACCAATGCATACATGTATAAAATCAAGTATAAAATATACATACCCTGCCCTAGATCTGAAAGTCACCTCTGCCATCTCTGTACTCAGGTCTAAACATATCACCTGTACAAAGAATGGTGTCAGTATTTCAAAAGAAAAGAAATAATCTTTTACTCATATAAACTACATGTATACACAAGCATAGACTCTCTAAAAGATCATTTCATAATCACATGTATACACAAGCATAGACTCTCCAAAATATCATTTCATAATCAATCATTTTTTAAGTAGCTGCCTAAATGTGCAAATTTTTATTGAATTTAACAAATAAAGTCTCATTCATGCATGCTTTTGAGTCAAAATATACACAGCACTAATTAAAATTAAGTGACAAAACAAAAATAATTATTGGAAAAAACGTAAAAGGAATTTGTTTGGAGAAAATACAATGAATGTTTAAAGCTCAAGTGTTTGGGTCAGTTATCAGATTGGGAGAAAAATTGTCATATCTCTGCTAGTGATCACTAAATATTTTTCAAATCAATCATATCATCATGATCTTGAACTTTTTAGGAACTGAGGAAGATGAAGTTCCATGTAAAATGATGTTATGCATTTTATGTGTTGGCTGCCTCAAATAAATTGAAAATGCAATTGGACAACAATATTTCTACTCTCCTATGGCATGTGCAGAGCAGGGTTTAAAAAACTTTTAAAAAAGCCCTTGCCCATTGAGCGAGTGGTTTCATAAATTCCCCTTGCCAGAACACATTTTGCACTTGCCCAAGTGTGAAACTAGTATTTTAAAGTAAATGTGTTAAAAGTGTATAAAATCTTTTTCCGAAGTAAATATATGACTAATTTCTGACCAGATAAAATACTCTTTATTTGACAAATTGTCATTTTTTTCTAATCAATTACATGTACATTGAAACCTGTATATAGGGGTCACCCAAGGGACCAAAAAAGATTGACATTTATGTGCAGGTGACACTTATACACAGGTTTAATTTAGTTGAAGTATGCAGTCAAGGGACTTGAAAAAACTGGCCTTTATAAACAGGTAATCCTTATACAGAGGTGGTCATTATAGCAGGTTTTACTGTATTAAATTTGCCCCAAGTACTTTATGAAATTACCATTTTGACTGGTTATGATCACATGTATTTACAAAATTGAAAACAACATTGAAATTCGGTGTCAGCATTCCATGTATATCAACATTTGTTCTACATGTATATAAAGTATAAATAGTAGATTTATTATTTTAAGATTCTGTAAAACTTGACTAAAACGAAAAAATTTATCGCTACATGTGTATTGTATAACAATCACGGAACACATTAGTTCAGTCTACGTGTGAATTAAGTAGTAAATAAATGCCGTAATGGAAAATTAAGTAAGCCTATGTCTACTAGTACTTTCCTGGGTAAGTAATGACGAAATCTAATAACACTAATCATGTAATAGGCACACATAAAATATGCCATTTCTAAATGTTCATATCGTAGTAGCAAGACAGTAATATTCTTTAATCAAAATAAATATAAGGGCAGATATGATGTGGTTACATAAATTTAAAAAAATCTATTTAAAAAGAGATGCAACATTTCACACCTGATTTTTATATCCCACTTATGAAATTGAGAAAGATAACTTGTATACTTATTTTGCACTCGTGTATTCAGCCACAGACTCGAAGATACATGTGAATCAACTATCACCACAATTATACAATGTTACTATTTCTTTTTACTGTTTGATAAAACAGTAGGTCTGAAATGCTGGACTGTATTACTTCTTAAAATAATTATTACATGTACACGGTCATACTGGACTGGTGTAAATTTCAGGTGAGCACTGAAAGTTTTAGAGCCATGTTTCTGTCAGTCGTATTTTGAATAAAATAAACAATGTAAAATCTAGTTGAAGTTAACAGTTAAAAATATTAAGATATTTGTCAACATTTTCGATTTTGTGTGTGTGTGATAGTGTGATAGAGAAAATAAGAGAGAGAGAGAGAGAGAGAAATTTACGTTTTACTACACCACTGTGACACCTATGAAATACAGGATAATTGTGTAATTTCTGTCGGAAATCAAATGTAAGTAAATTTAATCTGACAATTTTTTTTCAAGACAGATCAACAGTTACTATCAAGGTCAAAGTTTGGCATGCAGCCAACGATGATCGGCACATCAAGCATCTGCTTGGGATAATTTAGCAAATCAATTTTAAAGCTCTCGGAAAAGAAGTTGTTGTAACTTTCAATGTTTCATGTCATAATTTTAGTAGTAGTACAATTTACAATGATTAGTGAAGGGCAGAGTTTATTTATATGCATTGGTACAACTGAACATGACATCACCGAAGCGACTGTGATATTCTCTGTCTAGCAAGACATGGATTTACATCTTGTTTATTACCTGTAGGGTGCGAGACTGTAGTGATAGTTAATTAATCTAGGCACCCCATGGAGAATTAAAATCCAAAACGCTTCAGCCTACGGTGTCACACAGACTTTCTCGATGTCAAAGAAATATGCAGCCATAGTGTAGAGTGAAATTTTGCGTATGAATATGATTACACTACAGTTAGAAAGAGAATCATGATGTTTTTTTGGTGTTTTTTGTCATCAATTTCACGGTGTTGAGCATTTGACAGAATAAACAGCATGTTTGTACTGTACAACTTACCTATAATTTGGACAACAATTTCAGCATGATTTTAAGCGAGTGAAGCGAGCACTTTATGGTAAAGGGGTAGAAAATGAGCTGTACATACATTGGATGCAAAACACTGTCTGCATCAATTGCGATTTCTATGAAAAATACAAACTTGAATCACCCATCGATCCATGTAGATCACTCAGAAACAATAAATTTTTATTTAATTCATGCAGCGGTTCTAGAGAAGAAGATTTTAAAAGAGAGGTACCTTTTGGGACCTATTCTGCCGCGCCCTGGCTCCACCCCTGGGCCAGTCTGACTGAAAACTACATACTTGGTAAAGGCTTCCTGTCAAGTTTCATCAAAATCCCTTCAATTGTTTCAGAGAAGAAGTTGAAAATATGAAAGGTTTATGAGCCTTCGGTTCAGGTGAGCTAAAAATATACATTTCATTGGCATAAACATATCCAGTTTATAGACACAAATATAATCTTACTATTTTTTCTGGACAATTAACTTTTGGATATGTAACTTCAATATGGTCATCTTGACTCGAATCTGAGTCTTTGGTGTCCATCGTCAATTCGGAAGATGGTAAAAATGTTTCGGTGTCGAGTACTGTTTGTGACTGTGAATGTGATACACAATCTTTTTCATTCTTATTTTCGTCTCCTTCTAGCACTGTCTTCCTTTCATTCGTCACATTTTCTTGGTATGCAGAAGTATTTGTCTCTATATGTTCATCTATCACGTCGTACTCGTGAATTACCCTCGAAATCACTTGTGACATGCGATCTTCCTCATTGATATTATCTATCTTCCCATTTTCTCCTTCTTTGTCCTCCATCTTGAAATTTTAAACTCTCTAACCAAACAAATGAAAAATGTATATCAACAAAAATATATATGTAAATTGTGATAACCATCAAATTCAAATAAAATCAAAAGATTTTGTCAAATATATGCAATATTTCATAATATATATCACTCTGAAGATATATTTTTAATATTAATAATACGGAAGTGAGTTAAAGGGTACGAATCGCGACATCCACACAGAACACATCAATAATATTCAATACATACATTTACGAAGGTTAAAGAACATCCTTCTGAATTTGTAAGTATAATTGGTCTACGGCGTATATCTTTATCAAGTTTTGGCGATTATTTATTGAATGATACAGAAAAAGTAATAAGTAGATCTACATGTTACATGTGAATTTCACACGATGCATGAGCTATGGACTAATGGAGAGGTACTCAAACAATGTTACTGGACAAGGACCAGTGGTCGGCTAGGACCAGTAGTCGGCTATGGTGTGATTTCGTGTTTAGTATCCACCACAACAATGTTTATTTCCTTTGGTTTGAGAAAAATACCTTAAAACTGATGGTTGATGTAAAAAAATTCACAAAAACGTGTTGTATAAAGGCGAAATAATATAACAGCCGACTACTGGTCCTAGCCGACCACTGGTCCTCGACCAGTAGAGGTTTTAACGGTGATATACTTTTGACTTGCATTTCGGCATATCCGAAGTAGATCGAACTCTAATATTATTTGAGTAATGGAGAGGGTGAAACCAGTCGTCAACAGTTTTACATGCTGTTTTTAATCTAATTTAGTAACAAGTCAATGTTCCAATCATTAATTAAATGACCAGTATGAACTTGGGCATTGCGTTACTGGTCAGCAACCACTTCTCACTAACTGGCATCTGAATGTGCAAACATGTACATACTTTCACATAATTCTTTTGTATTTTTTGGAAAAAGACTAGACTCTATTCTGATTGCCAAAAAAGTAAAAATGATTTCTCTGAGAAACCAGAAAAACAAGTTGGCGAGAATTGGTATATTGCCATCATATGTTTTCGAATGACACCAGGGTAATTGGCAAAAATTGGTCGCTGACCAGTAAAGTTAACGTGAGCACAGCTTGGTCATTGTTGAATCATAACGTAACATCAAATACTGCAGGATAGGAAAACTTGATGCTATCCTAATACATTAATGTGATCATCATATGAACTATGGAAAGAAAAATAGCTTCTGCTCCCCATTGTGGGTAAGATACTTTTCAGGAATGTAGGTTTTAATTAATTCAGGATTTTTTGTCTCTGTTTGAACTTTTATACTTTTTTCAGGAGATGAGAACTAACAGATTTTTTGGTAGTTTTTATTTGCAATAAAGAGCTCGCTTCACAGTTCACTGACTTACAAATAGAGAGGTTACCATGAAGGCAGAGTATAAAAGACAGGGAACCGTATTAATGACTTATAGATTTTGAAGAAATGAGATTTTCAAAGATGCCATTTTACAACAAAAATAAATCACTTTAAAAAAAAACACTTTTGCCGGTGGGATTCAGGACTCTCAGGGACCCGAGAGTACGCGTATTTGATATGCGAGATTTTTCTGGGATGCATCAAAATTCAATCCCGAGTCCCGCAGGACGCTCAAGATTTTGACTTGGACGTTTACACCTTTTAATCAATCCCAGAATTGCTTGTCGGTTGCTTAATTGACCCATCCTAGTACCTGTGCGCTTTCGTAATCACTGGTCCGAAAACAACACACATGTAGTACCCTGTGCCACCACTTATGAAAATAAGTGTAGGGTGCTACATGTAGTTTATCTGTTTTATAATATTATTTGTTGAGGTTCAGGCTGAAGAAATATTCCAAATTAAGCATACCTGCAGATAATTTTTATCCCCCAATCAACATCCATTGACAATGAATCATTGCTGATAATCCTTTAATTAGATTTGAAACTCCGAAAGTCTATCCACACGCCGACATGTCTGATGTCAAACGAAGAGCTGATGCAAAAGATAAAATTTTTATTTTCACGTGTCCCATGCATACTTCTGTAATTAGCTGTGTTTTTTCCCCAAAATAACTTTACCTTTTTGCTAATGTAGATTATCAACTACTCTTTATGGGATTGACATACACTTTCATTTGAAATGAAGAAAAGATATAAACACAGACATATAAAATGATTTATTCTTAATGTTTATTCTTACATATATTTAATTTGTGAAAAATGCTTGAGAAACTCAGGTTGGGCACTTTTTCAATTGCAATTGATTAACTCCGCCTTACAGTTATTATTTCAGGGTTTTCCCTTATGCATGATTTCTGCATCTCTGACACATAAAATCTTTTCAGGACGCAAGACCATGAGTAACATATAAAAATTAGTGAGTTTTGTTTCTAACTGTCTAAGGACGCATCCCGACATGATTAAAAATCAGAAACTCAGTAATACTTTTTTTTTCAACCTGAGACTGACAAACAAGTGTGTGCCTTTGTTTAATTTCATG
The DNA here is from genome assembly GCA_030159075.1 of Atrina japonica. Classification (NCBI taxonomy): domain Eukaryota; kingdom Metazoa; phylum Mollusca; class Bivalvia; order Pterioida; family Pinnidae; genus Atrina; species Atrina japonica. The sequence goes on from BROG01000003.1 coordinate 2,248,195, forward strand.
TACTTTTCTTACCAAATGGAAAATCATTGGACTTGGGGACTGGACACTAATTTGAAACTCCCAGGACTTATTCTTAACTTTTGTTCTTGTGGGTCCTCAGGGGCACTCATTAAATTACATCCTAGGGTTTTTCCCTTATGCATGAATCTCTGACACCTGCTAATATTTGTATATTAAAACTGGCAAAATACCCCAGGGGTTCAAAATGACTTCATTTTTAGATACTTACCTACACTAAAACATCCTAGGAAAACCCTGCTATGTAAGTCTTACCCAGGGGACATTTTTGGAAAGAAACAAAATGTATTATGGGAAAAGTCCAACTGAGAAATTTCAAAGACTGCTGAATTTAATTAATGAGTAATACAGTAAAATTCTAAATGAATGCAGATGAGGGAAGACCCCGTACTTAGGTATTTCTCAATGCCAAGTCTGAACCTGAATTAACCAAGTCCCAGACTTGGGACTTGTGGAATTTTGAACCCCAGATACCACACTGAATCTGACCTTATTTCCCCAAGATATATAGGAATATAAGAATTTTTTATGTCTGGGTGTAGCTTTTATTTGTTATTGTACATCAAGTACAAGCAGTAAAAGTAGAAACAATAAAAAAAAATTTGATTGTAAACACAGCTAATGCCCCTTTAACCAATTAACACATGTCAGAAAAATTGAAAGTACATGTACATGACAAACACGTGAACATTATAACAGTACATCATTAATTTCTTTTTATTTTAGGATAGAGGGCTACTGACCCAATTTACCGTGACTTGATATGAATAACCCTGACCAAGAGAACAATAACAATGAGGTCAGGGTACGTAATAACACCGGTGGGCGAGGACAACAAAATCCACGGCTGAATGTTCAAGAGAGGTTGTTCCACGCATTATTTTATAGAGTAGCATTAACATATGCCAGGGCTTTTCCTAAGCCTGTCAGAAGAGTTCTAGAATTTGCTATTTTACTAAAGGTACTTATATAGCCATTAATATATATATTAATTTGCCATTTTAATACCTTAAGACTGTTTTAGAGCAACAAGTTTAAAAGTAATGTTTGAATACTTGTGTATATTTGTGCTGTTGCTATCTTTTTGTGTCTGTCTTCATTGTCTGTGATTTTTTCTTGTATCAAACTTTGGAAGGTCCTAATTATACCCCAGGCAAACTTTACTGGAAGCAAGTACTCCATGTCCTCTACCAAGTTTGTGTTTTTTGACCAGATTGGCTTAAGAGTGAATCCAGGGTGGGGCGAAAAAGGCCTCAAGGGGAAACCCTGTTTGAAAATCTTCTGCACAGCCACTGTATGGATTGAAAAACTAATTGCATCAGAGTAATCTACATGTACATAGATGTATGAATCAAGTGACATCTTTTGAGACTTTGTCATTTTCATTCATTTTTGTATGATTTCTTTGATTTTCTCCCCATTTATTCATTATGATGTATTCATCTTATGTGTTTTACCTTTAATTAGGTAAAGAAATTCTTTTTTGTAAAAACATTGCTGAAATAAATTATATTTTATTAATTTTTTAAAACTGCAAAAAGAAGAGAGGTAATTTTATCATACTGTCACTTTATTCTTTGAAACTGCTACAGGGTTTGTAATGAAACGTTACACGAAGTAGGCTCGCATGGAGCCAGTTTGGTTTCTCAAACACATCTTATTTATTCTTTTGCTATAAAACTAATTTTATTTAAATATTTTGATATTATGTACATGTGTAATTCATATTTTATGTTATTCCTTCTTGCAGGCATTATTGGTGCTTGGGATATTGGCGTATATCCACATAGTAATTGCTCGTACTCCTATTAACTGTTTAGCACATGTTCAGGAAACTTGGCCTCGAAATGGCATACTGCGAGTAGAAATAGTGCAAAATGCATCAGAAAACTACAGCATTATTAATTCTTATGAAAAAGAATACTCAGATTTTACACTCCATTTTTTTGCTAACGGGGATGAAATCGACAGTGAATCTCAGTCTAAGACAGATGTTGATGGCAGTGAAACGCAAGGAAATGAAAGTAGTGGTGTCACAGAAGCCAATACCACATTGACTGATACACAGGATGAGGATGCAGAGACCGAAGGTATTACAGGGGAGAAAACTGATTCAGTTAATTCTTCGTCCAATTTACAGTCACCCGAAAGTTCAGGTGATGCAAGCTTTGACCCCTTGACAGATTCCTATGCACTTACAGAAATTGAGATGTTGGCTAAAGTGGGTAAGTATAATTAATGCTCTTTAATTCTTTATCAGTTCATACATTACTATGACTTTCTGCAACATTTTGTCAAGAATAAACAATATCTCTTGTACATTTTTCAGTTTGGCCCGAAGAAAAATACATCGTAGAGTATGCTTTGGAGCAAGGATTCCTTCGATTGTCTCCAAAAACACGCCAGAGACTCAACATAACAGTGATGCTGGTCACATTAGGTAAATTTCCAGGTTAAGTAAGAAACATTGCAAAAGTATAACATATGCTGACTTTGTTTTCACTCGAAAAACACTGTCTAGAAGCAAAGTATATAATACATACTGTGTGTCACATTTTACTAATGTTAAATAAATAAGATTTTCCTCTTGAAACTGAGATAACTAAGCTTTTTGTCACCATACAGTCTTTATATAATTTATATAAATCCTGATATTTCTAGGAGTTGAAATCGACACTTTTCTAGTGTTGGTCCTATTGGAGGCCTTGTTTTACTGATGCTATCTTGAAAGGTAAATGTACATACGATAATTTTTTTAATTGTTCACAAGGGGATTTTATTGGTGCCAAGATTTCTACAGAGCATCTCCTGTTAATTAAACAAGAAAAAAGACTGTTATAGTCTTAGTATCGATATATACAAAATGTTAAATGTCTTTATCTAAACATATGCATTAATATAGTGGTAAGTATAATTAAGATGAAGAAAAATTATATGTATGGTGATCACTAACACCCTCCTGGGGCTTGTGTTACAAAAACTCTTAAGTCCTAAATCCTAAGCCTTGGTCCTAATTGTCAAGGGACTGATCAATCAGCAATGCATTGCCATCGTAGTTAGGACTAAAAGTTAGGATTTAGGTCTTAGGACCTTTCGTAAAATGGGCTCCTGGCCTCTCATCATTAGTCTTATTATTTCAGATCCACTTAAGGATGCATGCTTTGGTGACTGTATCAGTAGATTTCTACTTGAAGAATTTCTAGGGTATGATGATATACTTATTTCAAGTATCAAACAGCTGGCAGAGAAAGAGGACAATAAAGGTAAGATGATCATCATTTTATCTTGAACTATAGCCTAAGTTTGATTTTAATTTGAATTATAGCCTAAGTTTGATTTTATCTTGAATTATAGCCTAAGTTTGATTTTATCTTGAATTATAGCCTAAGTTTGATTTTATCGTGAATTATAGCCTAAGTTTGATTTTATCTTGAATTATAGCCTAAGTTTGATTTTATCTTGAATTATAGCCTAAGTTTGATTTTATCTTGAATTATAGCCTAAGTTTGAATTTATCTTGAATTATAGCCTAAGTTTGATTTTATCTTGAATTATAGCCTAAGTTTGATTTTATCTTGAATTATAGCCTAAGTTTGAACATTGTAAACCTCTTGAAAATTAATCTGTATGTAATGGGAAATCTACCTAACATCTTCTGACATGGCTCTCTGAAATCTATCAACTTAAGTTTTGATGTGTGATCAAATATTAGCATATTTAAATTTATGAAGATGCCATTCTCCAATATATTGTAACTGAACAATATTCGCAATGACATGTTATGCAATTTTTTATGTTGTTTTAAATCCAATAGATATTTTAAATTATGACTTTTGTTTCATTGATATGTTGAAATATATACACCCTCGTTCTTGGTGTCAAGAACACCAGCATAAATATTTTAACATATACATTCATTAACCTATACATATATTGCAGGATACCTGAGAAATGTGGTTACTGGACAGATTTATAGATTTGTCAGTATGTGGATGGCTAGAAGTTCTTACTTGGCTGCAGCTTTTATCATGCTCGTTTTTGTAAGTCACAATTTTCATCATTTGTTACTGTAGTTTCATTGCACAATGACTTGTGAGGATGTGATTTTTACACAATGTTTGGTTCCATTAAGGCTAGGCATCTTTCGATTCTTACAGATTTGACTTTTGCTATTGCAGAGTTATGGGACCTTATTTCTTGAAATTCAATAAAAATTTGACATGACTGGTGTATACTGCATTATTGATAAAGCTTCTTATTACTGAATGCACTAGTGTTTTGACTTAGGATATTTTGAGAGCAACACTGAATTTCTGCTACAGTGTAATTAAACCATTTCCTGGTGTTGGATTTTGTCAAATATTGGATGTAACGTTCAGTACAGGACGAAGCAAACAAAAACTTTCTGTTGAAAATTGTTCTAGGTTCAACCTTATGAGTTTTGTTGTGTTTTCTTAAGAAATATTGTGTATTTCACGCTTCAGTGTTTTGTAAATTGGAGAGTGACTCAAGTGACCAAAACATCTCTTGATTTCTTATTTATAGTTTGTTTTAGTACAGTTTTTCCAAATTACAGTATCATCATTTCAGGGATCTGTTACTTGACATCATTTTTGTTATTTTGATAAAATTGACAGTGTAAACAATTGTAACTGTTTTTTTTTCTTCAGACTGTCTCTGTGTCGACTCTACTGAGGTATTCACATCATCAGATATTTATATTTATTGGTAGGTACACATTAGTGACTTAATATTGTTTTATTATATATATATTTTAGGAAGTATATTATATATATTTGTTTCTTGAATTAGTTGCTCCATCTGCGTAAAATATGATAACGTTTGGAAAGGCCTGAAAAAAAAATGCTTAATTTCATCTGGATCCAAGGTTACACGAAACAAACATAGGCATTTTCAATCTTCAATTAAATGCTTTATGTATAGTACTGATTTTACTAACTCAGACTTTGGAGATCTACAACTTTAAAACATATACCGTATTTTACGGCCTATAGGTCGATATTTTTTTCTCCAAAGTTGTGACCTCGACCTATTCACCGCATCGACTTATCTTTAAAAAAACCAGTGAAATATTTAACTTGTATCTGCAATTCCTCATTTTAAACATCGTAATTCAAAATTTTCCACGGGATAATCTAGGGGCCTACTCCAAACACCCATTTGTATTTACACTTAATAGGACTATTAAATGTGACCTCGTGTGTGCGTAATGCACTGTGTTCATAATCAAGTGACAAAATAATGATCTTTCAAGTTACAATATCATTGGGATTCAAGACTGTGTCAGAAACTGCGTAATAAAAATACATCGTTTACATTATATTTATACCGGACAGTTTATACTTTTGAATGATTCCCTTATCTCGGCACCCCACTGTGAAGTTGAAGTCTTCATTCAGACTTTCAGGACACTACAAGCTGTGTTCACTGGAACGTGACCTTCAACTGATAAGGATAGCGCGGCGGTCTTTGAAGTTGGGAAAGTTTTGGAAAAAGTGTTACATAAATTAATTGACACTAAACCTTGAGTATTTAATTGTTTGACAATTGCAGCAGCATAATAATTTAGGTCAATGTAAGGATAAGACAAGGATTGAGGTCGCTTGGGTAAACAGCATAAAGAATTTAATGATGATTTGACAGGTAACATAATGGCTATGCTTGCATACATAATCAGTACACACGAGTAATATAAGTGATGTTAAATATATATATGATGCAACTTATATGCTTTTTAATCACTCCTATTTAATACTGTACCGTAAAATAGGCTGATCACTTTGATTATTTTAATAGGCTACCATCGTGTTAGCACCAGTTATTAAACATAAACGATGCAATTTTTGTGTTCTCCCATTCATGTTTCCATCTCTGCCGACATCGACCTATCCTCCATTTCGACCTATCTAATACTTAATCCTGGATTTTTGCCAAAAATCGGCCATTCGACCTATCCCCCATATCGACCTATAGGCCATAAAATACGGTAGTTCTACAGAGTACATGCCAGGAAATATTAACACAAATTTAAAATTTGTTTAAGTAACAAAATTATGATTCATGGCTTAGTGATATGTTCTGAAATTGACATCATTCACTGATCATTTCTTTTATCATTTATGTTGATTTACTCCCTGTGACAAGTGTTTTACCTTTTTGGAATGTAGAATTCCTGATCCGCAAATTCAGTATTAAAAACTGCAGTTCTGGATTTGTGAGGGCAATATTCTACAAGAGAAATATAAGCAGGAGTTTATAAATATGTGTATACACTTGTGAGACAAATGGTAAGAACTAATGAGAAGTGTTTGTCTATGTATGTGTGTCTAAATGAGAAATGTCTAAACTTGGCATCACTTTTTTGTTTATATTTTAGTTGACCTGCTGCAGATGCTAGAGATGAATGTTACTGTTGCATTTCCAGCCGCTCCTCTGCTTACCGTAACTTTAGCTTTAGTAGGTAAGTAACAAAATGCAGCTGAGTTATGAAGAAATACGTATTTGATTAGTAACATATCTAAAAGATACAAGGTATATACTGAAGCATCTTGTATGCTGACCGATACATTTTGGTGATTTCCTGACAATTACCCTCATTATCTGTCATTTCAGTTCTAGTTATACAGATACCAGGTCCTTAAATGCAGTTTTAGACCCCCTAATCAAATATTTCAAAGACCTTTTGAATAATTGTTGAAAGTTACACAATATATGGCATTATAAATGCATCTGAAAATTTTAAAGTAACAGAGTAATGCAGACACTTTTGAAGAGAAAGGGGGGCAAAGATGTAAAGCAGACATAAATAGGGACATTACAAGTGATATAATTACAGACATTATTTTGAAGCATTTCATTTGAAACTCTTGTCAGTTTTTAGGAAGTATAAGTGTGCTTTGCTGGTAAGTTTTTGGCATGTCTCTGCTGAAAATTAACGTAACTAGACAAAAAAAATTATTTGATCTTTTTCACAGAATTGTCATGAAAGTTGCCAGAACTGGTTTGAATTTTCATTAAGACTCACCTCAGTAGATATCATATTATATGAAAACATTGTCAGCTGTTTGATGAAATCAGTAATTTTTATGCTCCTGTTGCTAGGAGAAGGGAGCATTAAGTATAATACTTGATTGTCTTTCCATCCATCCAATTTTTTGTTTTCACATTCATCCAAATTTTATGAAACTCATACACAGTGGTAAGAACCACAACATTAAAAGTTCTAATTTTGGCAGTGAGTCATTAACAGTTTTAGAGTTATGCCCCTTTGAAACTTGGAAAATTGCGTATTTTTTCATTTCCGCAATATACATGTAACTGAAATTTGCATCATCCACATTTTATGAAACTCAAACACAATGGTAAGAACCTCAACATGCAGACAGAGTTCAGAATTTTGCAGCAAGTTATTTACCATTCTAGAGTTAGGCCCCATCATAACTTGGAAATTTGCAAATATATTCTTCTTTGCTCTCTAACTTAAAAATTTCATCAAACTTTTATGAAACTTGTACACAATGCTTAGAACAACAACACACAGACAGAATTTGATTTTTGCAGTGAGTCATTTACTGTTCCTGAGGTATTATTTAACTACTATTTAGGTGATAAATGCTTAGTTTACCAAAGAAACAAGTAAAGCTAACAAACAAATTAGAAGTAAAAGAACCAAAAGCTTCAAGAACTGAGAAAATCACTGGACACAACAGATAAAAAAAAACTTATTACATAAGAAGAAAAAAACGAAACAATGAAAATTTAAAAATCACAACACAAAAATACCTAAGACTTGAAAAGTAGAACTCTTTAAAAACTAGCAAGAATATCAAATGCTCTCAGAAGGTATTTCAAGTATTATAAGCTAGCTTCAGTAGTGGCATTTGTGCCCTCAGACACATTCTGCTTATTTAGAAATAAAGGACCAAAGAGTGATACAGTATTTTGCTGAGGGTCATTAAGTTAGCATTGAAACTAATTTGTGTCAAAGCATAGAAAACAACATAGAAACACTATTAGAAATTACTGGAAATATTTTTATATATCTAAAACTAAAGACTTTTTGTATAGACATATCGGTAAATATGAGACATTTGTAGGAAATACTGTAAAATCATTTATTTTCGTGGATTTAAATTTTTGTGGGTTTTCCTTCAAAAAGCGAATTTGATGACACTATTTTTCATTTATTTGGAGATTTCCTTTTGCCCATCATTAAAGTTAAATATTTCATCAGATTTATTTTCAATGTTTTGGTCCTAAATGAAAATTTTGGATTTTAAATGTAATAAAAAAAACTAATGTAAAGTTTCAATGTCATTAAACAAAAGTTCAAGGTCACAGAAGTATATGAAAATTTCATTTTGAAAGACCTTTATCACAAAAACTAAAAGACCATTTGTATAGGCATATATATAATAATAACAAGGAATAATAGAATAAGGAAAATTCATATTAATTTTCAAGGTTAGCAAAACTAAGGTCAAGGTCACAGAAATATTTAAAATTAACCTTTATAAATCTTGAAAAAAGCTGTTTGTGTTTAGAAGTATATATTTGACTTTTTTATGATTTTTGAAAAAGAAAATTTCAAGGACAGGTAATTACAGAAAGGTCAAGGGCACAAATGTTTTCTTATCAAAATATTCAGGGAAAAAGGCATATTTATTCATCCTCAAAATGCACAGATTGGATGATTGGATGGATACTTGATCATTAAAGAAATAATATTCTCTATGATGGAAGCGAAGCATATCCTTTATTGAAAAATTTGAGTAATTCTAAAAAAAAATAGTAAATGATAGGACAGTCTACTCTGCTTATGTTTATCAGGTTCATTATATACTTGTTTTTTTAACACAAAAAGAACATTGGTTTGATTTTTCTGTTCTTTTGTGTATTGTTAAAACTAACGTTACAAACATTAATCTCAAAATTTTATTGTATATTGTTATTAGGTATATATTCATCTCTCTGATGTATTAAATTTCATTTGGGGGTCTTCGTGGATGAGTGGTTAGAGCATGGCGCTTTGAACCATGAAGTCTTTCACCCCTGGTTATCCCAAGTTCAAGTCCCACTATAACCTAAACTGATTTTGATGAGAAAATTTGTCAGTTTACTTGCGAAAGGCCGGTGGTCTCTTCCCGGGTACACTGTAACCAGGTTCTCCTACACAATTAAAAACTGGTTGCCACCATATAGCTGAAAAATTGTGGAGTGTGGCATAAAATACTATTCATAATTTGAATTTGATAATTTTGTTTTTTAGGTATGGAGACACTTATGTCAGAGTTCTTCAATGATACAGCAACTTCATTTTACATCATATTAATTGTGTGGATGGCTGATCAATACGATGCTATATGTTGTCATACCAACATAAGTAAACGACATTGGCTCAGGTTTGTTACTTTGTCTTTTCCTAATTATGAATGGCATTGTTAATATCATATTTGTACATATTTTGTATATATTTCTAGTAGGATTAAAAGATATTGAGCAAGTATCAATTCAAATACTTTCAAGTGTTGAATCCATTCCAAACCTTGTATATAAGTATATATGGAAGATATACTGTACAGTGAAGATGTGTGTCAATGAAAGAAGTTGTGGCTTATACTTCAGAATTACAGCTTTAACACCCAAAAATCTAAGAAAAGTTTGAAAGATATGAAATCTTGTAATATATATATATACTCCCAAACTCATTCAAGATATGTAACAAATTTAAAGTCGTTATGACTCTTTTTAAAGAAAGTATGGCTAATTTTCAAAATACCCAACAAGATAGCATTATTTTACTAAAATGTAAGAAAAAATATTAAAAAGTATAAAAAGTCATTATGTAAAAATAAAGATGTGTATCAAATTCTAAATCATTCAAATATACTTAATTAAAAAGTTTAAGGCAATCAGAAAATACCCCATTGATCTAATGACATCAAAACCTAAATCATAGTCCTGAATTGTGTTAAACGTCGCGTTATCTATGTACATGTACTGAGTATTCCTAAAAGCTGTATAGTAATTTAGACGTCATTCTGACATTTGGATTGAGTAAAATAACATGGAAAAAATAGTAAAAGGGCTTTGGCTGGGTTTTTTTCAAGACAAATGTTTACGACATAGATTGATATACAATAACAAAAAAGAGATATACACAGGCATAGAAATTCTTAAATTCATATATACTTTGTGAAAATTGCATGAGAAACCCAGGCTTTGCACTTTTTCACTTGCAATTGATAAACTCAACCTTACTGTTTGTATATGAATACCACAATGGACTTGACCTTATTTTTTACAAAATATATAGGAATATAAGAATTTTTTAAGTTTAAGTACAAGTAGTAGAAAAAATCAAAACATTTTGTTTTTGGTAAACACAGCTAATCTTCCTTTAAATAAAAAGTATAAATTGATTTTATAAATATATTATATAACATCTATGTTAGACTCCAGTAGAACCTGAAAGCAAAATATCAGCATCCTAACACCATTACTTACAGAGTGGCAAGTCTCTAAAACAACTTACATTTAAAGTTTTGACTTGGAGATTTTTGTAAAAAAATAAAGTCCAATTAAAAAATGAAATATAAAAGATCAATTTTAAAATTTCGATATACAACCTCTAGGTCAAACCCCAAAAGAACCTGCATACAAAAATATTAGCATCCAAACATGGTAAGCCTCTGAAACAGCCTACCATACAACTTTGACATAGATGGAACCCCAACATCATGAGAAGTCCTTCAACTTCCGTTTTCTTTTAATGGCAGGCTTAAGATGGACATAGAATTAATCGCCTGTCAATATTTATCCAAAGAATGTCAAAGAAATAGCTAAAATAATTTTATATATAACTGTTCTTAACATATTTTCAGGAATACATTTAACTTTTTTTGGCCTACTTTTATGATAGCACTTGTTGTTTCAGAACTCTACATCTCTTTTAAATTAGAGCTCATATGTCGAAGTCTGATTGACAGAAATGATTGTCTTGAGCGTTTGTTATGTCCCCTGTTTTTTACAGAACTAATTTTGGTATTATATATATAATATTTTATGATTATGATGTACATTGTTTGATAATCATATTTGTTTTTGTTTTGTTTTTTTTAGATTTTTCTACCTGTATCATTTTGCATTTTATTCATACCACTATCGTTTCAATGGTCAATACAGTGGCTTGGCTTTATTTACATCCTGGCTTTTTATCCAGGTAGGTGTATTAATAAGAATTCCATGCATTCCTCCTTCTAGATGCACCTAAGGAAATTTATTCAAAGAAAATTATTAACTCAACAATGTATTTATGATTAAAGAAATTGTGCATTGTTACAATGTGTTTTTGGAATTGTGTAAAATTCATGTACTTTATTTGGGAGTTCTAGTATTGTAAAATGCATGAAGTTTTTAAAATCTTTGTTCCATCCATTGATATGGAACAAAGATGTTGTGTGCTTGAAAATAAGTGACTGTTAAAGATGAAATACATAATACATGTATTCAGTTCATTCTTTTTTATTATGACAAATTTCTATCAACTGAAAATATTATTCATCACAATTGAAAATTGAACCTTTGGGTATAAAAAAATCTAAGACATAGGAAATCCTATATATGATATTAAAATCTGGTGTCACAAATGTATTCTTCTGTGAATTGTTGGGTAAGGTTTGTCACTCAGTTGGTCTGGGTCTTTGTCTTACAAGTTATCCTTTTAACTTTAATATTTGGCACAAATTACTCAACATGCAAATCTTGTAGACATCTATGATGATGATAGGAAAGTAATCAGATGCCATGTCTTGTTTCAGTTTCCATGTAAGCACTAAAACTATCAATGATTTTTGGCATCTATATTCTGTTTTCGATGCCAGATTGTATTCTTGGGTGATTTTTATCATGATTTACCACCATTTCATGATTATTACACACTTTCCTAAAAGAAATATTTTTAACTTAGTCAATATTGTTTTAAGAAATGACTGATTATGATTAAGAAATGACTGGCAAGAATTAAGAAATCACTGATAAATAATGATTAAGTTACTGATAATGATTAAAGAGATTACTGTTAATGATGAAAGAAATTACTGATAATGATGAAAGAAATTACTGATAATGATCAAAGAAATTACAAATAATGATTAAGAAATGACTGACAATTATTAAGAAATATTTGACAGTGAATATGACTGACAATGAATAAGAAATGACTGATAATGATTAAATGACTGACAGTGATTAAGAAATCACTGATAATGATTTAGAAATATCGGACAATTACAAAGAAATGACTAACGATGATTAAGAAATTACCATAGTGATAATGTTTAAGAAATCACTGACAATGATCAAGAGATTCAAATTACTGACAATGATTAAGAAATAAATGACAATGATATAAGAAATGATTGACAACTATTATGTAATTTCTGACAGTGATTTGTTTCCATTCTTGTTTTACAGCATTCAATGATATACTTTTTTCACCATTATGAATTACCTGCAATTCTACAGCAAAATAGAATACAACAGATTGTGAACCAGAATCAGCAAAGACAGAATGCAAATAATCAGAATACAGAAACTGAAAATCAGAATACAGATACTGAAAATCAGAATACAGAAACTGAAAATCAGAATACAGATACTGAAAATCAGAATACAGAAAATAACCAAACAGAAAATGTGCCTAATTCTGAACCAAATACTCTGTCAAATGATGAACAAAGTGAACAAAATAGTCATTCAGATAACTTGATTCCAAATCATGTTAGTGAGGCAATGGGAGAGGTTAGTTTTACAGATGATTTTGAGAGACAAATAGATAATACTTGTATATCTTCTCCGTCAACAAGTGCAATGCTAGGCAACGGAGATGTTTTGTCATATACAAGTATTAATGATTTGAAACAAAAAGAAACTCATTCAACACTTGCAACAGGTAGTTGCAATTTAGATTTTGAAAACAAAACATCAAAAAGTGATAAGAATTCAGAAGAAAACTCTTCAAAATCTGCAAATAGTATTTGTCACACAAATGAAAATTTGAACACATTTCCTGATACTGACAATGGTGACAATATAAGTGCTAATAATTCAGTGAGTGGTTTTGAACCTGGTGGTTTATGATGTGGATGATTAAATAGATTATAATGTTTGCTATTTATAAATTCCAGTTGAATGAATGAAACAAGAATTTAAACTGAATACAGCAGGTTCCCTTCCAAGTAGAAAAATAGATATATGTAACATCTCCTTTATAAAATATTAATGTAAATGAATCAAAGGAGTTTTTATAAGTTCAGTAGTCATGCTGGGCTTCAGAAGTGCCACAAAATGAGATTTTTTTCAACAGGCGACAAAAAATATCTACTGGCGATATTTCTGGCCCCTCCATTGTTTTGAAGTATTAAGCCTCTTAGGTTACATAGGACAATTATATCTTCCAAATTATCACCAGGAATACTGACTGATAGCCCTGTTAATTGTTTAATGTCATTAGACAGACAGAGGTGTAATTACCAGACGGTGTGCCAGAGGGGTAATTATCGGACAGTGTGCCAGAGGGGTAATTACACAGCTTGTAGTGGTCAGGTGTAGGTACAGATTGATTACCTGTATATTTAAAACTTCACACCTATAATCACTATCTAAATGTTTTGTCCTATATGCACACATAAAAAGATTAACATCATTTATGTTATATTCATGTCATGAAGCTTGTTTATCAATCCTGACTGATCATACTGAAAAATTTTAACTGGGAAATGTTCAAGCAAGATCATAATGTCTTCTACGAAGTCCACCATAAACTTTTCAGTGTAATGAATGTATCTTCAAAATTGTGATCAAATGATATTTTATTTCAATTACATAAATTTTAAACACAAACAATAACTTCCTAATGTAATTTATTTAATTGAATTAAATAAATCTGTTATCACATTTAAATAAACTCAATAATCTTTTCTTTTTTTTTTAATTTGAATTTGACAACTGGCGATTTTTTTGTGCCATAAATATGTTTATGGCACATGTGTATACACTTTTTCAAATGATTGCATAGTTTTGAAATTGTTAAACATTTTTATAGTCTATACATATTAGGGATTTTTTTAACTGTTGCCTCATCTTGCTTTGCATGTATCAATTGAGACACCCAGTCTTGTAAATATGCTTGTTTAAAGACAGTTAATATATTAATGTTATGTTGACTGAAGCCGGCAAAAACGAAAATTATGAAATTTCACTGTTATGATACCACTTTCTCTTTAGAAAATCTGTTTAAAATTGGAGCTCAACAGATGAAGTCTTTTTGACAGAAACGATCATCTTGAACATTTTTACTTTGGTATTTTGTTTATAATATTTCTAAATTACATGTTCACAATATTGATAATTCAATCTTGTCAATCTCAAATTTGTAACTAATGTAGCTGAGGTACTAAAACCCTGGATGACAAACATTCTTATGTGATTAATTATGTATGTCAATATTTGAATTTTGTAATTTCATTAAAATCTTATATTATTGACTATGGATATCTGTAATCAAGCAAAGCTCATGTTGATAATGGGACTACTTTGTTATATTATTTGATTATAACAACAAAGTTGAAAAGAACACAAATTTGACAGCAGGTGTAATCATGGTCTTAATCCCAAGTTGAAAATAAAAAATACAATTCTACATGGAGATTTGTTACTGCATATATATAATTACACCAAAGATTTAAGAGATAACTGTTGTGTTTGAAGATTTTATGTCAGTTGTGGATTTTACTGTCACAATTTGAGTTTACATGTGAGTCATAGCAGGGTTTGGTGAGCAGATTTTTGCAACAGTTAAACCTGGGGTTGACAATATCAAATTTTCAAACACGACATGGCCTTCTTCATTGTAATGCAGTACCATTTTATACATTCTATAATATGTTCTGTATATTAGTTCTTTTTGTTGGTAACTTCTTATAAGTTCTTCTTAAAGATGTAACTTATTAACACAATCATAATGCTTACAGAAAACTAAACCAGATGCGTAAAGAAATATCAAGTATTTATAGATATGGATTAAAGATGTTTGTTTACAACTTGCTTTCAACGCAAAAAATTCTAACATTATGCTTGATTATTATGTCATTTCCTGATGGAGATTACTCTTAGAACTAGTGTAGCTGAAAAATGGAAATGTAGATTTGAGGAATTTAAATATTTTGTGAAACATGAAAGGAAAAAGATGACTGTTCTAGTGAACTTTTTTGATCAGTTGCCTGGTGTGTCTGTTAACTTTTATTTTCAGCTTCTAAGTAACCATTGAAGGGATATTATTTAAACTTTACAGAAAGCAAGGACTTACGGTCTTCTACCAAGTTTGTGTTTGTTGGCTAGATCAGCTCAAGGGTGGATCTAGGGTGGGGCAAAATAGGCCTCTATTTATTTTGTATTTGAACTGATTTGATTTGATTTTTTTGTTTTACGCCATACTCAACAATCTTTCAGTCATATGATGGTGTCCAGTTTTTATAGGTGGAGGAGAAACCCCGGTTACCTGGGTAAAGACCACGGACCTTCTGCAAGAAAACTGGCAAACTTTTTTTGAACTGTGTATTAGCTGGGCGCTATTTTGCAGGTTAGATATGTGTATACATTGTATTTAGATTTGAAGTGGAGATAATGGGGTTGTCAAACTCATGATATAAGATTTATTGTGATGTTTTGGTGTTACATTGCTGATATGGACGTACAGCCACTGGTAATTATGAGCTTAGGCTACCCTCACTCCTGTGATCTGAAATTTTCATTACTCTCTCTCTCTCTCTCTCTCTATATATATATATTAATATAAATATATATATATATTAATATAAATATATATATATATTAATATAAATATATATATATATTAATATATATATATATATATATTAATATATATATTAATATATATTAATATATATATATATATATATATAAATATATATGCCAACATGAGAGATGGTGTAGGCCTAATGATTTTAGTTCCTCGCAGCAATTTTTACTTGATTTAGTAAATTGGTTATTTTATCCTATCCAAAATGCAAACAATTTTCCGTCACTTTATACTCCTATATACCTGAAAATTTTCACCCTTTTATGACAGAAAACATTCGTAATGTTTTTCAGATATTGCGAGTTTACGTTTTTGTTCGAAATTAATATCACAGACAGACTGCTCATAACAAAATAAGAGATATGATTTAATTCGTAATGTTTTTCAGATATTGCGAGTTTACGTTTTTGTTCGAAATTAATATCACAGACATTTTTGTTTTAAATAGTGTCATCAAAACAAGAACATGTTGTCTATCAAACTGATCACTTTCTCAGACTTGCTGTCTTGGACAAGGGACACGTGACCGATAGAAACGGATACCAGTGTAGCCCCGCATTACATTGGAAGAGGTGTAATACACATTACAAATACACACAAATGTATATATATATATAGAGAGAGAGAGAGCAAAGCCTAAAAAGCACTTTAGATCTTCTGTTTCAATTTGCAAAGTTTAAAACCTAACACATGTATTACAAAAACGTGCAATCTGGATAAAAAAACTGATACAAATTTATGTAATGAATATAATATACATTGGGAAAAAAGTTTTAGGTATTACTTTTACAGACGATCTCAAGGAAATCGAATCGAAAAGTATGTAGTTAAACTAGACAAAATTCGAAAAGAAATCTGTCAATGGAACAAAAGACATATTTCACCAATTGGAAAAAATCAACGTCATTAAAACATCCATTTACTGTACTTCCGAAACCAAATCCTGAATGGATGGAAAAATTGAGTCAATTCTTTAATTTTATTTTGTCAAATAAACCTGACAAAATTTCAAGAACAATTTACATAACAAGAATATTTAGGGGGTCGTATTATCGATATTTCTTTATTCATAAAAATCTTATTGTAAAGCTGACAAGGATGAGACGCTTACTATTAAGTAAATGTACCTGGTCTAATGGATTTCTTACAATTACAATTTGTAACTGTAAAACAACACAGTTGTCAATTTGGCAAAAAATACAGCAGCAACACGACAAATCCATTTTGGAAAGAATTTTTAAACTCTGGTACATTTTATAGAACAATCTGAAACAAACAATATATCGGATATATTAGCAAGTCCACTTTGGTATAACCCACAGATAACAATGTATAATAAAACTTTATTTTTTAAACAGATATATGAAAAAAGTATACATATTATTCACGGGACCTTTAATATAATAATGGTAAATTTATTTCATACGAAAATTTGTTACTCTTCATAATATACATTTGATTTGATTTGATTTGATTTTTGTTTTACGCCATACTCAACAATTTTTCAGTCATATGATGGCGTCCAGTTTTTATTGGTGGAGGAGAAACCCCGGTTACCCGGGTAAAGACCACCGACCTTCCGCAAGAAAACTGGCAAATAATATACATAATCTCCCTTTTACAACATTCATAGGTCAGAAAAAAGCTATTCTCAAAACCTGGCTAGAACTTAAAAGTATGACCAGGAGTTCCTATACTAATTTGCCAATACAACCGATATTTCTTAATTTGATCTGTAAGGATAAGAATGGAGCAAGACAAATCTATGATGTCTTTCAAAAATACAATATTACACAAAATTAATCGGATGTACAATGGCAAAATATACTTGGTCTACCTAACACTTTTCACTGGAAAAGCATATACAGTCAGGCCCATATTTGCACCAAAGGCACCAAACATATTTGGCTACAATTCAGAATACCCCACAGAATAATAGGAACAAAAAATACCTTGTAAAATGTAAAATTAAACCCAGTCCAAATTGCAGTTTTTGTAATTCAGTATTCTTTTACTATTCACATTCAACAAACATTTGGTATGAATTATATTCACTTATAAATGAAAAACGTTTTATAAAAATTCAATTACAGTTTGTACATATAAATCACATATTACTTGGGAAGTCAGGAAAATAAGACTTTAAATCTAATAATCCTACTTGTAAAATATTGAATTTTCAGTCAATGGTAATATACCATCCTGTAAGTGTACAGTTATTTAAAATATTACTACTTGACAGAGACGATGTGCTATTAAACTTGTTTGAAAGAAGATAAATTTAACAAAAAATGGCAGTCCTTAAGTAACTTTTTTTAGTAAAATATATATTCATCTTAATATGTCGGAATCAATTAAGTTTCATTCATTGTTTTGATATGAATGTGTGTTATTTTGAATGAAAATGTAGTTATTTGTGAAAAAAGCTCTTCACATCAATATTATTATTCCAAATTGTTTTGTAACATATGTTTGAAATATATATATAACATTAAGGCAATTAACAGGTCAGAGCCGATAGTCATGTGATTGATCACAACAGAGTAAGTGTTTTATCTGAAATTTGTCAAAAAATCAATGAACATTGACACCTTGTTTTAAGATTTATTAATGAGTGAATATAAATTACGTATAAATTGATGCTCGGTGCGATTAATTTTACCTATAAGCATTTGTTTCTTTCTCCTTAGTGAACAAGAATTTGTCGATGACACCAAATGTCTCTTAAAGACATAGTATCTACGATTTCCTCAATATTTCAATCTCAATTGTTTCTTTCTCCTTGGAGATAAAAAACGAAAAAGAATTAAAACACATAGAAGTATCGTTTTATGTATTTCACAAACGTTTCTTAATGTCGTATCATTGCAAGGAATATTCGACCTGTATTTTGCGCAAAGCGCATTTCCATTTTGATAGTGAGAAAAATGGCGTCCAAAGCAAAAACAAATCGTGGCCGACCTGTTAAATTTATTC
Source organism: Atrina japonica (assembly GCA_030159075.1). NCBI lineage: Eukaryota > Metazoa > Mollusca > Bivalvia > Pterioida > Pinnidae > Atrina > Atrina japonica. Next base: position 2,267,090 of record BROG01000003.1, read on the forward strand.
AGCTAGAAAAAGAAATCGGAAAGAAGTTCTGGCGAAATACAACAAGACCAAGATAAATATTGGAAAGGAGCATAATCGATTGATAAGCCTCAAGGACCGTCTAAATGTAGGATCTGCCGAAGTCGAAATTGTAAATAAATCAACACGTGTTCCTCCAATTGATATCGATACGATCTAGGTCATTGCGTGTGCTTCTGGGATTGTTTCTGTGCATAATTAATGAGTTTGATTCTTACAGACGACGACAACAAATCAGCATTTACGTTAATTACGTATACAAAAAAGTGTCGGTGGAAGATCATTATTCAGTCATATCTTCGATATTTCCGCAAAATTACCGACTAAAAAAAATAACCATTTTCGTAGATACTATGTCTTTAATTTATCATTCGGAATTCGCATTTTAAAATATTTTTGATTTGAGAAAAATGGCGTGTCCTTTTATTGTCATGTTCTTACTTCAATATTGTAAAGAGTTGCTGAAGTTTCTCAAGGTACACCTAGACGATGTGTTACTGACTTAGTCGGGGTAGACCTATACCACCATTTCCTCAATGATAGATATTTTTAATCGTACACTGATCAATGTCCATATGATATAGATGTCTTTAAATGTAACATATTAGTAATAAAAGACGATATGATATCGAAAAACATTTTCATTCTCCAAGATATATAAATTAACAATATCAATCAATTGAGAACTATATTTACACTTTTAATATTTAAAATTGTCGAGCAGCATTCTCCTCCCATCATGCACATCTACATGTGATTTTCCTTTGTACCAAGTTTAATCAAAATCCTTTCATGTGTCTAGGAATTTGAATTTGAATTTTGAATAGCGTTCTACGTCACACTCAACAATTTTTCAGTTATATGGTGGCGGCCAGTTTTTAATTGTAGAGGAGAGAACCTGGTTACGGTGTTACCAGAAAGAGACCACCGGCCTTCCGCCAGTAAACTGGCAAACTTTCTCTCAAAATCAGCTTAGGTTCCAGCCGGACTCGAACCTGCGCTGACAGGAAGTGAGAGACTTCATGGTTCAAAGCGCGATGCTCTAACCACTCGACAATGGAGACCCCTGCACACATGTATACTGTCAATACTTACAGTACCAATACATACTTCATCACTGTCGTAGTAATCGTCATAATTAATTGCACTTCTACCGTTTAGCAGAGATTTTTTCTTGCATGTGTGACATTTTTTTCTCGAACGCTGGGGAATTCTTTTTTCCATGGATTCTACCACAATTTTTGCAACGAATCTCTCATTATGGATATGTCTTTGTCTACTTTGGTTTCTATGGTTATAATTTAGTTTGTATCTTTGTATGTTTCTCTGTACATGGTCATGGTGACATTTACATTTCCTTAATGGGGTCCGTCATTCTTGTTCAGTTGTACACCACAGACGAGATCATTTGTAAGATTTAAAATACAACATTTTATTGTTCTCGTGTCAAAAAGAAGACAGTGACAAAGATGGCGATAACCGAAATGTCAGCCAGTGATAAAGTACTCGTAGCTTTGCCTGCTCATTAATATCGAATGCAGGCTAGATTGTATTGCCCTTATGATATTGAAGGTGAAATTTATAATACCATCATACCAGATAGATCTGAAGACATTTTCATTAAAAGCACAACTCATAATGACTAAACACAGTAACACAACAAACCAACAAGTTTTGGTGAATTTATTTTACGTCACAGCGTAAACTTGACGTACATTGTAGATATTTTATATTAATTATCATTTGTTACGAAAAATAAGGATTTACAAAAATGGGAAATGAAGTAACACAAACTCAATTATATATATATATATATATATATATATATATATATATATATATATATATATATATATATATATATATATATATCATATTTATCGAAGTTACAATAACACGTGTTTATGTTTATGTTTACTTGTGTTTCACAATTATTGGTCAGTTTTATACGGGTATGTCATCTGACATGTCACAATGAATATTCATTGCATGAATTTCAGGTGTTTGTTACGTGTAACGTAATCCGATATTTGTATAGAATATAGCCATTCGAAGGCTCTTTTCAGTGCAGTTGACTTATTCCCGCCCACCCAACCATTTACATAAGTATAGTTTTAAAATTTGAACTATATATTTTGTTTTTACATTGTAGGTCACGTGGTCAGGAGACAGTGACATTTTGTTTGTATATTTATTATATCTAAGTAAACTGCACTTGCACAGAGCGCTTCATACCTAATTTGTGTGTTTGTTTATTTTATAAATTATTTATGTTCGTTTGAGTGAAACGAATTAGAACATAAATATATATATACTCGCCAACGTCAAACGTGTACATGAAATGGGATATGCATTTATGCAAATAATGCTGAAATGATAACTTGATACACAACATAAGCAATTGCTGTTACAAAGGAGGTCAATGTTAAATATATTTTCCGTTTATACCCTTGATTAGTTGATTTTACTATGATCTATATAAAATATTGTTTTCAGGCTTACATATGGTACTGTACCGAATAATAGCAATTGTTATGCAAGATAAAACACTCAAAGAAAGCATATGTAGAAAAATGTATATGGTACCGTACCGAAGAACAGCAATTGTTATGCAAGATAAAAACACTCAAAGGAAGCATATGTAGAATAATGTATACATATACGTTATGATATTGATAATGATAATATACACAAGAGCACTATGACATTTTTAATATGAACAGTTATCATCACTTGAAAATGATATAATATCAATTCACGTCGGGTCTCCAAAACGTTTGCATTAATAAAACAACAAATAAGTGTTAACGATAAATTTGAATGAGTAATTTATAACCCCAGTTTGATAATTATGAATCACGGTTTTGTATTTGTATTGCTTTTAATGATATATAGGCCTTTCTTTATTCCCTGTAATAGAAACATTCTGTAAAACAGACAACAGGTAACTCATGAAACCGTAATGTAAAGCTATAAGTGAAGTTATAAAGAATAAAATAAAAGATGAACCATATTGTAATATAAAGCATTTTAAAGGCAGTTACTGCTAAACTTGTTCAGCCTTGTCCTTGGCAAAGTGAATGGATCTTCAGTTTTAAATGTTACTGACATGGGAGATAAAAGAAATAAAATGAGCAAGTGGAACAAACAAGAACGAATAGTTTGGTAGTGGTGTTGTTCAGAATTTAAACTTGTCATCTTTATGAATGAGAGAGAGAGAAAGAGAGACAGACAGAGAAAGAGAGACAGACAGAGCAAGAGAGAGAGAGTCACAAAAAAGGAACTACAGGACTCAAGACTCATACAGATGTAACAACACTAATGTGGTGTCTCTTCCAGCAGTGAAACTGTCATTAGGCACGTGTTTACGTATTTGTACAAAATAAAGGCGCGGGTAGTAGGCAGACTTTGACATGATGTACAACTATTTGATTTCATACTACAACAGACTCCATTTAAAAGGCGTTTATGATGAGGGTGTTTTATTATGAGGGGGAACTTGTCGTAACTTGTGTCTAACCCTCCTTCCCTGACTAGCTTTCTTGTTAAGCGCCAATATTTAATATAAGAAGAACGATCAAGGTCACCGAACCAATACGATATCGCCATCGCGTAAATTATTACACATCACTACATGCTTTAATATGTAAAATATCACAACAATCGTTCAAGTACAAATATCGGTCACCGGATATAATATCTGTTTACCCTTTTAGACCAAGCTATATGGATGTTCGTTGTTTTCAATAGACTAAATGTGCAACTGGTGACCCATCATTAATCTATTGATTGATCATTGAATCATTTGGTAGATGGAAACTTCATTTTTTAAAGCACTAGATTTTGTCATTTTCATTTCCCTTTATCTTTTTCTTTATCACCCTTTTTGAACAAAGACTTTTTGAATATCGACGAACCTCTTCGTTCGTCTGATTTTGTTCCTGTTCCATTCGTTTCCGATGTGGTTTTCTTGTATACAATGAGATAATTATACACATTCAGCATTACTTCGTCATCAATTTTTCTGGCGAAGAGACAAAGCATGTAATTTCCCGTTTGTGGTAAATTAATGAAGTACTTGATTTTCCTCGAGTCATTGTCATCTCTAACCATAGTTACTTTGCCTCTTACCTCATCATCGGGCTCTTTCAGAAACTGGTGCGATATGTGGACATTATCGGGGACAAACATTTCAACTACACATTGATTGGAAACATTACACACAATCTTTGGCTCTTTTGGAGATATCGCTTTCAAACCAAGCTCATCAAAATGTGGTAATGCACCCCATTTATCCTTGTTTGTCATCATCTTTGGTAAAATTTTTGGGATTTCTACTGGGTTGGCAACCTTTAGACAGTTTATCAAATACTTTACGGCGTGTGAAAGAGTTGTAGCTTCACTAGCATCCTTCGGTCGGGCAAATATATCTAGACCATACTGGCCAACTTGAGGTGGGTTAATTGTTACTGTAACGATGTTACTGTCCTCTGTCAAATGGACAAAGGGCTCCAAAACTTTTCCATCCACTTGATTCATTCTCAATCTTGCAACAAAATGTAATGGCCTTGGACTTTTGAATTTTAAACAAACAGAATTTTCAACATTTAAAATCCCTGCCCTTGGATTATCTTGAGTTTCCTCAGGGCCCCCAGAGCTCCCACTATCAGAGGTATCATCCGTGCTGGACTCCTTTGGTACATTCTGTTCCTTATCTTTACGTTTAATCGACAGCATCTTTAATCCAAAATGTCTCATTGCTTTCTGGGGTCCCCATTCTCCAGAAGCGCAGTCCGGCAGTGGATGCATCTTTCCTGTTAATGTCTTACAAGATATCTTAAATTTGCATGCACATTTGAGGCGGAAAGGTGATATCGAGGAAGCAGAATCATCACCAGGACCAATTCTGTTACTATCTTCTATTTTGTTCGCAAAAATTTCAAAAAAGAAATCCCCTGGGGTTGGAACATGAATACTGAACATAACGGTATTGTCCACCATAGTCTGGAAAACAAACCGTTCCAAATTTGCACTTTTGTACGATGCTTCGTGTTTTTTCTCCTTATCAGCAAATCGTATTTGATAGTAAAACACAAGGTCATGTTCTATATCTTCTGGAACCTTAATTTTGATTTCTGCAGCACCTTTATCCGACGCATCAAGAATTGCCATCATTCCTCTGTCAAAATGCATTCCATAGTGAAAAAATATTGACCTCACAAACGGCAGACATTCAAACTCTTCTAATGTTATCGGATTCTCCAGAAGTTGCCACTTTGGATCATTGGCCCAAAATTCCTGGATAAATTCATCAGGATCGGTAAGAAAGTAATGGTCATCATACTGATATCGAATCTGATCTTTGGATTTCTTTTGTAACTTTTCTTTGCTGCGTTTATCTTTGTTCAGAACCAAATGCCTGTAAAATAAAATAATTTTGAATCTTAGAGACACACACATTAAAAGAATGTGAATAAAGCTGGAAATTAAAGGTTAAAAATCAAGATACAGACAACATAATAGAATGTAGTTACCTTGCTCCCCAGTTACATTGCACTAATCTCCAATCGCCATCTACTAAAACAGCATTCCATGTATTTTGGAAAGTATCTGATTGTATCTTCATCCCAGGTTCATAACCAACACTCTTTGAATGACCTTTGATCTCAACACAGTGCAAACCAGCATAACTGCAAAAATCGAAAGTAAAAAGGTATTATAAACACAGAAGTACGATCGTAACTTAATCTTAAAATTTTGCTCTATCTATCTGTCTGTGAAAGTATCAGAATCTTGCCATATCAATGGTCCTATACGCATTTCATGTTTTGAATGTTTTTCTTACAGAAAAATGTATATTCAACAAAAGTTTCAGAGTTATTGGGCTTTCTTCATTTGTAATTCTAATAACCAATTAAACATATTTTATAAAAGTACCTGCAAAGTCTCATAAACAACACGTGGTAAGTCTCGCTTCCTGCTTTAATGCCTCGGAGTAGTCCCATTGGCGTATCTGTTTCCATTATTTCTTCAAAATCCATCACATTGAGGTCTTTTACCGTTATCCACCGGTAAATCGCTCTGGAAATAAAAAGAATACAAAGTGAAAATCCTTTATTTATAATCCATAAAACTGTCTAACAAACATTATTGATATCAAAGTTTAATATTTATCAGTTTTTGCATTAAATGAAAATGATTATATCATGAATTGAATTAATTGATATTATGAGAAGCAATATGTGTATATATCAAATTATATAAATAGTATATAAATACATGTATATTAGAGTCAATATATACATAAATATAAACATCAATAACTCCTTTATATCACCTTCTATACGCACCTTACTTTCTCCAAATCAGTCACTAGATTTTCTGTTAGTTGCTGCACCAAGTCAGTATATGTTGGCTGTTCATTTTCTGCAACCTTATAAAATGAAAACAAAATCATGAAATATAGTAACGTGTATCTTTTAAGTTATATATGAATTAGAATAGCAAATTCCATTAAGACATTTCTACGTATTTTGTGATGAACACCATAAGGATTTTTGTTTGAAACTGTGTTTACCAAAAAGTATTTCGATTTTTACTACTTGTACTTGATGTGCAATAAGAAATAAGAACTATACACAGGCATAAAATATCTTATATTCCCATATACATGTATTTTGTAAAAATAAGATAAGGTCCAGTGTAGTATTCATATACAAAATTTAAGGTTGCGTTAATCTAGTATTGCAAGTGAAAAAGTGCCAAACCTGGGTTTCTCAAACAATTATCACGAAATATATAGGAATTTAAGAATTTTTATGACTGTGTATATTTCTTATTTATTATTTTATATCAATCTAAGTAGTACAAGAGAGGGAAAACTTTTTTTTGAAAAAAATGCCTCCTTTAAACAGGGTTACTTTATTTTATAAGTTCTGAATGAGATGTTTCAATTAAGTTGTTTCTTGTAACGTGTTATTCATATTTACGGAAATGATGACACACACTAGTCATTAATGTGATAAAGCTAGGCCTATGTTTTCTTATTTTAGGTCTGCTCCAGGAAGTTCATGAGGAAGTTTTGACCGTGACCTACATTACATCACAAGGGATCTTTACATCTAAATCGGAAATTCTGTGACTTTCTCTGATAATGCTATAGACAAAGCCATATTCTACTTTTGAATATTATTAAACTAGATTTAGCATTCAAATAAATTTTGAAAGAAACGTTTAATATGATGTGTCTGATGCCAAAAGTGGTCTTTATAACCAGAAATACCGCGACTTATTTCATAATAATACAGATAAAGTCACATTCTGCTTATGCGTATAGGGTTTTAGATTCTGACTCCTTTGAGTTGTCGTAACTTTGTTTATATACTAATCAATAACAAAACTGCCAATTATTGTATTAACTAATTTTCTTATTTATGGTTACTGTCAAAAAGTCAAATGAATAAACACTTTTTTTTAATTTTTCGTTTTTGTTTGTAAACAGTGGTATAAAAATGGAGTCCGAGGCACATAAACATTACAAATCATTTAAATTTAAATTCATGTCTATGAATACCATTAACCTATTCATATTATAATGCTTCATGTTTTAAGACACCGCCTTCGATATCAAATTCTCTTATGAATATATACCGATAATCTAATCACCTTCCAACAAATTTAGAGAAATGTTGAGCAAAGGCCAATCCTGTTGAAATACTTGTACGTTATCTAGTATTGAAGACCTAACAATATACTACATCTCTTGATTCTTTGAAAAGCATAACTGATTAACCAAAACTGGTATCAGATATATTACATGGTTGAATGTGTGTAAATGCTTAATTTTACGATTGTAGGTACAACATGAAAATGATCGTGGTTCTCTCTTGACCTATTCAAGCCAGGGAGACTGTAAGTCAGGTATACTGAAATCAATGTGAATAACTGCATATGAGATTTCCATTGTCTATACTATGGTTTCGCATGTTTAAAAAAACTGACTTACATGATTTTGCACTTAACATTCTAAAAGGGGATTAATAAAATGAACTACTGCAAATAAGATTTCAATAGTCCAATTCAGAAATAAAAAAACCCCATTAATTTAGATTTACTAAGCAATTTAATCTCGGCTTTGAAATCCTGATAGAAATCACTTACTTTTATTGTCTGCTCATCCAAATCATTGAAAACTTTCGGATCACAAAATAAATCTTTTTTCCTGGATGATGGAGGGTGTGGGGGAGGTAGTTCTGTTGGTGCCACAGGGGTAATTTCAAGTGCTTCCAAAGCTTCTTCAATTTCTTCAGAGTCCTGTTGTCCATTTACATCCCTGCTCTCATCTACTTTCTAAAAATTTATAAACAATGATCAGATTGGATTGCTAAAAGTATGGAGAAATCGGTTTCTGGTGAAAACCTTTGTGTCCAAGTGGACAACTCAGCATCAGGGTTTGTCATTGTCCTTTTTAAAATTGAATGAAAAGTTTTTAAGAAATGAAGTAAAGATCTGTAGACGGAATATTTGTTGTTGCAAGCTACAGATGAAGTAACGAAATAACGAAACAACATGTATAGGATTTAATTGCATGAACTTTGTTCACATGTAATGGCGGTATGAAATAGTCTGATCGCATTTACACAATATTCATCATTATCATTTTTTTTAGATAATGAGAACTCGTGTACAACACAATATGGTCATCAGAATAGACATGGTTGTAAACTCGATCTTACATTCAATTCTAAGTCTGATATTTAATCCCTATTGAATTTAAAGGGTTGTATAATAATAACTTTCGTTTATTTATACACAATGATATTTTATAGTGGAATTATTTTTCATGGTGTCAAATTATTTTGAGGTCATCAAGTTCTTGGACTCTCGGAGAATTGCTTTCGCATCAAAATAGACAGGTTTCATTTTGAACATAAAATACTGTAAACGTGGAAATTTATTAGTGGTGTAGTTAACACTAAATACGTGATGTAAGGTTTTGGGTGTAGTTGTGCTATGAATCATCCTATAATACTCGACAGCTCACAGTAAGGTGTGATATCACATAAAAACTACGTGTATAGTTTGCATAAGGAAATATTGTAATTAACAACACATTAACATCCACGTTCAAAGTACTATGCAAAAAATCAAAGAATCCAAGATCCAAGGTAGCACGCTTGACTCGTGTTGTCACGAGTTCGAGACCAGCCGGCGGCAGGTTGGTTTCCTGCCTTTCAGATGAAACAGTAAAAACCCAGGTCCCGTGTCACAATATGTGTCGGCACGTTAAAGATCCCTCCTTGCTCAATGGCCGTAAGTGCCGAGCATAGGCCAAAAATTTGAAGCCCTTGACCTCCATTTAGTAACATCACCATTTGAATGAAAGATTCTTGAGTGGACGTTAATCAACAAAAAAAAACCAAACATCCTAGAAGACTTCATTTTATGTGATTTTAAATGAAAAGCATTGCTTTTACATTAACGATATGAAATAATTTCATATTTTATGCAAAACTATTTAATTGTTTAAATAAGCCCTTTAATATTCTTACACCTAACCCTGTCCAACAAATGACCAATAAAAACCTACAGCTTCACTCTGTAATTCCTGTTGTAGTTCACTTTTCAGCTGTTCTTGTTTACTGGCCAGCATTTCTAACATCTGTTTGCTCTGTCGAGTTACCATAGTTGCTGTTTGTCTCTGTTCTCGTTCCTTTATTCTTAATGTCATCGATTCCTTTTTCTTTTTCTTCTTTTCCTGTATTACTACCTCTATTTCTCTTTTTTCATTCTCAAAGTGTATTGTCATTTGCTGAAAATAGATACAGATTATTGTACTCTATCAATACAACACACAATAAATCAAATCTCACTAAAAGGACACATGTTATCTTGTCATGTATTAGGGGAAAAAGCAAATACGTTGAGAGAAAAGTGAAAAAATAGTCATAAACAATCGCAACAACACAAAACAAAAAACCCTACATCAAACAACCTTGCGTCTGGTGGAATTTTCAGTTTTGTAATATTATGATATATCACAACAAAATATTATAGAACTAGTCATTACGTAGCATAGCATCAATGGCTCATCTTTAACCCTTTCACCCCTGAATATCTCAGTGGTATGCTCTTTCTTTTGTTTAACACCAGTCTATTATGATCTGTAGGGTTGAAAGGGTTAACTCATAAAACCTTTCCTACAGACGATATTGATATCTAATCTCTTTCTTATTATATGTAAACAAACATTCTGCAACAATTGCGTCATATGACAGAGAATGAAAATGTAACTTGTGATATAGTAACTTCCTTCACTTAGCTAACTACAACAAGAGTTTACGATCAGCAATTAAAACAATCAAGCAAAATGAACTTACATCCGAGACCAAAGTAGATAGTAACAATTTCATCGTTACAAATTATCATACCACATTTTGTTAAATTCAGAGGATTCTACGTGTCCGGCTAAGAATGTTCCACTTCTATGAAGGTATCATCAGCTTAAGTGAAGTGCCATAATGTTTTACCTCTGTTATTGAATGAAACCTATGCAATGATGTTTTCATTGCCTATCTAAAAGACTTGGATGTGACATTTTTACTTGGGCCCTTCCGCTTAGAGTGGAACAAAACCACTGAATCGATCAAAACAGCTTCGTATAGGGATATTTCCTGCCAAATGTGGTTAAAATTGAACAACTGGTTCTTGAGAACATTTTGAAAATGTCTAAAACTTTAGAGATAGCTATTCCAATAACTAAGGTGCATGTGACTTTGACGTTTGATCCCATGATATTGAAACTTTGTGATAATGATTCTTAGTGACTTCCTAACAATATATATATACCAAAAATTTATCAATTTTGAGTTAATAAGTCATCTTGTGGTCCCTAAAACTTTATGCAGCTTTACATGGGGTACATAGACTCAGGTGACCTAACAATGGAAATAACCAAATTACATGTAGTTAATTTTTTATGTTGCTTTACGCCAAACTTATATTTTTTCAGTTATATGTTGGTGGTCAGTTTTTAATGGTGGAGGAGAGAACCCGTATGTATCCGGAACTGGCAAACTTTCTCACAAAAGTCAGTTTAGGTTCCAGCTGGGCTCAAACCTGCGCTGACCAGAAATGAGATACTTCATGGTTCAAAGTGTGATGGTCAAACCACTCGACCCTCAAATTATTTGACAGAGACACAAACTGAGACACACACCCATATATATATATATATATATATATATATATATATATATATATATATATAATATATATATATATATATATATATATATATATATATATATATATATATATATATGTATCTGTGTGTGTGTGTGTGTGTGTGTGTGTGTGTGTGCGTGTGTGTGTTATATTTACACAAATATGGTGACATGGCAAGACTGGTTTTTCAATAAAGAAAATGCAAAGTTATTTTTCTTTATTCTATTTTTGGGACTAAGTCAACAAAGTTAAATCCTTCCATAGCGTGTCCTATTTTATGCATCCGATAGTTAAACTATTGACCTGGAATATTTACTCTCCCTAATATGTCTACGTAATTACAAGTAAAACAAGTTTTAAAAAGAATATACGGCAGATCGTAGATTACTAGATATCACATTCAAGTCCCATAGATAACATGAGACTTCATAACCAGTGCAGACACAATTATTGCTCACCACAATAACATGTATAAATGGGATAGGGTTACCCTGAAATATACAGAACTAAACGTATGCAACTCTGTAGAATACTGATCGCCACATTAAAAGGTTTTAATAATAATAATAAAGAAAGGTTGAAACAGACATTGATGCAAGATAACCAATGACGATATATTTTTGAATCCTTAACATTGCGTGTTATACGCTGTCAAACATACTAAAATCAAATCATTACAGAAGGGAAGTACAACATACGAGTTGTTTGTTTTATATCTTGAATATATATATATATATACATATAGACAAAACCAACTGTTTATAAATGAACCCATTCATGGGTTCATGCCTTCCGGGTCCATCAAAACTTGATGGAGATAAAATAGAATGTTTCTGGATGAAATGAAGATATACAATGGTGTCTAAAGGTGCCAATCGCTTCAACAGTGGTTACCTTGAAAAACACTTTTTGATATATAAATATATAGCTTAACGAGAGGTCTGGAGACATTAACGGTCAATCCAGTAAAATGATATAGTAGAATGATGATTTATCTTCCAAATAATTTCCTATAACTTCCATGAATGCCCATCTTACAATAACCCATATAGACTTTTTGGTAGACTTTTGCGAGCTGACCTTCTATATATGTAACATTAACTGATTTTACAATCACATAAACCGATATTAAATAGAATAGAAGTTGATTGTACTTGAAACATTTGTCGTATGTAATGGAGAGTAACGTATTATAGATATAAAAATAACGTAATATTACTGCAGTGATTGCATATAGGAACAGACACTCAGATAGAGAGGCAGATAGAGACATACATAGATGTAGATAGTAGAGGCACAGTTACATAGACAGACACTCGTACAGAGAGAGAGAGAGAGAGAGAGAGAGAGAGAGAGAGAGAGAGAGAGAGAGAGAGAGAGAGAGAGAGAGAGAGAGAGAGAGATTATAGTCCCAGTTAATTCATATAACTATAATTATTTACCTTTTTGTCACTGTCTTTGATTTTCTTCTTTTTCTTTTCCATTTCCCTGTCGAACTTTTCTGTTAATTCCTTCAGTTTGATTTCCCATTCCTTCTTTAATTCGTCGGACAACCTCCTTGCCTCTTGTTTTCTGTTCTTAATGAGTTCATTCATAAGATCATCCTCCTCTCGTCGATGCTGTTCCTCTAGTCTTTTCTGTGCGTCAATCAACTGCTTCCTTTTCTTGTACTGAAGTTTGGGGAAAAAGGCAAATTATGAAGATATTGATATAGTATGGGTGGATGATATCGTTCACTTTGTGTCATACCAAATAAAATGACCATTATTATTTACAAGGTCACATTTCATACAGGTGTTAATCAGAGTAGATTTAAACAACCCCCCCCCTCTCTCTCTCTCTCATTAAACAAATTTTAATTTTAAACGAGTTATATGCTTCAAAGCGTGTACAAATGTATATATTATTATTAATTTAGCAGCCACCTCTCTTAAACGACCAATTTTCCTTGATCCCTTAAGTGGCTGTTTAAAAGAGATTTGACAGAATATATATATATCTTTTAAACAGCTACTTAAGGAATCAAGGCAGAGAGGTGGTTGCTTAATTGAGGTCTGTTACAATCATGTGTTGGTGAACCAAGATACACATGTACATATATTAAGGTTCTAGCGTAATAAATAATGACAATTAAAAGCCAAAGATATACATACAAGGCAATGGTATCATCGTATGCGAATTTTACATGTTTACAATGGTTTACTGTTTTAAAATAATCATTGACCTTTGTTTTGAACTTTTAAAACCAAAATGGCTATTGTTTTCAGGAATCAATAGGAATCGGGACCATAATCTAGTGGCTAATGGTTCGCGCAAGAGAGGCGACGGCTTAATTAAGGTTCAATATACATATAAACTTATTTTCACCGTAAACAATCACCGCTTAAGTAAGGTGGTCGTTAAGGTAGGTTTTAGGTTTGACTTTATATTATATACATACATACATATACTATTAATATATTATGATGTTACAAATAGAATCGATCATTAGAGGTCTACCAAGATAAAAGTGGCACATCCGGGCTCTGATAGAAACCAAAACAATACTAGTATATATATTCTACATATACGAAAAATAGGGATGTTCAGGAAAAAACATTTTGCACAAAAGTACAAGTAGTCTTCCACCCCTGATATGATCTAATATAGATTCGCTGTGCCTATAAATATGTGTAACATTACATTGGTTACACCTTTAGTTATAGTATGGAATGTAGAAGATATGAGGCACTTAAATTTAATTTGAAAAAATAAATATGTGGCTGAGATTTTATATACTGCAGCAGTTAAAGTAAAACAAAAGTCCTGCAGCAAAACAGTATACTGCGATTTATATACATGACGTCATAATACGTGTTGTTCCACCCTAGGGCGAGAGACGAATAACTTGTGAAACGCTGTGAATCTGTGTTAGTCATAGATATGAGAAATGTTAGTGTATTCATGACGTCATAACACAAGTTGTTCGACCCTAGAGTGAGACACGGAAATCTTAAAATCGTGAAACACTATAAACACCTATGCCATAAATATGAGAAATGTTAGACTAAGTGTATACATGACGCCATAACACGAGCTGTCCCACCGTAGGGTGAGACACGGGAATGTTTAACTTGTTAAACACTGTAAACCTATGTCATAGTTATGAGAAACGTTAGTGTATATATATGCAAGCGGTAGATATAATAAAAGTTGTCAGTAGACAACAACGCTCACCGGAAATGGGTGTAAATTTTCAAAATCTGTATTTGACCCACAACTGTGAGGTTATAAGGTCGAGATACGGTAAATATTTTTGTTCCTTCACCTCATGTTAAAGTTTTTGAAACGTAGGTCAAGATCCAAGGTCACTAGGTCAAAAGTAAAGGCGCCAAATGAAAGCTCTGGTCATAAGAAATCGATATATGAAATATCAAAGCCCTATCCATCATTACTTAAGATATGACCGACGTTATTTTTTTAAGCATGTCAAAATTCAAGGTCAAGGTCACTTAGTCAAAACTCAAGGTATCAAATGAAAGCTCTGGTCATAAGTAATCTATATGTTAAATATCAAACACCTGTCCCTTATGGTTAAAAAGATATAGGTCAGGTTAAAGTTTTGTCTACGGATGTCGATAACAACAACAACAACGACGGCGACGACGACACCGGGATATGACATTAGTTCCCCGGCGAGCTAAAAAGGGAAAGTCTGACTACTCGTAGATATATACATGTACAGGGTGCTATAGTATTCAGATACAGCTTGTCTGTTTCCTTCCACAAATTTAAGAACCATGTATCTTATCATTTATACATAATGTACTGTGCTCTGATAATTTCAAATTACATTACTAGGGTTTTTAACATTCCTTTCGTGGATCTTGAAGTGTATGTAAAACACACTTAAGAGTGCATGCATCAATGAATTTGTAAATGTTTTCTTTTGTATATTTTGCATATATATATCTCGCTCTTGAACATCTAAGTGTATGTATGTTACTTTAAACAGATAAACCCTTTTCTCTACAACCACACATAATACCATTGTTGTTTCTAATTTTGGTATTTTTAAAAAATTTTCAACAATTTTTCAGTTATATGGATGCGGCCAGCTTTTAATGGTGGAAGAGAGAAACTGGTTACAATGTATTCGGGAAGAGACCACCGGCCTTCCGCAAGTAATTGGCAAACTTTCTCACAAGAATTAGCTTAGGTTTCAGAGGGGCTCGAACCTGCCCTGACCAAAAGTGAGTGAGAGACTTCATGGTTCAAAGCGTAATGCTTTAACCACTCGTCCTTTTAATTTTGGTAAATTGAAAATGAGTACACGACTCCATACGTAATCGGTACTCCTTTTCAATTTACCAAATTGGAAACGAATAAACGACAGAATGTTGTAATATGTATAAAAATATGTAAAAAGTATGCAAATTAATTTAGGGACAATCAAATATTTTATTATAAATTAATCTAACCTACAAATAATTCGTAATTAACACAGTTGTAATACTACTAGTTTGTCAGGATATATGAACGTTCCACATGATGAGGCCGTTTAAATAAGACAGACAAGCTCTTTTCATTTTTTTCTTTTTCAAATTTAAGTACATGTATTTGAAAATCTGAATTATTTAAACCATCATGACACCATTTTCTGATTGGCTATTTATATCTCTGACAGTAATAAACAATACTGTTGTGAGAGGAATGAATGTCTAAAAATCCTTTTGACACGAAATAATCGCAAAGGAAAATAGTACTTCTATATACCACTTCATTATGATTTACTTAAATCAAAAATTGTAGACCAAATGGAAAGTGGCAGATTAGCGCTGAAGTATCGAGTTTGTACCTGATCTAAGCAACAAAAACATGCTGTTACTGAAGAAGTTGCTAAGTAAAAAATCCAGCCCCCCTGTTTGTTCTACTCCGTGTTTTCTATACTCATAGATGATTACATTTCATAGTCTCTTGGGTAACCCACTTCTTTAAAGGACAATTCTATTTCATCGATTTAAATGACAATGTTAAGTCACTGGCAATCGGAGAGAGAGAGAGAGAGAGAGAGAGAGAGAGAGAGAGAGAGAGAGAGAGAGAGAGAGAGAGCTATAAAAATGTCACATATTGTAAAAGAAAGTTAACAGATGGGGTTCGTACGTTTAACGATAATGAACGAAGACAACCAACAAACTGTACAAGTATTTACCAAAGTATTAGCTATCTCTTTTAGTATTGCACGTATTGGGTATATCTGGAAGAATTCTACTTTAAATATTACATTTGTCAAAGCTATCTGGTTACTAAACAAAATTGTATAATAAACAATAGCAGTATATATATATGCTATGGCCATGTCAAGTTTTAATATTTGAATTCCTTTGTGATAGGAAATGAAAACTTCTGTAATAAAACAACAAGGATAAAGTGAATAAGCTATAAGCTAGTAGTCGTGAGACAGTGACGTACAGGGTTAAAAATAGTACATAAACCAGACAAAAATAAACGAATCTTCCAACTTTGCACATATTTGACCATGAGGAAGGTAGTCGTTCTACTGTAAGACAGACTGAATGTTTCTGGTTGAAGTAGGGTAAACCTTCCAGTTCTGCTTTAAATATTGACATAATTACTATGTAATTTTCTTTTAGTTTTACTAACATCAATACGGGTTTGTTCAACATTAGAAAAATGTGGAACTGGTTTATATTTCTTATTCATTTTATATGTTGACATGTTCTCCGGCCAAATCACGTTTTCATATTGGAGACCAGCCAATAATGGAGAAGCATACAGTCAGGTAATAATGTTTCCAGGACTGTTCGCTTGCAAATTAAATCAACCTACAGAGTCGACGTCAAGTGGGATTCAAACTCTTAAAAATGACCCCATATTTTCGGTAAACAACGAAACCTATCTTTGAACATATGTTTTGTATGCTTCGACTCACTGGTTTTTTCATACTTTTTGAATTCTTGTTCGTCTTACTTAAGCAACAAAAGATTACACCATCAGAGACAATCAATTGAAAAAGTTTTATCATATTCAAAGTTTCTGTATTGGTACGTGGAAAACACTGCCCTTGCTTCGCTTGGACAGTAGCCTTTCTCCACAGTGCCCATCAACAACAGATAAAAATTTATGACTATCTATACGTCTAAATGTGTTATGTATGATCAAGTATGTTTTATCGACAAAAAAGCAGAGAGAAGAAAGAGATAGCAGTATCATGTCTCCTGCTTTTTGATAATTTGAGCACTTACATCCTACAGAAAACCACATTTATTTAAACGGGCACCAGCTGTATTTTTTCTTTTTTCCCCCTATTTTAGTATTTGGATCGATATACAATAACAAAAAAAGAGATATACAGAGTCATAAACATTCTTAAATTCCTATATATTTTGTGAAAATTGCTTGAGAAACCAAGGTTTTGCACTTTTTAAAAATTCACTTGATTATTTGTATATGAGAATATATATATATATATATATATATATATATATATATATATATATATATATATATATATATATATATATATATATATATATATATATATATATATATATATATATATATATAAAGTGGTATCATGCAAGGCCAGATAATAAATCTAAATGTATTTCCAAATCCGTCTAAGATATACCACTTTAAAAATGAATATCATGGCTTTTGAGAAAATTTGTAAATTTATAGTATGTTCACTGGGTCTTTTCGCATAACGATACTTCTCTTTGGAGGACATTGGATTTTATTGGAATTATATAAAATAATCGGCTGGCACCGAAATACCAGGTACTGTTTATGTATACCCTCGGGATAATAATAGACTGTCGTCTGCTACCGATATCACGTTACTTTGTAAACAGATGTGATGCGTTTAATATAAAATGCTGTATCGAGGTTTAAGATATATTGCTTTTCCAGACATTGAGCAATGTACACATTTGTTAAAATGATGTGGCCTTCTCCACGTTCGTATCTACAAAAAGTCGAAAGGGTTTTAAAAGTGCACCGTTGACGTCTTGTTGGAGTGAAATCGTCTTTTATATCTTTGCTAATAAATGCATACTGGTAGAGAGGACATTCCGTTTCTAGGGTGGGTCGTCCGTTTGAGATAAATACTTACTCTTGAAATGCTTTAAACGCTCGTTTTAGTATTAATCACGTGAGACGAATACTCTGGCTTATAGGTGCTACTTCTCAAAGATGGAACTTGAATAAACAATCAGAAATGATGTAAAGTAGCTCGCGGATATCGGTACACCGAAAACGGGGTTTCATTGTCACTTAATGACCTTTAAATGAAAAACAAAGTACTACACAAAAAACATTAAAAGTTCATTACGACACTTCAGCGGTTGAATTAGTGTTGGAAATTATGTCCTGAAGGAACAATCTGGTATCTCGAGTTACCTGTAGCTGTTTACAGTTAGTTTGGAGTTTTTTCTATGACACCTCAACAATTTGTGAATTAAATTACAATAAATCTAACAGATGATAAAGAGCTACATATCTGTTATTCTGCAGTTGCGTGTGTGTGTGTGAGTGTGTGTGTGTGTGTGTGTGACTTCAAACTGGTATATTTGTAGTTTGTAGACGTTTCACAGCCAAAAGGAAATTGATTCATTAACTCATCAATCCCTGAAAATAATAGATTCCTCTGTAAATCAATGACTTACACCAGTTCAAATTCGTCTTCAGGGGTGAATGAGTTAATTGATAAATGAAATAGTTCGTGTTTACATGTGCCTTATTTGATGGCAATAACAGTAATTATGTATAGTATGCAAACGTGTACAGAAACTTATGTTGTCGTTAAAAAGTCAGTCGTCGGGTACTTGGATGTAGATCTGTTATATGACAAGAAATGTATCAGCTGTGTAAAGATGTTACAAGTAAGAACATAAAGTGACAAGTTTTGTCATAACTGAGCTATCAAATGTACGGTATGAGGTCAATGACAGAATTGTGTACCTCTCGTGTTTATGATGATTGGCCTACATGAAGTGATAGTCACTGGTACCGGTGTCATTTACTAACTCTAAAAGTGTGCGCATTTTCAAATTTTCAAGTTAAAAGTTAGCAAATGATACATGCATTTACTTTTTCATTATTAGACCACCTTAGAAAATCTTTTTTAAATTGTAGCTCAACTGACGAAGTCTAATTGAGAGAAACGATCGTCTTGTGCATTATAACTTTGGTATTATATGTTTATGATATTCATTAACACTCAAAGAGTAATGCATTGGAAAAGTGAGTCAGTTGTCTTATTGTTTAGTCGTTAAAGTTGTATTTAGTAACATAAATTTACATTTTTCAGTGAATACAATTTATATCCATCAACGTGATATAAAATGTTTACAAAAGAGAACACAATCCTTTTGAATCCCTTAGCATATCACTTGAGCTTTTACTGCGTATATGAGTGTGTAATCAATGGATTATCAGACTGCAACAGTTTGATATACTCCACCCTTCCACTACTTTAAAGATATCTCAGTTTTATAGTCCAGGATTTGGGATAAAGATACGTGTATTTGTTTGCTCTCTCTCTCTCTCATTGCTATCCTAGAATCTCCACAATTCCTTTGTCTTCCTGTCTATCAAAAAATTTGTTGACCTTACACCAACTTTAACAACATAATTAATATTCTTTTTTTCTGGTTTTAAATTGCATCTTGAAAGATCTTTGTTGAATAGCCATTTTAGTGTAACCATGCAAGTACGTAATAATAAAAAAACAAACGGTTTGGAATGTGTTCTTTTTCCTTAGCAACAGCATTGTATGACGACTAACTCAATACTTTAGCTGTACAGTGTGTTACAACGGTACGAGGGTTCCTACGAATATACAGATAATAGATGACATTTATATGGTATTGCCTGATTGTAATAACTAAAATGGTACGTAATGTTATTTTCGAAAAACAAAAGATAGGCATGTGTAATAATAACGAGGCTTAGTTTATATACTTATGATAAAACTGCCTTACACTTTCACTGCCTTTGCTAAATCTTTATTGAACAAGGCGAACTATCTGCAATCGAATAAACACTCAATAACACACCAGTTGTCGATTATTTTGTGATCACCATGTGTAAAAACAAAGACTGAAAAAAAAATCGAATTTGTATATGGATACTTCTACTTTTTACAGCTCCGACTTTGTAGCTTGATGTCGACATTTATAGAAACCAATTGTTAGTGTCGATCGTACCTGACGAAAGATATAATCCTATTATTGCTGGCAACAGTTGGCTCGATCTGTTTCGATCTTTTTGATATCATATTATATCATTGGACATAGGAAGATGTGTTTTGTATGTGGCATATTATATTGCTAATATTTCTTTATACAGTGTGTGTGTGTGTGTGTGTGTGTGTGTGTGTGTGTGTGGACAGAGGAAAATTTGACAGTACATATACATGTATGTATGGTTTACTTTTATGGACAATGTCAGTATGCGTGTAAAGTGTTACATATCAAACCCAGGCCTGTATAATACCTTAACATTTATGTACATTTGTATGGACAATGTCAGTATGCGTGTAAAGTGTTACATATCAAACCCAGGACTGTATAATAACTTAACATTTAAACAGACGTAGATTTGTACGTTTGTATGGACAATGTCAGTATGCGTGTAAAGTATTACATATCAAACCCAGGCCTGTATAATAACTTAACATTTAAACAGACGTAGATTTGTACATTCAAGCTTCAAGTCTACTGTCAAGTCTATCAATTTCCTTCTGTCCACACCAGAGCGCTCGAGGTACTCATTTCAGCAGTTAAGGCATAAATACGATCACAAAACCACATCAACAATTAGCAATGGCCGGTAATTTCATTCAGATAAATGTAAGCTTGGTTATTTACAATACATTTGGTTATTACTTGTGAATCCCACTGATGTATGAACAGTGATTGACAAAATATACCTTATGTGGAATTACCCCTAAATGTTTCTCTACAGTACCCCCACCTCCCCCAGATTCTCTACGTCTTCTCCGTGGAAAAATTTGTACAATAAAAATATTCCCACGGGAGAACTTTTCTTTAAATATAGAAGATGCACGCATGAAGAGAAAACCTCCCGGAAGATTTTTTCCTTATTTAACACCCACCCCTGAATCCGGAAATTAAATATTTTCCGGAATTCCGTTCAACGAACACAAAAATTACTATCTTTTATATAAATGCATGTGTATAGAATAGTATATAAAGTGAGATTCAAAATTACACAATGATACAGGCAGATGAACAAATATCCCCAGAGACAAAAAAAATATGATTTATGTGGGGTGGACCGAGGATAAAGTAGCATATAATTATATTATACATGTATATACTAATGTCATGTTGTAAAATAATTCCCCATTAATCTACAATGAATTATATTACAAAAGTTGTCAACCAATGCATAAAAATGACACAATGGACAATCATATTCAATAAAAAAGACGTTGCATCTTCGTATCCTTCATTACGATGAAGATTTTGACCTACATGGTAAGACAAGTGAAATGACGGACGCACACATTGCATTTGTCATACGTAAGTCAATGCAACAATACAATACCTGTCCGCGGTCCTCTTAATAGAAAGTCCGACGTCAATCAAAACTAATTCTAAAGATTACACTACAACAACGAATGTAGTGTTTGATTTTCTCTGAATGACCATACAGAATGTTCCCTTGATAACACAACCTTCTCATGATAACATATAGATAAACTATCCTTACCCTTTAATTTAATACAAAAAAACTTGTCCGCTTCTGTCGTTGGGCTGCCTCCGAAAACATTGTTTTTCATATGTTAATTTTCTCAATTTTGCCATTTTGTATTAATTCAACCATCTAATATAACGGATGTAAAAGTTTCAAAGAATCAATAAAAATTTAATTTTGTCAATACCATATGGAATGTATACAATACCCATAACTGCAATGAATGCTTTTTATTTCAGAAAAAATCATATTAATTACAGGGTATGTGTCTAATGGTTGTATGTAAATATGTCAATTAGAAAATATATGTACAGTGTATAATAGTCTATTTTTATGTTAAAATAAGGTCATTGACTGAAGTCAGTCAGTTGTTTACCTTCACAACGTACAAATGTGTCGGAAATTACAAAATTTGGTTAGTACTCAAGTAGAGTTATCTTATTATTTGCACTATTTATTAGCTTATACAAGGAAGGCCACGGACGAATGAGCGCTAGATATTTTGCTGGTTTTTTTTTCATCAAAAACATTAAACCAAGTTTACGATTTTTCCTTTTAAAAATAAAAAAATACCTTAAATATGGTACTCAAAAACTATTTTTTATATTTCTGAATTTTAAATGAGCAAATAATTTTCATCATTTATGATTATATACCATTAATATACAAAAATGTCGAGATGCAGCAGAAATTCTGTGTTTTAACAACAACAACAACAAAAAGTTTCAGTCCGAGTATTGAATGAATTTGAACCATGGTGGCATATTTGTAGTAGGCTGAGACTGGTGAAGTATACAATTACCACAATTACAGTCACCATATATATATATATATATATATATATATATATATATATATATATATATATATATATATATATATAAATATATATATATATATATATACAATATATATATGGTAATCAAAAACACACTTCAAATACAATGACTTAAGTAGATTTATGGACGTAATCCAAGGATTATTACGTTCTGTCTGTTTCTGTCTAATATCACCAACATAAGTCGCAGACGACAATAAATGTGTAATCGTTGAGAAGAACATTTTAAAGATACAAGTAAGGACTGAATAATGCTATTGTATCAATTGCATATTGATATAAATTCTTTTCTCTAGGAGACGACCACAGCATACGGCGAAATATCAATATCTGTTATCCCTTAAAGACTAATGTCTGTCGATCAAAGCCCATCCCTTAACGGTTCATTTCTGTCGCTCCGAGTTCGTCAATGTCGGTATCAGAAACCCATACATCGTCTTAGACCGTATAGTTCCTTTTCATCTGTTTTTTTCTTTATTATTATTATTATTATTATTATTATTATTATTTTGTAGTTATATTCCCACTTAAAAGAAACATTTCCTGATAGAAAAAGATATTATCTGAAATTTGATGAAACAGCGTATGAGAGAGAGAGAGAGAGCTCAGAAGGCTGGTTACTGAACTAGTTGCCATTAAAACGTATTAGATGTACTCGCAACGTTTGATGTGCATATGCCATGTTATTCTAACGCAATGGCTGTACGAGTAAGTAAAAGTCCATTAGGTGCGTAGCTTACAGACGCGTCCATTAGAAAAGTGCATTTACTGAGACATCATTTTCTCACACATCAAATCTCATGATTTTTACATATTCTTAGTAACAACGTTATTGCGATTCCTGTGCATTATAGATGAATCAAGTATTACATCCATGATTTAGCTCTTTCTGAAACCTAACATTAAACCATTTGTAATGAAAGCAGAGCACATCTCAAAGATGTTAAAGTGAATAGTATCAAATACACATTAGAATAAAATATACCCATGATTATAGGTTATCATGAATGAGGTAGTGAGATCACGTTGTATCACAGACAGCTAGTAAACACAGTACAATCTAATACTGATGGAAACCAACAAGGAGATACAAACATTGCAATAGGTAATGTCAACCAGAAACGTACGATGAGCTGAAGTATAACAATTATAACCATACTGGCCATCTGGTGGTGTGAAAGCTATACCGTTTAAGACACGTGGTGAGACAGCTATACAGTCTAAGACGCGCGTGGTGAGAACTATACCGTAAAAGTCTCACTTGGTGAGACAGGCAGTCTGTTAGTCTAAGGTGCTTTGTGACTTTCCAGTTTAAACTATATAAAATTAACAATACAAAAAATGCTGAACTATGATCAGTAACATTGTTTAAAATGAGTTTTGTAGTATTTAATTCAAACACTTACCAAAATAAAAACAAGTTTAGGTTGAAATAAGATTGTGGCCTTGCTATTGACAATAGCATAACTGGCTTTTTCTAATGAGGTGTCCGAATGTGGCCAAGAAATTTATCTGGATGGGCCAAAGAAATATGTATTTATCTTGTATTTAATCAGGGTGACTGAATGAAATAGCATTCATATCCATATACATGACTTTATTTTTCTGAATCCGATTTCCAAGAATTCAAATGGGGGCTACTGGGAAGGCCACCCCTTAGTTACGCCATTTACTATCAGATAATGTGTGAAAATACCTTTAACACTGGTCGTCTGCCACTGGCCTAAATAATTGATAACAAGTTGACTAAGGTGTAAAACGTGCAGTACATGTAGTAGTAGTTTATTCACCAAAACCACATGCTGATCGGTGTATTCATACTAATAGATACAAAAATAATATATATATATATATATATATATATATATATATATATATATATAATATATATATATATATATATATATATATATATATATATATGACAAGGTTTTATAGGTGGAGAGACATTCACAGAAAAACAACTTTAATTTCCTACAATAAATATTAACTAAATATTTTCCATGACAATGCACTTACAATAGTTAAATTGAAGGGGGCATTAGCTGTATTTAACAAAGAAAATTTTCGATTTTTTTCCCCTACTTTTCAGTAATGAATAGAGTTATACAGAGGAATAAGAATATGAGGAATAAGAAATCAGATACTCCTATATATTTTGCGAAAATAAGGTCAGGGCCCGAAGTCACCAAATTTACTCAATACTCAAGCTCAACTTTTATTTCATTATTTTGACTATAAAATCGTTTGTAAAATATTTGGGTTTGAGTGATTAGGAAGCATATTATTATTTTTTTATCAAAAAACATATAAAAATTTAATTTCATAAAGGATTTTCCTGTAAAAATGAATAAAATGTTGAGTACGGTACAAAATTTGAGTACGTACTCAAAAATATTTAATATTTCTGCAGTTTTCTTCAAATTTAGCAATGAAAATTTTGATTTTTTTCATTACTTTTCACAATTATATCCCATCAATATGCAAAAAAGTCCAGTAACAGAATAAATTTTGCGTGATTTTACCTTAAAATCATGAAAAGTTAGTTGAGCTTGAGTACTGAGTAAATTTGGTGACTTCGGACCCAGGTCAATTATGGTATTCATATACAAATAGTAAGGTTGAGTTAATAAAGTGCCAAACCCGAATTTCTCATGCAATTTTTTACAAAATATATAGGAATTTAAGAATTTTTGTTCCTGTGTATATTTCTTTTTTAATGTATATCAATTTCAAATTCGAGTTAAATTGATGAAGTCTTATTGACAGAAACGATCGTCTTGAGCATTTGTTTTGGCCAATCTTCTAGTAATATAACTTTGGTAATGTTATGATATTCACTAAGTTATAGATATATACATATTTTCGTTTACAGTTCCCATGTTTCTATGACTTATGGTTTTCTTAAAACATCTTAAAGAATACTTAAGTGTTATGTTAAAATGTTTTTTTCATGTAGTCTAACTTGGCTTATTACCCTCATGAGCTAAATAGCTATGTTGACATAGTAACAGGTATTCTTTTCAATAATATCACTAATTCGTAACAAAAACTTTTTCTTACGAAATGGTTGTAAATTGTAGTGTGTCGTTGTCTAAGCAAGCAATGTCACCATTTATATTAGCAATAATATGGACATTAACAAATTGCTACAAGTAGGTCAGATTTCATATCGTCCATATAGCGGTTACTCGCCATTTCAGTATTTTCGGTATCACTCACAACAAAATAAACAAAGAAATCGCGTCCAATACAATTAATGTTCAAAACGATATATATGGGGGGGCCTCCGTGGCCGAGTGGTTAGAGCATTGTGCTTTAAATCACAAGGCCTCTCACCTCTGGTTCGAATCCCGCTAGGGTCATCTCGAATTAAGTGGGAAAAGTTTGCCAGTTTTCTTGCGGAAGGTCGGTGGTCTTTACCCGGGTAACCGGGGTTTCTCCCCACCAATAAAAACTAGACGCCATCATATGACTGAAATATTGTTGAGTATGGCGTAAAACAAAAAAAAATAAAAAAAAATAAAAACGATATGTAAAACGTCAGACCACTCATTAAATTTTGACTCATAAAATTGAAAGTTATCGTCGAAAGAATTATTTTGATAGTATACTGTAGGCGATCACACTTGATCCATTGTGATTATAAAAAGTAATACTTCCATTCAATTCTCATACGGCACGCTTTGTAGAACTCTGTAAGTTGTCTGCCAAATGTATTAACTACTTAGTACTCTGACTTTTACCGACGTATAACATTGCCGGGTACGTGTATCGCCGAGTTGTAACATTGTCGGGAACGTGTATCGCGGACGTATAACATTGTCGGGTACGTGTATCGCAGATGTATAACATTGTCGGGTACGTGTATCGCCGACGTATATAACGTTGCCGAGTACGTGTATCGCCGACGTATAACATTGTCGGGAACGTGTATCGCGAACGTATAACATTGTCGGGTAAGTGTATCGCCGATGTATAACATTGTCGGGAACGTTAGGTTAGTCTCTAAATTGACTTTTAAATCATCCTTTACTACAAAATCTTCATATTCATCTGTGCCACTATTCAGTCATTTTTTTATATCGTTTTAGGTAATACACCATTTTCGAGTTCTCTCATTCCGTTCGGATTTTTTGAGTTATTATATACCCAAGTCACGTGATATCAACAAAATCGGGGCAGTCACCATGGTGGTTTACTGTGAACTCGTATACCTCGTACTGACTGCCTGTTCAATTATTCAAATGCCTCACTACCACTGCCTCGCAGAAGGGTGTAAATTGGAGAAAAAAATGTATGGATACATGTAGTCTGTTCGTTTATTTGTTTTCCTAGCGAAACAGAACAAGAAATTGCATGACAGTTGGAAATCTTCAGCGGGCCGACTTTTAGTAGTTTTACGGATGCGTCAAAATATTAAAACTGGGAACGTAAAAGGACAACCCGAAAAAGGTATATTGCGCATACTATACACAATAGACCATTTTAGTTGTTCCGATCCGTTCTGGTTCGTCATAATATTAAGTAGGACAGCGTCACTTCCAATTAGGGAGTATATCGTATCATATATGTCCTGGAATATGCATAGTATGTAGTGACACTGGTGCCAGATTTGAAAAGCAACCTACAGAAAAGTGATGTCATTTATCATCTTTTCAAGAAATAACATTTGATATCAAAACTTTCTTTCTCGCATATAAACTGATACAAGATATTACTGAATGCCGTCCATGTAAATATTACGAAATCGGAAGTGACCATGCCCCAAGTTTCTAATGAAGTCACGTGATCTGAGTACAAAGTATTCCGACGAAGCTGAATGGAATGGAACAACTAAAAGAATGGTCTATTTGGTTCATTATTCACTTTGCGAAAATGAGTAGGTGTACTTGTGCAAAATGGAGCTTGGTTCTGAAGTGAACTCTGGTTTTGTGGTATACTAGCTCGATATCCTTGTATTAGGATGTTGTCATTTTAAACCTCAAAATAACAACAAAGATGACAATAGTATTTTGACCAAACAATGGTAACACAGTTTAAATTTCCGTGTCTTTTCAACACATACAAATAAGTCTTACGCCCGCGTGTAAAATTCCTGAATGGCTAATCACACCAAATCTACTTGGACCATGTATACATACTAGGTGACAGAGTGTAATCCGATAGGTCTAATTAACTTCTGAAATGCTTTTTCAAAGAACTGTGTATAATTAGTCGGCCTCTGTCCAAGATATTTCATTGCAAGTAAGAGCATGACTGTGTTGTACAGTGACGCGTGTAGAACTACACGATTCTTATGAGTAGGCTAAATATGTAGGCGTTTCTTCGGTCTGTAGAGTAGGCCTTCTAGTTTTTACACGGTGGGTGGGTGGGAATAAAGTGATATTGACCTTATCGTCAAATGAGATTACATATTCGCATGTTTACAATGTTTAGACTTTGTAAACATCATTTCACCGTTTCTAAATGCAGAACTAACAACCGAGTTTATCTTACAAAAGAATTGCAATACATGAAATTACAATACATACGGCAAGCGTACTTAATAATATTTCGATTCATTAAATGATAATCGGGCGAAATATCTAGGGAAATCAGTCCATCGGGTCGGAACCCAAGAGCCCGACACCATAATATTGTCCAATCCACATCAGATGGCGGGGGCGGCGGAGTACTGAACCATTTGATTATCAAACGGGTCATTCTACTGACTTTTCGGTTAGAACAAGCTGCACGGGAAAAACGTTTTATACCGCACTGGATACTCCCAAATCTCTTATTTATGATGACAGGTATTAACGATTACTCTAATCAGTGTAATTTTAATGTAATGCTTTATTATCTAAAATTTAAACTCGTCCAGGTAAAAAAAAATGGGTTCACAAGACTCCATCCCGCCAGGTTATATGGATTTTACTAAATCGCCCATGTTTAGTGTTGACTATCCAGCCAACGATAAAACCGAATTTTCCAGATCTGGTGAAGATTTCATGACCAGTCTCTAGTGGATATAGAACAGACGAAATCTACCGGAAAAGCAACAATTATTGTACCAGGATGTACTTTCAGATCTGATTAATTAATACATATTATAAATATGTACAAAAATGCCAGGTGAAATGATTTACTTGAATTTATTTCATCATTAATCAGACCCAGTTATATCTATAAGCACAAATATTTATAAACCATTATATTGAACACTTGCAGTCCGTTAAAATACCAACTTCAACAATGTTTCTTACCTATAAGTTAAACTGCTTTTTTTAAAAATATTAATTAAGAATGAGATATGATTTTTTGAACGGTTTTCATCTATGCTGCCATGAATCTGTAAAACTTAAGAGATAACACCAAACGTGAGTAACTCGCCATAGGCCTATATAAAGAATTGTGTTATATAGCAATATTGTTGTCTTGATATTGTTGTCCTACAAATCTTGTTATGTCCTGATACTGTTGTCTTACAGATATTTTTATGGACTGACAGTTGCCATACAGATATTGTTATGTGCTGACACTGTTGTCATACAGATCTTTGTTATGTGCTGATACTGTTGTCACACAGATCTTATTATTTACCGAGGGTTGTCATACATATTGTTATGTACTGACACTGTTGTCATATAGATCTTTGTCATACAGATACTATTGTCATACAGATATTTTTATATGCACTGATACTGTTGTCATATAGATTGTTATGTACTGACACTGTTGCCATATAGATCTTTGTCATACAGATACTGTTGTCATAAGATATTGTTATATGCACTGATACTGTTGTCATATAGATTGTTCTGTACTGATACTGTTGTCATATAGATCTTTGTCATACAGATACTATTGTCATACAGATATTGTTATATGCACTGATACTGTTGTCATATAGATTGTTATGTACTGACACTGTTGCCATATAGATCTTTGTCATACAGAAACTGTTGTCATAAGATATTGTTATATGCATTTGATACTGTTGCCATACAGATTGTTCTGTACTGACACTGCTGTCATGTAGATCTTGTTATGTACTGATAAAGTTATTAGATAGATCTTTGTTATGTATTGATACTGTTGTCATATAGATCTTTGTCATACAGATACTGTTGTCACACAGATCTTTGTCTTACAGATACTGTTGTCATACAGATCTTTGTCATACAGATACTGTTGTCATACAGATCTTTGTCATACAGATACTGTTGTCATACAGATACTGTTGTCATACAGGTCTTTGTCATACAGATACTGTTGTCAAACAGATACTGTTGTCACACTGATCTTTGTCATACAGATACTATTGTCATACAGATCTTTGTTATATACTGATATTGTTGCAGTGACTTTGTGATTAAGTAACAAAGATTATGACGTTCAGTCCGTATATAATTCAAAATCCTTGAAAAAGGAACAATTACTTAGCCATTATCTCTCCTATGTAGTTCCGCCAAACATCGCGAACGGGCAGAGTAGGCGCGATACCCACGGTTTTTATTTGTTTTGTGGGGAGGTATTTTTGTCTCTCAATAATAATAATTCAGAATATGACATGTATTATGATATGGAACAATACTAGCATCATGATTTTTTTCTAGTTTTAGTTGCACGAATGATCTTGTATGATGTAAAATACAACACTTATATATACCATTATCTATGGTATATTAGGGAACCGGTGTCACTGTTATTTGATCAGATTTGTGTTTGGATAAGCCACTTCCAATGTAAAACTACCGGTAAAACTGGTATATTGTTGCTATTGTAAATAAATATTTCGCGTATCTGGTTGCTATTGTAGCCAGCCAGTTAACCGTGTATGTATATTCAGGTAAATAATACATACGGGTGGTTAAATTGTTTACGACTTGGACACTCAATGTAGCAAGACGGTTAAGAAGTGTCTCGGTGTATGGTGACACAAGAAATCGACATTCCCAGGTCTGAACAGCCGATGATCTGTTGCTACCTAGACATATTAATAATGTATGTTGCAGGCCATATGACTTATAGTTTCAATGCACGAGACGGCAGTGGGATGAAAATAATGGGGTCATGGGCGGTGGTTGGGACGTAGGCTATATTCTATATATACCACTGTAACTATCATACATTATCATTCCTTCCCCAATCTGATGTTTTGTTGAGGGGATACACGTACGGAACCATAGTAAAAATGACTTCGTCATCGAATGCTGCATTCTAGAGACAAGTGTTTCCGATCAATACATTTTCTACACGCTGCATAAAACATTTAATACATTCATAGTAACACAACATGTGTTACAGCACTTTCAGGTCTGTCAGCTCGGGTAAATACAGAAAAGGGAGTCTCGCGTCATGTGTCCAGACGATATAGATCTAAGAAGTGTAAATACTCAAAAGGAATATAGAAGAATGGTATTTGTAGGAAAATCAGTGAGCTATATCCTGGTAAAACCACTGTCCACGTCATATGTCGATAAAATCAATTTGACTGCCATAAATATAAAGATAAGTATACACATCGAGAAGGGTTGAACAAGATAGAATTTAAACTTACGATATTTGGTGGGTAGTGATGTTTGTCCAGTTTTCGTTGGTAGCCTTGACGCAGCAATTGTGCCTCTATTGGTCCTTTGATGTACATAGCATCCTTGTCTATAGCAGCTCCTTTGTGTAGATCACTGCTTTCGGGTCCAAAGTCCTGGGGTTTTGGTACAGATGCTGCCCTTTTAATTGCAATCGCCTCATAATTATAACTGGGTCCTCTAAGAGTTCCAGGTACTCGTACCTCCGGCTTGAGTTTCTTGGACATGCGAACATAACCTTTTTGTGCTTGAATAGCATTTTTAATTCCGATAGACGTTTCATCAATTTTCGTTCCTCCTATTCTTGGGACATGGTTTTTACAATATATTTCCCTGTCCTCTGGGTCGGACTGGTTTGACCAATAGTTTTTCATGGTCAAAAATTGACCACATTCGACACATTTGAAGCATGTTTTATGAAACACTACCTCATGTACGGGACCAATTTTTTCCGCATGGTAAACTTCATTTTTACACCTGTGACATTTTTTACCTTCTCTCACCTGTGGGCGAAATAAAGAGGACAATCGCTGGTACCCTCTTTCTATTGATTGAGCCTCCGCTGTTGCAATGGCCATGGTCAGCTACCTATAAATATAAAACACGAGATATTCCATTCAAAAATTACCACTCTCAAATACGGTCACTGGAGTGTGAATCACGAAATGTTTTATTTCCAACGTGAAAATGTCATTCGTATGAGATTTCTCTTAATTTATGTCGTTTCTACATAGTAAAATATTTGAACACAATATAAAATAAAATTCCATGAGGCTACGAATACATAAACATTCGATTTACCACGGAAAGCTATCTCGTTTTATAACTCCAAAAATGTATTTGTTCAAACACATGCCATTACCTGAGCTCGAAATCTATGTATTGAAGACGATTCCATTTACGCAGAGAGAACAGGTAAGGGTGAAGCGAAGCGTTACAAAGGTAACTAATACACATTATTTTACACCTGAGGGACAACGTTACTCAACACACTGGAAGATACCATAATAGTGCTATTACTAAACTTTACATCGGTTGGGATTTTTAAAACTGCATTTATTATTAGAGTGATCTAGATTAAGGGACGCCTACATACTTCAACTCTCAATCTATTATTATTGTAATTTAGCTAAACAGCATGGTGGAAAATGAACTGAGCGTGTAATCAGAATTGATTTTTTTTCTTACTGAAGTCGGAATGTACCAACATCCAATAAAATGAAGGTATTACAAACAAACAAAAAATATGGTCAGCTGTTACTTGTAAACATCAGTGTATGAATCCGGATATCGAGTTTTAATAATATAAACACAAAACTTGGGAAACATGGAATATGAGTATGATAGCTTCGCACAGAACTAAATGCTCTGGGTCATTTGATGTGATACAATGATACACATGAATTAATGTACAATTATATATGCGCACGAACGAATGGTTTAACATCCGAAAAACCCTAGCTGTAGGATCTTCAAGATTATGTACATGAGATCGAGGCCCTTGCGTTACAACGCTCTCTCAGACGACAAAATCCTATATTTGTTTGTTTGTTGTTTTACATCCGGACAATATTTCTTTTACGTATGTGAAGATATCACCAGTTATAGATGAAATGCTACAAATTTTGCCCTGTGCTATGGACAAGCGGTGACAGAATTAATAAGCTGACACAAACACAGAATTGATCACTTTTGTGCCACTGTAGGTTTTGTGGTGGATTTTATTACGGTATATTACCTCTGAAAGTTTTTGCCAATTAGATTGGTGGATTCATGATGGGTTTATGAGCAGAGCTGGAAAAAAAACTGGATAAAACATGAAGAATCTTAGTAACAGGATCACTTCACTTATCTTGGAAATTAAGATATAGGTCTGTTTATTTGTATAAAGAAGTGTCTCGCTGACACATTACCTTCAAGTATATCTATTACCTACTTTTCAAGATTCAATTACAAAACAAAGAACTTCAAACGGACAACTAAAGCATAACATTCTGAAACATTTAAACAGGACTGATATAGATCCTACCTGTCTAGCAACTTACAGATGATTTCTATTTTGTATAATTTAAATATTCTTCCAGAGATTTTAATATTGCTTACAGTAACATTTACCAGCAGAATGAGGGGTCTCGAAGGACATTTTTGGAACACGAGGTGGACAGAAACTTCATTTGACGACGTAAAAACGGCAGCCGTATTTAAAATCTTCAAAGATGGCTGATACAGTCATGTTGTTTGTTCCGAATATTGTGGTTGTCAGGAATGGACAAATGAATGCATCTTTCGGATGGATACCGTCAGAATATTTGGTTATGTATAACATAAACAGTAGATTAACTGACATTACTGTTTATATCATTGGTGAAATTCATCCGGTCTCATGCTAGCACCAATTCTCCAATCTATGCAGAATAAAGCCGTTGACATTTAAAAAACAGATATGTTCGTAGAGAAAGGGAATTTTAAATCAAATAAAACGCAAATGAGGTTAAAAAAGAAAATGAAATGAATTAAACGTGAAATTTTATGTACATATAGTAAAACAATACACAGTAATGTGACATAAATAAGTTCCTATAGCTTATTTTCAATATACATGTACAATGTATATTCTTAGTCATTTCTGTTTTTTTCAATAACCCCAAGAGAATGTGTCTTTTATCCAATTCTAACCAAACTTGATTCACCAAAATGTTAGGTTTTGGTACTCATTTGGTAGAAATTCCATTACACTGTATTCATTGTTTCAGGAGTTTTAATTAGTTCTTTGTGTGAGTAATTTCTTTTTGCGGTTTTGGGTCGTGTTTATTGTTGTTGGGAAGTTGTGGTTTTTTGAATGTTGGGAGGGGGGGTTGGGGTGGTGGGGGGGGTTGGGTGTTTTGGGGTGGAAGGATAGGTTGGGTTGTATGGGGTGGGATGGGGGGTTTTTAGCGTTTGGGGGTTTTTGGGGTGGGGTAGGTTGGTTGAGCGGGAGTTTGTCGTGATTGTGGTGTGGGGGGGTGGGTTGTTGGTGGAGGGTGTTAGGGGATGTGGGGGTTGTGGGTGTGGGTTTGTTGGTTTGAGTTTTTGATGGTTGGTTGGTGGTCGGGGCGGGGTGTGTGGGGTGTTGGGGGGTGGTTGGTTGGGTGGGTGGGGGGGTGTGGTTTGGTTGGCTTGGGGGGGGGGGTGTGGGGGTGGGTGGTGGGGTGGGTTGTGGGGGGGGCGCCGCGGGGTGGGGGGGGGTGATGTGGGTGCGGTGTTTTTGGGGCGTGAGAGGGGTTAGAGGGGGTGGTGTGCGCGGGTGGGGGGGGTGTCGGGTGAGTGGGGGGTGGGAGGTGGGAATAGGGGTAGGGGGGGGGGGGTAATTTAGTTTTTTAGGTTGTTTTTGATTTGTTTGTTTTACTTTTGCTTGTATTATTTTTTTTTAATGTTTTTGTTTTGTCGGGTAGAGTGGGGGGTCTGGGGGGCGGAATTCAGGTGGATTGGGGGGTTGTTAGGGTGTGGATTGTTTGGTAAGGTGGGTGTTTGTATCATTTTGGTTTTTTATTTGGTCGTTTGTTGTGGTGTGTGTGAATTCTTGGTTTTTTTTGGCTTGGTTGTGTGAGTTTTGGGGGAGTTTGGGTGTGATTTTGTGGTTGGGTGGGGTCGGGGGCGCGGGGGGGTGGTAGGCGGGGATGGTAATGGGTTTTATTAGGTTGGGGTGTGGTGTAGGTGGTTGTAGTTGATTTATGTTCTTCGTGTTTTTTTGCTTTGTTGGTTCCTTTTGTGGTTTTGGTATTGTTTATTTTATTTTGTGAAGGGTTTTGTTTTTTGTGTGGGTGCAAGGTTGTTGGTTTTGGTTGGTTGTGGGTGGGGTGGGGGGAGGATGTTGGGTGTGGGGGGGGGTGGGGCTTTTGTGGTGTTTGTTGGGTTGTATGGGGGGGGTAGGGGGGGGGTGGTGGTGGTGTTGGTGGTTGTGGGGGTGGGGGGGGTGGGGGGGGTGGGGGAGGGGGGGTTCGGGTGGGGGGGCTGGTGGGGGGGGGTGGGTTGTGAGGGGGGGGTGGGGTTGTTGGGTGGTGGGATGGCGGGGGGGGGGGGGGCTTGACGGTTGTGGTGCAGGTGGGGTGGTGGGTGTTGGGGTTGTGGGTTGGGGGGGTGAGGCGGGGCGGGGCGTTGGGCGGGGTCTAGTAGGGCGAGCGGGTATTAGTGAGGTAGGGGTTGATGCTGGGCGGGGGGGTTTGGGTTGTGGTTCAGGGGGGTGGTGGGGGTGGGAGGTTGATGGGAGTTTTTGTGTGGGTTTGGTGTGGGAGTCTGGGGGAGGTGTGGTGGTCGAGGGGTGGGGGGGGCGATAGGTTGGGGGGGGGTGTTGTGGGGGGAGGGGGGTGTAGGTGGGTTGGAGTAATAATTGGGTGGGTTGTGTGGAAGTGGGGATGGTTTGCGGGGGCGGTGGTGGAGGGGGGTGGGGGGGGATGAGTGTTGTAAGGTATGGTGGGGGCGCGGTAGTTTCTGGTCGTGTGGGGTGGTTGTGGGGCGGGGGGTGTGTGCGGTCGGGTGGGGTGGTGTGGGGGGGGGGTGGTGGGTGGGTGTTGGTGGGGGAGTTTGGTGGGGAGCGGGTTGGCCTTGGGGTGGGGGGGGGGGGGGGGTGGATGGGGTTTGGGGG
The DNA here is from genome assembly GCA_030159075.1 of Atrina japonica. Taxonomy (NCBI): domain Eukaryota; kingdom Metazoa; phylum Mollusca; class Bivalvia; order Pterioida; family Pinnidae; genus Atrina; species Atrina japonica. Next base: position 2,303,091 of record BROG01000003.1, read on the forward strand.
TGGGGCGGGGCTGAGTTTTTGTGCTGGGTGTGCTGTGGGGGGGGTGGGAGAGGCGGGGGGTGGGGGGGGGTGGGTTTGGTGCTGGAGGCGGGGTTGTGTGTAGGGTTCGGTGGGGGGTGGGGGGGTTGAGCTGGGGGGGGGGGTTGTTGTGTGGCGGTGTGTGGTGGGGTCTTTGGGAGGTGTGGCAGCGTAATGTGGTGTGGGATTGTTTGTGGGGATTGCGTAGGGGGTTATGGGGGAGGGGGGGTTGTTTGTGGTGTGCTCGTGGGGTGGTGCGCGTGGGGGGGCAGGGGGGTGTGGGGGTTGGAGCTGGGGGGGGTCGGAGGACGGAGTGTGTTGGGGGTGGGTGCAGGGGCGTTGGGGTGGAGGGTGGTGGGACTGCGCTGTTGCTCGGGGTGCGGATGAGGGGGGTGGCTGGTTGGGGTGTGTGGGTGTGGGGTGGGGAGGGTCCGGTGGGGGGGCGGAGTTGGTGAGGGGTGGGGAAGTGGGGCGAGTTGGTCGCGAGGTAGGGTATGGGGGGGGCTGTGGGTGCGGTGGGTGGGGTTTGTGGTGGGGTTTGTATGGGATGGTGTGGGGGGAGGTATGGGGGGCGGGTTGGTTTGAGGGTGGTGGGGTGGGGGTGTTGGGGTGGTGGTGGGATTGGGGGAGGGGGTGGAGGAGGGTGTGGTGGGTGGGTTGTTGCAGTGGTGGGGGTTGGGAGTGGTGGTGGGGGGTGCAGGGTTTGGGGTGGGTTGATAAATTTGGGTGGGTTTGGGGTGTGGTGGTGTTTTTGGGAGTGGTGCGATGTGGTGGGAGTGTGTAGGGGTTGGAAAGGGGTGGATTGGGGGGTTGGGGTGGAGGGGTGGTGGGTGCTGTATTCATTGTTTCAGGAGAAATACATTATTCTTTGTGAGAGTAATATCATTTTGCTGTTTATTACAAAGATAATGAATGGATCTGTGACGTAATATATAAACACCCATAATAAAACCATCGATATCTAAATAATTTATGGATGTCAACCAACGAAAACATTATCAAAATTAGACCCAGATTCCTTGCCTTTTATACTTAACATTTGTATATTCTTTTTAAGGACCCTGAATAACTTGTATAATATCTTCTGTATCATGCATCCCTGGCCAGCGGCAGCTCAAATACACTGGCTTAGCGATCGTCGTAAAGCCACCGCCCGGAATTGCAGAGCATAGTGAGTCCGGACCACGGTTTTACGACGATGTGACTTATCTTGTATCAAGGATAACTATTGTTATTAAATGAGCCGACATCTTCGTCAGTCGGCCTATTGGAGACGACATATATTACACCGTATATGTCTCTTGTTTAGTAACATACTTTGTAGTTACGGTAAATATTCACGTATGTAATATCCGACAATGAATCATTTCCCCATTTTGTCGTATTATCGTTATTGTTCCCTTTTTGGTAAATAAAACAAAGAGTTGTTAGAAGACAACAAAGCTCGCCGGAAATGGGTGTAAATTTTAAAAATAGGTGTTTGACCTACAACTGTCAGGTTTTAAGGTCATGGTACGGTAAACGTTTTGATTCCTTCGGCTCGTTCTAAATGTCCAAGGTCAAGGTCACTACAGGTCAAACGTCATGACACCAAATGAAAGCTCTGGTCGTAAGAAATATGTATGTGAAATATCAATGCCCTATCACTCATGGTTTAAAATATATAGCCCAGTTTGATATTTTAAAAAAAAGTAGTTCAAAGTCCAAGGTCAAAGTCACTTGGTCAAAGGCCATGGCACCAAATGAAAGCTCTGATCAGAAGTTAGCTATATGTGAAATATCAAAGTCATGTCCCTTGCGGTTAAAAAGATATAGACCAGGTAAAAGTTTTGTCTACGGACGACAACGACGACGATGCCAGGGGTATGGCATTAGCTTCTCCGGACTTTCGTCCCGGGAAGCTAAAAAGGAGAACATCATATTTCAATTGTGAAACTTATGAATTAAAAAAAAAACACCATTTGGACTACAAGTGTGCGATTGAATAATGGTTTTTGTTGTTGTTGATGATGATGATGATGATGGTGGTGGTGGTGGTGGTGGAGATCCAGACCATTTTAGCATTTGTCTCTGGTATAAGATAAAATGGAGAAAGGCCCATTAAGAATGAACAGCAAAGATATATGCTAGACATCAATCTAATTGGCCGGACATTTGACCACTGTCAGTATTACGGGACAATATAGATAGCTGACCATGTTGACCTAACAAAGAAGCTGACAATAAAATACGGGGATGTGTTTTGAAATGCTACGAACTAAATATTTCTTATTAACCCTGTCACCCATGAGTATCTGAATGGTATGTTCTCTCCTATTGTTTAAGATAAGTCCATTATGGTTTGTAGGGTTGAAAGGGTTAACTAAAATGCTCCTACATAAATGTAATGGAATACCTCTTTTTACTGTTTTTCAATTGATTAACAAAGTACACACCAAACCAACCATTTTGAATACAAAATAAATAAAACGATTAATTTTATATTGGATATTGCTGTTCCGGATATAAAAGGCAAAGCTTCCGTGCGGAATTTAGCTAAACAGCAAACCTTTCCCGATTGGGAGTACTTCTGTTAATACTTATATAGTAAAACTTTCGCGATAACCGCAGCACAAAGTAGGTTCTCATTTTGAAAGTTTAATAAATATTGAATGAAAATGTCGGGAAAGCCCTACATAGCGAAGTCTCTTGAACCGAAATATTTGCTATACATGGGGATGGTTAGCTGTGTAGCACATTTTCCTAAGGACTACAGAAAAAAGTTTTGCCTTCAAATGGCAAGGTTTGCAATGTAGCAAAACTTCCCGACTAAGATGTTCTTTCGTTGGAGCTCGTGAAACATCAAAGCGAGGTAACTCCAAGATCAAATCACTCAGACAATCGCTACAATGCTTTTACAACATACAATGTTTTACTATCATATCTAACAAGGTGAACAAATTAAATACTAATATCATTGAGTGAAAAAATTAAATGAGAATATATTTTGCCTAATATCCATGAGCCACCAAATATTCATTCCCTCGTCAATTAATGTTACTGTTAAATTTGGGAAATTTTTTTGGGGAGGGGCGGTTGTTGTTGTTTTTTTCTTCCTTTTTTCTTTTTGGAACAGTTGTATTTCAATTTAAAATGTCCGAATTCCCTGATACTTTAAAGTGTACATGCGTTTCACGCAGTATTTAGATCAGACCATTTTTCCACGTAAAGTTCAACACATTTCGGAGGTCCTGGAATGACTGTACAAAAATTATCAGAAGCTGTACACTATAAAGTGGTTTTGACGTCAAATCAATTGTTTGTTTCAAAACATAGTGTAGACAAAAGCAGTTGTTGTTCAATATTTATCACAGAAGACAGATGAAATGTGTTTGTAAACTTTTTTGACCTTTTTTGAAAGTACTTCAGAAAATTCACCCATAACCACCTCGAAGTCTGTTCAATTTCTTAAGTAAAAATAAGTCCGAGGAACACGGAGACTGGGAGAGCTATATGTCATTCATTGATATTTTAAAGTCCCATAACTATCGCAAATGTTGATCTTATATTGATTACAGTTGAGCCTATTTCTATTGAAAACAACACGCCAAATTTGGTTAAGACTTGAGGAAAGAAACTCAAAATTAACGAAAACCAAACTGTTGTGAACAAATAGATCGGACAAAGTTTAAAGGGGAATTAGCTATCTTTATCAATAAAGAAAATACATGTACTTCGATTTCTTCTACTTTTGCTACTTGTACTTGATGTACAATATCAAATAAGAACTAAAGGTGTATACAGGTATAAAATATCTTATACTCCTATATATTTTGTGAAAATAAGGTCAGGCCCAGTGTGGTATTTATATACAAATAGTAAGGTTGAGTTAATCAATTACAAGTGACAAAGTAACAAACCTGGGTTTATCAAGCAATTTTTGCAGAATAAATAGGAATTTAAGAATTGTTATGCCTGTGTATATATTTTTATTGTATGCCAATCTTAGTAGTAAAACGGGGGGAAATTATTTTTAAAAAAAAACAAAAAAAAAAACAAACAAACAAACAAAAAAACCCAAAAACACACACACACACACATCTTAGCTGAGTTTACAAGAAAAAAACCCATTTCGATTCATTCTACTTTTGCTACATGTACTTTATGTATAATATTAAAGGGACATTAGCTGTGTTTTATCCAAAATGTTTTTCTTCCTTATTCACTACTTAGATTGATATACAATAACAAAAAAAAGAGATGTTGTCCAATTCACATAAGATGGCGGGGACGGCGGAGTACTGAACCATTTGATTATCAAACGGGTCATTCTACTGACTTTTCGGTTAGAACAAGCTGCACGGGAAAAACGTTTTATACCGCACTGGATATTCCCAATATCTTATTTATGATGACAAATATTAACGATTACTCTAATCAGTGTAATTTTAATGTAATGCTTTATTATCTAAAATTTAAACTCGTCCAGGTAAAAAAAAATGGGTTCACAAGACTCCATCCCGCCAGGTTATATGGATTTTACTAAATCGCCCATGTTTAGTGTTGACTATCCAGCCAACGATAAAACCGAATTTTCCAGATCTGGTGGAGATTTCATGACCAATCTGTAGTGGATATAGAGCTTGTCATATAAGCTGCACGAGAAAAACGTTTTATTCCTCACTGGATACTCTCTTATGTATGGTGACAAGCAGGAACGATTACTCTAGTCATTGTAATTTTAATGCAATGCTTTATTACCTAAAATTTAAACTCGTCCAGGTCAAGAAAAGGTTCATAAGACTCCACCCGCCAGGTTATTTGGATTTTACTATACACAGGCATAAAAATTCTTAAATTCCTATATATTTTATGAAAACTGCTTGAGAAACCTAGGTTTGGCACTTTTTTTTACTAGCTCAAATCTTACCATTTGTATATGAATACAACATTAGATCTGACCTTATTTTCACAAAATAAATAGGAACATAAGATTTTCTATGCCAGTATATAGCTCTTATTTGTTACTGTACATTACGTACAAGTAAGTAAAAGTAGAAAACAATCAAAATAATTTTTTTGGTAAACACAGCTAATGCCCCTTTAAATAAAAGCTATATAAGGAATAAAAAAAATCTTATATTCCTATCATGTTGTGAAAATAAGGTCAGGTCCAGTGTATTATTCATATACAAATAGTAAGGTTGAGTTAATCAATTGCAATTGAAAAAGTGTCAAACCTGGATTTCTCCATCTTCCCAAGTCAAGGTTTTCAATCCACTCCGTTACTCAAACACCATGACAGAGTTGGACTGTATAGTGTGACTTCGCGGCGTCGATTTTCATTGGCTGCGGGTACCATTTCATGAGTTAACCAGAACGCGTCTAACAATTGATCACGCATCGACCACACGATAGAGGGAAAGTACGTAAACACAAAATAATGGCGACGTGCAGGCTATGCCACGAGTCTTTTCATTGGCTAAAATCAGGGGTCGGTGTCGGGACAGTCTAAGTGAAATTTTAGATCGGCGCCCGATGTCAACACCAGTGACCGCCAAATATGAAATGTAATCTGTTAAGGTATTTGAGGAACGCCGCGGATAAGAAAACCTTGACTTATAAATGAAGATGTGGTTTCTCAAGAAATTTTCACAAAATATATTTATGCCTGTGTATATCTCTTTTTTTTTTTTGTTATTGTATATCAATCTAAGTTGTAAATAAGGAAAGATAATCTAAGTAATAGATAAGGAGAGAAATTTTTGGAAAAAAAAACACAGCTAACGTCCCTTTAAAAGAGAAATCAAAATAATCATATGTCCCGCTATACGATCTCGGGGACACTAAGAATTCTGACCGTAAAATATCAATGGATGTACATTTATAGTCAACCAATCAGCGAACGTGTTAGATTCCATTACGAGTTCAAATGGAAAACAGGACGGCCTGTAAATAAAACCAGCGATATATGAAGCTAACACTGTTAGCTTTATATATCGCTGATAAAATTGATATATAACTGGAATTCACGACTTAGTTAATGAAATTATGTTATTAAACAACTGAAATACAGGCGATGAGTTTTTTTTTTTTAATAAAAGATCAGGTAAGCAAATATATAAGATCAATGTGTTGCTGTGAAAATGTCAGAGCATCCTGCGACGAAGAAAGTATATGGGAGAACGTCTACCCCTGATTTTAAAAGAAAGTAACTTAAAATCGGGGCAGAATTTCGGCCTAAGTCAGACCGTGCCAAAATGACTGTGAAAGTGCGTTGTTTTCATAAAATCATCAATTATTATTATCCTCATTTGTAATGTTATCATTTTTCCACTTTTTGATTTACGAGGGGTTTTACCAAAAAGTGGAAATTATCATGTTTCCACTTTTTGGTAAACCCCTGGTAAATCAAATAGTGGAAACATGATAATGTTACAATTTTATACGGAAGCCAATAAAGTCTATTCGAAAAGAAAATATATTTATGTCGTTATTTCGACATACCATGTCGAAGTAACGACATTGTTATGTCGAATTAACGACAGATTATAATGAAAAATGGACATCATTATGTCGTAATAATGACATATTATAATGAAAAATCGACATAGCTATGTCGAAATAATGGCATTATGTCGAAATAAAGACACCGCTATGACGGAAATAAAAACGATATCGAAATATACCACGGGTATGGTGGTAAATGTAGAGTATGTATAGGTTAAGAAATTTTCTTTTTTTCGGTATGCATCAATATGAATCGTCCAATGCGCTTTGTTTTGTGAGTAAGTTAAAATTATTTTCCCGCACTTCTTACAAAAACTAACAACCACGGACAATCGGACTATGAACTGTAATATGTAAGGAAGTGAAAAAAAAAAAATTCACTTGGCAGCCACTTCTGTACAATGTATAAGTACAGAAAGTAAACTCAAATGGTATATCTAAGTCGGTTATAATTCATAAAGTACATTATATTTCAAATATTTATAATTGGATAAAAGTTATAAAATTTTTATTTTACTTCAAATTATATAATCTTCTTAAAGAACTGACTTGCGTCAGAGTTTCATGTTTGTGTGGTAGTAATTGTAATGTTTAATCAGCGATATATAAATATTAGCTTTATATATCGCTGGTTTAATTTATTGTAGGTCATATTTATTGGCATATGTTGTCGCCGTCATCTAGGCCGAACTTTCTGTCCCGATTTTAAGGGATTTTTTTTGGTTTTTTATACCAATAAACGATGTCATCTTAACATCCCTGTTGTGGTTTGTAATCGTCTGATCCCTACGAAACCTTCATTTAAAAATCCATATCGTATCATCGTTAAGTTACTCCGCGACTAATTTCTGTGAAAACGCAGCGTTTCCACAGAAATTACACCGCCACATAAATAAAGCGAAAGTACACCATGATTATGTCCCCTTAGTTAATATTTTGACCACTGCGCCTGTGCTTATCAAAGTATGACAAGTACCTGTAAAACTGACTCAAAATTTACTTCCTGATTCAACTATCATCCACCTACTTCCCGTGTAATGGACCGTCTTCTGTATACTTTGACTAAAGATGAAATGAGAAATATAGGATTATTTAGGTAAGTCATATTTATTTCATAACTTGTTTTGAATTAAATTTTTCCTTACTTCAAAACATTGTGTATTCATTCATTGATATCTGGTTGGGTCAAAGCGGGGAGGCCATCAAAGTTACAAATAAAACTTCCTTGTAGTTGTATACATATTTTGGGAGTTTCGTCCGGGCTGAACAAATAAAACATCGTTCAAATTCAGAAGAGATAACTTTATGAATCACTAATATCGTAAAATAATCAGGATTAAACGTGTTACAATGATGTTCATGTCAATAAATTTTAACATTTAAAAACTTTATTGTTTAATATAAATATATCTAAGGTCCTGCTTCGTGACGTTGTCAGATCCACTGAGAAAAGAAGTCAAATAGCAGATTTAGGTGTGCCTAGGATAATGAAAGTAATGTAGGACCCATAATGTATTAATGACAAGATCTTTGGACGGAATCCCCCATAACCATGATAACAGACAAAGAACCACCAAGACTTGAAACAAAATTGTACTGACAACCACATTCTGATACATACACTGCTACAGTGTATTGCCTGTTGAGGAAGAAAATTCACTAGCTGTCACATGTGCCATTTTTTGTCTTTTGTTTTCACTTCTTGCGGTAGTTTGATGGGTTATTTTATTATGATTATGTACACATACGACACTGCTGTAAAATCTTGCACACTATCTTCACAACACTTACTAATACTATCAGGAGTGGATCCAGGATTTTAAGGCAAAGGAGTTGCAAGTATAAGAATCTTTGCTGAGCACAGCAAGGTTAGAAAATTTCAGTAACGTATTCTCAATTTTCCACCTATATAAAGACCTTTTATAGAAAATTAAAGATTTTACACATTTTTTCCCAACTAAATGGGGGCACAGCAGGGGTACTTCACAGTCTGAGTCTGCCTTAGTTACATTGTATGTTTTGTTAATGGACACACCAAATATACTTGTATAGTATGGCATAATGTGTATCTGTGAAAACAGGGAAAAAACAAATACAATGAAACTTGTATATAAAGTCCTCCCTAGGGACACAACAAAACCAGTCTTTATAGGGATGTTGTCTTTATATAGAGGTTGATTTGTACAAAAATGGTACAATTGGGGACAGCAAAAGACAGATGGTAGCTAAAGCAGGTTTTACTGTAAATACAGAATAATTGAATATCTGTTTATCTTAAATCATTCATGAAAAACACATGAATCTAAAGATTTAGTGACACATGTTTTTAGTTAGGCTTAGATACCACTGCTGCTATTACTGACAAATTCTAATAGTATTTCAGATGACTGTACTAGTGTTACCGGTAATTCTTTTCATATCTGTGCAAGCTACAATTGTGGATACTGTTCAGAAGTTCACTATTGTCGTATTGACAAATCATGTTCCGCACGTTATATATTTAGTGCCATACACAAATATCATGTACATTGTAACAGTTACCAAAAAAGAGTTAATTAAACTTGTTACCTATAAATAAATTCTAATCATGCAAACATTCAAGATTGTAAGATAAGCATAATCTTTCTTTTCCTGATTTGCAGAGGAGTCAGTACATTTATAAGATTTATTTTGTGCTCTTTTTATCTCGTATTTTGTGCTCTTTTTATCTCGTATTTTGTGCTCTTTTTATCTCGTATTTTGTGCAAGTTTTGATTAACAATTTACATGTATATTAATTAAATTATTTTTCAATGAATCATTATCCCTTCAATACCTGTTGTCGGATTTACAGAAGTTTGAGACCACTTGTTGTGGTCTAGTGGTCAACTTGCAAGTGGAAGGTCTTGGGTTCAACTGGAACCGGGTCATACCAAAGACTTTAAAAATGGTAGAGACTGTCCCTTTGTCAAGTGCTTGGAAAACAAAGTGAAAGACATGAGTCTTTCAAAGGAGACTGTCTTAAAACCAAGGTCCTGTGTTGTGCAAGGCATTGCACATAAAAAGAACTCCAGCTGCATTAGTGTCATTCTATAGCACTGGTCAAAATTTGTAGTACATCACCTAAAGCTGGTGACATCTTCGTATAAGTGAAAAGTTAATGGCAGATGTAAAAAGTACAAAGAAAAAATCAAAACGAAACAAACAGTAGACAATTTCAAGATTACCAAACAACACAATATTATATTCCTGACAGAAAATGTGTAGGCTTTTACCTTAAGGTAGATACTAAATATAAATTGCTAGAAATACAGTCAACTCTTGTTATATAATGGCCAGGTTGGGATCCAGTAAAATTGTCATTTTATCAAAGTTCCAGGCTTGGCGCCAAAATAAGATTGCATGAATATCCTTTGTTGTTATATCACTATTAAATGTTAAACCTCAATTTAATATGATTGTATAAATGATATTAAAACGACTACAACAAATAAAATTCTTTTTATTTTTATTTTCGTTCTATCAATTTAATGAATTAGAAGGGCTAGAGAAAAAAACGTTATCTTTAAATGATTGGCTTGCAAAAATCTACCGATATTTTATTTTGGTGGAAAGTTTTTGGTCAACCCTTATGTGAGTTATTTCCTCTTTTTATGGATTTTTCTTGTTTTTGGATATTATTTAGAAAAGTATTAAAGGTAGAGGAAAAGTGAAAGATGCAAAAATGCTCAGCATGCAAAGATCTACAAAAAAGTCAAAAAGGCCGAAATTGTCAGATTGCACCCTTTGGGAGTTATTTCCCCTTTTAGTGGATTTCTTATGTTTTTGACAGTTTTGTCCTATTATCTTGAAAAGTATAATGGATAGGGAGAAAGCGAAAGAAGCAAAAATGTTCAGCACACAAATATCTACAAAAGAATCAATAAGAATGAAATTGTCAGGTTATTCTCATGAGAGTTATTTCTTATTTTAAGTGGATTTTTTCATGTTTTGGGCTGTTTTTTCCTATTATCCAGTGATCACCATACAAAGATCTACAAAAAAATTATTATGCAAAAATTGTTTTGTGATCCTTAGCTTGTGAAAGTTATTTCCCATTTTTAATGGATTTTGCATGATTTTGAATGTTGTTGCACATTATCTTGAGAGATCTGTTAAAAAGTAGGCAAGGCAAGTCAATTCTCCTTTTCAATGAATTTTTCATGCTTTTGGTTGCTTTTCAGTATATTGTCAGTAAAATACATTTTGTTCAGGTGATTATCAAGGCCTAACGATTCACTGATTTTCGTGTTTATTAGCCATTTTATCATCTTTTACACATTTTTATGTCTTCTGCAATGTTGACCAATTTTGCCAGCTGAGAGACTTAAGGCCCCTTGGATCTCTTGTTTTCCAAATAAACTTGAGTCCAAAGGTTTATTATCCTATAATGTGGAGCAGGTAATTTGAAGTTGATAACTGTGTAGGGCATCAATATTGTAAGCAGGAGACCATATTGTAAGCAGCTCAATTTCTTTTCTTTCAAATTCCATGTCTATATTAGAAAGGTTCACCTGTAAAATCATACTGGTATTTGTTACATATAAATACAACCATCAACCTCAGTGCCCCCACCATTAGAAAGATTCCTGTTACCAGGGCAGGGACAGATCCAGGGATTTTCAGAGAGGTGGCTTAAAGTTTTATTTGGGGGGGGGGGGGGGGGCTGGGAGTTGATAAGGTGCTCTATGCATGAAAATTGTGCGTTTATTCTAAGTAAAGTATTGGACATCATGATTAAACTTTGGGATCTTTAGCTGACAAAGGCAGGGTGGATCCAAGATTTCAAGTTAGAGGGAGGAAGAGTGTATAATTATTTTCATTGAACATATGGTGACACAAACATTTTGGTAGTTTATTTTTATTAATTTTCCAACTTTTTATTATTAAGATTTTTAATTTTTAAATAGTTTTTGCAAACTTCAGAATGCCGGAATACTGAAAAAATATTGTGCAATTCATATTGGTTTTTAATGTACATAGATTTATGTTTTGGCATCCATAGGGGAGGGTGGTATGCACTTTATCCCCCTCCCTCTTGAATTTGCCAATGGTTTCAGAAAAAGACATCAAAGCCAGTCATTACATTTAACTATGTATTAATTTGAGATGGAAGGTTTTGATATATATGTGTGTGTATATATATATGTGTGTGTATATATATATATATGTGTGTGTGTGTGTGTGTGTATTTTATAATGGGGAGTTTATTATCTACACATTTTTATTGATTTTACATTTCACTCCCATATATTCATATAATAATTATAATGAACAAATGTAATAAGACATTAGGAATATTATCTTACTTCATTAAATATTTTGGCATTATTATTGATAATGATTAATAGAATTTGTTTCCCATCTACAACATACGTCATATGGTTTTGAAACTAAAGGATGTACAACATCCCGATATATATCTGAATTATGTCACGATAAATAGAAGTTAGAAACAGGAAGTCACATGCCTCATTCACGGTAAATACCAAGTGTACCTATATTAGGCATCTAATATGGCCATTACATTTCACTTTTATCATAGCTTCATCTAGTGAATCTGTGCAGCAAAAAAAAAATTTTCATTCATGAAAACAAGGACACACTCACAAATACATTTGTACATCATGCTGCACAATCAAAGTATGTTTCCTATCACATTGTTATAGAATAAGTTAAGTACAGTGTACATGTAGTCAGGTTTTTATAGTTCACCTGGAATGAAGGGCCAAGTGTCATGGCCTACATGTACATGTAATTTCCAGCATCAGGATGGCATGAAAGGCCAAGTGAGCTATTGTCATGGCCTACATGTACATGTACATGTAATATCCAGCGTCAGCATGGCATGAAGGGCCAAGTGAGCTACATGTACATGTACATATATATTTCTAACACTTGGCTCATGTTTACAGGACCACTCACTTTGTTGTCCTTGCCTTTGTATGCTCACCACAATGTTTACAAGACCATTCACTTTGTTGCCCATGCCTTTGTATGCTCACCACAATGAGGTAGGTGATGTATACATGTTTTTTATCCATCTTGTACATACAATGTATGTGCAGTGAAACCTTTCCTAAATACTACTACACTTAGCAGACCACCTTGCATTTCAGACCACAGATTTACTGTTTCTAGTTAAATACATGTATCTTGTAAGTATAGAACCTCATTATCAAATAAGGCTGAATTCAAAGTAACAAACACACATGTCCACTTTGTGTCCAGATGCCCATTAGCCCTAGTTACAATGTACCAGATGTGTCCACTTTGTGTCCAGATGTCCATGTACCAGATGTGTTTGTGTCCAGATGTCCATTAGCCCTAATTGCCAGATGTGTCCAATTTGTGTCCAGATGTCCATTAGCCCTAGATACAATGTACCAGATGTGTCCACTTTGTGTTCAGATGCCCATTAGCCCTAGTTACAATGTACCAGATGTGTCCACTTTGTGTCCAGATGTCCATTAGCCCTAGTTACAATGTACCAGATGTGTCCACTTTGTGTCCAGATGTCCATTAGCCCTAGTTACAATGTACCAGATGTGTCCACTTTGTGTCCAGATGCCCATTAGCCCTAGATACAATGTACCAGATGTGTCCACTTTGTGTTCAGATGTCCATTAGCCCTAGTCACCAATATGTGTCAAATTTATGTTCAGATGTCCATTAGCCCTATAGTTACAATGTGCCCGATGTATCTAGTTTGTGTTCAGATGTCCATTAGCCCTATAGTTACAATGTGCACGATGTATCTAGTTTGTGTTCAGATGTCCATTAGCCCCAGTTACTAGATGTGTCAAATTTATGTTCAGATGTCCATTAGCCCTATAGTTACAATGTGCCCGATGTATCTAGTTTGTGTTCAGATGTCCATTAGCCCCAGTTACTAGATGTGTCCAATTTGTGTTCAAATGTCCATTAGCCCTATAGTTACAATGTGCCCGATGTATCCACTTTGTGTTTAGATGTCCATTAGCCCTATAGTTACAATGTGCACGATGTATCTAGTTTGTGTTCAAATGTCCATTAGCCCTATAGTTACAATGTGCACGATGTATCTAGTTTGTGTTCAGATGTCCATTAGCCCCAGTTACTAGATGTGTCCAATTTGTGTTCAAATGTCCATTAGCCCTATAGTTACAATGTGCCCGATGTATCTAGTTTGTGTTCAAATGTCCATTAGCCCTATAGTTACAATGTGCACGATGTATCTAGTTTGTGTTCAAATGTCCATTAGCCCTATAGTTACAATGTGCACGATGTATCTAGTTCGTGTTCAGATGTCCATTAGCCCTATAGTTACAATGTGCCCGATGTATCTAGTTTGTGTTCAAATGTCCATTAGCCCTATAGTTACAATGTGCACGATGTATCTAGTTTGTGTTCAAATGTCCATTAGCCCTATAGTTACAATGTGCCAGATGTATCCACTTTGTGTTCAGATGTCCATTAGCCCTATAGTTACAATGTGCCCGATGTATCTAGTTTGTGTTCAGATGTCCATTAGCCCCAGTTACTAGATGTGTCCAATTTGTGTTCAAATGTCCATTAACCCTAGTTTCCAATATGTGTCCAGTCACGGGATACAATGTAAGGTTGTCACTTTCTTACTTTGTGTCACAGATCCCACACATCCAATTGAAACAGGCACGTCATGTAATGTACTTGACAAAACGTCTCTTGTAACAGGAAGTAGATCACTAAGATGAGCACGAAAGGGAAAGATAAAAAAATAAGTGTGAAATTTTTTTTATAATCTGCTTCTGTTTTTTTTAACACATCTGTTATCATGTAATGTTATTTTTACTCTACGTACATGTTTTACATGTAGAATATATGAACTCATTCATCCTAAAAACACATTTTGATTGGTCTTAATCATTGATACATGAATAAAGTAGAGTCCATTGTTTTTCAGGGGTTGGTGAGTTAAATAATGTTACAGTTAAACATATAGGTCTACTAAGGTAAATTGGCACATGTTTACAAACACAATGAGTCTAAATAAAATCACAACAGGGATGACAGCCTTCTTGTTGACACAAAAACATTGTTTTGGTTTTTGACAGAACTCGGATGTGCCACTTGACCTTGGTAAACCTGTACATGTAGGTACATTGTATGTATTCAGTAACATCAATGCTGCATCCACCATCTTCTATAGTGTGATCAATGTTCAGACGGATTACAGACAGGAATGGCTAAACTAAAGATTATTCATTTTGGTATATGAAGTTTTATAAAAACATGCATAATTATTCGTTTCATTTTTGAAATTGCTTTAATACTTATATTATTAGAATAGTAATTAACATACACATTTTTAATGTTGGGACTTGGAGTTTGATTCTGATTATATGCTAGATAAATAATAAACATGTATGTTATGTATAAAGATGTGGTGTCAAAAGTGTGCACACCAAAGACCATACGTCTCTGCGATATATTTTGAGGGATGTATTGCAGGGCTTTTTTCCCCTCCAAATTCATAGCCAATTTTGGGCTATATTCCCAATCGCAGATCACATCTTTTTTTCTAATTTTTTTCCCCAAAATTCGCAATGAGGAACATTAAGTCTTTTCATTATTTTTCAACTTTATGCTGATGTTTCCAATTATTACTTTTCTTGAAAGTTGAAATATTACAGCTTGACAATAAATTTTTTTAAAAAAAATAGCAAATAGCAAAAGAAGTGAAACAAAAAATAGAAACATAAGAGCCAAAATGCCACAAAAGTCCCAATTCCAGGGTCATGTTCCCAAATGGTTTGTTTATTGTTATTTAACGTCCCACTCAAGAATCTTTCACTAATATGGAGATGTCACCAAATGCCGGTGAAGGGCTTCAAATTTTGGCCTATGCTCAGCACTTGCAGCCATTGGGCAGTGAGGGTTCTTTAACGTGCCGACACCTACTGTGACACGGGACCTCAGTTTTTACTGTCTCGCCCAAAAGATAGGAAACCAACCTGTCGCCAGCTGGACTTAAACTCACGACCTCATGATCAAGAGTCGAGCACGATTGTGATACATTCTGAGTGATGTACCAGTATTGTGATGGATTCTGAGTGATGTACCAGCATTGTGGTAGATTCTTAGTGATGTACCAGTATTGTGATACATTCTGAGTGATGTATTGTGGTACATTGTGAGTGATGTACCTGTATTGTGATACATTCTGAGTGATGTACCTGTATTGTGATACATTCTGAGTGATGTATCTGTATTGTGATACATTCTGAATGATGTACCTGTATTGTGATACATTCTGAGTGATGTATCTGTATTGTGATACATTCTGAGTGATGTACCAGTATTGTGATAGATTCTGAGTGGTGTATTGTGATACATTCTTAGTGATGTATTGTGATACATTCTGAGTGATGTATTGTGATACATTCTGAGTGATGTATTGTGATACATTGTGAGTGATGTACCGGTATTATGATATATTCTGAGTGATGTACCTGTATTGTGATACATTCTGAGTGATGTACCTGTATTGTGATACATTCTGAGTGATGTACCTGTATTGTGATACATTCTGAGTGATGTATTGTGATACATTCTGAGTGATGTATTGTGATACATTCTGAGTGATGTACCTGTATTGTGATACATTCTGAATGGTGTACCAGTATTGTGATACATTGTGAGTGATGTACCAGTATTGTGATACATTCTGAGTGATGTACCTGTATTGTGATACATTCTGAGTGATGTATTGTGATACATTCTGAGTGATTGTGATACATTCTGAGTATTGTGTATTGTGATACATTCTGAGTGATGTACCTGTATTGTGATACATTGTGAGTGATGTACCTGTATTGTGATACATTCTGAGTGATGTACCTGTATTGTGATACATTCTGAGTGATGTATCTGTATTGTGATACATTCTGAGTGATGTACCTGTATTGTGATACATTCTGAGTGATGTACCAGTATTGTGATACATTCTGAGTGATGTACCTGTATTGTGATACATTCTGAGTGATGTATTGTGATACATTCTGAGTGATGTACCAGTATTGTGATACATTCTGAGTGATGTACCTGTGTTGTGATACATTCTGAGTGATGTAGCCTACCAGTGTTGTTCCAATTCTACGAGTAATCATCTTTCTACATTTTAGGCATCGAGACTCAAGGCTTATTATTGTTCTTTGCATATTTTCGGTTTCCATCAATATCTTTCATCAAATTTTAAGCTAGATTTGGATCAACAGGATCTTGTGTGATTTCAATAAAGGTCAATTTTTTGACAATATTTGTCAGAATTAGGGGACTTTAAATTCTTTATACATGTAGAAATATAGGTCTTCCAAGATAAACTGGCACAAATTTACAAACACAATGGGGGCCTTCGTGGCCGAGTGGTTAGAGCATTGTGCTTTAAATCACAAGGCCTCTCACCTCTGGTTCGAATCCCGCTAGGGTCATTTTGAATTAAGTGGGAAAGTTTGCCAGTTTTCTTGCGGAAGGTCGGTGGTCTTTACCCGGGTAACCGGGGTTTCTCCTTCACCAATAAAAACTGGATGCCATCATATGACTGAAAGATTGTTGAGTATGGCGTAAAACAAAAAATCAAATCAATTCAAACAAACACAATGACTCTAAATTAAATCATAACGGGGTGACAGGCTACTTGTTGACACAAAAATATCAGAGTTTCAGTAATGCATGGAATCCATGCATGTCAATATGTATTACCTGTACACCCATTATTTTGGAATATAGACTGTATTGTTTTGGATGAGCTGGTGTGGCTCCATGGTAGAATGCTCAATTCGCAACTGGAGGGTCCGGGGTACCTTTTCCTTTCCTTTGGATTAGACAGTAAAAACTGAGGTCTGGTGTCACAGTAGGTGTCGGCACGTTAAAAAACCCTCACTGCTCAGTGGTCGCAAGTGCCGAGCATAGGCCAAAATTTGAAGCCTTTCACCAGCATTTGGTTACATCTCCATATGAGTGAAAAATTCCTGAGTGGGAGGTTAAACAACAACACAACAATACAACAACAATAACAGTATTGTTTTGGTTTCTGTTATGACTTGTATGTGTCAGTTTGTCTTGGTAGACCTATAAATGGCTTACTGTATGTAGGGAAATTTTCTCCCCCGCTTTATTTTTGCCCCTTTCACCCTCATCGTCAATGGGCGAATTCTAAATGGTAAATTCATCTAATTTTATAATCGCAGAGTATTTTGGTATTTATTCTATGGTATATTGCATTTTAAACAACTCACAAAATTGTTTTAAATTTTTTTTTATTGTAATCTGGCCATGGCAAGTTTTTTTTATGTTTAGCGTCCACCTTAAAGTAAAAAACCTATCTTTCTATCAGGAAAAAAAAAGACAAAACAACAGAAAAACACAAGTCACTTTTTGACACCAATTGCAATTTTATGCACATTTAAATATTTTCCTAATATGTTAACAAAAGAGAAAACCAAATTACACTTATAATAACCATATCTTTGGCACATACTGTAATAAATAACCTATGAAATGTTAGTCAGTTCACAAAGGATGAAAACAAATGTTCACTTTAGGGCTATGTTCCATATTTTTTCCTTAAATGTTTCTGATTTTTTTTTCTGTTTTATGATCTCAAAACCAATCCATCTGTGGACGCTAAACAGAGAAAAAACTTGGAATGGCCTCATGCAGAAAGTACGATAGACATGTACAAGTATTAATTGTTAAATAAAACTAAGCAATGAAATAAAATAAAATCGTATTTTTAATTTAAAATCACTGATTAAAATCACTGATTGTTACACACATGACATAAGCCTACATATAATAACACACTGTATTGTCCGATTGTTTTCGATATTCAGAATATTTTATCGGAAGGGTGATCATATCCCGGCAGCTTCAAAAACTGATATTATCAATTCACAGTCCTGGATAGCTTTGTGGGCACTACAAGCCACTCTGCATGAAGAGGCTTCATGACGGACAGTCTTAGATCAAGAATACCAGTCATTGAATGCCTTTTTGAGTATGTCTTTGTACTATTTATTGATTTTAAGATATAATGGTTGGAGGTTACCTGTACAACTGGCTGGCATAAAAATTACAGCTATATTAGCTTTCTTAAACTTTTCTAACACACCATAAGGGTGTCTTCCTATCAGCCACTTCTTCATCCACCTTGTTCTTTTTCTCCTAGGCCTCTTTTTTAGGGATAGCACTAGAGCTATGGTCACTAGAGCGTCATCCATGGTGTCATCAACGATGTGTTGATCAGAACGTTCAATTTTATTGCACAATATTATTGTGCCATTTGTGGTGGAACCATATTTCCTCAATAATATTGTGCCAATATTATTTACAATACATTGATAGTGTATGGGCCACTTTACTCATAAACACAACTTTTAGTAGTTAACTTCAACACCAGGGATATTAATGACAAGGCCAACTTTTGTTAGTGAACTAACTTCCTGATTAATTTCATCGACAGTTAAAATTCTACTTGTTCAAACACATGAGGAAGATAATTTGTTTCATGGAAAGATGTTCATTGCAGAAGGATTTACATACTCTTGAAAAATGTAAATTGTTTTTCTGAGCTAAGGATGTTCCATCCCTTGTATAGTGGTACTTATATCAACTAACAGTAAGTTTATTGTTACACTATTACTGCACTAATCATATATATATATATATATATATATATATATATATATATATATATATATATATATCACATATACATGTATCATGGTGTACACGTACAAATGTATATATATATATGGCAGAAAGTGTTTTGTTGCATATTAATTTGGCCTAAAATAAAATTAAGTCTATTTGCTGCATTACGATCGACCCACTAGAATTGCTGATACGGTACTTATTGTATTGCCATTTTATTTACAATTTTTTTATTACTTTCCTGAAACAATAGGGGTAATAGGGTAGAGTTGGTACCCATAGATAAAAGGGTAGAGTTGGTACCCATAGGTAAAGGGGTAGAGTTGGTACCCATAGGTAAAAGGGTAGAGTTGGTACCCATAGGTTAAAAGGTAGATTTAGTACCCATAGGTAAAAGGGTAGAGTTTGTACCCATAGGTAAAAGGGTAGAGTTGGTACCCATAGATAAAAAGGCAGATTTGGTACCCATAGGTAAAAGGGTAGAGTTTGTACCCATAGGTAAAAGGGTAGAGTTGGTACCCATAGATAAAAAGGCAGATTTGGTACCCATAGGTAATAGGGCAGAGTCAGCATACAGCAAACTCAGAATATTTCATGTCTTGGGTTTTCTGCTTCACAACTCGTCCTTGACCAGTATGTCAAGCCAGCAAGTTTTCAGCTTGCTTGCCCAACTTATCAGTGTTTATAATCAGCCTACTATTACTGCTAACACATGGGTCTCTATTTGATATTTATTTATTGATGGATTAGATACAAAATTTGGTATAGATGGGTACTTCAGGAAAAACCCATACAGAAGGCAGCCAGTCATGTAAAAGTTGTTCCATACATCAGCCATTTTCCCCAACAGATACATCAGATATCTAGTGAAAACATGCCATATTGAATAGTTTCTAGTTGTTGATATTTTTGGAGTTGATATGCAATTGTATTCAACTCACCAAGCAATAACCATAACCAATATTTTACCTGATGTTTAACTTTCTGACACATACTCTATATGAGCATCCCAAAGGTTAATGGTAAACATTGAAGATTCAAATCTTGCTGAATTTAATTTGTTTGAAGGCTTTATAGAGATTTGATTTGAACAACTTTCTTGATCCAAGTATTTAAAGTACGTATAGATTATCAGAAATTGTCTATAGTTGGTTTGAAATACTATTTTATATATATAAATGCATACTTCAACTAAATTGAACCTGTGTATAAGGTCACCTGCACATAAAGGTCAGTATTTTCTGGTCCCTTGGGGTGGCCCCTATATACAGGTTTCTCTGTATATGTATGTGTGTTTATATATATATATATTTCCAGGTAACCTGAATTGTCTATACAACATCTACAAATGCTAATCTTGGCATTGTTCCATTGAGTTTACCTTAGTCTACATACATGTATTTGATGTGATGTTTTACTTAGACCATAATTCAGGTTTTGTTTTGTGTAAACCAGGAAGTTTTACATTATCTATATCTCTATATATATATATATATATATATATATATATATATATATATATATATATATATAGAGAGAGAGAGAGAGAGAGAGAGAGAGAGAGAGAGAGAGAGAGAGAGAGAGAGAGAGAGAGAGAGAGATGTAAATCATAATAACGTCTTTAGAATGCATTCAATTTCATCATCTACATTTAGATTGTTTGTGTGATATATTGGTATTTTGGGGTGATGTTTCCCTCTCACATTTCCATTTTGAAAGATTTCATTTTTTTTTATCACAGATGATAAACATAAATTTCCTTACTCTCAAACTCAACTTGAATTACCCAATGTTTTGTCACTTTCATGCAAATTCACCCTGGAAAAGAGTTACATTTTATAGGGCTAATCACTTTTGGTTCTCCATCTGATTCATGTTATCAAAGAAGGTCAAAACCTCGGTGACGTAATAGCATGCACTAGAAGGGATTCCCCTGAACTATTTATAGGTACCTGTAGATGTGTTCAAGGTAGATTGTACAAATGTATCTCACCTGCCTGGCCACAAGGGTACCTAATCCTGTTTTCTCCCATTTTCACAAAATCTCAATTTATCCTGTTATCACTGGGTTAAAATGTCACTGTCATATTTGCAATTGACACATTTATTATGTTAGTTATGATGCAATGTACATTGTATGTTTGAATAGATAGTTGTCCATAAGCAGTGTTTTGTAAGAGTTCAACATAATTTTCTAATAGGAGAGCTGTGTATTTCACTGTCACAACAAATTTTATTTGTTTCTCAGTTATCTTGATATGGATCATACTGTTATCTGACTTCACATCAGTATATAATGATAATATACATGTAGTTTCCTTTTATTACAAACTTGCAAACATACCAAACAAAAAAACAAGAAATAATGCCCTCTTTCATTATACAAAAATAAAGAACACCCCCCCCCCCCCCCCACACACACACACACACATACCTCTATTTGCCCTTTTTAGCCCACCATCAACAGATAGTCGGCTTTTCTTATCACTCTCCCTCCGTCGTCCGTCCTTAAACAATTCTTGTTATCGCTATTTCTCATAAAGTACTAAAGGGATCTTTATGAAATTTGACATACAGGTTTCCCTTGAGGTCTGGTTTTGCAGTGTACATTTTCAGATGGGTCGGATCACAAAATGGCTGCCAGATGGCCATTTTGTATTTTAAAAATAAAAGTTTGTTATCGCTATTTCTCAGTAAGTACTGAAGGGATTTTTATGAAAATTGACATATAGGTTCCCCTTGAGGTCTTGTTGTGCAGTGTACATTTTCAGGCAGATCGGATTACAAAATGGCTGCCAGGTGGCCATCTTTGATTTTGAAAACTTTATGCGGCTTCACATGTGGATGCTATATGCCAAGTTTCTTAAAAATTGGCCCACCAGTTCTTGAGAAGATGATGTTTAAATGCAAAAGTTAACAGACGGATGACGACAAACGCTGAACCTTTGGCGAATTCAAGAATTATTGTCCAATCAGTGTTGACCTCCATTTATATAAATAGAAGTACCAACATCACTCTGGGTCAGTCTGTAAGTTGCGAGTTGAACCAACAACATAGCAAAAGCAGATAATTGAACAGGACAGTAGTAATTTATTTATCACAGATAAATAGTAACTGTCGTCTTCTAGTTTTGGGATAGTTTTTTATAAGGCTGAGACACAGTCACAGAGTGGTGTTGGAGCCCTAGGTCTCAGACTCTAGTGCTGAAAACACACACTAGCTGGCAGTGTAGCCTAAATACATATACAAATATACATGTTCCGAGACCCACTGTAAATAATTCAGTCTCTGTAATTAAACTGTGATTTATTGTGACTCCCTGAAACTCTTATAATAGTTGATCTTGTGAGAAAGCATTTTACATATATTTAAGTTTTAATTCAAATCCATTGCTGTGCCACAAAATAAGAGAAAAGAACAGTCAGTCATAGATCAAATGAAGAACATTCGATGGTGGGCGCCAAGATCCCTCTGGGATCCCTTGTTTCTTACTGGTACATGTGCACATGATCAATGACCACTTATGATCCCTCAGAGCTGTGTATCATGTTCCTTTCATCATGTTCATTACATGTTTCACATGGCCATGACAGATATATATACATGTACCTGTATTTTATCAGATAAAGTATTATTTCCGTGTAGAATAATTCCCAGGTACAGGTACAATGTAGATTTGTTAGAGCGTAGAGTCATAAGTGTTTTGAAGAAAATATTTAAATTTCATTTTTCAGTAACATATATTTGATTGATTTAAATATTTCAATTGTAAAAAGTTTATTAAGATTTAATGGAACAACAGTATTTATAATGAAATGTCAAGGTAGACTTGTCTATCTATAGATTTCATTTTATGATAAATTTAAAATAACTCTGAATACATTTAAGTAGAAAAAACGATGAGGTATAAATCTAAAATTAGAATATTATTGTATAAGATGACAAAAGAACTATCGCATAATGCGTTATGCATGTTGATGCAGTTTTCATTCCATTTTCCAAAGGATAAACACAAAACTTTTTAGATTCGTTCCTCAAGTCTCTTTAAATATAGCATCTGTTTTATTTTTGTTAAGCTGATTTCATCATTTTGTGTCCATGTCGACATCCCCCTTTTGTTTTGCACTGTCATTCGTCATTTTATAAGCATTTGGCAAATATTCTTATATTTTGGCTAATGAATTTATCTTTTGGCGAAATTGAGAATTTCCTTTAAATAAACATTTCCAGTCTGCCTGTGTGCATTCAATCTTTGAATATATTTCACACCTGTACATTGTTTTATGGTGATATGTACAATGTAGGCCTAAATTTCTATTGAAGTTTACTTGTCATGTCTGATTAAACATACGTGTGCCCAGTTGTGTGCAGTGGTCAGAAATTAAAGGGATGTAATCTGATAGGCTCCCATTTTTACTATCTGTTATGATACTCCAGTTAACATTAATGGGCAGTAATTAATTCCTGATAAAACTTCAATCAGATTTAAAACATGTTAAAATTCACAGTGTGTTAGGTCACTTATATCACTAACAATTACATCACACGTTATTGAAAAAAAAAAATTCATATCTTAATTACACTTACAAAATATGAAATAAAAATGATATAAAGTTGTAATTCAACCAATAAAGAAAGAAAATGGGTACCGATGTAGTAGCCAATTCTTTTCCCATCTAAAAGTTTCCCAGGGGAAAGAATTGACTTGTAGATCCCTAATGTGTATGTACAATGTATATGTATACATGCACATGACACACCAAGATATAACTGAAATATTGTGGAAAGTAATGTAAAATAATAACCAACTAACTGCATGTACAGAAGGAACCTTTTATTTTTTTATTTATATTTACATTTCAGATAAACTTGGAAGCTAACGGTGGTTTGAAAATAATTTATTCGGTCATTGTATGAAATTGGTGAGTTATATACTCAATGTAGTTACCAGAACTTTAATATACTGATAATGGGAAATTGTTGTCAAAAAGGACAAGAACCGGTCCAGTTATCAGAAATTGGTAAGGATGGAGATGAACAAAATGACACTCAGGCAAATGGGAAAAAGCAGAGATACACCAAAGATCCAACATCATTATCAGTATCCAGTACATGTAAGATTTTTATCACACTTGGCCCTTCAATCCATTGTTGTTCATCTGTCTACTTTTTCATTTAAAAGACTTCTATACAGGATCAAGAAACACTGGAAATTTGAGGAGCTTGGTCCTAGAAAGGGACTTAAGTTTTCAAACAAAAAGGGATAGTGCATCAACATTTCCCATTTGATTGGAATCAATGTTGAGGCCAAAATTAAATAAAGATTCATTTGATGTGACCTGACCACCCTCCTCCCACCCCCACCCCCACCCCCTCCCCCCAAAAAAGAAAAAAATAGCCGTGTCCCAAATTTTGTTAGGCAGTTTTGCCCATTTATTTATTTTATCAAATATCTCAAATTTTGTCCATTTTCCATATGAAAAGAAATTTTAAAGAATTGCCCACAGATCAATCCACTTCTCAAAAACTATTGGTCAGGGCATGTCAAATAGATCTTTTTTAACTGATGACCAGAATACATGCATGTAGTTATGTGTGTGGAAAGAAAGATATCTTTACATTTTGGTTTCATTTTGTCAAAGGTCAAGGTCATATCTACCAGAAAAAATAGTTTCTTGATGTAAACAGAAGCATTTTGCAACTGATTGCAGTTAAGTTCTTTCATCCTTAAATCTTATGATTGTTTTTACTAAAAATAATATACATGTGATCCTGTGAAATCTTTGTTCCTAAATTTGCCTTATTCCATTTTCTAACAATAGTACTATATTGAAGTAATATCAGCTATTTTTGTTGATTTGTTGAACATTTCAGATAAAATTGAAAACAATATTCTATAAACATTTATTTGATTATGTACAAGATAGGTGACTTGTGATTGCCTATATACATGTATTGGCCCGTGGACAGGCATGTATCATTTTGTATCATTTTGATTATGTTTTTTGATATCATCTTATTGATAAGAATTCTGATAGCAATTGATTGATGTCATATATCTTACAGCAAACAAAGGAAATTTACGTGCTCTGTATGATTATGAGGCTGGAGCTGAAGATGATTTGAGCTTTAAGAAAGGTGACTTACTGGATCTCCTTGACGACAGGTAAATCAATATATGTAAAGAGATTACCTATTGTAGTAAGTAATTATACTTATAAACAACAGGAATAAAAAAAATTACGTCAAAACAGTTATGTGGTATGGAATGGCCTTTAGCATGTTTAGGTGCTCAGATGGCTTCTTTGTAAGAAATATTTTTTAAAGTAAAACTGTTAAAGGTTGCCCCATTGGTCACTCTATTGTATCTCACGTAGAGGTAGAATGATGACTACAGTAAGCTGATATCAAATCTCTGTAGAATGATTGACTAGTTATATCAAATCTCACATAGAGGTAGAATGATGACCACAGTAAACTGATATCAAATCTCACATAGAGGTAGAATGATGACTACAGTAAGCTGATATCAAATCTCACATAGAGGTAGAATGATGACCACAGTAAACCAAATCTCACATAGAGGTAGAATGATGACTACAGTAAGCTGATATCAAATCTCACAGGTAGAATGATGTACAGAATGATAGAGGTTAGAATGATGACCACAGTAAACTGATATCAAATCTCACATAGAGGTAGAATGATGACTACAGTAATGATATCAAATCTCACATAGAGGTAGAATGATGACCACAGTAAACTGATATCAAATCACACAGAGGTAGAATGATGACTACAGTAAACTGGATCTCACATAGAGGTAGAATGATGACCACAGTAAACTGATATCAAATCTCACATAGAATGATGACCACAGTAAACTGATATCAAATCTCACATAGAGGTAGAATGATGACTACAGTAAACTGATATCAAATCTCACATAGAGGTAGAATGATGACTACAGTAAGCTGATATCAAATCTACAGATAAGCTGATATCAAATCTCACATTGATGATGACCACAGTAAATGATATCAAATCTCACATAGGTAGAATGATGGCTCTTGCTCACTTGTAGAATGATGACTACAGTAAGCTGATATCAAATCTCACATAGAATGATAATGGAATGATGGCTCTTGCCACTTGCTGTTGTTGTAGCTACTTGGAATGATTACTGCTAGCATAGAGGAAGTTTAAATACATGTATAAAGTGTGAACAATGCCCCAAATGTGCCTCAGGCAAACGCTCGATATGGAAATTTTCATTAAAAAAAAAGATGCCCCAAATGTGCCTCTGACAAATTAAAGCTTCTTGACTGTCTGTATATCCTAACAAACAGGAAACAGTGATTTATACAGCAACTTGTCTCAATACAAACTGTACAAAGTTGAAGTGGTACAAAATTGGACAGGAAATAAGACAATATATACCATTTCACTGAAAAATTAGAAAAACACAGGGTGTGTGAATACTTAAAAAGAAGTGTGAAATTTGAACTCTTTGTCACACTGGAAAAATGTATATGATATGAATCACATAGAACAACAAATTATATTTATTATGAACTCACTGTATGTTTTGACTAGGTACATTAAGGTTAATGTTAGCTTATCAAGACGCAATACAACTGCTGAGAATATGATAACAGGAGGAATAATAAAGTGTCAATTTCATGACATTTATATTCACTGATAAGTAATTACAGCTGTGAGATGAAGACAATTGTATACAATTATGGAATGAAGTACATGTATATGTAGATACTGAACTATCAGATGTTATACAAACGTAACAAGAAAAATATAAAAAAATACCTTTCAAAAATCATATTTAACATTGTTTAATCAGGACCATGAAATCAGGTAGTCATATTTAAGATTTTTCTTTAGTCATTAACTTATCAACCCCTATGATCACATTTAGACTCATCCAAATCAATAATTAGTATGGTCTACTCTCATAATTCAGGAGTGAACAGGTTCATATTGCATGTAAAATTATTATAAATTTTTTATTCTAAATCATACACCCCTGAATTTTGACAGTGTACTTAACCTCTCATTGAAATGGGCAGGTCCAAATGCGACTTCAGGGGTTTATGAGTTAAGATCACTTTCACAGTCTGGCCTTCCTTTTTAGCTCACCTGAGCCGGAGGCTCATATCTTAAAATAATTAGACTCAGTATCTCTGTTGAATTAAACTCTGATTTGGTTCCCTAGGGTTCAATCTTGACCCCACGGTAAGTGCCAAAGTTTCAAAATGGTTACTTTAGGAAATTTCAGTTTTGACTACTCTCTGGTTTCTATAGTAATCTAAAATTTGATGTTATATGACAGGAATCATATTTTGGCCACACCCTAGGCCAAAATAATACATGTATAAGAAAATGGGAAATTATAAAAAAAAAAAAACAAAACATTTCACTGACAGAACAAGGCAATATGCAGTGATATATATTGTGTAATATATCTCCATGTAGTCCTGATGTATTTTGGTCAAAAATATATATCTTTTACTTTATTTTCAGTGATGCAGATTGGTGGTATGCAAAACACACTAATTCCAATCAAAGTAATAGTAAAGCTCAGGGATATGTACCAAGAAATTATGTAGCAAAAGAAGATACATTAGAGTCACATGAGTAAGTTATTACACTTGATATGATTTAGTACATGAGTAAGTTATTACACTTGATATGATTTAGTACATGAGTAAGTTATTACACTTGATATGATTTAGTTAAGTTATTACACTTGATATGATTTAGTTCATGAGTAAGTTATTACACTTGATATGATTTAGTTCATGAGTAAGTTATTACACTTGATTGATTTATGATTTAGTACATGATATGATTTAGTACATGAGTAAGTTATTACACTTGATATGATTTAGTTCATGAGTAAGTTATTACACTTGATATGATTTAGTTCATGAGTAAGTTATTACACTTGGTATGATTTAGTTCATGAGTAAGTTATTACACTTGATATGATTTAGTTCATGAGTAAGTTATTACACTTGATATGATGAGTTTAGTACATGAGATTTAGTCATGAGTAAGTTATTACACTTGATATGATTTAGTACATGAGTAAGTTATTACACTTGATATGATTTAGTTCATGAGTAAGTTATTATACTTGATATGATTTAGTTCATGAGTAAGTTATTATACTTGATATGATTTAGTTCATGAGTAAGTTATTACACTTGATATGATTTAGTTCATGAGTAAGTTATTACACTTGATATGATTTAGTACATGAGTAAGTTATTACACTTGATATGATTTAGTACATAAGTAAGTTATTACACTTGATATGATTTAGTACATAAGTAAGTTATTACACTTGATATGATTTAATACATGAGTAAGTTATTACACTTGATATGATTTAGTTCATGAGTAAGTTATTTCACTCGATATGATTTAGTACATAAGTAAGCTATTACACTCGATATAATTTAGTACATAAGTAAGCTATTACACTCGATGTGATTTAGTACATAAGTAAGTTATTACACTTGATATGATTTAGTACATAAGTAAGTTATTACACATGTAGGTAAATGACTGTTTCTTAACCAAAGGATCATGGATATTTAGGATAAAACTAAAACCATGTCTTCATGTTCTACTTTTTCATAGCTGGTTCATGGGCCATTTGTCAAGAAAAGAATCCGAGAGATTAATTTTAAGCCCAGGAAATGATCCTGGTTGCTTCCTGATCAGAGAAAGTGAAACTAGCCTTGGTAAAGATTAATATTGTATAAATTTACCTTTCATCATTACAGGATACAGAAAATTGCTATTTTTTTTTTTTGCTATTTATCAAATAGCATGGCTTTTTTTGGATAGTACAAAATTACTGTTATAAATAATATTATCTACAAGTATCAGCAACAAAATCATCTTTTATTCTTTTGAGGGAATCAGCATAATTATAAGTTTTGCTTTGTTAATACAGTCGATTCCACTTAATTACATACCTGATCATTGCATATTCGTGTTTATTGCATAAGAACTCAAAACACATTATTTCCTATCTTTTGTATGTAAAATATTCCTTTTAATTGCATAGGTTAAACAACAAATTCCTGTTAATAGCATAAAATATTCTCCAAAATGGGGAAAAAATGTAGTGATTAAGGTAAAAATCTATATGTGGAAATGCGATTTCAACAGAAATGAGAACATACCAAACAATGTTCTATGAAAATTTTGCATTGATGATATTATTTTACCTTAATGTTTAATGATAATCCATTTCTAGTGTACCTAGGATGTTTATAATAGTATTATATATACAAATGATAGGACTAAGTAAAAGTGAATCATCATTGTCCACTAAAATACACTATTATTGTTAATTGCATATTCCTGTTATTTGCATATTTTTTCTGACATTTTGGCTATGCAATTAAGAGGAATCCACTGTACACACTTCCACTAAAGCTTTTGTAGTTGTAGTTTATTCTAGGCTATAGCCTGTTTGATTCTGACAGAATGTATCACTCTTACATCATAATTAACTTCATGAAAAGTATACTTCAAAAGATATATCTAAACCCGTTATGGTTATTGATAAGCTCTAATTGGTTATTGACTAGGAATTTTGCTATTTTACTCATGATTTTCCGTACTTTTCAAGTCTTTTTGATAATTAGATTACCCATTTGATTATGGCCAACATTCTGAGGTACCGACATTTGCCAGAGTTATAGAATTTCTTTTTAAAAAATCTTCAGAAATGTTTATTGCTACCTGACACTTAGGTTTGAAGTTAAACTTACAGTATATGATTTATGATGACATATACATGACTGAGTATTTGTTGCTTTCACTTTGTAGGTAGTTATGTTCTGTCAGTTCGGGACTATGATGATACAAAAGGAGATTCAGTCAAGCACTACAAAATCAGAAACATGGACAATAACGCAGGCTTTTACATAGCCGCTAGACGAGTTATGAAAACACTCCAAGATCTTATAGAACATTATTCAAGTAAGTCATGAAATCGTACCAATGTTGGACGACCTCCTTTTTATTTGTATAATTCTTCTTCTCACACCTAAGCTTGTACACATCAATTCCAGGTAACAACAGGTTGAATGTTTTTTTTTTAGAGTGATTCAGAACATCATATTTCCTACTTTATACAAGAAATCTTAAAATTTTGGGTTATGAGTTTGCAATTTGGGGGTTAAAATGGATGGGGTTAAAACAAATGTGAAAATTTAATGCCATGCTTGTTTTATTTTTGCTCAATATCCTGCCTAGAAATTCTCCCTTACACATGTTACCTGACAATGTTACCAGCTATAGGTGAAATACCAAACTATCTTGCTCATGTGCAGTCTCTGATACAGTTAAAGCTGAGATCTGAACCCATAAAGGTCAGTACAACAGGCCTTTCACTGGGTCTAAAAGTTACAGAAAATCTCTTACTTCGTCCATCTTAAGAGATGGTAAGAAATGCATGTATGCTTAATGAGACGTATTACGTGTGACTTTTCAGATCTAGAACATTCTACTACTGGGGGCTTAGTTATTGTAATATCACAGGTGTGAAATATATACCTGTTCAGCTGTTGCATTTGCAAAGCTATATAAGCACTGAATCAAAGGTAGACTTCTAATTCCCCAAGAGATAATAATCCACGTTGACTATGTGTACTACTACTTAAAAGGGAAACATTTTAATTCCACATGTAAATGTCACTGGTATTTCATCACATGCTATCAGTCTTAAACAAAAGTCAAAATGGCAGAAGAGGGATATTGGCAAAAATGTGAGGTGACTTGTGGCAGACAGAACAATTTTGAGTAATGCAGGGTGACAACCTCACCCTCTGATGCAAGCACTGAGTATTTAGGTACTCCGAATGAGGCAGTTTTTATGAAGTGAAGCCCTTGACCTGGGTATTGGTCAGATCAGGCCACCTAATAAGCCTGGTGAATGGGACCTCATTTCATGATACTGATCTCACGGGGAGTAACTAGTTTGTTTGTTTGTTGTTTTACATCCAGCCAAGAATTTTTCACAAATATGGAGATGTAACAAGCATCAGGTGCAAGGGGCTAAGGCCAATACATTGAGGTTGTTTTATGTGCTATATCTTCCGTGAGACGGGACCTCGGTTCTAAGTCTCATCTGTAAGACCTGTGACTTTCACTTCATATGGGAAGCGCTTCGCAAAGGAGCAGTCACTACCATTTTTTAAGTCTTTGGTATGAGACTAGTAGTTGGACTTGAAATAGTAATCTTCTGCTTGTGATCTGATTACTCTACCACAAGACCGCCACAAGTAGTAACTAGTTCTGTATTGTATATCATGACCTCTGTTTGTTTGGTTGACTGTGTTGTAGAAAGTTGAAAACAAAAAATTTCATTCTTACATTGCAAGGTAAATATTATCAGTATTTCACTTTTTACATTGAGTCAAACAAATTTTTTTCTATCTGTGAAACAGATGCTGACATATATGTTTGTTGATGCAAGCTATGATCATTTTCAATTTTATGCTTTTTTAGGCCAATCAGATGGGTTGTGTCGACAGTTAACAAGACCATGTCTCAAACCAAAACCGGTGATGAATGACTTGTCACGTGAAACCAAAGATGCCTGGGAAATTGACAGAGACAGTTTAGAGTTTGTCAAGAGGTTGGGAGCTGGTCAGTTTGGAGAAGTGTGGAAAGGCAAGTTGATGTTTCAAAATGTTAACCTTATGCCAAAAATTGAAAAAAGATATTTGTTTGATGTGACCAGACTAATCTGGTTAAAAAGCCCAGATCCCAAATTTTTGTACCTCCACTGGGCGAAAGGGACTTTAACTTTTACCCTTGACAACCCTTCCACCCATCTGTCTGATTTTTTTTCCACACTCTAACATTAGGAGTCCTCATCCAAGTTTTATGAAACCCATACACAATGGTAAGAACCAGAACATGCAAATATAGTTTGAATTTGAGATTATTTAATACCATTTTAGAGTTATGCCCCTTTATAACTTGGAAAATTACAATTTTTTTTTCTTTTCTGCACTATAACTTAAGTTTGCCTCATTCAAATTCTATGAAACTCGTACACAATGCTAAGAACCACAAGACACAGACAGATTGTGAATTTGGGCAGTGAGTCATTTACCTTTCTAGAGGTATGCCCCTTTTATAACTTGACAAATTGCAAATATTTTTAATATTAAATACATGGTTAGAAAGAGTATAAAATCCTTTGCTAAAACTGAAATTTATTACCCCAGGGGCGAATGTTCAGTCCCTAGAGTTGGGCCAATATGGCCACATAGTGATATTTTCTTAGAAAATCACCCTTTCTTCTTTTATGCATTGTAAAGAAAACATGGAAAAGGTGAATACATTTCAAGAAATAGCATAAATTTCTCTACCAAAGTTTTGAAATGTATGTGACCAATATATATTATGTGACCAATATAACCATGTATTGATAAACTAAGTTTTAGAAAAACTTCTTCTCTACATCTATGAAATGTAAAGAAAAACTGAATACATTTTTAGAAAGAGCTTAATGCTTTCTACAAAAATTGTAAACTTTATGACCCTTGGGGCAGGGGTTTAGAATCTGCTGTGTTGCCCACTAGACTCTACATTTGTTAGGAAAAAGAAAACTGAATACATTTTTAGATTGAGGGTAAAATTTTCTAAAAAAATTGTAAAATTTATGACCCTTTGAGCAAATTTTAATTTCAGTGCTGTACTGTCATTTTTGTCAAGTTATTGCCCTTTGAACTGAAAATTTCATTAATTTTTCTTGTAAGGACCCACACATCTACAATCCTTTCTGGTTTATATCTAGATTTACATCATAGTTGATAGTTATTATTATCTCGATCAAGTTTGAATTTCAGCACTGTATTTTGTTGTTGTTGGAGTTATTGCCCTTTGAACTTTGAAAGTTTTGTTAATTTTTCTGTGTAACATGCTTTCTCAGTATCTCTAGTTAAAATAGATAAATATGGTGGGGGACATTGGAATGCTGTTCTTTTATTAATTTACAATTTAAATTGCAATATTTTTATCTTTCTAGGAAAATGGAACAAAAGCACTGATGTAGCTATCAAGACCTTGAAAGCGGGAACTATGTCGCCTCAAGCATTCTTAGGGGAAGCTCATATAATGAAACAATGTATACATGAAAAGCTTGTTAGACTGTATGCCGTCTGTTCTGATGTAGAACCCATATACATTGTTACAGAACTTATGTCTAAAGGTAGTCTCTTGGATTACTTGAGAGAAGATGAAAGCCATATTTTGAAATTTGCACAACTTGTAGATATCGCGGCACAGGTTTGTATATCTTTTGCCCTTGTACATTCAAACATTGTAGCAATGGTTATGGAAAAATTATCATATGTATGGTGAAAAAAAAGCATATGAATTTATGTAGAAACAAATTGTATAGAATGTTATGAAATACTCTACCTCTCTCTATATCCTTGATACCAAAAACATCTGAGATGTGTATCAATACCAATCTGTATGATACATTCTAAAATATTAGGTCTTCTGTATAGCACTTTGTCAAAAATCAATATGGAAGAGTATGAAATGGTTGTTAGTGGAGCATGACCTAGAGAGTCACACTGTAATTTATTGTTATTTATTTTATTCCTTTCTACACCCAGATTGCAAGTGGAATGGCATTTTTGGAATCAAAGAAGTTGATTCACAGAGATTTAGCAGCAAGAAATGTTTTAGTTGGGGATAATAATTTAGCAAAGGTCGCTGACTTTGGTTTGGCAAGAATTATAGAAGACGATGAATACAATCCAAAACATGGTAAGATAATACAAGCTGATAAATATATGAATATGTAAATATGTAAATTTGTTGTTGGTCAGAGTTATGTGAACTAGTGTTGTTAAATTTGATCACTGTAATATATGCTATTTGTTTTTAACTTAGTATGCATGATTGTTAAGTCAATATCAACACAATTTGTGAAAGAAAACAGAATTTATTGATTAACCGTTTCAACCCTACAGACTACAATAGACTGGTCTTTAACAATGTGGAAAGCATACCATTTGGATTTTCATGGTTGAAAGGGTTAATGAGCCTCTAGCATGGGCTTAAAATGACATAGGGTACAATTTTAAACAAATGGCTTATTAACTCAAATCTGATTGACACTTTGTATGCTCATTATAATAATATTTAGAAAGTTGTAAGGAATTTTCTAAGGATCATAGTGACAAAGTTTTATGGTCATGGGGTAAAAGGTCAAGGTCATAGTCACTTTAGTACAGAGAAAATGTGATATAGATATTATGTGAAAACCTAGTTGTAAACTAATTTGACAGGAACCATTCACATACAAAGCTGCATAACATTTAAGAACAACAAGGTCCTAGACATTTTTGACTTCTTGTGAATAACAAGTGAACCACTTTTAACCAAACTTGGCTGGAATTATCCCTATGGGAAGCTTCATGAAATTTGCAAGAG
This sequence comes from Atrina japonica, assembly GCA_030159075.1. Classification (NCBI taxonomy): domain Eukaryota; kingdom Metazoa; phylum Mollusca; class Bivalvia; order Pterioida; family Pinnidae; genus Atrina; species Atrina japonica. The sequence continues at coordinate 2,337,793 of BROG01000003.1, forward strand.
AAAAGGGTCCAGTAATCTAGGGGTCCAGAAAGGGCCAAAAATAGTATGATCTCCATGATTAGCATAATCTCATATTAGTAATATTTCAGTCAGGTGACCATTAAAGACCTTTGGGCTTTGTGTTTGACTCACTTTTTATGCCAACTGCTTGGTGAAAAAGTAATTGCTACTTGTTTTAAAAAGTCTTAAATATAAAATAGATCAAAATTTATATCTGGAATCTCTAACCTCTCAGCCAATGCAAGCAGGACTGTCCATTTTGAGAAATTGTATCTGTTGTCCTACCATGTTCCAGCAAACATGGCAAGTGTTTTTATCCCCGAAAGATCCGCAGGGGGCATATAGTGTTTGGATCCTTCGTCTGTCTATTTGTCTGTCAGTAATTCAGCTCCACTTACATATAAAAAATAATATATGTAATATTTCAAGTTTGGATTGTGATACAATAACCAAACTTGGACTGTAAGTTCATCTAAAGGTTGCTTACACTTCACGGATATCACATTCTCCTGGGGATGGGTTGGGGTCATTTTATTTTCCAGCCCAGAGTTTTCCTCCTCATCAGAGTTCATCACCATTACGAGACCTTGATCAGCTGTTTACACAGTTGAGTGGCTTTTACTCATAATGTTTAGCCAAGTTACTGAGCAGTATTTCTAGAAATGTTCTACAGTTTCACCGGAAGCATGATTTATCAAATGCAAGATGTTACAGGAGCTCCGATTGGTCAATGAGAGCTATAGAAAATTTAAAATAATGGATTGACTTTCCGGCCAGAAAACCAGACACCAGGGTACACAGACATTTATGTTATGGCTGGTTTTCTGGCCTGCAGGGTTCAAAGGGTTAAAAGCATCTGTTTAACTTCTGAGCTTTTAACCTCCAAAGCCTCAATTCTGATAGGATCCTGCACAAGTTACATTAGTTACTTTATGTATAAAGTATGGTAGCTTTAGCTACATATAGAACATATGACTTACAATGATTTTTTTTATCATTTTCATTTACACTTTAGAATTTGATATTGAGAAAGAGTTATATATTTTTGCTTCATAAACTGATATATTTCTTTTTAACTTCGTAAACTGATATATTTCTTTTTAACTTCGTAAACTAATATATTTCTTTTTAACTTCGTAAACTGATATATTTCTTTTTAACTTCATAAACTGATGTATTTCTTTTTAACTTCGTAAACTGATATATTTCTTTTTTAACTTCATAAACTGATATATTTCTTTTTTAACTTCGTAAACTGATATATTTCTTTTTAACTTCGTAAACTGATATATTTGTTTTTTACAGGAACAAAGTTCCCAATTAAGTGGACAGCACCAGAAGCTGCCCTGTACGGAAAGTTTACAATAAAGTCAGATGTGTGGTCATATGGTATCCTGCTGGTGGAAATCGTAACACATGGTCAAGTTCCATACCCTGGTTAGTATTTCGGAAATTTGGTTGTTGTGAAATCATAATTTCTATATTTGCTTCAAGATTCTCTTTTCTGTAAAACTTATGTAAAAGTTTTCAGGAAGGTTTTAAGAGATGCCTAGAGTAGTTAATGGTTCAAAATAACCTTTAGCGAAAATGATGAAACATGTCAATTCATGCTGTTTCTATAAATGATGTTCTTCATGGATATTCTTTCCCAATTTATTTTATTTGTTAGGGACATTTCTTTGTCAGCTCTCTGCCTAGGCTCACTACATTTGATATACGTTAAAATATCATTATTTTCATATTTTCATAAATGATGAAACATGTCAATTCACGCTGTTTCTATAAATGATGTTCCTAATGGATATTCTTTCCCAATTTATTTTATTTGTTAGGGACATTTCTTTGTCAGTTCTCTGCTTAGGCTCACTACATTTGATATATGTTAAAATGTCATTATTTTCATATCTGTTTGTGAAAACAACAACAACAACAAAACAAACAAACAAAAATGTAACAAAATTAAAAACTTTAATTGTTTAGGTGATATTTCTTCAGTTTGAATGCGCAAAAGTCATGGCTTAAAATAGCCTATCTGGAACTATAGTGTAACTGTAGTATTTATCTTTACAGGCATGGCAAACAGAGAAGTGCTGGAACAAGTTGATAGAGGCTACAGGCAACCCAAACCGGCCCATTGTCCCGATTCTATGTATGATATTATGAAGAAATGCTGGGACAAAAAATCTGCCAATAGGCCGACATTTGAATACCTTTTTAATTTCTTTGACGATTACTTTGTGTCAACAGAACCAAATTACAAAGATGCAGACGAATGAACATCTGGGAAAATCTCCTGGTTTTGACAATTTGCCAGCTATGTTGCAATGTTTCATATAATGACATATGCATATATATATATATGCACTTTATATATATATATATATAAATATAAAGTAATATGCACTTTATATTGTAATATATATATATAAATATAAAGTAATATGCACTTTATATTGTAATATATATATATATAAATATAAAGTAATATGCACTTTATATTGTAATATATAACTAGTTTACCAAAATCATTTACTCTCAAGTTAATTTTTACTACATAATGTATTCCTGTTTTGTCTTGTATAGTTCACTGTTCCATCATTTTATGCATTTTTCATTTAACTTTTTTTATATCATTCACTGTTCAAGAGAGACCTAGCAAGTCTCCAATAGTTTGTGTAGGTTTGATTATGGAGGAGAATCAATAGAGCTTTAAAATAAAAAGATTTTGTTGTTGTTCATTCATTAAGGGATAAACTGAACAAAATCTCTGAAATAGATTACTTTTTGACTTGTAATCTCATTTCAAATGTTTAGTTGATAAAAAGCATTGTTTATTCCATTAAGTGATGTAATTGAATAAACGATACTACAAAATTGATAAGAGATGGTTTGAAATTTTTAAAACTCAATCTTTAATTTTCCATAAAAGTAAGATAGTTAAAATTAACATGTGAATGTATAATTATTCAAAGAATACTATCATACTGGACACAGAAAATATATTAATTGAGTAATATATATATAAGATCTACATGCATTTCGTTTTAGTGAATTGGAGGAAATTTTAATGAGCACAATTTTAGAAATTAATCAGTTTATACTTGTCATTGTTTTATATATATCATCATCTCTCTGATTGGTCAAGACATTGCTTAGGAGTGATAAATACAAACACGGTGCTTAGAAGTCATAAGTACCAAAAGTAATGTGCAATTTCTACTTGAAATGACATACACCCAATTGATGAGCTTTTGTATTGACAAGGACAGATTTTATTTTTAATACATGATGCCATGATTGTTTATCAGAAAAAACAATATTGTGATGTCACATCAGGAAATGGCATATACTGACTATGTACACTGATGGCTGTTTCCCAGTCATTTTGTTTGTGATACAGTAATAAGATAAAAAGAAGAATAAAACGGTTACAAACTTTGACTAAGGTTGATATAAGATTTTTGTTAATATTTTTCATAATCAGTAATTGTATATTATTGTATACAAAGGTCATAGGTAATGAAATATATAATATTTATACTAAAAATGTCTATTACCAAAGTGATTCTCAGTAGCTCTAGGTCTGTAAGAAATTGTAGAGCTTGAGAAATGATATACTTATATATGACACATTATGAAGCAATCAGACCTGTATACGTATGTATCGATCATGTTGTCAGTGATCTTCTATTTAGAAAGGAGCAAGGAATGTATCCTTTAATTTAGATAAATGTATCTGGTATATATACTTACATGACGTACCTAAAGTTCTAAAGGACATAGACGAATATGGTGTCAATGGTCAGTGTTTCAAATACCTTTATTGTAACTAAGCATAATCATTATATATTATTTTTTGTGATATGTATAACTTTCAGGACATTTTTCATGACGAAGTTCAAATTCTATTCATATGTTTTTTTTTGTTATTTAATTCTTAATTTACTGCAGCTTGTAATTTTGCTGACCTGTAAGTTGCCTCTTCCAAATTCTTTTCAATTTTATGGAAAACAAAATATATGCAGGGTTTTCCCTTACGCATGATTTCTGCATCTCTGATTCATAAAATCTTTTCAGGACACAAAACATGAATATTAGTGAGTCCCTAAAGATGCACAAAAATTCTTTTTTTTTAACCTGAGACGGAAAATGTTTGCCTTTGTTTCCATGTATTTTCTTGAATTTCATTGACTTAGGGTCTTACAAGTTTAACGAATGATTCAGGAATTTTGTTCTTGTGGGTCCCTGAGACTCGGTAAAATAACACCCTAGGGAAAACCCTGTATATGGCTTGTGAAAATGACGAAATATTAACCAATATTTCGTAAAAAAATGCTTGATGAACAAGTATCAATTATAATTTGTTTTCACCATTTTCTGGGTTTGATTCTTGTGTGTTTATTGTCATTCAAAGATCATTGTTTTGCAGAAAATGTTTGAAATTTAGAGATAAGATTATGAATATCGGGTGAGAATCAGTAACCACTGAATTCGGTAGGAGAGGAATTCTGAAATGATTTTTGTTTATGTAAACAGAAATGTTTCTACACCAGATTTGTCCATGTATTGTTTATGTTTCATTTATGTATGTTATTTTAAAAATCATAATGATTTTGAAAAAGCAAATCTACAAAAATTGACATTACCTTGTCACTATCTACAAAGTAATTAATTCACAGTTTACACTCATGCTTAATTCAAAGTATACACTCATGCTTCATTCACTGGGAATCTATTTTTGTATGACATTTGTAATTTTGAACATTTATGGTTTGACCAATTGAAATATTGAAAATGTAATATACAATTTTTTTTGATTTTTGAGATACACCACCGAAAATGATTGTAACAAGTGTATTACACAAGTGGTTCCGTGGTGTATTACACAAGCTTTTCTGTATTTTTGTAATATATTATATAAAATTATTTCTAGACTATTTATGATATCAAATATTATATCATATATATATATATATATATATATCATAACGCAAATAAATACATGCAAATAGTATAACAAGTAATTACAGATATTTCTTCATAAAAAATAGACTATGGAATGTAGTGAAGGAAGACGGATTATTCTTAGATCAGTTGTTATGAAACAGCTTTTTAATCAAAAGATTAAATTACAAAATCAACTATATATGCTGGCATGTAAGCTATGTATAAATATAAGCTTCTGAAGTATCAGATATAGGCCTACAATGTATATGTATTTATATGTGTATATCTTATATAACAAGTAAGCAGGCAAAGAAGCTGTTTTCTGAGCGGTTTCTCTACTTAATGTACCAAAAAAGTCATAAGTTTAATTCCATACGTAGACATACTGTTATGCTAGCTTTGACAGTTCTAAGTAAGATGACCATATTTACCTAGGTTATTAGTCCAATATTGGTATTAAGCTGATAGAAAAAACACAATGATGATATTAGAAACCGTCATTGACAAACTGCTTTTGTCTTGTAGTATTTTGTTGTACAGTCTTTGATAACAAATTTTAATGAAATAAGACAATCACTTGCTACAACAAAATTAATTACCGTAATTAGTACCAATCTCCTGGGCCTGGCACCATAAAACTTAAGAATTACTTAAGTCTAAGAATTTTACTCAACTCTGGCTAATCCTGAAATCTGATTGGCTGAGAGGGCCAAGTTGAGAATATTCTCTGACTTGAGTAAAAGACTCCAGTTCCAAATTACAGAATTGTTATTAAAAACTGTAATGTATTATGTTATTAATATTACAAACATAATACCAAAGTTATAATGCTAAAGATGATCATTTTTGTCAATTTAGACTTCATCAGTTGAGCTCCAGTTTAAAATAGATTTTCTAAGGGAAAGTAACATAGAAGGCCAAATAATGGATAAAAATACTATCCATATACCTGAAATGTAATTTGCAAGTTTAGAAGTTTAAAAGTAATTATTCATTTAATTGATTCATCAAGAAAAAATATGTGGCTAACGACACACTCCAGGAAGTGATCAATATTTTGTACATGAACTCTGATATCATAGAATTGATGTAATGCTTAATCATTTTTATGTGAATGTATACTGACAATGATAATAGATACATACTTAGGAAACCACACCCCAATGTTAAATGATTGTAGATATTTCATCATAAAACTGGAAATCTGAAATAAATAAAGAAAGACTATTGTAGAATTGAATACACAATAAGAGTAAAGGAAAATCACGAAATATTAATCACTAACAAAAGGATAATCTTTGCTTAATTACAAATAAATGTAATGTGAAAAAAAATAAGCAATTTACAATCTAAAATTTGTAAAATTATTGACTCCTGTCAAACATGAGCAAGAAATCCATAAATTCATTGGTCGTAGGTAATGCTGATTTCACCAACTAAAAATGGAACTGGAATCGTTATATTGGGATTCAACACACTGGATTGCTATCGCACTAATTGTATCATTTTCATGGTATTTGTACGGGTTCTGCCACTTCAGTCAGAATTCACTAATGTTTTAATAGAGTTATTGATGCTTTACCAGGTGCCATAGGTTGAACAAAGTTAAGGTTCTTTCTGTATTTCTTAAGGAACCAATTTTATTCTCTTTTACCACAAATCATTCTTTACTACAACTGTGATGCATTCAGTATTTTTAAAAGACTTCAATCTATGCAACAAATTTTTGTATTCTTTTTAACTGTTTATCATATGGATATTTTTTACTCAAGTACATATTATATTTACATGTACATTTTAAACATGTGTACATGTTATTCACGTTTGTATGTAATTCAATTCATGATTATTTTGTTTTCATGCATATAGGTAAATGACATGTTTATTGTTTCTGTATACTTATTTGTGTATATATTTTGTCTAAATTTTCTTATTTTGTCAATTATTTTCTTTGTTAAAGCCACATTCCGGGGAGTAATGTAGGGGCCTCTGTGGCCGAGTGGTTAGAGCATTGCGCTTTAAATCACAAGGCCTCTCACCTCTGGTTCGAATCCTGCTAGGGTCGTTTCGAATTATGTGGGAAAGTTTGCCAATAAAAACTGGACGCCATCATATGACTGAAAGATTGTTGAGTATGGCGTAAAACAAAAAATCAAATCAAATCAAAACCCCGGGAGTAATGTTCATAAATAAACCTTTTCTGTACTGTCTGCGTATTCACATGAACTTTCTTTGTATTTTTAAAGTCCTATTCCAACTGATTAGTTAATTGATCGTGGAAAACCGCTAACACATTGATCTATTTTTAAACGGTATGGTGTTGTCAGTCACGTGGTGAAGCTCTACTGAGCATGTTCGTTTCACTGTCTAGACAATCCAGAAAAGTGGAACACCAATCAAATGCTCTAGAACACTGTCTTGGGCAAGCAATGTAGCCATAAACTTGCGTGAATCATGTAAATTTTATCGACATCTTTGAAATAACTACTTCCTGCCCTGGTACATTCAATTGTAACCTGTCCGAGAGTGTGCTGGAACAGTGAATAGAGCACACCCTTTATATCACTTGTTCACCAGGGTAAATTTAAGAATTCCTATGAAATTCCCCTAATAACTCCATTAATACATCAAATTTTTAATTTTTTTATTTTTATTTTCGTCGGTTAGGAGTGGTTTTATAATGAAAATGTCAAAAATTACAATTACATTTAGAAAATTACAATAACGTCCCTGGAATGTGACTTGTTATTATTACTATTACTTCTACTATTTTTTATTATTATTATTATTATTATTATTTTTATTATTATTATTATTATTATTATTATTGTAATATGATTATTATTTGAAAAGAAATGAAACTCATCATTCCAAAATTTCAGTCAGCTAAATATTCAAATGTGATAACAGATAAACGAAATATCCATAATCTTCTTTTAAAAAATCTATTTTTAGATGTCTGCTGTGTTATGTTTGAACTTTAAGATAAAAACACAGCACCAAGTATTTTTGGTAAGAATTTGGCAAGTATCATATCCTTGGTGTTGATAACTTAACCATCAATTTCATTACCCCCATCTCCCCTGGGGGCTAAAAGACGGGGCCAAATCTGATAAATTATTGGTCTCTGGTCCAGGACATGTACTGGAATCAAACAAACTGGATACATAAGGATGGAACCCTTTACAAAATTGTGAAATCCAATTTCCGATGTTTTGCTGCTAGTTCTGGATTACTGATGAGGCTTTTCAGCTTCTTATTTATTTTAATACATATAATTTGAACATTCCTAGTGAGGTTTTATTCAGCACCTTGTTATGTACATTCCATCACAGAAATATTTTATTGTTCTTTATAATGATTAAAACATGTTTTTTGTATATCATTTAAGATATATATATATATATATATATATATAATTATGACATACAATGATTACTGACCATTAACTGCAGAGTATTTTGTAAATCCATTTATATTAAATGTTACTTTTGTATATCCAGTATCAAACATATATATGATCTAACGTAAGTATAAACATAATATTATCATGTCTTCTTGATCACCTCTATATCTGTCATTATTTTATATATAAAAGCTTCCCTCAACTTATGCGTTTGTGTCTTTTATTGACCTGCAAGTTTCGGCTCTCTTACGATGCACTATCCTGATCCACTAAATGTTTGCCCAACATATGTCTGAAAATATCTCATAACTTTTTATGAGTCGGAGGGTAAAGCACCCGCTTTCGAAGGCCTTTTAACCATCTTGTCTGAAAGAACAATGACACATTGATATTTTGTGCAGTGTTTTATAGATCGTTCAAATTTAGATTCGTCCTAGAAATGTATATGGGAATTTTATCAGAACAACGCATTGATTTGTATGGGAGATGACATTATTGTATTGCCAATTGGCTGAATCTGGTGGATTTTTAGACAGAGCAGCGATAATGACTATAATCAGACAACTATCAACACGACTTAAGGTCAGTAATGGCCACTCCAACGCCAAAATAATCTTGTTTGGAATTTGATCGGCATTATTACACATAAGGTGTGAATGTACAAGGACAAATGCGATGGCATGTTTCACTGATATCTGTATGGCGTAAAACATCCCGATTTGACGTCATTCCCTTGGGTGAAAAAGTGGTCACGCTTTACCTAAGAATTGGAACTTTAAGGATGGCATTGGCCGTATAAAATGCCAAAATCGTCGATGTTCTGGAAGAAATATGTCGATGTATTCAGGATTTTTAATTACCCATACGATAATTTTGGGATCAATCTTACTCACACTATTGGGAGTAAAACATGTATGTTACTCTTGATCTATTTGTAACAGAACCAACCTGGCTCAGTCGGTAGCGCACTAGGTTGGTTTCTTGTCCTTCGGATGAGACAGGTAAAAACCGAGGTCCCGTGTCACAGTACGTGTCGGCATGTTAAAGAACCCTCACTGCTCAATAGCCGTAAGTGTCAAGCATAGGCCAAAAATTTGAAGCCCTTCATCGGCATTTGGTATATGAGTGAAAGATTCTTGAGAGGGACGCTAAACAACAATAAACAAACAAACCGGGTCATCTTCTCTACAACTAAACACTTGCCGCCACTATATGACAAAATATGAAAAATTGTTTAGTGTGGCATACAACACCATTCAATTTCAAAATCTTGAAGCTTACGTTGAGACATGGTTAAAAAGTCTTATAGTCCTTTGAAGATGGACTAAGTGTGTAAGAATGAGGAAATCTGTGGAAACAATTTTTTCATTTTCATTGAAAGTACTCTTTAATGAATTCAGGAAATCTTCTGGATAAATTCGTTTGTCAGTTCGGTTTGGAGCCCTACTGGAACCAAAGCTATTTTTGTGAGAAAGAGTTCCAGTTTACACGAAGACTGACTGTAGTCAAATTCATTTAGTAAGCGTCCAATGGCAGCGAATTGTGAATTATACTAACATTTTATACGAATCTGTAGTACATATGAAGCATTACCTAAATCTTTGTATGTTCTTGTTTTACTCTCCCTGTTGATATGAATGAGGGACCTCTGTGACTGAGTAGTTAAAGCATCGCGCTTTAAAACATGATGTCTCTGACTTCCTGTCAGCATAGTTTCGAGTCCCGCTGGAACCTAAGCTTATTTTTGAGGGAAAGTTTGCCAGTTTACTTGCATAAGGCCGGCGGTCTCTTCCCGGGTACATTATAACCGGGTTCTCTCCTCTACCATTGAAAACTGGCCGCCACCATATATCTGAAAAATTGTTGAGTGTGACGTGAAACACCATTCAAGATTTAAAAATTTAAAATTCGATATGAATGGATGCAACAAAAAAGTGTCAAAATACATTTGTAGTACGTATAACAAAATTAATATTCTGACAATCTATCAAACTTACAATTATTTCTCGAATTCAGTATTCAATATCTATATATTGCCACCCAGGCCAAAATTACAGATGGAAGCCGGATAAGTGTTAACATTATCGATCCAGCCAAACATATTTGGAGCCCTGACAAAAGTCGCAGAGTGATGTACACGCTTATTATCTTAAAGTATCTTTTATTTCTAGCTCACGGAAATATATCGCGTTCATAAGTATGATCATTTTCATTATTAGTTGACAAACCATTATCGATGTATCTAAATATCCACAACGGACTATATCTCCCGACTCATTGGCTTTTGAATGAATTCTAGGAAGGAAAGGATTGACCAATACAGCAGAGCGGCACAATTAGTGACCACTTACGTGTACCTATTTTTAGAATCAGAGTAATGTTGAAAACATTTAGTGAAGGCAGTAAATTGTCATTGTTACCACAATTTTCAACGAAATACGTAAAAATATCTCAATTTAATTTCTATGCGAGCAGACAGTAACAGGCTTCTGTAAATATACGCTTCCAAAAGGAATGCATGGTACCTGATCCCATCTCTGAATTTCCAGAGGTCCATGTTGGTCCAATGTTCACCAGATCTGTATATCGTATCCTGGACATCCTGCAGATTAATACTTTGGTACCTGTGGTTTTTATATACACATTCAACAAACACTGAAACAAATAAAAACAGTTCAGTCTTTAAAAAATTCAACAAAACAATCTTAACATGTATAATTATTTTATTGTAGAACCTTCGTGTTTGGTGTTCAAATTGTGCCAACGTTCAAATGATTGAAGACTGAGTAACAAATGAAATGTACAATCATATATTTAAAGCTTAATCTTCTTGGTTACATGGTTAGTTACATCAAAAGAATACAAAAATATAAAATATCTGTTTCTGTACAAATGTATTAAAACTCATCACACCCTTCACCAATGAATATAAACCGACAACATGAATATGATAGAAATGATGAGGAATGTTTATGAACATGGTTTGACTGTTTCAATAGTAAAAAGCATTTGAACACAGGATTATGAAAAATTAAATATTATTGTACACATATTTAAGATGCTAAATGTAAATTTAAATGACAAAAATAAAATCAATCCAGCCTCAACTGGTAAACTGGTATTATGTTTGCAACAGTACACAATTTTATATAATTACTTGGAATTTTGATAAGACAATGATTTTAGGCATTGATTCAAAAAGAATATACATGTATACACAATTTACCAAAACCATGAATATCTTATAAGAACTGAAACCAATTAAAGAATGACCCAATACACAAAAGTACACTATATATATATACATGTATTAGTCCCATGTTATTTACCGGGGATAAAATATAAATAGAATCCCTGGACCAGGGGCTCATCACTCATTGTATCCCAATACATTCATGATCAAATCATATACAACAACTGTGCAAACAACATCTAGGGGTCATTCTTACAATTTTTATGAACATCTTTGGGCATTTTGTCGTCATGCACATAACTTCTTTGCTGCATGTTCTGGTTCTAAAGTGAGTGTAAAAGGTACCACTATTTCACTCTCCTAAAGCAAATATGACAGTAAATGCGTAATATCCTCCCAAAGGGTAATGAATTTGTAACTTTGGTCAATGTTTTCAACTAACGTTTCGCATCAATAATTCCTGAAAGAAGATTTAAACAGTTATTTTGTGCTCATAACTGCATACTCAATGCAGTCATATTTGGACTTGTCCATTTCAAAGAATGGTTAAGTCCACTGTCAGAATTCAGGGGTGTATAATTTAAAGTAAAAATTTTATAATAATTTTACATGCAAAATGGACTTGTTCACTCCTGAATTATGACAATAGACTGTACTATTTATTAATCTGGGTGAGTCTAAATGTGATCACAGGGACTGATTAGTTAACTATATAAACAGAAATACTGAGTTTAGGGTCTGTAGGATGTTTATATACAGACTAAAGGATTTGCATATTTATTAGTTAAATCAGATGCACATAGATATTAAAGAAATAAAGAAATAACCACCCCTAAGAATGAAGCTGACTTAATTCAATGACACAGGACCAGTCAGTGTTATTTGGGCGAGCATGTTTTTGACTAACCAACCATTATTTTCAATAGTGAAGTCACCTGTAGATATATTTTAATACAAATCTAAGGCGTTATTTAATTCATGTCAGCTTGTCTAAAACTTTAGCATTAAATGTACTTGTACAAATTTTTTGAAATTAGGGTGCATATAAACAGGACAATTTGTCATTACTTATGTATAAAAGATAAAAACAACAAAATATGACAATTTATCATATTGTAAACTGGATACTCATACTGCATATACATATACTATTCTTACCTAAATCACGGTTTATCAGTTTCTGTAGCATTATTTCAATATCAGTTTCTGTAACATTATTTCATTATAAGATTCTGTAGTATTATTTCCTTATCAGTTTCTGTAGCGTTATTTCATTATCAGTTTAAGTAGCGTTATTTCCTAATCAGTTTCTGTAATATTATTTCATTATAAGATTCTGTAGCATTATTTCCTTTTCAGTTTCTGTAGTGTTATTTCGTTATCAGTTTCAGTATCGTTATTTCATTATCAGTTTCAGTAGCTTTATTTCATTATCAGTTTCTGTTAGTGTTGTTTATGCATGAAATTTCTACTGTTACACTTAACTTCATACATAAAAACACACCAAACATCTTTTCAGCAAATCCCTCTATGATTATGTTGTAATGGACTAACAAAAAAGAAGGATAAAAGAAAGGAATTTTGAATCCAAACAGAACTCACAATATCTGGTTTGTGTATGGGGGTTGTGTCAAAATCTAATGGAATGCCTCTGTAGAAAAGGAATGCCTATGTAGTTTTTTCCTTTTGGAAATCATATGCTTATGGAATACCCCTTACATAGTAATACTATTATTTTATAAGTCTATCTAAAGTTATCCAGGGAAACTTGTCCCAAACGTCTCCCGTTGTAGAAATCCTAAGCACTTATTTGTTCACAATCAGTTTGAAAAATGGAGTATATGTATATATACAATGGATATATACAAAAACATACCTTATATATGGTCTACTAAATTTAGCATGTCTTTTAACAAATATATATAAATGGTAGTAGCTGGTGATACTTAAACTATTTGTTAAGTGAAAAATGGATATAAATGATGACATAATTCTGTAATAATTTCCTAAAAGTGATATTATATAGCACATATCTGCTAAATAAATGTTAATATGACATATCTCTTAAATAGATATTCATATATCTCATAGATGTTAATGACACATATCTCCTATATAGATGTTTATATGACATACATTTCCAATACAGATGCTTATGTCATATATCTCATAGATGTTAATATGACAAATATCTCCTTTATAGAAGTTCATATGATATATATTTCCAATATAGATGTTTATATGACACACATCTCCTATATAGATGTTAATAAGACACCTATCTCCTATATAGATGTTTATAGGACACCTATCTCCTATATAGATGTTTATAGGACACCTATCTCCTATATAGATGTTTATAGGACACCTATCTCCTATATAGATGTTTATGGGACACCTATCTCCTATATAGATGTTTATGGGACACCTATCTCCTATATAGATGTTTATAGGACACCTATCTCCTATATAGATGTTTATGGGACACCTATCTCCTATATAGATGTTTATGGGACACCTATCTCCTATATAGATGTTTATGGGACACCTATCTCCTATATAGATGTTTATAAGACACCTATCTCCTATATAGATGTTTTATGGGACACCTATCTCCTATATAGATGTTTATGGGACACCTATCTCCTATACAGATGTTTATAGGACACCTATCTCCTATATAGATGTTTATGGGACACCTATCTCCTATATAGATGTTTACCTATCTCCTATATAGATGTTTATAGGACACCTATCTCCTATATATATAGGGACACCTATCTTTATAGGTTTACACCTATCTCCTATATAGATGTTCATAGGACACCTATCTCCTATATAGATGTTTATGGGACACACCTATCTCCTATATAGATGTTTATGGGACACCTATCTCCTATATAGATGTTTATGGGACACCTATCTCCTATATAGATGTTTATAGGACACCTACTCTATATAGATGTTTATGGGACACCTATCTCCTATATAGATGTTTATAGGACACCTATCTCCTATATAGATGTTTATAGGATACCTATCTCCTATATAGATGTTCATAAGACACCTATCTCCTATATAGATGTTTATAGGACACCTATCTCCTATATAGATGTTTATAGGACACCTATCTCCTATATAGATGTTTATAGGACATATCTGCTTTATAAATGTTTATATGACATATATCTGCATACCTCACAATTTTTTTTTTCATTTAAACTTACCGATTGAATACAATGTAGTACATAGAACATAGTAACATACATGTATAAATATGTACAATCTTTATAATAAAGAATGTCCTACTTCATTACAACCCATTAGCTGCTGCTTCTTTCAATGGTAATGACTGAAGCTTTATTTACATGTTTAATATCACATTGGTCGTTGGTGAGCAAATGTCATGCATGGAATACCAAAATGGGAAACAAAAGACCTAAAATGGCCTTGAGAATCTCACCTGAGAAAGGAAATTAAAGATTGGCAAATACACTGAAAATACGAACAAGGGCATACCTTATTGTTTGACCCAGGAAAATTTTGTCAACACAAAACAATAACAATAATGCTGTGTGATATATACAGATTATTACAACAGTAATTTGATCCCAAGATCCCGATAATGTCAAGTTGACGGGGACAGATGATCATGTACCCATGTCAACATGGTGTAATCCGTGTCTTGGGACCAAGTTACTGTTATCATGATAAATCTATAATATACCCATCCATAATACACTAATCAATTAGATATGGATGTGTCAACAGTACTGGTATTCACAACATGGTTAAATATGGAATTGTTTACATTGAGCTTAGTAATTCTGGCACTGTTGCTATGGGAGAAGTTTGTTCATTGATCATGGTAACTTTTGGTATAGTTACCATGGGGAAAGTAGTCCTGCTTTGTTTACTACATCATCAGTTTCAGAGAGGGGTGATATGGATTCAGAAAACTACAGTGTGGTGATCCAGAAAGTCAGAATGTGAAATAAACAGTATCAAAACTCGGAATTTTTATAAGTATATAACAAAACATATTTTAAAGACAAAATGCTGGGACCACAAACTTTGGAACATGGACCAAAATAATGTCCAATGCACGATGAACAAATGTGGATAGCAGTAGGTCACTTGAGACTTTAGCTCTGGTTATCTAAAAATTTGAATCTTGAACCCACTACTTTCAAACACAGATTTAAAAAAAATTGTCTGAAACATGGTAAACATGAAGTAGTTCCATCACCGAAGTGTGACAAATTACAAATTTGGCCAATTGGTTCACAACATATTAAAATATGTAAAAGTTTTAAGATGATGACATCATCACTGATGTCAAACAAATTTATTTCAAAATAATTCTCCATGCTCTGCTTGGGTGAATATAAAAGTAAATAAACTCAACAGAGAAAATACCCAGATGACAGCAATCTTGGAATGTTTATGAACAACATACTAATAACTTGGGTAAAGGTTATAGAAGTGAAAAAATGCATAGAAAAATAATGAAGAAAAACTCTAGTTATAGGTAAATGTTGCATTGAATTATAATAATAATAATAATAATATATACATATTTATATAACATACCACGTTCATACATCAGGACAGTTACTGTGAACACACTCAAATGTTACTGTCAACACACTCAAATGTTTCTGTGAACACACTCAAATGTCCCAGATTGCTTTTCAATGTAAATAACATTACATAATAACATGAGGGAATCAATATACAGCAATACATCAACCCTTAACAAAATGGGAATGTAGTTTGACCTTAGCTTTAGTGATCTCAACAGGATTATAAAATCTACAAATAGAAAATATGTCAAATAGAGGCAAGTCATTCATCAGTGTCAAAGGTCATAGTTCATTCTACTGGTAATAATCTATTCAAGTTATGATATTGTATGGAGTGTTAGTATGATGTCATAATGATTGTCATTATGTCGATCTGTTTGTTATCTCTCTGGTCAACAGATCATAAAGTATCAAGATGTTAGTCAGACAACTCATCACAACAGATCTCAAACTGACAGCTTGTCACATATCAGTGTCTGTTTCACTCAAGTATCATACCATCCTAGCTCATCTAGAGTTAGCTCATCATTACCTATTTCAAAGTGTGAGAAGGTCACAATATGGATAAAAATATTTTGTCATTATAATTTTTTTTAAACTTCCTGAATTTTGAACATGCAAGGGCACCTCTGTTGAACCCTGAAACTCTTGACGTGAGATTGAACAGGAATGCTTTTGGTCGAAGATTGTAGTAGGCGAGGAAAAACATGTAGCCAGACCAAAAATTGAACCAAGGACCTTCCTAATACTTAAGCAGGACACTTTTACCAAATGAGCAATCCAGGTTGATACCATCTGCACTGCTACACTCTTTCCCCCTTAACAAGATTTCTGACCCCAGTGAGTTATTTAGTTGGGCACCAAATGTAGTAGGCGAGGTAAAATGTGCGACCAGACCTGGAATCGAACCTAGGACCTTCCTAATACTAGCAGGATGCTCTTACCAACCGAGCTATCCCAACTGATACCACTACAAATTGAAAACGGAAGAGAAAAATAATAAATCATATTTAAATATATCACCTAATCAGAAACAGGAGGCCCAGTGGGCCTTAAGATACTAACCTGGCAAATTTGGTTAATCATGCATCTGATATATTCTGTTTACTTGGATGGCTGTGACCCTGACCTTGAAACTGGCACAACGATTGTTAGATAATTCTTAACAACTTAACATATCTTTACATACAAAAAGTTAATAAGCCATTTGTATAAAACTGAACCCTATGTTATTTGAAGCACCTGATAAAGGCTCATCTATGAAAAGATTTCAATTTCAATCGTTGTAAATATTTATTTAACAATCATGTACACAAAATTTGAAAATCATTGGATCATGAGAAGATTTTTAAAGATGTACCATCTTTTGGTCCTTTTTGGAGCTCCTATGTATACTTGCCCCTATTTCATTTGTATATATCATGCAGCTTCAGAAGGTGATTATTCTTGTCATGTTTGGTTAACTGATATTATCTGTGACCTTGACCTTTGACCTTGAAACTTAGTCCCAATGATTTCAGGCAAGTCCTACCAACTTTTGTATAAAACCCTACAATATGTCATTTGAAGCATCCACTAAACACTCATTTATGAACAGATATCAATTTCATTAGCAAACTTTGTAGACATTGGACTTGACAATAATGTGTACTAAATTTGAAAGAAGATTTTGAAAAATGTAAAGTTTTAACAATTTTTGGTCCCATTTGGAGCCTTTTTTGGGTACTAGCCACCTTTTTGTATGCCATTCCATGGACCAAGCTTCCTGCACTTTGGTTGAAATCTGTAGTGGTTATTGAGAGGTTGGTTAAATGTCAAAGTTAAGGGACAGATGGCGAAGGACATTGGGCCAAACCAACAGTTCACTTGGTGTGTTAAAGCCTGGGGAGACAAAACATGAATATTGACATTTGTAAGAAACTTTTGTCCAAGGTATTAATTAAAAAGTTATTTCCCTTTGAAATTTTAAATGTATTCTATTTGTAAGAAAAATAAGTGCATTACTTTATGTTCAAAATTCAGATGTTTATAAAATTTTGAATATGTGCTAAGATGCAAATATTTTAATGTGAGAATAAGATTCAATTTCAATAAAAGCCATAGGCTGCAACATATGATAACATTATACATTTGATAGTGAACAATTATCTAAATTCATAATCAAATCATTACAATAATTTCAAAACTTGTTTATGAATGTTCAAAATTTTTTTTTCAATAATCTATTGAACTTATCACCTTGAATAAAATTCTATGACAAATTTTCAACCATTACCCCTAAAAAGTTACTCATCATTTCAAACTGAAATGCATTAATGACAAAAAAAAATTTGTAAAAAGTCTGTAAATCTTCATTGTTCAACAACGTGAATTTTGGTGTGAAATACTTGAATTGTTAGGGTTTTTTATCTCCATATTTGACATTTCTACAATGTCTTCTGCATCTTGACGTTTTAGAATAGGTCTTCTTGTACGAGATCTACTAATGTCCTGTCGTGGCGAACTTGACCCACTGACACAATTATCAGCATAAGCTGCTAAACTGTGAGACGAGTTACTTGGAGTTAAGAAAGGACTATAAGGTGAAGATCTAGTACTGTGGTATAAAAGATCTGTCGCACTTGATATAGAGCCTCTGTCTGCGATGTTGTTATTCTCCTCAAAACTTCTTGCCACAGCACTTCTGCCACTAGATGACCTACTAAGTCTTGTATCTTTTGGCACATAATTCCGCACAGAGTGTGCATCATATCTACAATCTGCAGATATAATACTGGATTTGTCAGTGTTGGGTATCTGTAGCTGTGATACAGGGGGTTTACATGTTGTTATTTTACCCCTCGCTGCCAAGTTTGAACTGTCTGTATTAAGTGTTAAATCCAGTGCAGTGACAAAACTCAGCTGTGATTGAGTGGAAGTGACATCTGAATAATGCTCACCGAGAATATGAGTGCTAAGGTCATCACCATGGATATGGCTAGATAGGTCATAACCTCTGTTTACCTGACCTGTTTTGGCAGCAGGACCAGTTATTACAATTTTCGGCTTGTCTTCTTGCATAATTTCAATCACAAATACAATGAAAGTATAGCAGTAAATGTACTCCATCTGAAAGAAAAATGGAAAATGAAGACAATCAAATGTTATGTAGGATTCATTTTAAATGTACGGTAATGAATACCGGTACTATTTGTAAACATTACAGACAGTAACAGGTTCATTTCTGTGTGATTTTAAAGAGTGATTATAACATATACAAAGTGAAGCACTGTCCAAGCTGATGAAAACACATTAATTATTTATATATTTCAATCTCTTTAAAAGATGCCTGCCTATCTTTAATATGAAATATTGATATGAAATATACACTTACAACACTTGGCACTAGATCTGGTCGATTTTTCTTAACAGTTCTGACTGCATTGAAAATATCAACTTCTCCCTCTGCTTTCAGTTGGTCACAGCAAATATTGACAACACAATACACGCCAACCCTACTAAAACCATCTCTGAAATTGACATTAATTTATAAGGTCAAAAAGTTCATACAGTAATATGAACTTTAAATGTACATAAGTTGGAATATTTAAGGATGTCCATTGTATATAAAGTAGCACTTATGTCACCAACCCCCCAAAAAAACAATGGACTCTTCAGTAAATCAATGCCTTAGACCAGTCTAAATGTGTCTTTAGGGGTGAATGGGTTTGATAATACAGAGACTGGGTAGGTTAATATTAAACTAATAATAACTTTGATGATGCACACACTGGGTAGGTTAATATTCACCTAATAATTACTATGATAATGTACAGACTAGGTAGGCTAATATCAAACTGATAATTACTTTGATAATACACAGACTTGGTAGGTTAATATTTAACTGATAATTACTTTGATAATACAGACTGGGAAGATTAATATCAGACTGATAATTACTATGATAATACAGACTGGGTAGGTTGATATTAAAGTGATAATTACTTTGATAATACAGACTGGGTAGGGTAATATCAAACTGATAATTACTATGATAACACAGACTGGGTAGGGTAATATTAAATGGATAATTACTTTGATAATACACAGACTGGGTTGAGAGGATTATTCTTTTGCTGCCATTCTTCAACAAATCCCATAAGATAGACTAAAGACTTGGAAGAAAATGGTGTCTTGTCTCTCCCTGGCCAGCTGTTTAACTGGAATATCTTCACAATACATGTGTCATTAGCCACGTCACCTACTGGCATACTGCTAATGTTCTGAAAGAAGAAAATCATTGTCAGTTTTAAAAGAACCAAATGAAAAATGACAGATGATGAAATAAAAGAAGCGGCAAACATTTAAAAAAAAAATACACACACACACACACATTATATATATATATATATATATATATTACAATGAATATATCAATATAATTTAACCCATGTTGTATCATGTGTTTTGACTGGCTAGTACAGGTTCAGGAACATGTATTATATTGTTCAACATGACTTGGGTACAGAGACACGCCCCCTAGCAACCAACAACAGGCACTATTTCAACCCTTAAACTTCCTGTTTTCTTGATTCATGATTATATTTATGAATGAACACTTGTTGTTGTAAAGTTATTTTTGTTTAATGAATCTACGTAGTTGTGACATCTTGAATCTAATAGTTGTTGGTACAAGAGCTTTCAATTTGTAGCTTATTGCCACTTTTAACTATTAGTTCAATCATGTAATTTGTGTAGATTCTATTTAAAATTGCAAATTACAGTCAACAAGTTGTTTGTTACTTGATTTAGAATTTTGTGGACTTCCTGGATAATACTATTGTCAACTCGCCTCAACAAACTTGGATCAGTTATTGACTGTTACTATGCACAGAATCATTGAACAGCTGATTCAAGTTCAGTGTTGAGCTAATATTAATATTAATAATGATAAACTTAATGACAGGTGATTTTTAGATACACCTGACCATGTATTTTTATATTAGATAATAAGGAATTAAGCTGATTCGTACCTATCTTAATTGTGTACAGTGTTACACTTTTTTAGAAACTGCTTTGTGCATTAACATGATTACAACATGACCTGATTACAACCTACAAATTGTTAAACATGATTACAACATGACCTGATTACAACCTACCAAATGTTAAAACTTGATTATATGACCTGATTACAAACAACAAAATGTTAAACATTGTTACAGCACGATTTGATTTCAACCTACCAAATGTTAAACATGATTAAATGACTTTGTTAAAATCCATCAAATGTTAAACATGGCCTGATTACAACTACCAAATGTTATACATGATTAAATTACTTGGTTACAACCTACCAAATGTTAAACATGTCCTGTTTACAACCTACCAAATGTTAAACATTGTTACAACATAGCCTGATTACAACCTACCAAATGTTAAACATGATTACAGGACTTGTTACAACCCTACCAAATGTTAAACATGGCCTGGTTACAACCTAGCAAATGTTAAACATTGTTAAAACATGGCCTGATTACAACCTAGCAAATGTTAAACATTGTTACAAAATGATTTGATTACAACCTACCAAATATTAAACATGATCAATTACAACCTACTAAATGTTAAGCATGATTACATGATCTGATTACAACCTAGCAAATGTTAAACACGATTACAAAATGACCAGATTACAACCTAGCAAATGTTAAACATGATTACATCATGACCTGATTACAACCTAGCAAATGTTAAACACGATTACAAAATGACCAGATTACAACCTAGCAAATGTTAAACATGATTACAGCATGACCTGATTACAATACCAAATGTTAAACATTGTTACAACATGACTTGATTACAACCTAGCAAATGTTTAACATTATTACATCACCTGATCACAACCTACCAATTGTTAAATATGATAACATGACATGATTACAACCTACCAATTGTTAAATATGATTACAACATGACCAGATTACAACCTACCAAATGTTAAACATGATTACATCATGACTGGATTACAACCTACCAACTGTTAAACATGATTACATCATGACTGGATTACAACCTACCAACTGTTAAACATGATTACATCATGACTGGATTACAACCTACCAACTGTTAAACATGATTACATCATGACCTGGCTACAACCTACCAAATGTTAAACATGATTACATCATGACCTAATTATAACCTACCAAATGTTAAACATGATGACAACATGACATGGCTACAACCTACCAAATGTTAAACATGAGAAAAACACAATCTGCTTAAAACATAAACCATTGTACCATAAATGCATTAATATTACATTACATAAATATACTACAATCTACCAAAATGCTGACCTCATTCAACTTTTCCCTTATACACATATAAATATATCAATCCCTGAATGTGCTTATCCATAAGTAACTAGTTTATATTTGGTTTAAGGGTGGTGGTATCAATGGTATTCTGTGAAATATAAAAACCCTATCCCCCATGGTTCAAAAGATAAGCTCTTGTCATAAGAAATCTATATGTGAAATATAAAAGTCCTATCCCCCATGGTTCAAAAGATAAGCTCTTGTCATAGGAATCTATATGTGAAATATAAAAACCCTATCCCCCATGGTTCAAAAGATAAGCTCTTGTCATAGGAAATCTATATGTAAAATATAAAAGTCCTATCCCTCATGGTTTGAGAGATAAGTTCTTGTCATAAGAAATCTATATGTGAAATATAAAAGTCTTATCCCTCATGTTTTAAAAGATAAGCTCTTGTCATGAGAAATCTATGTGAAATATAAAAATCCTATCCCTCATGGTTTAAAAAATAAGCTCTTGTCATAAGAAATCTATATGTAAAATATAAAAGTCCTATCCCTCATGGTTTAAAAGATAAGTTTTTGTCATAAGGAATCTATATGTGAAATACCAAAGCCCTGTCCCTTAGTGTTACAGTTAAAAATATATAGGCCAGGTTAAAGTCTTGTCCATGGATGCTGATGACAACAATGACCACACTGGGGGTATGGCATTAGCTCTCCAGAATTTGGACTGTATCTTTAGCATTTCTGGTTAATTTCTCAGTCATTCACTGAATAAATTGCTAGGAAAATTTGTTTGCAAGGATTGACACTGCCCAATATTTCAATCCCTAGATCCCTGTTACACTGAAGCATAAATTAGCACAGCAATACCACATTTACCAACTTGATATCCCAATGTAGATATATGATACAAAATATGATGTTTTCCTTAATCTATAATGACTGCATAATCTTACTTAAACTGGAATATTATTAATAATTAATAATAATTAGGACAAAGGAATACTCTATCAAATACAATACAGGTCTTTCATTATAGTCATATCTAAAAAACATTTGGAACATTATTAAGAAAAAAAAAGAATGAAAGGAAAACAGGTGCCTCTCGATGGCTTGAACACGGAAACCTAAAATACTCAACCTCTTGAAGTGTCATTCAGGTCGTGATCTTTTCCTTTTCACAATAAGTATACATTAACTATTGGCGCTGAACAAGGAAGTCAATTTCAATTCCTGAATATATATTGTTAATTTCCTTGTGTTTCACTCTCGAACACCTGTAAGTCCAAGTAGTTATTGGCAAATAGATAGAAAGACAATGCCATCAGCCAGGCATGTTCAAAATAGCAACAACAAGATCTTTACCTAAGAGATTAAGAAAAGTAGGGCATGTTTTGATAACCAAATGTTTTGACATGTTCTTATAATAACCAATGAGTGATTGGAATGATTTTTTATTGATTAGTTAAATCTGAAAGATAATATAGAGATGAACTTCAGGGTCTGATGCCACGTAAGCCCTAGGTTTACTAAGAGGAAGTCATGTGAAGGACTTACATAATGTCAGAAAGGTGGAGATTAATAAGCTAGGAAACAATGTCCTTGATTTTTCTCGTATTGTTACCATAATATCAGCTTAGGTATTCATTTACAATCTCATAATTTCACCAATCAAATAAAGATAATGGCTTCACATAAAAAGGTCATCATTAGAATGTACTATATCCCCAGGACAATTGCATTGTCTGAAACCTTGATTTGATCAATACTAATGATGTCACACAATCTTGTATTTTGTTCAAACTCCTTCTTCATATAGCATCTTCTTTGTAATAAGTCCAAAGTGTCAAAATTGTGCAGATTTAAAACAATACATGTTATTTATTTTTATTCAATACAAAAGGGTACAAAAGTATCTAAGTTGATACGGTTATGATGTTCCAGAGCTGTTTTTCCTCCAAATCTTTAGCCAATATTGGGCTATATTCCCAAATGCAAATCATACCTTTTTTTTTTACCAATTTTCTGCCAAAATTTATATCATGAATATAACATAAAATCTTTTCATTTTATCTCATTTTTATGCTGATATGTTCAATCATTGTTTTTTGGGTTTTTTTTTAAAGTTGAAATATGCCAGCTTGACAATAAAACAAATTTAAAAGAAAAATAGCAAACAGCAAAATAAATGAAATGCCTTATGCATAAAATTCCCAAATTTGAACCAAAATGCTGCAAAATTCCCATTTCCAGTGCCATGATCCCAAAAAAGTAAAAAAAAGAAGCCTTGTGTTGATTTTTTTATGTTCTTGTTAGGGATTATTTCACTAATAGCCCCATCCTATAATCTCATCATGTAGATGGTTTGGCCCTTAATTCAAAATAACAATATGATAAGAATTAAGATCTCTTTGGTAGGTTGCTTTAAAGCAAAAGTGGGAAGTTATTTTGGACCATGATTAGGCTTCAGTATTTTTGTTTTATCAAGCTCATTACAAAATCATTTAAAGATAAACACACCAGAAGGAACTCACACATCTGCAACTTTGTCGTGGCCTATAGCTATAATCCTTTACTAGGATCTTTCCCTTTTTGTCAAAACCAACATTACAGTATTGCCTAGTGAAAGAAAACTGTAATTTATAATTACTCACCAGACGAAGTCAATACTGAAGATAGATTAAAATATAAGGGAGAAAATTTGGATATTTTTTCCTGTGAAAGTTGTTTTTCTTTTGTAAAAGATTACTCAAAGGAGCTAAACTGAAAACTGAAAATTGGTGGTAAAACATGCCAAACTTTCTTGATAACCATTTCTTCAGCAATTAAATATTTCACATAGTGCTTGCATACACCTAAAAATGTTGAGAAAATGCAAAAAGTGAAAAAAAGTCATTCCTGGTATGTTATACACCTGTAACTTTTGTCAATCTTAAAACTGCCTAAACTCTCTAAAATAAAGATTAAACTTTGTAAATAAGGATAAACCATTGTAAAAGTAATATAAAGATAAACTATGGTAAGTGCGATATAAGTGAAAACTGTAAGTGCGATATAAGGGTAAACTCTGTAGGTGTGATATAAGGGTAAACTCTGTAAGTGTGATATAAGGGTAAACTCTGTAAGTGTGATATAAGGGTAAACTATGTATGCGATATAAGGGTAAACTATGTATGCGATATAAGGGTAAACTCTGTAAGTGTGATATAAGGGTAAACTCTGTATGTGTGATATAAGGGTAAACTCTGTAGGTGTGATATAAGGGTAAACTCTGTAGGTGTGATATAAGGGTAAACTCTGTAAGTGTGATATAAGGGTAAACTCTGTAGGTGTGATATAAGGGTAAACTCTCTAAGTGTGATATAAGGGTAAACTATGTATGCGATATAAGGGTAAACTATGTATGCGATATAAGGGTAAACTATGTATGTGTGATATAAGTGAAAACTGTAAGTGTGATATAAGGGTAAACTCTGTAGGTGTGATATAAGGGTAAACTGTAAGTGTGATATAAGGGTAAACTGTGTAAGTGCGATTTAAGGGTAACTATGTAAGTGTGATATAAAAGTAAATTCTGTAAGACAGATTTAAGGGTAAACTATGTAAGTGTGATATAAGGGTCAACTATGTATGTGTGATATAAGGGTAAACTCTGTTGGTGTGATATATGGGTAAACTGTAAGTGCGATATAAGGGTAAACTGTGTAAATGTGATATACGGGTAACCTGTGTAAGTGTGATATAAGGGGTAAACTGTGTAAGTGTGATTTAAGGGTAAACTATGTAAGTGTGATATAAAAGTAAATTCTGTAAGTGTGATATAAGGGTAAGCTATGTATGTGTGATATAAGGGTAAATTCTGTACATGTGATAGAAGGGTAAACTGTATAAGTGCAATATAAGGGTAAATTGTGTAAGTGTGATAGAAGGGTAAACTGTGTAAGTGTGATATAAGGGTAAACTGTATGTGTGATGTAAGGATAAACTATGTTAAAGTGTGATATAACGGTAAACTCTGTAAGTGGGTTAAAGGGGATTTCTAAATAGATAGTGAGTATCATGCATTGTGTACAAAGTTAACAAGTGACGACCACAATAAGGGACATGATCACATCATTATATTAGATATACAGATTTGTTAATTGGAAATTCTCATGTAAATAAAAGACATGATTGCAAGCTTATGATATATAAACATGCTTTACCAGTGCCTCAGAGCTCAACTGTTTCACGACCGAGTCATACTGTGTTTTGGGTAGCTGTAAGATACAATCATCAAAGTAAGAGCGGGTACAGCCATTGTTTAGCAATCTGATCAGATCTAGCCTTCGACAATATACACATCACATGCAGTATGATCTACATATAAACAAAGCAAATAAACATGTCAGCCCACACCATCCATTTCCATCCGTTTAAGGTCAGTGGGAATATTAGAAACAATCCTGCTGTTTATTAACTAATGATGTCTGATGTGATGATGAAGAAAATTTTTGCGGACATTCAGTGATCAAAATAAAATAATAAATAAATGATCCCCAGTGGCATGTAATGGCCTTGTGTGTGTGTGTGATTCTGCTCACTTTAGCTTAGTCATTAATTACGGGACATAAAATGGTTACCCAGACTGACAATTGCTCACCAAAATAATGATATTGTATTGGTTTTCAATCCGATACAAATAAACGGTGTTGTTTAAAGGTCAACTCAATATTTTACATTGAGCCTCTATTCTCTTATATATTTATATATTGTAACAAAAGTAACAATCTAATTTTAATGGATAAATTTAATTATAATGGATAAAATTGTAGTTGTATATAGATCAATTTCATGATTTGATGTCATGGAATCTGTGCATCTCTCTAAGTTACTCTTATGGCACGAAACTGTTTGAAAAAATCATTTCCTTAAAAAGATCCTTGGAAGAAAATGAAGAGATAAATCAACCCCTAGCATTGTCAATGAAATCTGATATGATTAGAGAATTAATTAAAAGTAATCAATATCATAATATTCATGATGTCAATCACAATCACATGTGACAAAATCTAATACAACTGAAACTGTCTGACAGGTGATTAGTACAACATGACTACAGATGAATCAAGAGATCACGTATATTGAAGTATGTAACACCAATACATATTGTACTGGACTTATTCACCTACAGTGGCATATACAGAAGTATTCAACATTGCTATATATTGTGGACCGATTCACCTAGAGTGGCATACAAAAAAGTGTTCAACATTGCCTTATATTGTGGACTTATTCACCTACAGTGGCATATACAGAAGTATTCAACATTGCTTTTTATTGTGGACTGATTCACCTACAGTGGCATATACAGAAGTATTCAACATTGCTTTATAGTGTGGACTGATTCACCTAGAGTGGCATACAAAGAAGTGTTCAACATTGCCTTATATTGTGGACTTATTCACCTACAGTGGCATATACAGAAGTATTCAACATTGCTTTATATTGTGGACTGATTCACCTACAGTGGCATATACAGAAGTATTCAACATTGCTTTATATTGTGGACTGATTCACCTACAGTGGCATTTACAGAAGTAATCAACATTGCCTTATATTGTGGACTGATTCACCTACAGTGGCATACAGAAGTATTCAACATTACCTTATATTGTGGACTGATTCACCTACAGTGGCATATACAGAAGTATTCAACATTGCCTTATATTGTGGACTGATTCACCTACAGTGGCATATACAGAAGTATTCAACATTGCTTTATAGTGTGGACTGATTCACCTACAGTGGCATACAGAAGTATTCAACACTGCTTTGTATTGTGGACTGATTCACCTACAGTGGCATACAGAAGTATTCAACATTGCCTTATATTGTGGACTGATTCACCTACAGTGGCATACAGAGAAGTATTTAACATTGCTATATATTGTGGACCGATTCACCTACAATGACATATATATACAACGATCAAGTGCAGTCTGATGATACAGATAGAAACATTTGTGTGGTTTTGTATTCATTACACTTCCCTTATTAATCTATATGTGTACACAAATTTAAAATTAATTCCGCTTTTAACGACACCATCAAATATTTTGAATAGCATGAATGCTATTTTGAAATGCAAAATTTCTGTATCCAACTATGTGCAATACACATTGCACAGTCATATTGAACTCTGTATTGTAACTGTATGATTACAGATGCATGTAATAAAAAGAAGTATTCAGCATTGCCTTATGTTGTGGATTTGTTCACCTACAGTAACATAAAGTGAAGTACAGTGAAACCTGCATATAGGGGCCACCCAAGGGACCAAAAAATATTGACCTTTATGTGCAGGTGACCCTTGTACACAGGTTCAATTTAGTTGAAGTATGCAGTCAAGGAACTTGAAAAAACTGGCCTTTATAAACAGGCCATCCTTATAGAGAGGTGGCCACTATTGCAGGTTTTAGTGTATTCAACATTGCTCTATATCGTGGACTGATTCACACACATTGGTATAACTGTATGATGGATGGCACATGACGTGGATATGATAGTTTACTTGAGAATTTGGCTCAGGTAATATAAAATCTGCAATCTAGATTATATAGAATAATTAGAAATGAAATGACAGAAAGAATGAGACTGTGTGTGTATGTGTCTGTCTGTCTGTATGTACATATGTATGTAACTATGTGTACATATGTATGACTAATTTAATGTGGACTGCTTGTTGCATTTATAAGCGCTCTGAAAACCCAACCAATTTTTTTTATAATCAAACAAGGGCAAACCTTTTCTTCACTTGATAAAATCTTATAGCTTTTTACCTAAGTATTCTTTTTGGTCAAATTAGTTGGATTTAATTGGCTCAGTGGTTTTCAAGAAATGATTGAAAATGACACAATTGTGTAACCTACATATGGTCCTATCTTTGTCCCCAGGATATTTTGTTTACAAAGAAGATTACAGCTACTTAACATCAGCCAGATCAATTGCACATAGTCAAGCCCATTTATTCTTCAAAAAATAATCAAATTATTACTCATTTTTCATACTGAAGCTTACATACAGGTTTTGTCCTTTACTTTATTCTCTTTAAGAAGGGTAGAACCTTTCATTTTTACAACCCCGAGATTACTTCAATCAGAGATGCATTGTGGGAAGTTTAGTTGAAAATTTTCACAAAATTGCTTGGATGATACTTTGGTTTTGGTGAACTACAATATCAGGTGAGTAGCTAATTTAGCAGAGCAGATTTGACCAGCTGAAAACTGTGGAGTTGACAGGTATGAATGTAACGCCAAATCCGATCGAGATGGAAACAAGTTTAATAATAATAAAAAATATTTTGCTGATCAAGTTTGGAGGGTCAGTTATACATCACTCATTAGAGGAAAATAGAAAGAGCTATTTCAAACTACAAACAGAAAAGGTTAGAGGTCATTAACAACAAATCATGAAAGGTTAAAAGTCATTAACTAGAGGAGAGAGGAGGTTAAAGGTCACAAACTACAGGACACTGAAAGATAGATATTAACTGCTACTGGATGTAGGAATTTAGAGATCACTTACTATTCAACTACAGAGACAATGAAGGTTAAAGGTCACTACAGGAAAGGAGATAAGAAGTGAATAATTACAAGGCACTGAAGGTTAGAGGTCATTAATTATAGAACAAGGGGTTAAGAGGTCAGTTACTAGGAAGAAAGGGCTAATGGATAACTATATACAGAATAGGATAGAAATTGTCAGAGATCACTCAATACAGGACAGAGGAAGAATTAATTAGAGCACTCTGTGTAAATCATGTTACCTGTAATGTTAGTTTTACTACCACCTGTAAATAGTTAAACATTTTAATTTCACTTCTAACTTAACAGCCAACTTCAGGTAATAGGAGTAATAGGAGCAAAAAATGTACAAGTTATATACATGTAATTTCTCTAAAATATCAAACTATAGAACTATCTTATCATAAAATTGAAATAAAATTAGATGTACCACACAGGCCATATGTACCACATAAATCTATATTTATATTACATGTATCCCAAAGACCTACATTATTATTACACATACCCCAAAGACCTACATTATTATTACATGTATCCCAAAGACCTACATTATTATTACATGTATCCCAAAGACCTACATTATTATTACATGTACCCCATGGACCTTCATTATTATTACATGTATCTCAGACCTACACTATTATTACATGTATCCCACATACCTACATTATTATTACATGTATCCCACAGACCTACATTATTATTACATGTATCCCAAAGACCTACATTATTATTACATATACCCCACAGACCTACATTATTATTACATGTATCCCAGACCTACATTATTATTACATGTATCCCAAAGACCTACATTATAATTACATGTATCCCACAGACCTACATTATTATTACATGTATCCCAAAGACATACATTATTATTACATATACCTTACATTATTACATGTATCCCAAAGACCTTAATTATTAGTACAATAGCTACTGTAAAGGAGAGTATCAAATTCCATCTGATACAGCTTCTAGCTGTTGTAGATTTTGTGTATATATATCTCATTCTGACAGATTTAGGACAAAAAGTAATTTTCAGCTGCAAAGCAAATACCTGTATGCTACTAATGAGCAACCAGAAGCAGAAACTAGTGACTAATGCTTTTAAACAATCATAAAATGTACACAAAACAAAAAAGTTCTTACCTTTCTTATTGCAAAGGCCCGAATGGTCACATGTGCAATTTTTTGGCTGCCGAGTAGTTTCACACCTATTGGACCAAATTTTTCTTCAACATCTTTTTCTCTTGGCCAAAAACAAGGGTAGTTCTAATAACACATAAAATTTCAAGTTTCAGTTTAATCCTTCATTATGTATGTTGAAATACGAAATGAATATCTAACCAATTTTTGATATTCAAAATCATACTGGTGTACAATAACTTTTATTGATTAATTTGAGGGTTTTCAAATAATCATTATACAAAATTTACTACAAAGAAATAGTTTGCTTTTACATTCAAGGGTCAACAATCGTGAAAATTTGTCCTGTAGGACTTGTAGTGTTTAAATCTAAACATGCCTCATCTGAATTTCAAGTGTAACATTTAAAGATTTTATTTTGTGCTTAAGTATAATCTTTATTTAATTTCAATTTGTCTTCATTAATTTCATTTGTCCTTTTGGACAAGCGAGTAAGATCTTCTTGTCCGAATGCAAAATGGACCTGTCCCATATGGTCCCACAACCCTTAATATTGAACCCTGACCTTTGCCTTACTAAAACCAATTGAATACTAAGCAAAACAAGGCATATCTGCCAACCATAGGAATGCATAAAGCAGAACAATTCAATTCAATTTGTTATTTCTTATTTTTTAATTGTCAATTATTGTCCCTAAGATCCCCTTGATATACTATGGTGTCACACTTTGCTACAGAAGTTAATTTGAAAATAATTTCTTAAAATTGTAAGGAATACCCATCCCCAAATTTTTGTTTTCCTCTGGTGTAAACTGTAGTGTTCTGCCTATTATTATCACTTGACTCTGTTCGTTCAATTATTACCATATCAATTTTTTTCCCTGTATGAAACTTAAAATCCAATTAAAATCTTTCAAATGCAGAGTAACAACATTTTAATTGACTGAAACAGTTGGCAAGTATGACAATGACTTTGTTCAAGAAATAACTGTATTAAATTAAATAAATGATTTAGAACAAAAAAGCATTTGCGCAGTAAATGAATATTGAATGAACAAACATGAGGCCCATGGTCCTATAGCATCACCTGATTAATTCCAGTGCAAATAGGCCATGTCTTGCACATAGTGGAAGCAGACTTATTTAGACAGGATTATGGTGAAATGACATCATCTTTTCCCAACATACAATATGTACAATGTCATTGCTTTTTGATCAAAAAATTTGAAACAAGAGGCCCAAGATCACTCAACTGAGAAGAAGAATATGTACATGTAGGCTGATCTGGCCAAGAAACATAAATATTGCTGTTTTAAGAAATTCATATGAGATTTTAGAAATAAAATCTTGGCAAATCTGGCTGAAAACTAGAAACCTGGTAAAGGACCTTGAGCACTTGCTTCCTGTCAAGTTTCGTCAAAATACTTTCAGTGGTTTCAGAGAAGTCGAAAATATGAAAAGTTTACGGCCAGATGCCGGACGGGGAGTGATCACAATAGCTTACCTGAGCCAAAAAAAGAGACTTACCCTTGCAAACTTTGAGTCATTTAGCACCACTAGGGAAAAAATTTTGTAGTCATAAACCAGTCTCCATATATCGGACACTGTCTGCTGCATTGGCCATTGTGTCACTAAAAAGTTGTTTTCCTGATAGTAACCCTGAATGCAAAGTCAAAAAGTTGAGTATTCTTAGTCAAATTAAAGTACATTTTGATAAGTCATTAATTATTTCAGTATATTAGAAAGATGTAGACAAATCATGTTAAACATCTGGAACTTATCCAGAACTATTGGACTTTGTATGCTTCTGAGACAAATTCTACAAAATTATAAAATTTGGATTCTTTATCATACACTCCTGAATTGTAACAGTGGACTTTACCATTCTCTGAAATGGATGAGTTCAAATGTGGCTACAGGGGTTAAACATTTGGTACAGAGTTAAACATTTGGTACTTGTCTCGAAGTATTGGATTTTATATGTTTTCGAGACAAATTCTTCAACACTAAGTATGCATCCTTCGGTATGATCGTTTAGGTTAGTTGTAGCCCATGGAAATATATGGCAAAAAAAAAAATTGGGCCTTAACGGTCACCTGAGAAAAATTTCAAGTCAGTTTTGGCTAAACTTTATCCACTGGTTCTTGAGAAGAAGTCAAAAATGTCTCAAATTTGACAAAAAACATACTTTTTGTCAAAAACACCAAAAATCCACTAAAAGGGAAAATAACTCCCAAAAGGGGCGACCTGACAATTTCAGCTCTATTGACTTTTTTATAGATTTTTGCTTGCTGAAATTTTTGCTTCTCTCACTTTTATGCTACCTATTTTACTTTTCAAGATAATGTCAAAAAATATCCAAAAACATGAAAAATCCACTTCAAACGGGAAATAACTCCCAAAAGGGGTGACCTGACAATATCGGCCTGATTGACTTTTTTGTAGATCTTAATGTGCTGAACATTTTTGCTTCTTTCACTTTCTCTCTATCCATTATACTTTTCAAGATAATGTTAAAAAACATTCAAAAACAAAAAATTCACAAAAAAGGGAAATAACTCACATCAGGGTCAATATGACAATTTTCACCAAAATGAAATAATTGTAGATTTTTGCAAGCCACTCATTTTAAGGTAACAGTTTTTTCTCTGGCTTTCAAAAATTTGGAGATATATGTATTAAATAAAAAATATATGCTGACTCATTCGTTGTATTTATAGCCATGACAGCCATGTTTGGCCCTAGCCCCTTTTCATCTGCAAACTTTATGTGGCTTTACATGGTTATACTTTCTGTCAAGTTTGGTTCAAATTGGTTCAATGGTTCGAAAGAAGTAGTAAAAATTGTCGAAAATTTTCCAAAAAAAACTTATATTGAGGTGCCTGTGACCTCAGATAATTCCTAACAACTTTCTCATATATCTTTGTACACAAAAAGTCGATCAGTTTTGAGTTATTAAACAATTTGTAATACAATTGTACCCTGTGTAACTGAAGCGCCCCCTAGTGGTTTGTTTATGCACAAATTTCAATTTTGTTCGCAAACTTTAAAGATATTGAATTAACCATCATGCATACAAAATTTGAAAGTCATCCGATCATTGGTTCATGAGAAGATTTTTAAAGATGTACCAAGTTTTGGTATTTTTTTTGGCCCCTTTTAGGGCCCCTATTGGCCCAATCCCTTTTTCGTTTGCATACTTTATGCAGCTTCACATGAGGATGCTATATGCCAAGTTTGGTTAAAATTGGCCCACTGGTTCTTGAGAAGAAGTCAAAAAAAAGAAAAAAGTTTACGCACGACACAGTGCACGCCGGCCAAAATGTGATCACAATAAAAAAATATATGTATATATATATATGAAGGGACTATCTGTTCCCAATTTCAAAAAGATATAATTTTCTAGGAACAAAAGATGTTTGCACTTACATCTACAAACACTGCATTTATAAAGTCTGTGCCACTATCACTTGATTCTGAAGTTAGTAAATAAGGCCGAGCTCTCTCCGCTGAAACAAGGAATAAATGTTATCTAGTGCTGTATAAACAATTACGATGTGAGAATGACACTATCCATCAATCATAACAGTCAGTTAATTAATTAAAAATAATATAATAGTATTACAACTTAAAGAGAGCCGTATGTGGAAATCATCATCAAAAATGTTATATTGGTAATGTGATCCTGATTACAAATGACAACTTACAAAACAGCATATAACAATACTGAATCTCTACAAGATCATAAGTAATCAGGGTATCAGTATGAGTAATCAAACTGTCAGTGAAATCAAAGTGCCAAAATGTCTACTATACTGCAACCAGAAATCAGAGTAATCCAAATGTCAATTTCTGTAACCAA
The DNA here is from genome assembly GCA_030159075.1 of Atrina japonica. Lineage (NCBI taxonomy): Eukaryota > Metazoa > Mollusca > Bivalvia > Pterioida > Pinnidae > Atrina > Atrina japonica. Next base: position 2,372,817 of record BROG01000003.1, read on the forward strand.
ATCTCTGTAAGTTCAAGTGTCACTGTGACTACACTGCAACCAGAAATCAGAGTATTCCAAATATCATTGTAACTATACTGTAGCCAGAAATCAGAGTAATCCAAATGTCAATTTCTGTAACCAAATCTCTGTAAGTCCAAGTGTCACTGTGACTACACTGCAACCAGAAATCAGAGTAATCCAAATGTCAATTCTCTATAAGTTCAAGTGTCACTGTGACTACACTGCAACCAGAAATCAGAGTATTCCAAATATCATTGTAACTATACTGTACCCAGAAATCAGAGTAATCAAAGTGTCAGTGTGACTACACTAACCAGATTTCAGAGTAATCTAAGTGTCAGTGTGACTATACTGTACCCATAAATCAGAGTAATCCAAATATCTCTGTTACTACACTGTACCCATAAATCAGAGTAATCAAAGTATCTCTGTTACTACACTGTAGCCAGAAATCAGAGTAATCAAAGTGTCACTGTGATCAGAAATTGGAGTTGTCCAAGTGTCACTGTGTGTACATTCTGACCAGAAATCAGAGTAATCCAAGTGTCACTGTCTACACTGTGCTATGAAGTATTATATGACTGTACTTACGTGGAAGCATCATTATATCTCGACTTTTACTTCTATTTTCTGATCGGTGTCCTCCTGCACAATCACCAATGCTTAATTTTGGCACAATGGCACGAACTGTCTGTAAATAAAATTATATGAATTGAAAAATCGGCAAAGGTGCTTTGTCAAAGATTTATTTTTTTTCCATGTTGGACTATTGAATCATTTTGTTTTGCTTCACTCAAATAATGTGAAGTCTAGGGTTGAAAGATTCGAGAGAAGCAAGGACAGAGTGAGACCAGATACCTATTTATGGTAATTCAAAGTTAATACCTGTAGTGTCTGTGTTAAAGTGGCCACATGCCTATTTATGGTAATACAAAGTTAATACCTGTGAGTGCTTGTACTAAAGTGGCCACAAGTCTATTTATGGTAATACAAAGTTAATACCTGTGAGTGCTTGTACTAAAGTGGCCACATGCCTATTTATGGTAATACAAAGTGAATACCTGTGTGTTTGTACTAAAGTGGCCACATGCCTATTTATGGTAATACAAAGTTAATACCTGTGAATGTTTGTACTAAAGTGGCCACATGCCTATTTATGGTAATACAAAGTGAATACTTGTGAGTGCTTGTACTAAAGTGGCCACATGCCTATTTATGGTAATACAAAGTTAATAAATGTGAATGTTTGTACTAAAGTGGCCACATGCCTATTTATAGTAATACAAAGTGAATACCTGAGTGTTTGTACTAAAGTGGCCACATGCCTATTTATGGTAATACAAAGTGAATACCTGTGTGTTTGTACTAAAGTGGCCACATGCCTATTTATGGTCATACAAAGTGAATACCTGTGTGTTTGTACTAAAGTGGCCACATGCCTATTTATGGTCATACAAAGTGAATACCTGTGTGTTTGTACTAAAGTGGCCACATGCCTATTTATGGTCATACAAAGTGAATACCTGTGTGTTTGTACTAAAGTGGCCACATGCCTATTTATGGTAATACAAAGTGAATACCTGTGTGTTTGTACTAAAGTGGCCACATGCCTATTTATGGTCATACAAAGTGAATACCTGTGTGTTTGTACTAAAGTGGCCACATGCCTATTTATGGTCATACAAAGTGAATACCTGTGTGTTGTACTAAAGTGGCCACATGCCTATTTATGGTCATACAAAGTGAATACCTGTGTGTTTGTACTAAAGTGGCCACATGCCTATTTATGGTAATACAAAGTGAATACCTGTGTGTTTGTACTAAAGTGGCCACATGCCTATTTATGGTAATACAAAGTGAATACCTGTGTGTTTGTACTAAAGTGGCCACAAGCCTATTTATGGTAATACAAAGTGAATACCTGTGTGTTTGTACTAAAGTGGCCACATGCCTATTTATGGTCATACAAAGTGAATACCTGTGTGTTTGTACTAAAGTGGCCACATGCCTATTTATGGTAATACAAAGTGAATACCTGTGTGTTTGTACTAAAGTGGCCACATGCCTATTTATGGTAATACAAAGTGAATACCTGTGTGTTTGTACTAAAAAGTGGTAAAAGTGGCCACATGCCTATTTTATGGTAATACAAAGTGAAATACCTGTGTGTTTGTACTAAAGTGGCCACATGCCTATTTATGGTAATACAAAGTGAATACCTGTGTGTTTGTACTAAAGTGGCCACATGCCTATTTATGGTAATACAAAGTGAATACCTGTGTGTTTGTACTAAAGTGGCCACAAGCCTATTTATGGTAATACAAAGTGAATACCTGTGTGTTTGTACTAAAGTGGCCACAAGCCTATTTATGGTAATACAAAGTTAATACAGTACGGGCCACGCGGATTCCGCAAAAGTCACGTCATCGCGGTGGTCATATAAATCTTGCTCAATAAATTCGCCGCGAATACGCGATCAGGCTATTGAGCTCAATGCGGGTCGCCGCAGTTTGCGATGGAAAAAATCATCGCGGCAGTTTGCGATGTAAAATTTTATCGCCGCAGTTCGCGGCTGTGAACAATTTAAATTATATCGATGATTAATTAGGTTATCATTACTTTACATTTGTTAACATTACTTGGAAAATTCCAGTCCAGCGTGGTCTGCTAAAGTATTATCGATGTTTTGTCAGCATAAGTTAACATAATGTGGATAGTAAACATCAAATGTGTTTTATACTGGACTTAAAAACAATTTATTTTCCGCTGAAACTGCCAACTCATAAGCAATGTGAACGTGTTATCACGGAGCAAAAGTACGTTTATTTTCTGTAACCTACCCTAAGTTTGACTACAATGCTGAAGCACTGTATCTCGAATCATTAGCATATTCATCATAATTTGACTTTTTCTTACGCGACTTAAAGTCTCGCCAGTTTCAACCTGATTTAAAAACAAGGAGTTTGCCAACTAGCAACAGAAAGAATTATTTTAGTTACACAACCTAGTTTTTCTAAATATTTATCAATAAACTGTTCGTTTGAGAATAATGCTTTATCTCACAAATAAGTGACGCGAGTCTCATTCTTTAAAAAAAACGCTTACAGATACAAACATCGACCCGCTTCTAAACTATCGCTGAAGCTGAGAAAAATAGAGCAATGAGAAATACCCGATATCGGAATACGATGGTCATTGTCATACTTGACCTGTTGGTCCCTCGTGCAGACAAGTTCTTATTTTTGATTATAAAAAATAATCTTCTAACACATGATATTTGATATGGCTTTCATTACCTGAAGTCATGAAGTCCCGCCTTTTCGTCAACGTATTACCCTCAGGTGATTATTTTACCCCGCCCCTACCTGTATACGTAATTTAGTTTGGCGGTTTGTCTGTCAATCATCGTATCAATTCATGAAGCTCTGTGGGTCATATATATATATCGTTAGTTGAGAGAGAAACAATTGAAACTAAATGATATATTTCCATACCAACCTCATCTAATTGATGTTTTGATATTCGCTACTCTGGGAGAGTGAGATTGTTTGCCTTTGATGGAATTTTCCGTTTTAAAAATTAATTTTGCTTTATCCCCATGTAATCTAATTATAAAAACCAAAATGACCTTGATTAATTCTCGGAGTAAAAATAAAGATATGTCACCGTAAACAAAACTAAAACTATGATAAACGAACTGTAGAATATTCACCCAAAGGAGTCGAGTTCATTAATTGGACAAAAAATGATCTCGGGTATTAAAATTCAAAGGATTGGAACTATACCCACAATCCAAACCGTAAACGGCTGAGATTGTTCTGTCATGTTGTAAAATTTTACTTTACTGGGAGGAGGTAAATACAAAATTGCAGTTCTGTGATTTATATTTGATAAAATTATAACTTTTAAAGTATTTCTGACGATTCATATTCGCAATATATTAATCAGGAAAACGATCGCTGACAGTTGATTTAAAAAAAAATCGTTTTAATAAATTAATTATTTTTATACTTCCTACTCAGTCTGAAAACTGTGGCAATATTGTTAAAAAGATTCTTAACTTCAATATAGATTCCAAAACATGAGTAAGTCAAGAATATTTTTTTCTGATATTTAAATCTTAAAGAACGACTGATCCAAGCTCTACATATTTCTTTTCGAAAAAAAAAATTCTATTGCTGCCTCCCCCGAAGATCCACTATCGTTAAACAGAATCCACATTATTGGATCAAGTTACAAATATGGCTCCTCGATCAAGACCGCAGACCAAAGCTATTACATAACAGGGACAAAATATCGATTCTGAGTGAACGGGGTATCCTTACTTGAACTTGAACCTTATCGACAGCGTCATAAATCACTGTCAAAAGATAACTCGGATGATGTGAGTGTATATAAGGACTTACATCGACGCATGTATGCCTTCATTATCAGAGGGCATATCGAAAAAAAAACATTTTGGTAATCATAAAAAAATACTAAAAATTAAAAAGGATATATGCATTTAATATCTTGTATGACAGAAAATAGATTCCATGTTATGCATTTGATAATATATTTTCTTAATGCCCATCATGTCAGTCACAGTAGGTGTCGGCATGTTAAAGAACCTTTACTGCTCAATGGTCGTAAGTGCCGAGCATATGCAAATTTTTGGTGACGTCTCTATATGACTGAAATATTCTTTAGTGGGACGTTAAACAACGATAAACAAACGTAGCATCTGTGTGAAATATATTACACATGTAAAAATTTTAAGTACAAATGAAATAATAATAATAAAAATCTAAAATTCTCCGTGATTCTCTGTTAAGAACTTTTTGAATTTATTTTCCAAGTTTTAAAAAACTATTTACAAGTTGCAGAAAAGAATTTCTCCAGACTGATTCAGAATAGATATACTGATAGCATAGCAATATATTGGTAAGATGAATACGCGTTAAAATGCATGAAAAACTCCTTTCATATTCGACCGGTAGTTCAAATGAGGTAGGGGCGTACATCCTTTACGCCATAACAGTCAATTCGATAGTGCAGGCAGTATAATGATGCCGTAGCGTATTTCGTGTCACCTGATGTGTGATTGACGGAATTCATCAGTTTTATTTTTGAAACTATAAACCTCCAGACATTGATTGAATTCTGACCTCTTAATCATTAAAAATATTTCGTTGAGAGCCCGATGAGGTATCCGTTTCTCCATGATCCAACTGTGTTTGCTTCGCAGAAATGGTAAGATATAAAAGCCCACTTCACAGAGTTGCTTATCACACATTGCGACTCGTCTTTATTCCGGCCAAATATTTCATTTAACAGACACACTTATAAGGTACAAATCAAGGAATTTTCAAGGAGAGGCGTGGAGTTTATTGTGGGGATAAGATACCGCCATACACGTGGAGGGTCATGGATTCAAACTTTCGCCGGAGACGACTGGCCCCGTGTCACAATAGGTGTCGGCACAATGAAGAACCCTCAAGTGTCGAGCATAGGCCAAAATTTTAGTTTAGCCTTTTTGTGACGTCTCCATCAGTTTGACTTTTTAGTTTGGCTTTTTATGATTTGTATTTCAACATATATTGACAAATTGAAAAAAAAATGAAAATAAAGTTTAAGCGTAGAGTAATTATGGTAACTGTTACGGTTGATCTACGTGGTTTTTCACTCAAGACATTTCCCCCACTTATTTAAAGTGCAAGAACTACCATGTAGACCTATAAATAAAACAAAATATCAAAATATATCTCTATTTAATTTTCAGAGCTATAAAAAGGGCTATCGCAATAAACAAGGCTAGGTCTGTGAGCATCTTAGTGTTTAAGACTAAATTTTAAAGTACGGTTAATCCAAATCTGGTGTGTTTTTAAAAAATCTATCTCTCCCCCCCCCCCGCTCCTCGTTGAAGACCGCAGATCAAAGCAATTACATAACAGGGACAAAACATCAAGTCTGGGTGAACAGGGTATCCATAGTGACGGGGTCATAAATCGCCTCAAGAGATAAAACTCGCATTCCTATGTACACAGATATATACGCGTAAGTCAAGAACCGTATCTAGTTATATATATATTGCTAATTAAAAAAAATTGATATGGAATCTTTTATAAAAACATTGGGGATATCAATGCTACATGTATATTTTACCAATTTTATAACAAAAAACATGTATACAGTTGTCGTTTGGAAAAATGCGCTACTGAGTTAGGGTGGATGTAGATATACACAGATTATCGAACAAAATTTTATTTTGAACTGTTAAAATATAGCATGCATTACATAGGCGTCGGAGCCAGGGGCTAGGGGCGGCTAAGCCCCCCCCCCCCCCCCCCTTTTTTGGCAAAGATCGGCATAGGTGACAAAAAACTTTTCTCGCGTGTGTGTGTTTTAAGTTGGTTTAGCCCCCCCCCACTTCTGGCGTGTGTGTGTGTTAAGTTGGTTTAGCCCCCCCCCCCCCCCCCTTCAATTTGCTTGCGACGCCTATGCATTAATTTCAAACGTTGTATTTTTAGATTCGAAATCAATTATTAAATTGTATTTTTGGATCATTAGACGCGCCGACATTGAACTCGGTCACAATCAAGGGAAAAACTGTGCATTTGTAATTGTTTCTATTTATCATTTGGTCATTTAAACGTCATTTACGGTTTTAAAATTATTTTAAAGAGCGTAAAATATATTTAAGTACAATAAAATAATTAATAAAGTATAATATATTTGCATAAATTCAATATATCCATTTAGCCATATACATAGGCGTCGGAACCGGGGGATAGGGGGCTTAGCCCCCCTTTTTTTTTGCAAAGATAGACATAGGTGTTGAAAATTGGGGTATAGTCTGGTTTGTGTGTGTGTGTTTTAAGTTGGTTAAGCCCCTCCACATTCATTTTGCTTCCGACGTCAGTGATATATATATACGTAGTCGATACTTTCAACCATCTTCCACCCAATCATTTGATTGTGTAAGCAGTATTATGCTGTCATTGCATATTTCGTGTCAGCTGATGTATGTATTGGCGTGATTTGCAACAATCATGACTCCCTTGTGATTGAAGATTTTTCAAAGAGGGGTTGAGCAGTCTGTGGACTGTAATACATTTAACTAATGTCAATCTGATTTTTATTTATTAATTGTAATATACAAGTTTAAATCGTGTTGTATATTTTATTTAAAAAAAAAAAACACCAGTCAGACTATTTACCCCTGTGCGGTAGTTGACGATGACCAGAATCATAATTCCAGATTAATTAGCATATGAAAAATCAGACACGACTTGAGCTATAGCTTGTTACAGTACATGTTTGATCGATGTTGAAATCGATTTTCAAACGAAGGTTTACTTGCGGGAGGCCTGTGGTCTCTCCCCGGGTGCATTTTGAAGATATATCATAATAGAGTTTTTTACATATGCATTTTGGTTTTGAATGAATAGAATATCCCAACGATTGCTATTCCTCCAAACCTGTATGAGTTCATTTGTTGGTGTTAAAATAAGTTTTTGAAACCTGGGAATTTTACTTTTATAAAGTATCGAATGGTAAAAAACCCACGTGAATGAATTGTATGTTTCGTATAACGAAATCGGGTACAGATTTCCTTGAACTTTTGCTAATACATGTATATTATTCGTACCACTTTTAATCTTAATTTAAAAAAAGTGTACACAGTTGCACAATACTTTAACTGAAGTTCATATTAAAGTCGGGTAGATAAAGGTATCGGCAAATTCAAATTAAATTACATTAGCTTTAGTATATCATAAACGTCCGGCAGTTTAAGTGGAATGGTCAGGAGACCAGTAAATTCTATACCTTTATACTAGTATCGCATACATGATAATTCTATTGATGTAAACTTTTTTGTGATTTTAAAGTCATGATGAACCTTGATATTATATGCAGCAGACGAAGAACTGTTTTAAACCATTAAACCAATGAAACAAAAACATAGTACCGTTAAAATATTGGGAATGAGAAATACATCTTTTGACCGAGCAAAAATACATGTGTGGAGAGAGAGAGAGAGAGAGAGAGAGAGAGAAAGAGAGAGATTTCAGAACTTCGAATTTTTAAGCGCCGTCACAAATTTGGCTTACAGTTTTTGTTTGAAAATCTGTTTTATAAACCAGATACGTAGATAACTAAACGTAATACGAAGTAGGTAGGATCGAAAGAAAATAAACCTCGATAGGATTAGTCGAAGTTCCGTTATTTCTTTTTGTCGATATTTTAATTGATGTCACAAAATTTGTGTAAATTGACATACGATGTCTAATATCACGGTTACGGATAGTTGAAAAGCGATATACGTGTAAGGTAGAAGGTCCCACGTGTCCAACTCTGTGCAGAAATGTGATTACACTTCACGCACGGATAACTTTGATTTGACGGCTTGGGTAATCAATTTCATTACATGACGTAGAAGAACTTTGGAGTTTGATGCAATTATAACAGAACTGTTGAACAAAGTGAAAGTCGGGGGGGTTTTTGTTTGGTTTGGGATCAATTTGAAGGTACATATTTCGGGTACTATAGAAGTTAATTGTTGCATTTAAAGCGAATAGTAATGTATTTTTTTATATTTAATCAATAGATTGACCTCGCATAAAAAAAAACAAAACAAAACAGAATTCCGTTCGACAATTCCAGTAGTATACGGAGATCAGCAGCCGCTATTTGCGATGGTTTTCAACAGCCGCGATTTGCGATGATTTTCAACAGCCGCAATTTGCGATGATTTGATTCATCCCCGCGACTTGCGAGGAATTTCAACCGCCGCGATGACGGCGACCGCGTCAAATAGCCGCGATTTCATCGCGGACGACTGCTCATAACTAACCCCGCCGCAATGACGTGACTTTTGCGGAATCCGCGTGGCCCGTACTGTACCTGTGAATGTTTGTACTAAAGTGGCCACATGCCTATTTATGGTAATACAAAGTTAATACCTGTGAATGTTTGTACTAAAGTGGCCACAAGCCTATTTATGGTAATACAAAGTGAATACCTGTGTGTTTGTACTAAAGTGGCCACATGCCTATTTATGGTAATACAAAGTGAATACCTGTGAGTGCTTGTACTAAAGTGGCCACATGCCTATTTATGGTAAAACAAAGTTAATACCTGTGAATGTTAAAGCGAATACATGCGAGTGCTTGCACTAAAGTGGCCACATGCCTATTTATGGTCATACAAAGTGAATACCTGTGATTATTTGTAATAAAGTGGTCACATGCCTATTTATGGCAATACATAAAATACCTGTCTGTACATAAGTGACCAGATGTTGAAATGTTTATGAACGGTCGAACCCATTTACACTGGAATCACGCTTCATTTGAACCGATTTAGATTCCCCGGCCACATTTCTCCATTACCATATAACCTGGTAAATTTGCAACCCTGTTTATTTGAAAGAAAGATTCATTCCCCTTGGATTTCAGTATATCTAAGTTCAACTGTACCTGTAAGTGTCCATGCTAAAAAGTGACCCTTGTTTGACATTTCATTGAATCAAGTTAGAAAATAACATTGTAAGAAATTCTGTCCTTAGCTACTTTTGATTTTTACTTCTCTGACGATATATATTGAGTAACAAGGCAATGAGTCTTCCTGTAAGTTTTAGTGTTATGTAATATTTTCATACCTGAAATTCTCGGTCATATCCTAGCTGCCTGGATTTTGAATCTTTCAGAGCTAATCGTTGGGCTACTGCAGGGATCTGTACTGAAGGCACCACTGTACAGCCACATTGTATATGCATAGCTATAGATTCATAAATAAGGCGATACTGGAACTGAAAAAAACAAGAGAGGAATTCTGTTAATAAAACTCATGTTTTTTATTAGCATCAGAAATCTACAGTTCTCCCCCATATCACCCCCTCAACACCTATTACAAGTGAAAATTATTTTTGAGGAAAAAATATGAGATTTATTCAGATTAATCATTTGAAATTTGAGTTCTTAATAACAACAAAAAGCAAAAGTCTTTTTTGCATACATACAATGTCTATCAAGTTGTTCAATTTAAATACACAAATTTTAACACTGAAAAACAGAGAAATTCAAACAAAGAAATAGTAGCTCCGTCACTATCGCTAGACGAAAATTCTGCCATGATTTTAAGCAACTAGATGATCTATGTACTGTGGTAAATTCGAGTTCTGACATTTTTTGTCATGGTAAAATCTGAATTTAAGAAGTGGCAGAATTCCGGCCTACGCAGTCACACACCACATGAAAACGACCCACAACAGAATCCCAAAGCCGATCAAGAGACAGTCACAACAGTACAGTTTGTACCCCCAATTAAAACTTTCCTCATTGGGCTTGAATCTGAAAAGATGACAACTTTCTTTGAGACATTATAATGAATGATAACTTCATATATATGCTGCACTTTAATAAAAAATTCCACTTGGCTAAACTTGTTCTGGGAAATATTTACCTCAGCATTGTCTTCGACAGGCAATGTACTTACGACGACAACAACGATAAATGCATATGCAGATGCCGAATTAAAATGCAATTATGAATACTTATGGATATACGTTATACATTGTACAGAATGACTTATTACACTGTGCAAATTCTGTGTAAAAAGAATTTAATAATTCGAAATTAAACAGTATGAATTTGGCAGTAAAGTAGTAAGACTACATGTTTTGATTACATCGACTAGGAATCGGACTCAGCATTCATTTTAAGCCAGGAAATTGTGCATGCTCTATGAGTTAGTAAACTGTGGTTTCGTAAACTATAATCAATATTGTGTTAGGCCTATTGCTAGCTTATTTTATAAAAAGCATGAAAGGTACAAGAAGTTTAAAAATCCCCAAAAATTTGAACCCCGTGAAAAAAGATAAGTGACACCTCAAATTTACTCGGAACTTGGGAAAAATCACTCATCTGGAGAAGTGGATTTTTTAAGCCCTGAATTACACAGCAATTATCACATCTCAAGATATAATTATGAGTAAATGGGGGATATAAACCTAAAAGATTTTGTACTACCGGCCTGTCAAAGATTTATGGTATTTTAAATAGAAACAATGAAAGTTAACATAAGACATGTTTTCTGGTTTATGCTAGAAACGAATCCAGGTTTTCTGGCCGTTTATCATGTATATATTTTGGATGGTTTAATTTTGGTCATTTTTGTAGGGTGGCCAAATCGGCCAAACTTACACAATGGCCAAATTATCCCAATTTATAGTAACGAGTTGTAAACAGGATATGATATACAACAGGGATTAAAGACATGAAAATAACCAAACCTCGAAAATAGTAAACCTCAATATATTGCCAAACCTGTTATACCACCAAAATTAAGGAAAACAACAGGTTGGGGTATATAGGGGGAGAACTGTATATTGATTTATCTTAGAAACACGAGACCATTTTCAACAGTATGACTGGATAATCAAACATTCATAAAACTGTTTGCCATGGTGATAAATTTTAAATTGAATCAAAATGTTGTTTTATAATCATAAGTCATTAATAAGGAAGTACAAGGATAACAGTTAAAATACATGCAGATCATTTATAAGAGAGCAAAATTTTACTGAACAATTTTAAAATGACAAAAATTAGTATTTTATTCAAATGTACATACCAGAGTGCGGACCATATTTTTCCTGAATTTTCTTAAATGCAATACTGCACTATATACATCTACACAGCCCTCAGATTCTAACTGTTTTAAGCAGTAGTCAACAGCAATATATACAGCAGTTTTACCACCACCACATCTGGAAAAAAGACATTTAGTGGTATAATACAAATAGCCTTTTCCTCAGTTGTGCCATTCCGTTCAGTTTTGTCGGAATACTTTGTACTCAGATCATGTGGTGGCAACAGAATTGTGCCCTAGGTAACTTCCGGTTTTGTAATGTTTACATTGATGACATTCACTGATATCTCGTTTTAGGTAATTTAAGAGATAAAAATATTAAGCTAAATATTCTCCTGTCCTGCCTTTCCAGTATACGGCTTTTCAAATGTGACTTCTACCATATGTAATCCATATTACTGTCATCTTTAGTATTAATGCCTTAACCGGAAATGATGCAGGTCACATTTTTCTGCGACTCTGCATACAAATATGACAAACCATGACGTAATGGAAATCTTGTAAAATGTCTATTCTTCACCTGATGATTTCCTTTCTTACAGCAGAGTTTTTGAAATTCACCGGTGTTATCAGAAAAATTGGTGAATTTGACAAAAGTCCAGTGAAATCTACTTTATTACTGGTCCAAATGACCAGTAATTTTCCATTTCATTTCAATTGTGTATATATACAGACCAGTAAAAAAAATTCTTTGACCAATGAAATTCCTTTATTCACTGGTCCGGTTGAAATGTCTGTTATAGAGAGGTTGAACACTGCCTAGTAACAAGTCCCCATAATCTTAGAAAAGCCTAACAAGTATATGCTGACTCACTTGTAAATATTTGTACTACGATAGTACATGTACCATCTCCTCGGTTATCGAAACAGAAACATATGATAGCCAAACACATGAGAATTTGTATCTAATGGAATTGATTAAACTCCATGAAGAAACAGAATGACAGTATTTGTAAAACTGGAATTATTATATCTCTTTGCAGCCATTTCTATCTACTTATATTTCAAGTTGTGAGTTGCAAAGCCAACAGTAACAAAATAAAGAAAAATAACTCAAATCCAAAACATCATTAAGGGTTAATTACCATTGTAAGAATTCAGGTTCAGGTTTACATTTTTAAGAATTTTTGCTTTTTCATTTGACCCTGTCCATCTAGGTAAATTTTGGCCAAGAGATAATGAATTTTACAATACTGTCGTCAACTCACCGACAATGGACAAGAATTGGCCCCGACACTGTTAGCATGTGAGCATTGACACGTCGACAGCAATCCAATACAAAACCTGGATCAGTAGCCTCATCATTAAATCCCGCCATCTCAAAGTGTTTCACAAATCTCTGGGTACTTCCATCTTCCTACAATGAATGAAAGAATTCAAATCTTCAGATGTCACCAGACCCAAAAGTCGAGTCACCAAATTTACTTAATACTCAAGCTCAACTTGTATTTTGTTATTCTCACTATATACTTATTTGTAAAACTTCTGAACTTGACTGAAAAGGAAACACATTAAAAATTTTGGGTCACACTTATGATTTTCCTGTAAAAAATGAAAAAATATGTACTCAAACAATTTTAAATAAATGTACTTCTGAATTTTTCTTCAAATGAGCAATAATCAATAATTTTCACCATCATTTACAATAGTCTGCCATCATCAGTATAAATCAATGTCCATTGACGGTATAGATTTTGTGTTTAATGTACCTTGGTGTGCCCTTGGGAAAATATGACTGCTTGTTGAGGTAACAAGCCTTCATATTACCCTACAACCGGGGACATAAATATATAATATCCTCGTATAAGACTAGAATTTAGGGACTTTGAGAAAATTGATATGTACCTTTTGTATTCTGAAAGTTCGTATTGTTAGTTGAGCCATCTCCATTGTAGAATCTAGCCAAATATGAATGTTGCCATGCTGCACATATTTTTGCATACTTAAAACATCGCCCCAATACTTGTCACATTGTTGCTGTAAGTAAAAACAAATAAAAATAACATATAACTGTATCAACCAAACGCTAAAAATAAAATAACAACTGTATCAACCATAGCTAAAATAACATAGAACTGTATAAACCACAGCTAAAATAGCATATAACTATCAACCAAAGCTAAAAATAACACATAACTGTATCAACCAAAACTAAAATGAGCATATTACTGATGTATCAACTACAGCTTAAAATAGCATATATAGTAAAACCTGCTTTAGTGACCACCTGTGTATAAAGACAAAGACCATTTTTTGTGTACAAATCAACCTCGGTATAAAGACACCTCCCTATAAAGACTGGTTTTCTTGTGTCCTTAAAGAGGTCGTTATATACAAGTTTCACTGTAACTGTACCAACCAAAGCTAAAAATATCATGATACTGTATCAACAGCTAGAAATAACATAATTGTATCAACTTCAGCTAAATATAACATATTATTATATCAAACACAACAAACAAAAATTATCAGGGCAGGAAACACACAAAAAGTTGGGAAAAATTGGTCATTCTGATAATGGGACATTTTTGTAAAGAACATTCTTGTTTGCATCTAGGTAAGTTAATATAAGTGTTGCTGGTCACACCCTAGTGAACATATCATTGATTATATCAACCACAATATCAATTGATAAAATTAACATGTGTAGAAGTGTAAGAGCACTTAAACATTTGTACACATATTCTGCAAATGAATAAGAACAGACAAGATGATGTATGAACACTAGTGATATTCTAACTTTACGTCATGCCTGCAAATTAGATCTAAAGAAATCTGACAGTTTATTGTCAGTAAATTTCTCCATGTTTTTCTCAGCTCTCTCAAGCCAGTACATACACTTTCTGTAATGGGACTAAAATACAATGGGTAGGTATCTGACTGTCTCTCAAACCAGTACAAAGACTTTCTGAAATGTGACTAAAATGCACAAGGTAGGCATCTGACTGTCTCTCAAACCAGTACAAAGACTTTCTGAAATGTGACTGAAATGCACTGGGTTGGCATCTGACTGTCTCTCAAACCAGTACAAAGACTTTCTGAAATGT